>JAOTON010001156.1:0-600000 GCA_034440635.1 Lepas anatifera
AACTGTTTCATTACATATTCATTAAATGCTTTTAGCGTTCTGAGTTAATAAATATACATTGTTGGTGCATTAAAAAAATCAGATAATTATTTGTAGCTTGACTATGCCATCCTTTCGGCTGCACTACTGAACATTTTATCCTCTGGGCGTACCGCCACCCAGTGTCAAGAAATATCCAAGTCTGGGACGTGACAGTCCCCCGTGAATGTTGAACGTTCGACGTCTCCGTTTTGGAAACAGGAGCGGTCGCAGGAGCACCGCTTGGGAGGTAACTCGGGAAAATCGTAAAAACATGGTGTTTTTTTTAGAAAATCGGCCACAATTCGCCAATTTGGAGGGGCGATGGGCCTTGCCTCCTACCCCCTCCTCTGCGTCTGCTAGTGTTTGTAAGCAGACTCAGTGCCTGCCGGCTGCCTGCAAGAAATTGCGCCCGAACTGCTAAGTAAACAATTTTGCACGCATACATCACAAAGACCAACTTGATCAGTAATCTATGGATGATTTATGACTTTTGTTGAATCTTCTATTTATACTTGGCATCGTCCCTTCCTTTTGTTTTGAAGATGACATCATATTTATTGATAGAGCGAACAATTAGGCATGCCCTGCTCCCAGTTCAAAAGAAGCTCTTGAAGTCGGAAGGCTGGGAAGAGGTTTAGTGGCATATTTTTACACCTCTCTGATTCAGTGTAAATATATTTTAACAAAAAAAATCAACATTTTTGACATCAGTTCCGTTGTGTATGGCTTGTGATAGCTGAAATGCGATTGTGCGAGTTTTATTCCAAAGGTTAACACATCCAAACATGTGGTTTTTTACCTTTGTTCAGATGATATTGAGGTATGGGCATCCTGTCGACTCGTTTTTCTGGTTAGAATGATTTTTTCCTTGGAGATCCACCTAATTTTGTGGAGAAGACAAAGCTGCATCCAAAATTATCAATTCTTACCATCTCAGAGGGCAGGGGCGTAGCCAGGATTTCGCTCACGGAGGGGCGGCGCCCCGAAAAGGGCCCCTGCGACAGTGCCAAAAGGGCCCTGATGGTTAAAAAGGGCCCTGCTTAAAACAGAACAGAGTGCTGAAGAGGGCTTAAGAGGGCCCTGTCTGGTATAAAATGCCAAATTTGGCCACAGAGCATAGTGCAGGCGAGCCGCGCTTCGCGCAGCTCGTGTCCTCAGGGGGCTCTTCGGGCCCTTAGGGGGCGGCTGTCCCTGCCGCGGCCCCTTGGCTACGTCCCTGTCAGAGGGCAACATCTACCTCCACAACGATCCACATGTTGCTTTTAAACAGAGGAACTACTGCTTCAGTTTCACTAGCCTCCAAGGCACTGGCGTAGCAGGAGTTGCTCCAGGAAGGTCAACCTCGCAGGAAAGAGATCCATCTCAGTATGGGTGGCGCTAATACATCACCGGTCAGCAGTCAAAATGAGTCCGGTATGGGAAGATACGTAACTGACTAAGTTGATTGCACCAATTTTCAACAATGCCCACTGCGGGTGTGTTAGGTGCCAAGTCAACTGTGGCATCGATAGATCCAGGATTGTCGATCCGGGGGAGGGGGCTTGTGCTCGAGGGGCATCGTCCAGACCAGGGGGCACCACTTTTTGACGGTAAAACCTATCGGGTGGGCGCCAAATGCTATCGCGGGGCCGCCGATATTCGTATCCTAGGGATGGAGGAAGGGGGATGGGAAGTGACATTTCAAGAGGGTACCGTTGACCCTTAAAGGAAGTATCTCACTTTTAGTATGGGCTTTGAACTGAGATAGCAGTTTTATAGAGTATGTCGAGAAACAACTATTGACGTATTTCATTTCACCCAAAACTCTCCGTAAGAAATGTCCGCAAACTTTAAAGTTCGAAGTAAAGGAGCTTACTACCTTATTTTCAAACCATGAAATAATCTCTTTTCATCTGGCAGTGCATGTCACGTGATAAATGCTCACAAATGGCATGGCCACTCAATCTGGCAAGCCGCCGGAAGATGCCAGATTCGTGATTACACACAATCCGCGGGTCAACCCAGCCAGGGGCGTAGCCAAGATTTCGCTCAGGGAGGGGACGGCACCCCGAAAAGGGCCCCTGCGACAGCGCCAAAAGGGCCCTGATGGGTAAAAAGGGCCCTGCTTGTTACAGAATAGAGCACTGAGGAGGGCTTAAGAGGGCCTTATCTGGTATAAAATGCCAAATTTGGTCACAGAGCATAGTTCGGGCGAGCCGCACTTCGCGCGGCTCGTGTCCTCGGGGGGCCTTCGGGCCCTCAGGGGGGTGGCTGTCCCGGCCGCCCCCTTGGCTACGCCCCTGAACCCAGCGTAGTAACAAAAGAAGACCGTTATTTTTGTCTTGAACGATTTGAGGTGGAAACAACATGTTATTTCGTTATTTTCAGGCATATTTTGGCCATAAATTGTTCCTTTGAGAATGTCTATAAATTGGTCTATTCCCTTTCAGGAAGGCGCTGTGACTATTTCAGGGGGCGCCAAGGGTGAATAGGGGTTGGGGAGGCATTGCGCCAAGCACGCACTTGTGCCCTGGATCCGCCTATGGAGTGAGACAAGTATAACGGAACTGCATTGGCCCAGGCCAAATGGCTTCATTTGTGCACTCAAACAGACCGAAGTTTACTTAAGGATTGATTACATCGGACCGCCAGGCGCGCATTATTCCCTAGAAACTTACTGCGCCCAAATACAACAGCACACCTTAACGGGAGATACGCGAAAACAAATTTATTGGCTAGATTAAAAGGTCACAAAAAGTTATTTCAGAAGTCCTATTTTCATTTTTGCGAATTCGGCCTGCAAATGCCTTAAAATTGCTTTCAAAGTCAACATGTCTAGACGACTTTACCGGTACACCTCATATCGGTGTATATGACGTACACACGGCTAAGGCTATCAATTTCTCTAAGAATTAGGTCATATCTATCCTAAACAGTGATGTAGAACTTTGGACTACTACAAAAAAATTACTTTAGAAAAACAACATTCCAAAACTCTTTTCAAACAGAAATATAGGGCTTAAAAAGAAATCACAATTAACCAATCAGAAGCCTAGGAAATCCCAAACCGGGGTCACGTGACCTATCTGACGCAAAAGTTTTGTCATCCTGGGGCTGAAGCAGAACATGACTCAAGTCCCGAGGTATGAAACCGCTGAAGACTTGAGTAATTATGTTTTTTTTCGTTTCTAGGGCAAACTAATTCATTTTGTAGTTTTTAAAAGCTTTTTAAAATTAATTCAAATACAAATACAGGAGAACAGACATTTGTATTAAAAAAACATTGCTTCTCAACTTTAAATAGTTTTCGAGAAGTAAGTGATGGGTGAAGGTTTCAGCATTTTATCGGAACTGTTAACCTATTTCGATAATAAGTGAGTGGCTTCCCAAAATTTTGCCGAAGAAAAATAATTGATAGTTTCGTAATCAGGATTTTTCAAATAGCAAGAAACCACAATAATAACTTGTTCACGTATCTCCCTTTAATGACACTTATAATTTGAACACTATTTTGGTTACGAGGCCACAGTTTTGACATTTTTAGCATTTTCTATCCGGCCTCTTAACAGTCGAGTTTAAAACTATAAACTACAGCTAGTGGAACCATAGTTCTCAGCAAAAAAACAAGCAATCATAATTGACCATAGTTTGCAAAAAAGAAGATATTTGGTCATTGCATGTTTTCGAATATTCGGGGTATGTGCCTATATGATGCCTTTGGTTTTTAAGCACCATCGCATCAAGATTCTGACGCAGGATTGTGCACAATCTTTCGGACATGCCCGAATATAGAAGCACTACATGTTTCCAACCTTTCATCCCAGATTCGAGGAGGTAGGCTAATAACATCATATCAGCCCATTATCGTAGTTCGGTCAATTATATAATATCCTCAGCTAAAATTCCGTGCCTTTTACTGTGGGTCACAGGAAAAACGATCGTAATTCCGCACTGCAGTTTTTGCACATCTTAAAGAGGAGTGCAATTCTGTAACGTGCTATTTTTGCTTCGTATGAGGCCCCATCTGGCAATGGTGCCTCCGGCAGTACAAATCCTCTAACTACCTGTGGAACACATGCAATACCCAAACAGAAAATGCATGCGTTTCCAAACAAACGGTCTCGTTCGCTCTGTCTCACTAGATTCAGAGTCAACAAAAATGTTGACACAGCAGAGGGACTATGCACTTCCGGAGATGACCGTTTTGACAGCTGACCTTGGGTTTCTTCGGGCACTTCAATTCGCCTCATAAAAACATGGACAGAGTGCAGCGCCGTCGAATGTTTACTTCAACCTTGCTCCGTGGAGAGGTAAGATATCTGGGAGCTGTTTAAAAATGCAGGTCCCCGTCACATCTGCAACGCTAGACTCCATCTAAATTAAACACTTAGCAAAGAGTATGTGTCTGGTACATGCATCGTGTAACTGTTTACCAAGTTCATCCGCGCTAAGGCTATTCTGAGCCAGCTCTTAGCCCCATGGCTGCTCGCAATGCAAACTTAACACGGGACCCCGCTGGGGTCCCTTGCATGACGCGCCCCGCTGGGGATGGGGCATTTTTCGCCCCCTCCGTATCTCATTCCCCACAAAAGCTAAAGGAAAATTACGGGCGGCGTTCGAAAGCTCTTGACAAGACAAACAAATTTTATACGAATAATTTTTATGTCAGGTCAATATTGAGGTCAGCATAGGTCAAAGAAGGCTCCATAGGCTTATAACAGAGCAGTGTACGCTTCCCTCTCTAGATCTGCCCTCAGGGGAGCTAGAGCAAAGATTTACGCATCATTGGATTTCTCTCATCGTGGCAAATCAAATGATGTATAATATGATCTTGCTAGGTTCAATAGTCAAAATGACCTGACCTCGACCTAGGTTAGGGTCACAGAGTGACCTGGTGTGGTCATGTTGCATATCAATCAACTCCCCGTGACAATATAAGCACAATGCAAAAAAAGAGAGCTTTATCTCAATTCACTGAGAAGTTATTGGTAAAACAATCACTCTTTGCTCCCGTGACCTGATTTGACCTTTGAGAGGTCAGATGCTCAAAAACTAAACTTTAAGGTCAAGATCGTGGTAAGGATAGACGGTTTGAGGGTTTTCAGCTTTATCTATTCAGTATTTACTGAAAACGAGCCCGTTCTATTTTTCACTCTAGAGTTAAAATGGGGTGACTAAAAGTTGACCCCTCCTTAGGTCAATAATATCAAAATTCCGAGATAGCAGATTTGTGGACCCTAATGACCTTATCATATTGTGGAAGTTTCAAACTGATCGGTTTGCTAATGTTCCCTGGGCGCTGCTTCAAACTCGTAATTTTAGGTTTTGAAGTCGGGCCACTTGACCCTAAATAGCTCCTTGACCTGACATGACCTAAACTCAAAAATTTGGTCAGATATGTAAAATTGATCAGGAATAAGGTAATGTAAGTTTTGTTGTTTTACGTTTCTTTGTTTTTGAGCTATCTGGGGAAAACCAGGAGGGGGCGAATTTCGCCCCCCAGCGGGGCGCGTGTTAAACGGAGTGCCTCACTTTTATAATGGGTTTTGCAACTGAGGTAGAAATTTTTAGAGCGTGTTGAGAAACCACTATTGGCATACTTAATTTCTCCCAAAGCTTTCGGTATAAAATTTCCGCCAGCTTTAAAGCTCAAAGTAAAGGGGCTTATTGCTTTATTTAAAAAGCTGAAGGAATACCTTCCATGCGGTTGCTGTAATCTCATTGGTCTGAAACCCTACCCCTCGCCCACTCGCTGATACCCTGCTAGCGAGTGAACCAGCATGGAACTGCCTATCGACCAAAAACTTCAAACGAGCAACCGTCTATTGCAGAGCATCATTGGGCCAAAATTAACCCAATGGCCGCAACATGCATCACATCCTGCCTCTCCCGTACCTGCCAAAACAAATATCAATTGTTTTTTGTCAAAATCCAGCCCTAAAATTGTTTCTTTACATCAGGAATATGCATTGCCTTTCTCAGTGGCGTAGCCAGGATTCGGCCAAGGGGGTCCGACAACCGTCTACCCCTACGACTACTGTCTACTGTCCAACTACCCCGTTAAACTTACCTGTGCCCTCAAATTAAGTTGAGGTCCTATGAGTTGATTTTAAGGTCCCCTGAGCTTCTCAGGGGCCCCTGAACCGGCCTCTGATGCCATACGAGCTAATCTGGGCTCTTTGAGCTGAACTGAGCGCCCCTGAGATAGTTTGGGCAGCATGAACTGTTCTAGGATGCCTAAACTGAGCTAGGAGCCGTAACCTTGAACAGGGCCCCGTGAGTTGGCCAGAACCCATATCCACCGATCTGGGGGCCCCTGAGCTGAGCTGAGACCGTAAAGTTAATATTGTCCCTTGAGCTAATCTGGATCCCCTGTGACGCACAGAAGACCTTAAACTTATCTGAGGCCCCTGCACAGGAATAGCGCCCCTGCTTTGAAATTGGGTTATAAGCTTTAATTGAAACCCTGGGCTGTTCTGAAACCCCAAATATGCCGGCAAGGGGGCCCCTGGATGATCCAGGCCCTTAAGCTTATCTGGTCATCAGAGCTGATATGGGCCTCTGTGTTGAACTGAGGGCCCCTGAGATGGTCTGGGGCCCCTATAAGGCTTTACAGCCACTGACCTGGCGGCCCTGAGCTTGAATGGGTCCCTTGAGATTTTCTGACAGTGGTGTAGCCAGAGGAGGGGGGTCCCTGGGGTCCGCGGACCCCCTTGGGCTGACCTTATGCACTAAAAACACAAAAATTGATCTCGGGGGCCCCTGAGATTGGTCTCGGTGGGGGGGGGCGGGCCTCCCGAGCTTGGTCTCAGGGGGCCCCCCGATAATCGGTATCGAGGGCTCCAGAGTACCGAATATTGATCTAGGGGGACCCCTGTGCTCAGTCTCAGGCGGTCCCGAGCTTGGCCTCAGGGCCCTCGAGCTTGTTCTCAGGGCCCATCCTACCCGAGCTCGGTCTCACGGGTCTTTCAATATTGGTCTCACAGGCCTTTCTATTTTTGTCTCAGGGCCCCCGAGCTTGGTCTCAGAGGCCCCGAGCTTGGTGTCTGGGGGCCCTCCGAGCTTGGTCTCAGGGAGCTACCGAGCTTGGTCTCAGGGGCCCTTCGAGTTTGGTCTCAGGGCCCCCGAGCTTGGTCTCAGGGGCCCCCAAGTTTGGTGTCAGGGAGCCCTCCGAGCTTGGTCTCAGATAACCCCCGAGCTTGGCCTCAGGGCCCCGAGCTTGGTCTCAGGGGACCCCCGAGCTTGGTCTCAGGGGCCCCTGATCATCGGTATCGAGGGATCCGGAGTACCGAACATTGATCTCGGGGGCCTCCTGAGCTCGGACTCACGGACCTTTCGATCTTGGTCTCACGGGCCTTTGCCCCAGAGCTTGGTCTCAGGGCCCCCGAGCGTGGTCTTAGGGGACCCCTGAATTTGGACTCAGGGGCCCCGAGCTTGGTCTCACGGGCCTTCCGAGCTTGGTCTCAGGGGGCCCCCGATAATCGGTATCGAGGGCTCTGGAGTACAGAATATTGATCTCGGGGGCCCGTGAGCTTGGTCTCAGGGGCCCCCGAGCTTGGTCTCAGGGGACAACCGAGCTTGGTCTCAGGGGGCAAGCTTGGTCTCATGGGCCTTTCGATGTTTGGTCTCATGGGCCTTTCTGATCTTAGTCTCACGGGGTCTCGAGCTTGGTCTCAAGGAACCCCCGAGCTTGGTGTCAGGGGGCTTTCGAGCTTGGTCTCAGGGAGCATCCGAGCTTGGTCTCAGGGTCCCCTCGAGCTCGGTCTCAGGGGCCCCCGAGCTTGGTCTCAGGGGTTCAGGACCCCCCTCGGGGTGCCCCCCGACTATTGATATCGAGGGACTCATGAGTGAGGCACGAGCATTAGCCTCATGAGACCCAGAGTTTGGTCCCAGGGGCCCCCAGGCCTGGGTTCAGGACCCCTAAGCATCGGCATCGAGGGGTTCCAGAGTACCAAGCATTAGTCTCGGGGGGGGCTCAAAATATTGTTCTTGAGGGCCCCGGAACATCGGTGTCGAATACTACTGAGAAAAGCGCGAGCATGGGTCTAAGGGTGCCCCTGAGCCTGATCTAAGTGGGACCCCGAGCTTGTTCTTAGGACCCCCGGGCATCAGTATCAAGGGGCTCCGGAGTATTGGTCTAGGGGGAGCAATTATTTTAGGGGCCTCCAAATGGTGATTTCGGAGGGCCCCCGAAAGTGTGGATGCAGTGGTGTAGCCAAGGGGGCCCTAGGCGTCCGCAGACCCCCACCCCTTGGGCCAATCTGAACCACTGCAAAGGATTCTCTGATCACGGGGCCCCCAGAGTCAGTCTCAGGGGCCCCTGAAGATTCGTTCTCAGGGCGTCCCGAGTCGGCCTGAGAGTCGGTCTCAAGGCCCCCCGAAAGTAGATTTCGGGGGCCCCTAAGGATTGGTATCAGGGGCCCCAAAAGTCGGTATCAGGGGCCCCGGGAGTCTGTCTCAGGGGAGGGGGGCCGAGCTAGTCTCAGGGCCACCCCCCCCAGAGAGTGGTTCTTAGGGCCCTGCAACAGTCTATTTCAGGGGGGCCCTGAGAGTCAGTCTCAGAGAACACCAAGAGTCGGTCAAGGGGACCCCAAGAGTCTGTCTTAGGGGACCCCGAGATTCTGTCTCGGGGTCCCCCTGAGAGTCTGTCTCAGAGAACCACAAGAGTGAGTCTCAGAGCACCCCAAAAGTCGGTCTCAGAGGGCCCTCATAGTCTCACGGGTTTTCTCTCTCAGGAGTCAATATTTAGTTTCAGGTGGCCCCGAGAGTTAATCCGGGGGTCCAAGAGTTAGTCTAGTTTGATCCGCAAAGTGCTGGTTTCAGGGGGCCCAGTGGGGTAATTTTGGGAGCCCTCGAGATTTAGCCTCAGGCTGTGCCCCCTCCCTCCGAGTTTTGGTATAAGCGGCCCCAAGAGTCAATCTCAGGGAGCACCCAAAAGTTAGTCTCAGAGGGCTCCGGTTGTCAGTCTCAGAGACATCAGAGGGTTAATCACGGGGTTCTGAAAGTAATTTCCAGAGGTGCTCCCGATTTTTGGTCTCACGGGCCCGGTATTAGCCTTAGGCCCGCGAGAGCTAATCTGGAGCCTCCGAGAGTCAGTCTCAGGAACGCCAAAGACTCAGTCTCAGAGGTGACTCCACCCCCCCCCGGGTGTTTGTCTCAGGGGCGCCCTAGAGTAAGTCTCAGAGGGCTGTCGGAAGTCATTCCCAGCCCCCTCCCCCCACCCCAAAGACAGCCTCAGGGGACCCCAATAGCTAATCTGGATGGCCACGATAGTCAGTCTCATTCCCCCCTCCCGAGCAAATCTGGGGGCCCAATAATTAGTCTCAGAGGTGCTGCCGATAACTAATCTCAGGAGCCCAGAGAGATTCTCAGGGGCCCCAGTTTTGATCAAGAGGCGCCGTGAATCTGTCTCAGAGACCCCTTGAGACCTAATCGGGAGAGCGGCCGAAAATTAGCTTTGTGAGTGCCGCCAAGTGTTGGTCTTAGGTGGCTTCAGAACTCAAATAAAAATTTTCAAAATCATATGCCTCGGAAAAAATGTACCTACTCCTATTGCGTACTAAAAAACACAAATTGAAACATGTCGGTCAGGCACCATTATCGAAGGAAAGGCAAAAATTAGTCCAATTTTACCATAAGAGCAAATTGTACAGGGAATTTGGCACTTTAGTCAATTTTTAATCTTGTAGCTTAACACTAATAAATACATTCCTAAATATTCTGAAATAAACAACTTTCCAATATTTTCGTAGGAAACCAGACAAACAAGGGTAATGACAGAAATTGATGAGCATAATCCCAAAAAGAAAGATAGTTATGGAAGGTTGAAAATAACAATAACAGAGTGAACCAAAGCGATAGATATCTTGGGCGCCTTTTGTCTTGGTAATTTGCTCGTTTACAAGATAGCAAGGGTAAGAAAGCAACTGGATCTCAACAGGATCTGTCGACGGAATAGAGGTTATGTAACGTTCAGGACACACTCCCATATCCCTTGTATCTTTATTCGTTTTTTTCGTTTCTTTGGAAATTTCCTGACTAAAGAGTTCATGGATTCGACACCGGGAAATAATTGCTAATCATTTTCCGTAGATCATTTCTTCGTACTCAAAACGACTGACCTCCAATAACGTCATGTCTGATTACCCGAGTGAATTGAGGTAGACTCAGGTTTAGCATCATGCGCGCATCAACATTGAACTTCCCGAAATATGGCTCAAAGCTGTTATTATAGCCACGCTACCATATAAGTTATGGGCCATCCTTAATATTTGGTGACCTTAGTTTACCAACACTTGGTCGGATCGAAAAAACCAAGCTATAAACAAAATAAGAATGAATGCTTAAAAAGCCATAACAAAATTTCCTTCGTGTGAATGTTATAATGTTAAAATACTAAACAAATGATATAGGAGATGGGCCCGGTTACTAAGGGGGACCCCCGGCCTGGGGCCCCCGACGGTACTCGGACCCCTCCTTGGCCGAATCCTGGCTACGCCACTGTGTTCTGAGACTCTACATCAGCCACCCTGGGACCCCCTAAGCCTAGATCCCTAAGCCCCCTAAGCCTAAGCCTGAGCTAATCTGGGTACCGCTGTGCTTAACTGGGGCCTCTGATCTGGTATGGGGGCCCTGAACTCTTCTAGGGTCCCTGGGCTAAGGTGGGGTCGTAAGCTTGAATGGAGCCCCTGAGCTGGTATGAGAGGGGACCCTATATCAGCCGATCTGGGCCCCTGAGCTGAGCTGGCCTGTACTGAACAAGAGCCCTGAGCTGGTCTGGGGCCTCTGAACTGTTCTAGCATCATTGAGCTAAGCTGGGATCCGTGAGCTTGAACAAGTCCCTTAAGCTGTTTTGAGACCCTACTTAAGTCGACCTGGGGACCTCCGAGCTGAACCGGGTCCCTAAGTTAATCTGGCACCCTGTGCGAAACTGGAGCTCCCCTGTGATGAGCTTCTATCGGTGCTGTGCTTATGTAGGGTCCCTTGATAAGCTGGTCCCGAGGCTAATGCACTGGCCTGGGCCCTTGAGCTGACTGATCTGGGTTCCTGAGCCATGGTCCGGACTTTGGGGCCCTCCGAGATAATTTGGCGGCCCCAGGGCGGCATAGGCATAGGAACCGGGGGTCAGGAGGATACTGCCCCCCTTTTTGAGGTGGGGCCCACAACGAATATACAAATATCAGCAACTGTAATATAGAACAAGAAACCCAAACGGCCCCGATAGCTTGTCTCGGAACGTTCAAGTTCGGTAGTACGCTGCCTGCAAGCCCCTGGAGGAGGAGCGCTTCATAAAAAACCAAGGCACCTACTTCCCGAGTGTTTCCAAATGAGTCCCGAGAACTGGACCCAATCAAACTCCATTCCATATCAATCCCAACACAAAATATGAATTGGACACGGACCCTGCACAAAATGCCGAGCAACAGTCGTCCCTAATATCCTTCCATCGAATACCCTTCCGAGCTTACCTACTCAGAGTCAGAGTCACATTGGTGATAGATATAGCACCTGCTTCTCAAAAGTGACGCGCTCCTCCCCCACTTTCGACGCCCATGCCAATAATCATTGCAATAATACATCCTTATGACTATTCAATTTTCCCATAAACAAAACTAAGCGCCGGGGTAGGTTGCAACAATGTTTCAACCTGCCCCGCGAAAAATGATTCGTCTTGCTCCGTCCCTACCCTGAATCAATCGTGGCGCCAAATATTGCACAAGCCAAGAGGTTCCGCCAAAAGTATTTGCCTCAATTGAAGACTGGAGAAACATGCTTTAACCTGCCAGGCTTATGACCAGCGTGCATGTTATCTTGTATTTCATTTAAGACGTAATGTAACAGACTAAAAAATACTTTCACCCTAAAAAAATGAGTTTTTGCCTCCTCACCTGGTATCGGCCGTTCGCCTTCGCTGGTATCTTCACCGGAAAGACATTGCGCGTGCGCGGTTCTAGTGGGCCTGCTTAAACTGTTATATAGTGAATATTTTTTTGTTGCTGTCCCTGATGCATTCAACCCGTGATGCAACCAGCCCCGGTCTCCCCTAAGGGAAAAATAATGATAATTTAAAAAATAGACCTATCTAACGGGTTGAAAACTATTTGAGAACATATCCTATCCTTTTAGATTCGATTATGTACATTTCATCACCGCACATGAGTGGTGCATTCTAGAAAAATGCTATACTGAATACCAAAGTTTATGATGTACTCCGTACAATGTACATATTCTGCCTACATCAGTTGAAACAACTCATGCGGCATTCCGGTACTAAGTGCACAAGGTGTTTTTCTCAGATTCTGATATTCCGGCTTTTATTACTATCGTAAGATTTTATCATTGGCGATATCGTGGCAAATTGATATCTGGAATTGACGAAATTTGGCGAAATGGTGAATCAAATTTGGCGGAAAATCCCATTTTTCATCTGGCAACCCTGCACCAAATGCGTTTGCTTATGGAATCGGCCTACATCCAAACTCGTGGACGTTGACGAACTGCTAGTCTCTCCTATAGGAAGTGCACTTCGTATATACGAAGTGCACTTCGTACCAGGCGTTCCATTTCTCAGTGACAGTTTGAGCCTGGTAAACTTGGCTCCAGTCTGCCTCAAGAAGGTCCAGACGGAGGGTGAGGACTCGGCGCCGGCAGTTATGGACTAGGGACGGCACGGATCAGGGCGGAAGTGATAAGTTGGGAAGGGGGCGGCATTGGTTAGCCCAAGGCGGCAAGAAGCAAGGCAAAGTGGATAAGCCGAGGTCGGGAATGGTGAGCCGTAGGTAGGGGGAAAGTGTGTGTATTGCGCCAACCTAACTAATTGCGTCCCCCTGATAACAGAGAAAGGTACAAGTGACAGTTTTTTGGGCACCTTAATCCAGTTCCCACCTCTAATCCATACATTTTCTCAACGTTTCGATGAATTCGTGTGTAAGAATTTATTTTAGTCAGCCAGCGAAGTAAATTCAGTACTTCCGTAAATCTGCACGGTTTTATGAACCCGAAAAATAAGAATACGGATCGATTGTTTTAATTTCAAAGCTAGAAATGAATCGCATATTCTGAAATCAACATCTATAGATTATCCGTGGTGGTAGATTTTTAAAGAAGAGATCTCTGATTTAAATGCAAAAAAGTAATTGAGCCCTGGTCAAATGCGCCCTGGGGGATTCCAAGACAGATAGACCAAGGCTTGATACCACCATGTCTAGAAAACACCTGAAACTTTGTATTTGGGGTAGTTTTGGGCCAGGAACACGCCTGTGAGAATGTTAGCAACCTCCGACCAACGGGGACCGAGTTATAGCCCGAGGCATTTTCGGGAGGTCACCTTGTAGACTCGTCTTTGATGCTTCATAACTCAAAAAACGCATAGCCTGATTAACAAGTTTTATATATCATTGAACTCGTCTTGAACTATACATTATTTTGAAAAGAGAAAATTTCAAAAATTTTGACCTTAAATTCGTTTGACCTTTTCTTTTTTACCTCGCTTGGCCTTTTTGCAGTTGAAATTTCCCTTTTAGACACCTTAAAAATTTTGCTACATAAATTATCTTATGATAAGAAAAATTAGAAAAACTGCATTCTCGCTATAAATTCCAAATTTTTAGCACCTAAGGTAGGTTTGCAGACGATTTTTGACCACTGCAGTAGTACAGCCTTATGTTTAACACCGCAAACAAAGCGATTGATTTTGTAATCGGTTGTTTGCAATGATATTGCATTGCCTTTACGAAATTTTCATCGTGTAAGTGTCAGAATTTATGAGAATTAACACGCACTCACACGAGGGGGCGGGCAACCGGCCTCCTCAGGTTTCCACATGCAGTAAAAAAACACCTTCGCGCAGCGCCACCGTACTTCATCTCTCTCTAACTCGACATTTTTGCAGCTTCTGGCAAAATTTTAGGTCTGGGTTATACCAGGTCAGACCGCCAACCCAGGTCAAGAAACCTAACCTCGAAAAAACTTAGGTGCATCAGTAAGATCAAATTTATTTATTTATTTTATTAGGGCCACTCCCAACAGGCACACTTGCCCAATTACAGGGAGTATTGGCGTGGGTGTTTACGGATCCTCTCCACCGGGTCAGATCAGATACGGAAGGCGGTTTCCCGCCGTGGGGTTTGAACCCACGTTAATCCATGCTATCCGATCGGAAGACTAGCAACGAAGCCTATATATTTAGCCTATCCTATTTAACCTATCGTGCTTAGATTCTCATCACATGGTAAGGTCGCCGAGCAAGATAATTGTTCGTAGCAGGATCTCTATATCGATAACCTGGGACAAGGTCAGGGTCACGATCTTACCATTAGAAACTCAGGGCAATTGGTAAATTTTGATAACTTGCAAAAATTGACAATTGTCGAGAATTGCGATGGAGGTTTTATTTTTACGCTGTCGTGTCTGACTTGCCACTGCACTTTGATTAATATTCCTTTTACCATACAGACCTAAGCCCGGCTCTGGGTCAAACCAGGTTAATTTTGAAATTTGACCAGACAAGATTATAAGATATTTAATCCCATCGGGCTCGACAAGAGCATTCCGATGGTGCTGAACATGTTTTATACGGCTCTGCCTTGTCAGCTATTATGCCACAAAATTTAGGTTTCCACTAAGTTCCTGTAAGGAATACTTTGACCTCGAGCAACCTCAAAGGTGACCCAACCAAACGATTGCATGTAGCATTGTCGGTAGGGGTTAAAACTGGCTATTTAGCGCCGCACACTGGGGAAATGGGCTTCAAAATAGGCCAAAACCTCCAAACTTAAAAAATACTTTGATTAGGAATACTTTTTGTGCTCAAATGAAAGCTGTTGCCCTGAACATCATTACCCAGCCACAAACATTGGGTATCTACACCGGTCATCAGATAAACTATTTTTCAAGGTTTATAAGTATCGGAATTCCACTTCGCTCTTTCCAGTTTTGTAGACACTCAATGAGACAGAATCAGATAAGACGGGTCCAGTGGCGGTTAAAATGTAAGAAAAAACAAAAGTAATATTTCAAAAACCGATCCGACACATTCAAGGTCATCATAGGTCAGAGGTCTTGCTGAGCCTTCACTCTGGCTTAACTATTAAGTACCACATGATAAATAATTGCACAACTTCACCTTTCACTATTTGACATCTTTAAATCCAGTACCGAACCACATCGAAACTTCTCGGGTCATGTGCGGGAGCATAGGCGGATCCAGGATTGCCGATCGGGGGAGGCACCTTCCCGGGGGCGCCATCCGGACCGGGGGGGCGCCATCCGGACCAGGGGGCGCCACTTATGACCGGCAAAAGCTATCAGGTGGGCGCCAAATCCTATCGGTGGGCGCCGACTTTCGCATCCTGGGGGAAGCGACATTTCAGGGGGGCGCCATCGACCTTTCAGGGGGCGCCGAGGGTCGATCGGGGGGGCACGTGCCCCCCTTGCCCCCTGGATCCGCCTATGTGCGGGAGCTGCATTTATTGACACAATAATGTTAAGCGCGATTTCGGGGAATGATTACCGTCACTCTTCTCATAAAATGAGCACAAACATGCAGAAACAGACAACACATTAAACTCACAGGGAATGTTCATTAAATCATGCGGTGACCTCTCTTGCATCTTTGTGTAACTCTCCTATTTAATATCCTGCGTCCATTTATCCAGTCTGCTATCCATTAACCCCGAGAATTATCGTTAAAATCAAGCAGTCTCACATCCAAGTACCCACTCACGCACCATCGAATTATTGATGGTTAGTGCCACTGTCTTTCAGCTTATAAAGAGGGTTACTATTTTAAAGAGACTTTACTGTTTTAAATCACATGACTGCATCAGTAATTGGGCAATGCCTGTTGATGTTTTTTTACCAATACAGAATACAGAATACTGCCAGGTTCGAAACCTCCGTTGTCATGGGCCTTCTGGATTTTTATATCATCGGAGATCATGTTAGCACGAGGTCATTGGTGATAAGCAGGCAGAGGCGGATCCAAGAATTTTCGCTAGGGGCCGCAGCACTGGGGGCGCCACTTAAATGACCAGGGGGCGCCATTTTTAGTCTGGCTGGAGGCGCCCAATTTTATGTTCTATACCCATTTAAAGTATTGTTTTTGCGAACCGAATCAGTTAACCAGCGCCCCGTGGGCCTCTGAGCCACCTTCGCCCTGGCGGGGGTGAACACCCCCTCTCGAACTCGGCCCCTGTGCGGGATAGGGAGAAACGCGAAAGCTGGTGGATAGTTCATACAAATTCATGAGGAAACTATATCGGTCACTTTTCGGCTCAGGTCAATATTGAGGTCATGACAGGTAAAATAAGTTGGCATTTTTAGCAAAGTTTTTGGGCTCTAGCGTCTGACGGCGTTGAGTTAGAATCATTTTGTAGGCACTATTCGCTGTCTCTCGTCACGGCGAATCGGATAATTGTATAATGTGACCATACTAGATCCAAACACAAATGACCTGAACGCAGGTCAGGTCAAGATCACTTTTGACCTAGCATAGTTCATATTCATATCAATCGACTTGGAATATCAATCCAAACGCAATGGTATAAACATAAAAGCTGTATCATCATTGCATGCGTTGCATGTTATTGAACTAAGTCTGAAAACTGCTTAAGTAGCTCCAGATAACCCCTAAGAAGTCACAGATCCAAAATTGTAAGATGAACCTAAAAAGGGACCTAGGCTACTTTGATTTTGAGAATACGAAGGTATTATCACCTTTATACACACAAATACAGTCCAATATCATAGGTCAACGGTCTGACCCAACTTGACCTGGTATAGTCATGATTTATAAAATTTGACCGGCAGTGACTATACAAACACTTTGGTGACAAAATAAAAGTTCTATCTTTGTTTATTCAAAATGAATAGAGTAAAACACCAAAAATGTTTATTTGACCTAAGGCGACCTGTCAAAGATCACAAGTCAAACTTTTTGGTATCAACTTCAGAAGTGGGCTAAGAGCAAGTCGTAACCGATGTTTCAAGCTGATTCCATCCATACTTACTGAGAAAAGCTCATTTCGTGATTTTCCCCATGTATTTACAATTGGGAGGTCATGCTCTGCACATCACCTTAGGTCACCAATATAAAAAAATCTCGGAACATATGTTGTAGCTCCTGGTGGGCCCATTATGTGGTATGAGTTTCAACTTGATCGATTAACCCTCCTTTTAGTTATGCAGTCCTAAGCATTTTTAGGTGAAGTCACTTCACCTGACCTGGTGATCTGACCTGATCCGAACTTGAGCTAAAATTTTTAGGAAAGAGGTAAAAGTGATGAAGGAACAGCTAGACTAAGTTTGGTGGCGCTGCGCGCCGCCGTTTTTTGGTCACTTCGGAAAAACCCGAGGGGGTCTAAAAAGACCCCCACCCGGGCGAAGGTTAATATGACAGTAATTGCCAGATCATGGCGTCATCCACAGGAGGAGGTTTATTTTTCACCCTAGAGGAGCATTTCAAAAATAAAAATATAGAGCTCATTGTACATTTTAAGGGAAATCATGGACGTTTTCATTTTCGGCTAAAAATACTCCTTATTACACTGAAGTCCTGGATTCTACCAAGGTGTCACATTCCCGTTAAGTGCCGCCATCCGTCCATGTCAACTGGGCTGATATTTTAAAAAGACAGTCGCTTGGTTTGGCATTTTCTGAGGTGGAAAAAGTGTTGATCAAGAAAGGGTGGGTACCTACAAAACAGCACGGGATACACACATCGGGGCGTCACAACGGCATTAGTAAATAGTACCGATGCGCTTCACTTGCACTAGGCTTCTAAACATTTGCCTAAGCGACGCAGATAACAGGGAGAAAACCAAAACCACATGTCGAGTCCCCACGACACCACTCACTTCCGACGCCCATAGCCGCGGAGCATTTTTCCCTGCTAAAATTGCAGCCACAAAAATCCGCCGCGAAACCTCAGCCAGCGACGTGCGTGCCTGGCGGTGCAGCATCACTGCAGGCGAGACACTGCGGCGCAGCAGAGAGACAGACACTGCGTGCTACTCGACGCAGAAGTAAAAATAGAAAAAAATAAGTACTTTGTGTAAAATCAAGACATCAAGGACGTATCATTTCTCTTACTTGAATTTCATGAAGCTAGTAATCATACCCGAAATTGGCACACAAAATACTTACTTCAGGTAAGATCATCAATTATTAATTTATCCTATCCACCTCTCACTTCGTAGCTGATGCCTCTTATGAAATATCAGATGCTTATTATATGTAAATACCCAGATTTTTTACCATTCCATGAAATCGGGTCAGGTCATTTTTGTGTTTTGACCTAGCACAGTAATATCATACATCATTCGATTTTCCATGACGAAAGAGAATAGTGCCTAAAAATGATCCTGCTGAACTCTGTCAGACGCTGGAGTCCAAAACCTGCAAAAACTGTACTCTAAAATGCAACTTCTTTGACCTGTCATGACCTCAATATTGGTCTCAGCCAAAAAGTGGCTGATGTAGTTTCTTCATGAATTTTGATGGGCTATCCACTAGCGTTCGCGTTTTTTTTTTGTTGCTATCCCGCATAGGAGCTGAGTTTGAGGGGGTGTTTGAAACTCCCAACCCACCCTGGCGAAGATGGCTCGCGGGCCCTCCCGGGGTGGGTGTTAATGAAAATGCCTCGGCACACAATCTAACTTTTTCCCATTATGATCGTTGCAATGCAGCCAAATTACATAACTTCACTCACTGAACTGGCTTACTATCGCATTCAACTCGGTCAGGATCGTGGTGACCGGTCAAACTCAGTTTGTACATCGGTACTTATATGCCCCACACAGTGGGGGGGAAGTGGTTAAGACCAAGAGTTGTCGGTCTTATGGACGAGCCAGTCCTTGGACTAGGTGATGATAAAATCGTTGCCAACATTTTGCTAAGCAGAACAAGTCCAATAGGTTGTAAAATTATCTTATGTATGAAGATTTTGTGAAATATAAATTTTATGCGCCTGCGTAGGTTTAAGTCAATGAAGAGGCTCGGCATGTGAGAAATTATGACCTCACATGCTTACGTCATGAGCCGGCCGAATCGTCGGATAACCGTACCTTATACGTTAAGGGCCTTGGTCTGGACACAGCCTTTCAATAGTGGCACTGCCAGAAAAAAACACCTCGGCAAATAAGTAAATGATCGAAGTCGACAGCTTACAGGGTTATCAGTAGATCCGATTTTTTTACAAATTCAAGGGATATTTGTCTACGTGCTCAAAATTTGCTTCACAAGAGACATTATTTTTACCAGTTTGCTATATTGCATTGTAACATGTTCTCGTCGCAATAGACAACACAACCACATATCGGACGAGCACACGACCACACATCGGATGGGCATGAACGCGCCCTGGGGGATCCTGCGTGGTAATGGAGCAAAATGACACCGATGGATACCCAAAACAAACACTAAAAGAACTCGGGGCAATTTTTACCACTCAGAGCTGAGAGCTGGCCATGTCGCAGTGGGATGCCCTAAGGCTGAAAAAGAGTGGTCAATCGTGAAATTGGGGTACCCGAATACAAAGAAGAGGACAAGCGAAGTTGAAGGCGGTATACGTAAAAGTGGGGTGCCCCAAGGCTAAGAAAGAGCCGACAATGGTGGAAAATGGGCGCGCAATCATGCACTAGAGGGCAGTCAAAAGTAGATGAGAGTGCTCAATTTTATGGTGGGCCGCTTTATAGCTAAAAGGGACGGTCAAACATGATTTAGGGGCTCCGAACCACAAAGCGGAGGGCGGTCAGAGGGGAATGAGGGCAGTCCTCGTTGAAGTGGGGTGCTTTAAGGCTGCACAAGAGCGGCCAACAGTGGAGAAGGTGCGCACAATCATGCAGAAGAGAGCGACTAAAAGTGGATGAGGGCAGTTCATGTTGCAGTGGGGCACCCGAGGGCTGAAAAGCGGATCAATTATGAACACGGGGTGCCCAACCACAAAGTTAAGAGCGCCTGGAGGTAAATGAGGGTGGTCCACGTTGCAGAGTTCCACCAAGGGCTGAAAAAGGGTGGCCAATCGTGAAATATGGGGTCATGTCTAGGAAATATCTGAAACTTTGTCTCTAGGGTAGTTTTGGGCCAGGAATACGCCTGTGAGAATCTTAGCTCCCTCCGACCAAGGGTGACCGAGTTATAGCCCGAGTCATTTTGGGGGGTCACCTTGTAGACTCATCTTTGATGCTTCATAACTCAAAAACGCATTGCCTGATTATCAAATTTTATATATAATTGAACTCGTATTTAACTATATATTATTTTGAAAAAAAAGTTTTAGAATTTTAAAAGTTTTGACTTTTAATTTGCTTGGTCTTTTATTTCTTGACCTAGCTTGACCTTTTCGCAGTTGAAATTGACCTGTTAAACATCTAAAAAAATTCTTCATAAATTATCTTTCGATAAAAACAATAAAAATGCGTTCTTGCTATAAATTCTAAATTTTAGCACCTAAGGTAGGTATGCAGAATTTTTTGGTTTTTGACCACTGCGGTAGTACAGCCTTACGTTTAACACCGCAAACAAAGGGGTTGCTTTTGTAATCGGTTGCTTGCAATGATACTGCATTGTCATTACGAAATTTTCATCGTGCAAGTGTCAGAGTTTATGAGAATTACACGCACCCACACGAGGGGGCGGGCAACCGGCCTCCTCAGGTTTCCACAGGTAGTAAAAAAACACCTTCGCGCAGCGCCATCATGCTTCATCTACCTCTAACTCGACATTTTTGAAGCTTCTAGCAAAATTTTAGGTCTGGGTCATACCAGGTCAGCCCGCCAACCCAGGTCAAGAGACCTAACCTCGAAAAAAATTTGGAGGTGCATCAGTAAGATAAAGTTGAACCTATCGTGCTTAGATTCACATCACATAGTTGGGTCACCGAGGAAGCTAATTTTTCGAAGCAGGATTTCTATATCGATCATCTGGGACGAGGTCATGGTCACAATCTTTCCATTAGAAATGCATGGGACAATTAGTAAATTTTGATAACTTGCAAAAATTGAGAATTGTCGAGAATTGCGATGTAGGTTTTATTTTTAAGTTGTGTCTGACTTGCCACTGCAGGTTGATTAATATGTTTTACCATAAAGACCTAAGCCCGGCTCTAGGTCAAAGCAGGTTAATTTTGAAATTTGACTAGACAAGATTATAAGATATATAATCCGATCGGGCTCGACAAGAGCATTCCAATGGTGTTGAAAATTTTTTCTACGGCTCTGCTCTGTCTGCTATTGTGCCAAAAAATTTAGGTTTCCACTGAGTTCCTGTAATGCTTTTCTTACGCATACATTTTTCACTGCTATTAAGTTCTTGTACATTCCACAATCAAGCATAGCCAATGTTGCCAGACAGCTCCAAAGTCTGTTCGCCAATGTGATTATGGAAAAACGACCAAAAGTCTCATAGAATACCAGCGGTAAATAAGACATCCATCACTGTTCATGAAAGCTCTGCAAACAAAACAAGAGAGGTTCGGGTTTCGTATACCTATGTTTGAACTAAACAGTGTCGTGCTGTGGAAGTAGACTTTCTTTTATGAGTGCTGCGTGAATGGTCGCAAATTTAGTCATGGTGAATGTCCAATGCAAAGGTAATATTAAACATACAGGTATGAATTATTTGGCTTGAGTAATGAGTGATCTGACGGCCACATTTGAACTGGGATCGTTTCGGCTATGAAATGATTAACTTTTAAAAATGTGATGTGAGGCAACCTGTTCAAGTGACCCAGTCGAATGCGTTATGATTTCAGGACAACAGTTTTTCTCATATATGAGCAGATTCAAATTAATTCCTGGGAATGAAAGCCTTTCAGATAATTTTTTTACATTGTATGAATCCTCTCGAACGTATGCTTTGCTGCACTGGGGCACATTGTATCGATTTGCTTTCTATTTTTTATTATTCCATCTCCGGGAACGATGTAATTGTGTGAGTTAGTGGTGCTTATAGGATAAGTTATAATTGTTTGAACTATTGATAATTTTGCAACATATTTGTATATTCTCGTTTAAGGCTGCAAGGCCCATTACTAATAAGTTCCTTTGCGCTCGTCTCCCTCGGAACAATGTATCGTTTTTATCACTTTTAATGGCTGCTGTTTTTATATTATTCTATCTTTTTAAAGATATCGTCCAAGTTGCTGCCCGTTCAGTTTTAGGAGTCGGAGTCTCACTAGAGTCATCAAAGGACTTTTCACGGAGACCCCAATCCCACCACACAAACGAGCAACTCCCATGATGAAGGGTTAATAAAGGAACCAAAGTTGAACGTCCCACAAAGCATAAGGACGGCCGTCTACCTCAGATCACCCTCTCACCAGTCAGTTGCCAGCTAACCTACGGTATTTACGGTACCTGCCTTCTGCCAGTTGACCTAAATTATTTTGCCAGAAGTTGCAAAAATGTCGAATTAGAGGTAGATGAAGTACGATGGCGCTACGCAAAGGTGTTTTTTTTACTACCTGTGGAAACCTGAGGAGGCCGGTTGCTCGCCCCCTCGTGTGGGCACGTGTTAATTCTCATAAACTCTGACACTTGCACGATGAAAATTTCGTAAAGACAATGCAGCATCATTGCAAACAACCGATTACAAAAGTAATCGCTTTTTTGCGGTGTTAAGCATATGCTGTACTACCGCAGTGGTCAAAAACCGTCTGCATACCTACCTTAGGTGCTAAAAATTTGTAATTTATAGCAAGAACGCAGTTTTTATCGAGATAATTTAGGAAGCAAAATTTTTGAGGTGTCTAAAAGGTCAATTTAAACTGCGAAAAGGTCAAGCTAGGTAAAAAAGAAAAGGTCAAACGAATTAAAAGTCAAAATGTTTAACATTTTAAAATTTTCTTTTTCCAAAATAGTGCATAGTTCAAGACGAGTTCAATGATATTCAAAACTTGTTAATCAGGCTATGCGTTTTTTGAGTTATGAAGCATCAAAGATGAGTCTATAAGGTGACTTCCCGAAAATGCCTCGGACTATAACTCGGTCACCGTTGGTTGGAGGGGCTAAGATTCTCACAGACGTGTTCCTGGCCCAAAAATACCCCAGAGACAAAGCTTCAGATTTTTTAGAGATGGTGGTGTCAAATTGAAATAGTTTTGGTCGTTTTGTCCTGGAATGCCCCTCATGTGGAAGAGGGCGGCCAAAGGCAGACACGGGCGGTCCATGTTGCAGTGGGGCGCTCTAGAGCTGAAAAGGGCTGCCAATCGTGAAAGTTGGGCGTCCAACCGCAAAAAGAGGGTGTCAAAAACAGTGATATGTTGGTGCGTATATGGAGCAAACGATAGACACCTATCGTGCACCATGGAGGCGCTGGAGGCACAGTGCGTGCTGTCAAAAGTTGGGGCGCCCCTAGTGCCGTGTGGCGGGGGGCTGGTTGGGCGCCGTTGGAGAAAAAGTAAGATACCAATGATGCATCAAGCACTCAGCAGAAATATGTGGGCGCCTATAGTTGTTAGCCGGCAAACATTGTAAGTAAGAAATGCATTCTCGCTTCGCATTTATTAGCATTGAGAACACATTTAGGGGAGCGTCGGGTATTAAAACATCATCAGAAGGGAACCACTGTTAAACTTTAACCTCCGCAAAACGCGAAAAAAATTGTGACAAGCGACTTTCTTCAAAATCCAAGAGTAAGTACATAAAAAAGAGTAAGGTCCAAAGATCAAAGATCAAAGATTCAAAGATCCAAGAGTAAGGTAGCAAGTACAGCCGGTTCGATACTGATTGGTAGGTATTAGGCTGCGGTCGTTTTTGCAAAATATCTCTCAAGTGATGGTCCTTGCCGAAACTGTTTTTACCTCACCTGCTACGTTTTAGCTGGATGCATGAACTGACGTGCGAAATACTACCTAAGGTCCAAAATTCGGAAGTAATTGAGAAAAGAGACAGAAAATCGTCGGTATCGGCGACATCGTTAACAGTTTTTTTGTCCATAATTTTCCAAATTGACGTCTCATGCAGTTTGCAGGGTCGCAAATTTAAAGAACTTGTCAAAATCCATTGCTAGAGACGAAACGCTTATGAGAAGAGTAATCGTTTTTAAGATATTTCTTAAACGAACTGACACTAATACCTACCAATCACTGTGGAACCGGCAGTACATACATGACAGTAAGTTTTAATAAGGGGCGATGGCCAAAGATTAACGGAGAATCGGTTTAAAATAACATTTTATGAAGGGGAAAAAGTGAGCCGAAGTTAAAATCTGAATTTTCTTATTCGCGGCCTGATCTCGCTGTACCCTAATAACTATTGAACAACACGCTTTCGTTGTCTCAATTTACCCTCCTCCTTCTCAACTTTATTGCCTCCTTCAATTAGAGGCCGTCCATCAATAACGTTACGCACATTTTGTGAATTTTTACACCCTTCCCTCCATTTAAATGAGCAATTTGATTAGAGAAATGAAATAATATGCGTCGATTGGTGGATGCCGCGCGAGTCATTGCCACAACCGCCCGTCGACTACGGGTAGAACATGCGCTCACTAAAACTGTCATAAATTTTTTCAGCCGTCGGTTGCCGACCTACGGACTCCGCCAATGTAAAGAAGACACTTTACAGAATACATGGTATGATTTTCTAGCTGATCCTGACTGTGCCTTTTTTTGCCAGTCCAAGAAAATATGATGTATGTTATAAATTTTAGTTCCGAAACATATGTTAATCAAAACAAACTCACTGCATTCTTCGGAGCGGCTAGAACCGTATTCTTGTAACCAGAAGGTCGCCAACATCCCAAGCTTTACGGCAGCATACGTTTTTTTATGGATGGCGAGGTGGGATCACCTGTTATTACCGTTTTAGATCACACTATTACTTCTGGCCAGATACCCCTATTTAGTGAGGCAGAATAAGTTTCAAGTTTCAGCTCCTGTGAAACCAATGTGGTACGCTAGAGGAAGAAAGTAAATATGGTTTTCCGCGTTCCAAACAATTCTCAAGCGCATCGCATACATTTGATATAAATTCTAGAAAGTCATTTTTAGCATTTTCGTCCCGTTTTTTAGGCCCGCTGCATCACTGTGCAACGGTACGCATGCTTTTCTACCGCATACATTTTCCAGCACGATAAGTTCTTGTACATTCTACAATCAAGCATAGCCACAGACAGCTCCAAAGTCTGTTCACCAATGCGATTATAGAAAATGAATACAAGTTTCAAAGAATACCAGCGGTAAATAAGACATCCATCACTGTTCATGAAATCTCTAAAAACAAAAGAAGAGAGGTTCGGGTTTCGTATACCTATGTTTGAATCAAACAGTGTCGTGCTGTGCAAATAGACTTTCTTTTAAAGGTGCTGCGTGAATGGTCGCAGATTTAGTCATGGCGAATGACTAATGCAAAGGTAATATTAAACATATTGGTATAGATTATTTGGCTCAAGTAAGTGGTGATCTGATGGCTATCATTGCAGGTGAATGAATGCGTTTGTAGGAACATAGTCAGTGTCAGTGTTGTAGTCATCTCAGTGCATTCCCTTATTCTTCAATGATTATACAATGCACAGGAGTGTGAAATTATGTCTATTTGTGGGTGCCGGACCACCTCCAATGAACCGTGGAAACAGTGATAAAAGTGGTAAAACATCCTTTGAATGTTTCTTTTTTATTTCAAATACTACTTCTTGGTTCAATGTAGTTTAACCGGCATGTGAGAGGGCTAAACACATGATACATTTTGCTGTTTATTTTCACGTAGTGGCTCTCGATATTGTTTCAAATTTGCCGATCCCTAATCATTAAAAAAACACCAATCAGAAGCCTTTCGAAGTGTCGTTTGAAATGGGATCCGTGTCGGCTATGAAATGATCACCTTTTAAAAATATGATTTGAGGCAACCCGTTCAAGTGACCAAGTCGAATGCGTTATGATTTCAGGACATCTTTCCGCATGTATTGGCAGATTCAAATTACTTCCTGGGAATGAAAGCCTTTCAGACACGTTTCTTTTACATTGTATGAATCTTCTCAAACGTGTGCTGTGCTGCACTGGGTCACCTTGTATCGATACTATTTTTCCATCTCCGGGGACGATGTAATTGCGTGAGTTAGTGGTGCTTATAGGATGATAAGTTATACTTGTTCCAATTACTGATAAATTCGCGACATCTTTGTAAATTTTCGTTTAGGCTGCAAGGCCCTCGTCTCCCCTCGAAACAATGGATCCCTTTCTATCACTTTTAATAGCTGCTATTTTTCTTTTTATAAATATTGCCCAAGTTGTTGCCAGTTCAGTTTTAGGAGTCGAAGTCTCATTAGAGTCATCAAGAGACTTTTCACGGAGACCCCGACCCCACCACCCGAACGAGCAACTCCCACGACGAAGGGTTAATTAAGGAACCAAAGTTGAACGTCCCACAAGGCATAACGACGGCCGTCTACCTCATATCACCCTCTCATCAGTCAGTTGCCAGCTGACCTACGGTATTTACGGTTCCTACCACCTGCCAGTTGACCTAAATTATTTTTCCAGAAGTTGCAAAAATGTCGAGTTAGAGGTAGATAAAGTACGGTGGCGCTGCGCAAAGGTGTTTTTTACTGCCTGTGGAAACCTCAGGAGGCCGGTTGCCCGCCCCCTCGTGTGGGCACGTGTTAATTCTCATAAATTCTGACACTTGCACGATGGAAATTTCGTAAAGATAATACCATACCATTGCAAGCAACCGATTACAAAGTCAATCGCTTTGTTTGCGGTGTTAAACATAAGGCTGTACTACCGCAGTGGTCAAAAACCATTTGCATACCTACCTTAGGTGCTAAAAATTTGGAATTTATAGCAAGAAGGCATTTTTTAAAATTTGTTATCGAAAGATAATTTATGAAGCAAAATTTTGAAGGTGTCTAAAAGGGCAATTTCAACTGCGAAAAGGTCAAGCTAGGTAAAAAAGAAACGGTCAAACGAATTCAAAGTCAAAATTTTTGAAGTTTTAAAATTTTCTCTGTTCAAAATTATGTATAGTTCAAGACGAGTTCAATGATCTATAAAACTTGTTAATCAGGCTATGCGTTTTTTGAGTTATGAAGCATCAAAGACGAGTCTACAAGGTGACCTCCCGAAAATGCCTCGGGCTATAACTCGGTCCCCGTTGGTCAGATGGGACCAATATTCTCACAGGCGTGTTCCTGGCCCAAAACTACCCCGGAGACAAAGTTTCAGATTTTTTCTAGACATGGTGGTGTCAAATTGAAATATTTTTGGTCGATTTGTCATGGAATGCCCCCTATCAAAATATATGTTGAAAAATTTAATCCATAGCCTTTCTGTATGAGTGTGATTTTATTATTACAAGTCGTAATGAATGCAAAAATACCATATTAAGATGACTTCCAGACCCTCCAGATGAAAATCTTGGAAGGCAGCCGAGCCCCATTTGCTCTTGCAATAATGCTATTTTTGCCGTGCCATTAACTTAACATGGTTTGAAGGACGGGCGCAATTAAATCTAAATGCGCTCTCCCCCGGGCGCAGTTACCCTCACACTTTGGCAAATGTGCCCTTGGCATAGTTTCACTTAAATCGGAATTCACTCTTAGAATAGGCTATTTTCAGGTCAGGAATGTTTTGTCAAAACAAAAAAAACTATCAAATTTTGTAATTTCATCCACACCAGCGAGATCAAATAGGAGACATTCGTCTAGCAGGTGATTTACCTTAGGGGACGCAATACACCTACTTTCCCCTGCTAGTTATAAACCACGGAGGGCACCAATCAGGGCAAAACAGATAAGCTGGAGCAGGGACGGCGGATTCCAAGGGGCAGGGTGTGCAACTGCACACCCTGCCCCTTGAACTACACTTTCCCCTGAACTTTTGACACACCCTGAAAAATGAGTGTGTGCAAAAGTGTCTTTTGGCACACCCAGCTTTGGCTTGGTCCGGAGAAGCGCCCCCGGATTTGGGCGGCGGCCCTGGCCGGCCAAGAAAAAATCAGGCCTAAACACCGCCTACCTGAAGAGGTAGGACCCTCCGTGCGAAATAAAAAAAAAATAGTTTCACATACGAATGGTGCCCCCTGTCATCAAAGCCGTCCCATGGAGAGCAAATAGACCAAATTTATCCACCCAACTTGGGGAAATGATGTTGACGCCCTCCCCTCCCTGAGTGGCGCCCCTAGGGAGCCAAAGGAGCCTCCCTTGTGGATGGAGGCGGCCCCCCCGGGTAGGAATGCAACCTCTCCCGAAAATCTTGCACACCCGCCCGAAAATGGAATCCACCGTCCCCGAGCTGGGGGCGGCAGTCATGAGCCCAGGGCGGCACGAATTAGAGCGGAAGTGATAAGTCAAGGGCGGCATTAAATTAAGGGTAGTGATATGCTGCGGGTGGCATGAAACAGGGTGGCAGTGATAAGCCGGGGATGGCACTGGTGAGCCACTGACAGCAGTGGTAAGCCGGGTACTGTTTGAATGAGGGCGGCAGTGATAAGTCAGGGCTGGCACGAATCAGGGTGGCAGTGATAGGCAGGAGGCGGGTGATGAGCCATGGCATAAATCAGGGTGGTAGTGATGAACCGGGGGCGGCATAAATCACGGTGGTAAGACGGAGGCGGCATGAATCAGGGCAGCAATGCTGAGCCGGTTTGCGACACATGAATTGAGGGGTGCTCAAATCATGATGGGGGTGCTCGCAAACCCCAGATATAAAAAAATCACCACTGGCTGACACCAAAACAGTAAAAGCACGGCTGCAGCAGTCTACCATTTACTCGGTTTGGGGAATTCCTCCAATAGGCAAACATATAACGATTAGACGATAGTGGGCTGCTGTTCGCTCTCTGGAAGGGTGTTAGAGATTCCTGCTGGCAAAGCTGTGCTGACATCAGGACCTAAGTTTGAACGGTTTTGGGAGCCATGGCCGGATTGGTCTCCTCGGCAGTGATAAACCAGGGGCGGCAGTGATCAGCCGGGGGCGGCAGTGAGGATTAGAGGGAGGAAGTGTCTAACCAGAGGCCGCTCATATATGGGTTAATAAAAAAACAGGGACAGCATTGATTAGCCAAATACGGCGTGAATCAGGGCAGCAGTGATTAATCATGACAACAGTGATGAACCAGGGGTGACAGTGATGGGAACAACATCGATGAGCCAGGGGCGGCATGAATTGGGGCGGCAGTGATAAACCAGGAGCGACGGTGATCAGCCGGGAGACGGTCCATCATGATATTTGGGGTTTTAGGGCGCGTCGTTATCTAGGATAATACGGCGCCCATAACACTAAGCAAAATACGTAAATATGGCATTTCCGCACGACTTTCAACAAGTCAGGTGGTAAAACAGGTCAGGTTACGAACATTGTGTCAGAATATTATATAAAAACATATATAAAATGAATAGGGCCGGGGTGGCCTATTGGCTTCGTTGCCAGTCCACGGATCGGATAGCATGGATTAACGTGGGTTCAATCCCCACGGCGGGAAACCGCCTTCCGTGTCCGATCTGACCCGGTGGAGAGGATCCTTAAGCACCCACGCCAATACTCCCTCTAATTGGGCAAGTGTGCCTGTTGGGAGTGGCCCTACTAAAAAATAAATAAATTAAAATGAAATATAGCTACCTATTGAAAAATGGCATTGCCAGTTTCATACTACAAACTAAAGTCAGCGACCAGGTAGCATGAAACTCGACGTTATGTAAAACTTGAATGACTACTAGGATGAATATATGACATCAAAACTAACGCTCATCAGATATGAATTGATGCTAGTGGTATCCACAGAAGGATGCTCCCCCAGAACGCTCACTGCCCAGATATCCCCAGGATGCTCATTGCCCCGGGAGACGTCAGTGATGAACCAGGGGGTGGCAGTAGTCAGCCAGGGGCGGCAGTGATCAACCACGGACGGCAGTTATCAGCCAAGGGGCGGCAGTGATCAGCCAGGGGGCGAAAATTATCGATTAGGTGGCGGCAGTGATCTACCCAGGGACGGCAATGATCAGCCAGGGGCGGCAGTTATTAGCCAGGGGGCGGTATTTATCATTCAGAGGGCAGCAATGATAAGCCAGGGGCGGCAGTGATCAGCCAGGAGCGACAGTTATCAGCCTGGGGGCGGCAGTGATCTGCCAGGGGGCGACATGATCAGCCTGGGGCAAGCCTCCCATATGAGCGACAGAGGCTTGCCCCCAGTAACATGGGATCGGCGCCAGTTTGGATGATTGAGAGCGAGGCGCCGATCGGAAGTACGAAGCGTGCGGAGTGAGCTCCGGCCCAGGGCGGCGAACTCCGGTCCCGGGCGCCGTGCTGTGGCGGCTTGTTGGCGCCTGGTGGGTGCGCCAGCCATAACCGGCTGGATTATGCCGGTGTAAGTGTGCCCACCCGGGTCGCAATTCTGTATCCTGAGAGTCGCCAGGGACGTTTGCTGCTGAGCGCCCCCTTTTATTGCCTTGATGCGGGGTTTGACAGCTGTATCCTCGGGTGTTGCAGCACCGCGGCGGCCGTGCCGCCATGTATTCCACTATGGTCTTATTATGGTTTACTTGGCTCAAGGTTTTAACCCTGCCTTGAAGCTTTCTCCGATAATTAGTTTCCCCTGCCCCCCCCTCCCCGGGCGTAATCTAGGGGCCCCGCGATGGGACCTTGGTGGCGACCGAGTATGGGCTGATGGCATACTAGGAACTCTTGGACCTATAAGTTTAGCTGGAAGACCGTACTCTTTCGTGATGTCCTCTGCTGAAATACAATGTGCGGTTCTAAAAACTTATTTCGTTTATTAGCTGATAATTTTAAATTACCCTTGCACTGTGCACGGAGTGCCGCACTACAGCACCAGAGCCGCCTCAAATTCACCAGCCACTCAGACCAAATTCGATGCGAATTTACAGCGGGGCATGTGTTAAAACAACTTATCGTCGAACTAATCTAACTAGAGTGTAACGCAACACTTCTAAAGGCTTCTCGGTGCACAAGATCGCGCCGCATCGCCATCGCTCCCATTCCACGCCACACTCGGACCGACTCAGACCGCAGTCTGCTTTGGTCGCGGTCTCCCTGCGACGAGGGACACTATGCAGTCTATAGTAGAACACTCACATTTAACCTTATGCTGGAGAACTCGCCAGCATCACTTCTGGACGCGCTGAAACAGCCCGCCCACACCGCGCACACGCAGTCGGACCTCGCCTCAGCTGTGGTCGCGGGAGGCACCTCTCACTAGCACGCGATACCCGTTAGACCTTTTAGTCGTTTTTGCTTCTCAGCACAGGCTTGAGAGGCGACCGCGCCGGCGACTCGCGCGAGGACTGCCGCGTTATGTGCACCTTTGGCGCGCGCAGGCCGCGCCTGTGGTGTCGCCTGGCAGCCGGCTCGGCAAACTCGCCGTTGAAGCGTTTCTCCGGCGCCTGTGGCCAGAACGTGGTAGTTATTGTCACCACTGATGTGTTGGAGGCACTTTATCTGAATCTGGCAACAAATCATGCAGACTAGGGGAGATGTCGGGCGCCGTCCAGAACGAACGGGTGCAGCGTGGCATTGGTGGGGCAGCGGCGCGTCAAGCGTCCAAGATGCGAATTCTCGCAGATACTAGCAGGTAAATAGGGTCCCAAACATAAGAGTTAAATATGAATATAGTTACAAATGCCGTTCTGCCGCGCAAAGGAATATGGGTATCTCTTATTGCTAATACATTGAGCATATTTTTTTCCTTTGGACGGCTGCGTTTTTCTGGGGTTGAAAATAAGATTCTAATAAGATAAGATAATAACACTGATAAGAATAGTAAGATGATAAGATTAATAAGAAAATTCTAAAAAAATTTGGTAAGATAAAATGAGGTTCTCTTTAGGGATGTATTGGTCTCGCCTACAAACCCCAGAACACCTGCAACCTAAAGCTCATTCAGTCATAAACCCATCAAACGCTAGTGAAATTCATTGAGACGCTCAGCTCTGTTCTAGTTGACCTCGGGATGTTTCTGCCAAAGGGGAGCCGCCCGCTGAAATCAGATTCCCATGAATGGACCGATAGGTTCCCACACCACAGGAATATCGCTGCTACCCCTAACGAAGGTGCCTGGTGAGATGGCGCCCCACTAGGGTCGTTAAAAAAACACTTTTTTACTTTTCAGACTCGAACCGACTTTTCCCATGCTATATTCAATTCTGATTTCAATGAGCTGCATTCCGAGCATCTACGACAACGGGAAAGATCGCCTCAAAACTGATGTGTTCCGACAAAAACGGTTAAAGATTTCATGTTTCAGGCGCGATTGGCCGCCCGGCGTTGCAGTCTTTCTTTGTTAAATTGCGATGAAAGGGGTGTATAACCTACCAGTAAAGACAGCGTGGCATGTGCGTGCGTATAAGAGCGGTAGATGGGATTTAAGATGCAGGCATTTTCTTGTCAGATGTATTTGCAGCGCAATACAAATACATGTTATTCCACAAAAGACCTGAAATTCAATGGTTCAGCACCCTAGTACTCTAAATACCGACAGAACAGGAATGCCTTCCAGAGGCGAACGTTTCTCTGGCAACATTCGTTGGAGAACGTCGTTGGGGCAGGTGCTTCTCCCTATTCCTCTGCGAACGATTTAAGAGCTCTGATACTTCTAGAAGAAGACCCTGCTGCATATTTTTACCCTTTGGATGACTCACGAAATCTTCCACCAGCTTCACACCACGTTCTGTGGGACCGTTCACGACAGTAAGTTCTGGAATACCTTGAAACAGGGGAGGCTATACCAGTCACCAGCTTCTCAACGGAGCATGTCAAAATCTTTCAGATTCAGGCGCTCGAATACCAGCTAGCTTTCAGGAATGACAAATTGGCAGAGGCTTGGTACCGAGCCGAGCTTTTCATAGCCTCTGTCGGAAACTTTAGCCTACCCAACTGAAAGGTGGATGGTTTTGTTGTTCAGGCCAGGTACTATATCACTGCCTTTTTACCTCCAGCATTGTGATTCTTATTTGCGAGGCAGATTTTAACTTTCTGGTCACAAATAACAGTGGCGTTTGCACATTGACTTCAGCGCCTCTACACAATACCGAAGTATTTTTATTGGAAGACCTATCAGAGAACGTTCCTGGTCATCAGGCCCTGCTAGTGCTTTGGTTCCGGAAAGTGGAAGACATGCCAGCTCTCTTTTCCTTGAGAAGATAATCACGAATTGCATAAGCCGGTTTACGTGTGGTTGTCCGGAGAGGTTGTATCCAACAAATGTCTGTTTAGAACACCCGGAGCCGACCAGCGAGCCATATTCATGGAATATAGGACATTTATGGCATGAAGTGCGTGCTACTACTGAGTCAGATTCCGTTCATCATTCCAGAAGATACTTAAAGACTGAATATTATAATTTTTGGATTTCAACAACGCATCAACTGCTAAGGTCATATGGCATCAGAGACGAGAGGGAAAGAATTAGCTTGGGCTAGAGCAGGACGCCAGATTCTGCCTCTGGGTGGGCTCGAACCCACGACACCCAGCACATACAGAATGTCATTGACCGAGCCGAGCGCAAGCGCTAAGCGACTGAGCCACTCAGACCCCGAAAGAGTTAGCGGCTTTTCTTGTAAGTGGTTCTAAGCCATGTATTTGGGTTCCTCCGCCCCGGATGGTCAGCTTTAGAGCCTTCTATGAGCCTCAAAGCTATCCATGAAATGCAGTGCAGTGCTTTCATTTAATTCATATAGAAATCGCCCTGAGTGTGCTGAAGTCAATTTGCTATCAGCTGTGGTATCTGTGCACAGAAAGTTATATTCTGTCCCGCTGGTGAGAACCACCATCTTGGAGGCAAGGAACCAGTCGCACAACAATTGGCCAAAACAGCAAACAACTCACATTTGACTAGGGCAAGCTTAAGTTTCCGATAGAGGCTATGAAGAGCTCGGTGAATGCTCGGTACTAAGCTTCTGCCAGCTTGTCACTCCTGACAGCTGGCTGGTATTCGATTGCCTGAATCTGAAATATTCTGACCAGAAATGGCTCCGTTAAGAAGCTGGTGACTGGTATAGCTTCTCCTGTTTCAAGGTATTCCGGAACTTAATGTGGCGAACGATCCCACAGAGCGTGGTGTGAAGCTGGTGGAAGATTTCGTGAGCCATCCAAAGGGTAAAAATATGCAGCAGGGTCTTCTTCTAGCACTATCAGAGCTCTTAAATAGTTCACAAGAGAATAGGGAGAAGCACCTGCCCCAACGACATTCTCCAACGAATGTCACCAGAGAAAAGTTCGCCTCCGGAAGGCATTCCTGTTCTGTCGGGATTTAGAGTACTAGGGTGCTGAACCATTTAATGCCAGGTCTTTTGTGGAATAACATGTATTTGTATTGCGCTGCAAATACATCTGACAAGTAAATTCCTGCATGTTAAATCCCATCTACCGCTCTTATACGCACGCACATGCCACGCTGTCCTTACTGGTAGGTTATGCACCTCTTTCATCCCAATTTAACAAGGGGAGACTGCAACGCCGGGCGGCCAATCGCGCCTGAAACATGAAATATTTAATCGTTTTGAGACAATCTTTCCCGTTGTCGTAGATGCTTGGAATGTGGCTCACTGAAACCAGAATTGAATACATAATGGGGAAAAGTGGGCTCGATTCTGAAAAGTAAAAAATGTTTTTTTGAACGACCCTAGCGCCCCACCTACCCTGTTCTCGGCGTCGCTGCCGGTGTCGCTAGCAGCGGCGCCGGAGTCGGTGTCGCTGGGCGCGCGCGTCAGCGGCGCTGGAGCGGGGCGCTGCTGCGGGACCGGCGCAGGAGCGGGACGCTGGTCCGGGACCGGCGCAGGAGCGGGGCGCTGGTCCGGCGCAGGCGCAGCGAGGCGCTGCTCCGGGACCGGAGCCGGCGTCTCCTCCGCCACTGTTTCCACAGAGTCGCTTGACTCCTCCAAAAGCTCCTGACAACACATGAGAGGTGAGTGACGTGAAGTCAGTTCCGCAGTGTTAGAGAGAATACAGAGAATTCAGTAGAGCGCGGGTTGTCACCGCCCCCGGCCGGATCAGCGCCGCTGCAACAGCTGCGATCCACGGCCGGCGGCAGTCCGGTACACAGTTTGACCGGTTCTGGACCCCTGCACATTCATCACGATAGTAAGAGAAATGGTGTCAGCCAATAACCCATCGAATTGACTTCATACCTAAAGTGGTCCATCATTAATCTTTTTCCTTTAAAGGGAATGTGGCACCTTGGTCGAATCCTGGAATTTAGTGAAATTAGGCGTACTTTTAGCCAAAAATAATGAAACCACTCATGATTTCTCTGAAAAATGTTCAATAAGCTCAATATTTTGTTTTTAAAAATACTGCTCTAGGAAAATAAATAAATATCTGCCTGTGGCTAATGTCATGACCTGGCAACCACTACCATACTTGAAATGCTTCAAGGGCTTCGATTGGCTGATCCTCATCGTGACGTCAGCGTATGTCGTCACACCAGCAGCTCACAACAATGGCCGCCCGGCGAGGGGTTGATGAGGGGTTGGTGTCAGGTAGGTTTTAACTTTTTTCTGCGGAAATATAGAGTTCCAAGACAAAGGATATATGGAGTACCGGGTTTTCCGAATTGCTTTACAACTTGGCTATCTCAGTTAAAATCACGTTATGAAGGTGCCACATTCTTTCTAATATCTGATTTGCCACGCATTGGTGGTTTTCAGAACCAATAAAGGGAATGTGACACCTTGGTCGAATTCCAGAACATGTTAGGGGTATTTTTAGCCGAGAATTATGAAAATGTCCACTATTTTTCTGAAAAGTACAATAAGCTCAATATTTTTATATTTAAAATGTTCCTCTGTGGTAAGAAATAAACCTTGTCTGTGTTATAGGGTTATAGGATGATACCATTTCTCTTACTATCGTAATGAATGTGCAGGGGTCCAGAACCGGTCATGATCTGGCAACTAATACCATATTCAATGGGCTTCAATAGGCTTACTACTCCCCCGTGACGTCAGCATGTCGTCACGCCAACAGCTGATAATTGCGGCCGGCTTCTTGGGTGCGTTTTGGGTACATTTCAGGTAGGTTTTTAGCCTTTCTCTACGGAAATTTCGAGATCCAAGACAAATTATGCGTTGGGTACAAGGTTTTCCGGCATGCTTTACAACTTGGCCATCTCAGTTAAAATCACGTTATAAAGGTGCTACATTCCCCTTAAAGGGAAGGTGGCACCTTCATAACGTGATTTTAACTGAGACAGCCAGTTGTAAAGCAAGTCGGAAAACCCGGTATATATCATTTGTCTTGGAACTCGAGATTTCCGTAGAAAAAAGCTAAAACCTACCTGCAATCTACCCCTCTTGTATCCCTAGCCGCAGGCCACAGTTATCATGGCTGTTGGTGTGACGACATATGCTGACGTCACGATGAGCATCAGCCAATTGAAGCCCTTGAAGCGTTTCAAGTATGGTAGTGGTTGCCAGATCATGAGCATCAGCATCAGCCAATCGAAGCCCTTGAAGCGTTTCGAGTATGGTAGGGGTTGCCAGATCATGACATCATCCACAGGCTGATATTTATTTCTTTTCCTAGAGGAGTATTTTAAAAGTCAAAATATTGAGCTTATTGTACATTTATCAGATAAATCATGAGTGGTTTTATTATTTTCGGCTAAAAGTACGCCTAATTACACTAAATTCCAGGATTCGACCAAGGTGCCACATTCCCTTTAACTTTCGAAGCTTTAATCCCACAGGGAAATTCAGCCAACCATGGCATCATGTCCGTGGATTCGATAGTCGGTCCTGAAATACCAAAACTTGATATCGTAACACAGAAACCATGTGAAATGATTGAATATTTAGGCTTAGGGCATGGGCGCCGAAAGCAGAAGGACGGAGGACCTGTCCCCCTGTTGGCCAACCAGGGGGGACGTCCCCCAATTTTTTCGGTCCATCGTCATTAGTGCTGTCAGGTACCGAATATGCTAAAAAATCAGTCTCCCCCGGTCAGCAGCAGCCCGGGTCCGACCCCCTGTAAAAATTCCGTGGCGGCGCCCCTACCTTAGGGGGCGCGCCAACCTGTGTGTTCAAACAGCACCCACATCCCAACCACCTGAACAATTTAAATCTCAACTTAATTAAATGGCGCGACAACGCGGACGTGCGTTTGATATTACGGGACAGAACTCTGAAATTAGTCGCACGCAGGGCATACATTCAGCAAACATACATTGGCGTCATTACTTGACAAAACTTATCGCGCAAAACACAAGAAATGTGGCGGGCAGCGCTGCGACCAGAACAGGGCCGACCGGATGATGCAGCGGTGATGCCTTGGGACTTGACGACGCACTGACTTCTGAAGCCATGCGGCGTCACCAACTCTCAACCCGTAGGAATCGTACTATGAGGATCGAAAACTCTTGAGTAGAATGCCCGCTCGAGATTTGAACCCTGGTTAACAGCGTGGAATACGCATACACTGCCGCGAAGCTGCTGCACCATTGGCCCTTGCTCATTGCTTCCACCTCATAAAGTAACACAAAGCAGGGCTGCACCATCCGCCCACCGGCGCCCGCAGGCTCCGATCGGGGCTGTCAGGTCCCCTCAGAGTCGCATGGCTACACGTCAATGATCTGGATGGCGTCAACACCAGACACGTCTGTCCGAGCTCATCACTAGTTAAGCGCAGCCGAGCCACTGCCGGCGGTGGTTCTCACCTCCGTGTCGAGCGCCGGCAGCGGTGGGGCGTCAGGCGCGTCAGCAGCTCCCGAGCTGTGTGAGCGCGCGTCGCGGCGGTGCGCGCTGCGGAACCGCTGCAGAATGCGCTCGTGCGGCGAGGTGGCGGCCAGGTAGCGGGGGTAGGTGAAGTCGCGGCGATGGGGCGTGCTGCCGGTGGGCACATCCCGCTGCAGCGTCTCCACCACGAACACCTGCCGAGCCGGAGCTGGGGGTCAGGGTACGGCGGGGAGAGGGTTCAGCAGAGCGCCGGATCGGCGCCGCTGCAACAGCTGCGATCCACGGCAACCGGTAGTGCGCTCCACTGGTTGGCCGGTTCTGGACCCTGCACATTCATCATGATGGTGTTCATCACGGCTGTGCGAAGTCCACTCATGCAGAATAAAATTGATTTGGAAGAGACAGAAGAACTCGATCTGCGCTTGGCGGGCTCTGGGTAGCCTCTAAATGTCTGCGCCGCACCACTACGTATCCACACTTAGTACCAAATTTCAGGAAGGAATTCGTAGCACGGTCGTTCAGGATTATCAGCTTCGTCATTCCTAGGAGGTGGAAAGTTCACTACCCCGTCATTTGCGCTTAACCCACCGATTCCAGCCAACACGGTGGCACCGACAACCAAGGCCAAGGCCTCGACACCGAGAAAGCCGCAGCAGATGCAGACCAAGCCAAAATATCCGCCACAAAAAAACAAATCGTTAAGTTATTGCAAGTCAAATCAAGGGCTCCTTGATTCCTACGGATGCATTGCTCTCAACGACAAATATATGTCTGCCCGGCGCGCTCGTCCACGGACCGCTGCCAAGTCTGACCTCAACTTCGTTGTCTCGTCGGCGGACCATCTGGCTGATGTCGACCGCCTGCTGCTCGATGCGGCCACACTGGTCCGTCAGTTCGCCCTGGCGGTCGCGAATGGTGGCGAAGAAGGCGCGGCTCTGCGCCTCCAGCTGCTGGTCGGCGCCGCGCACCGCGCCGTGCAGCGACCCGGCCAGGCCCTGCACGCGCTGCTGGCTGTGCTGCAGCTCGCCGTTGACGGCCTCCGAGCGGGCCCGCAGCGCCTCCTCCTGGCGCTGGCAGTGCTCTTCCCAGCCGTCCGTCAGCTCGGCCAGCGCCGGACCCCAGCTGGAGCGGGCACGCTCCAGCTCACCGCGCGCCTCGCCAGACTGCAGCGACATCTGTGGACGATAAAAACACACTGCAGTGGCGGTGCGGGTCGAGAGGAGGGTTCGAATAGAAGAGAGAATTCAGTAGAGCGCGGGTTGTCACCGCCCCCGGCCGGATCAGCGCCGCTGCTACAGCTGCGATCCACGGCCTGCGGCAGTCCGGTACACAGTTTGACCGGTTCTGGACCCCTGCACATTCATCACATCACGGAACGTCCGCAGAAGTATCCGGCGGAGGGTGCGGTAGTTACCTCCTCAGTCGCCTGCTGCTGAATCTGATCCAGCCGGGCATGGTCTTCGCCCAGCTGACTGCGCACCCGCGACAACCGCTGGCCGGAGTCGGCGTAAGAAGCAGCCTCCTCGCGCTGCATCGCCTCCAGCTGCGCGCGCTCGCTGGCCAGCGCCGCCGCCGTCGCGGAGTCGTCGTCTCCGATGTCGGAGGCCAGCGCCTGAGCCGCCTTGGAGCCGGCGGCTGCTGCCGAGGCCACATTAGCCAGGCTCGACTGCAGTGACTGAGGGAGAAGTACGACAGTTAGGTGGGTGGCAGGTTCAGGGGCAGGAAGGCTCAGCAACAGTGAACATCTCAGACTAACCCGTGATGTATGCTCGGCTGGTATTGCCTCAGCGACTCTCCAGAAAAGCTTTTAGATTGGACTGCTACAGTGTCCCAAAACCTGGGGTGCTGGGTGCAGAACGACACCCAGTCAATCAGAATTTTCCACTCACTTTTATATTTTTTTGCTGAATTTTCCACTCACTTCCAACAATATTTACTACTACTATTAAATAACTATTGAACAATATTTTACTACTATTGAATTTTACTCAACAATACTTACTACAAAGCCCAGTTCCATTGCCTCCTCTACCAACGTCCACTGGAAAAGAGAGCAGCAGAATCGACTAGAAGATCGCCAAATTAACTCGGCTCTTATGCGCTTCTTTCGCTTTTCTGAAAGAGAATCTGGCGACTTCTATTTTTCTGGTCAATTATACCTGGCATCCTTATCTCCACCGATTTCAGTGGAACAACAGAATCGAAATTCTGGCGCGGGCAAGACGCACAGTGCCCCCTCCCCTGCCCCACCGGAGAAAGTTCCAATGGATGAACACCGCCACTAAATTCCACCACTCGCAAAATTGGTGAGTGGAAAATTAGACACCCTAGCCTTGTGTTGCCAAAAAAATGAGCTGACCGCTTTGAAAGATAAATTTCTGGAAAGCAGTTTATCTGTGCATATGATTTCTAGGCTTACGTCCTTGAAAAGTTGTTTTTGTATTTCTGGTACCGAGAATAGTGAAAAATCATTTTTGGTCATCTTGCTGTTAAAAGCAATTATCTTGAAATTTGTATGGTAAGCAGCATATTTTTTTGACATTGTATCGTAGAAAATTAACCATTTATTGCGTAGAAAATAATTTTTATCCATATTAGCCCTTCATTGCTGCGTCCATGCCGTGTGACACCCAAATCCACTCACGACACCCTACGACACCCTAGGCATAAATACGCTGATATTTAAGTTGAACTAAAAGTTTCCGGTACTTTAATACATTGAAACTCTACATTTTCACTAAATGATTTTTTGGGCAACAAGAATGCATCCAGTTACCCTTCAAACATCGGCACTTTTTTGTATGGCTGGTCTACGGCGTGGACTTACCAAAACGCCGTCTTTACATCTAGTAAATAAAAGCGGCATCTTAAGGCTTTTTGAAAGGCTGGTTTCGTATTCGTTATTGACAAAACATTGTTAGTTTTTCTCTTGGTGTGCTTTTAGTTGTATAATTTTCTAGTCTATAAGGATTTAGAAAATTAATTTAGAGCAAGTTTTCAAATGCAAATTATGTTGCTTATGCGACCGGCAACTGGATTGCGATCAGAAATTTAAATTAGTAGTTGCTTCGACGCTGTCGCAGCCCGCCGCGCCTGGCTGATTGTAGACGAAAGGAAGAAACAACAGAAAGGAGGCTGCAGCAGCTTCGACTAATATTGATAGAAAGCAGCATACTCATATGAAGGTGAGTATATATGTGAAGAGAAGCAGGGGAATTGACAGGTAAAGAAAAGAAACTTTTAGCAAGAGTCTGGAAGAGTTTATTGCCATGATAGAAAGTTTGTAGTTTCGTCTGGGTTAGTTAAGTGTAAACCATGGCTCTACTGGGCCCTAGCATAGGTGTATGCGAGGTGCAGTGATTGAGGCCAGGAGTGGCCTCCAAAATTCCGATAGCTATAGGTATAGGTATAGGAGGGGCGTTGTCCCGGACAGGAAAACTATACAGTGTATGCGTAGATAATTAATTTTGGAACTAGAGCCCTGTTCCAGCTGTCAGCACAGTTTTGTCAGCAGGACCTCCAACCTCTCCTCCAGAAAAGTAACATCAGCGCCATAATCACCTCTTGTTTGTGCTAAGCAAAGGGAACTCAAACCTTTAAGCCATTAAAAAATATTAGGCTGCACTTCGTGCACTTACGGTTTTTCATCAGCACAAACAGCAGGCCGTCAGCCCGTAAAACCTCTAGAACTAGTTCCCGGGGAGAGGCTACAGTCCTGTGACGTAGGCGCAACGCGGCCCGCTGATTGGTGCTGACAAAACTGTGCTGACAGGTGGAACAGGGCTTAGGTATTGCATGAAAAAATCCCTTTTCATTTTTCACCACCTGCCGATCTCGGAGGCCCCTCTGCAGAGTTGTCTAAGAGGGCCCCCGATATTTCGTCTCAGGGGCCCTTAAAAGCTGGTCGTGTGGGAGTGGAGGGGCACAAGAGTTGGTCTAGGGAAGCCCCCAAGAGTTTTAGTGGCTCCCAGAGTTCTTTCCCCCAAAGGTTGGTCTCAGAGGCCCCCAAAAAGTTTTTTTATTTGTGGAAATTCACCAACTCCTTAAAAAAATTGGAGACTGCATCAGGGGGTTTCAGCTGGTAAAGATTTACCTGCTTAACCCAAATTTCTCACATGGGAATGGTCAAACAAAGCTGTTTGGGCATGATTTAAAAATATTTACTTTGAGAAAATTAAAGGAAATGTCCATCCTTCAGTTCAAACAAGGGCTCTGAGAGTTTACCACCTGAGTACAAAATTTGAAATTTTTTACTCCGCCATACATTTTGAGAGGAATTTTCCACTCACTCGCCATACATTCCGAGCTGAATTTTCCACTCGACACCCTAGCGCAAAACCTATTTTGGGTCACTGGACTGCTACATCTAATTTGGATAAATAAGCTTGTGCCACACAGAACATCATGACCATCATTATTATTAATTATGGATCGGAGCCCAGCTTTCTCAACTATTCTGTTAGCATGAGGTCTTCAGAGCTTCCATTCACCCTTCAACACTCATCAAACGAGCACCGCCCAGTTACGGCAGAACGCGTCCCTATCACCATCACCAGGTCAGTCCCTTCGCTTCCTCAGCACCACATCGCGGTCGTACCTCGATGAGCGCTGAGTGATTGGCCTGCTTGTCCAGCAGCCTCTGGTTTTCCCTCTCCAGCCGCGCCATCCTCTCGGCGTCATCGGCGCGCCGTCTCCGCTGTTGGGTCTGCAGCAGCGCCGCCAACTCCGTCATTGCCGTCTCCATCTGCGCGGAGTGCGCCGACAGCCAGCCGCGCTGTTCGGCGGCAGCCTTCTCGGCGGCTGCGTCCAGTCTCTCCAGCCGCTGGAGGGCCGCCTCGGCGCCGGCCGTCAGACGCCGCTGCAGCGTCGTGTGCAGCTCACCCTGCTGGTCGCGGCGGGCCGCCACCGCCGCCAGCTGGGCGCCGATCCAGGCGTGGGCGCCGCCGGCCGCCGACTGCGCGTGCGCCTCCAGCTCGCGCAGCTGCTCCGTCTGCGAGCCGAGCAGGGAGCCCAGCAGAGCGGTCAGCGCCGACGACTCGTGTTTTCGCCGCTCCACCGCCTCGCCCAGGTTGGCGTACATGCCCTTGCAGAATTCTCGCTGCTGCTGGAAGGCGGCGCCAAGAGCCGACTCCAGTCGGGCCATGTCGGCCTGGAACTGCACGCGGAACTCGCGCGTGACGGCGTCGTTGCGCTCTTCCAGCGAGCGTTTGCGGTCGAGTTTGTCGTGGACGCCGCGCAGGTCGGCGGTGGTCTCAGACACAGTGGTGAGCAGCTGGCTGGCCTGTCCGGCCAGCCGGCGCTCCGTGTCGGCGCGCCGCTCCACCAGGTGCGACTGCTCGTCCCGCTGCTCCTCAGTCCACTGCAGGTCCTGCCACACCACCACAGAGCAGTTCAGTGCGAGCCAACAGGCCGGCGCAGCCGATCGCACGTTAAAGGCGAGTTATTAAACATAAACACGAATAAACCCACATACAAGTGTTAGATATCATTTACACATTTGGTTTCCTTTGTATCCCCAGGCGTACAAAATGAATGCTCATGGAAAAAGGCAACGCATTCCCACAGACTGCTATTTGCAAGCCTCTAGTGAGCATTCTCTTCACTAAATACGTTTTCAGCGGTCACTAAACAGAGCTGCAGAGTGTCGACTGGCGGGGCACGGCTGGTGGCCAGTCCCGTTAGCTCGGCCAGTCGGCAGATAGCTGTCACATACACTAACTAAACAGCGGGCGCTCAACCGATCGTCTCACTCGCTAATCGCTCATTAATTTTTGGCCCATGACACAAGCCAGACCATCAACAGAACAACGATAATCTATAGTGGATATCCGAGTTCTAACGGACCGCCAGTGCGGGCGTAACTTAAGCAAGCATCGCTCATGCCTTAGTAGAGCACCCCGCGGCGTCACTGTGTTGTGTCGGCGCGCCCCGACTACGCAGCTACCGTCCTGCCGGCTCGCAGTCCGCAGTCGCCGCAGATGGCGTCCCGGCTGCCTTCGAAGTGTCACGGTTGTTAGCACTACCGCCACCGCCACACTGAAGTAGTGGCGGCGGTGAAGGATCGCGTGTGAGGCAGCGGCGGGTTTACACAGACATCAGGCCATTATTGATGGTGGGCACCGCGGGTGATGAATCTCCACCCTCTGCCAGAATGGTTAATAGCGGCTGCCTGCTGCGGCCGCCCTGTCCTTGCTCGCCGGCGGGTCGCTGACACCGTGACTAATCTAGGCACTGACAGTCTGAACCAAGTATCCTGGCCTGTAGTACAAGCTATTCTAACCGAAATGCCCTCGGGCACAGGTGGCCCGAACAGCGCCGCCATAGCACAGTGTTGTGAGGGGTCGCAAAACGGACATTGCAGCGACGCATTGCCACACCATGGCGGCAGTCGCGTAGCGTCCACCATTCCGACCATGCCCAGTCCACGGCAGTAAGGACTGGCGTCACTTCGATTCGACCGGCGTCACTGCTTTACTGCATAAGCAAACAGCCGAGCGGCGCGGGACGGCACAGATCAGACATGTCCTGTACACTGTAGCGCCCACCGCCCGGTTCGCACAACGCCGCGTTCATGCTGCCCCGCTGCAGACATCGCCGCGGGCGGCGGCCAGCCGGTGCGATTAAGAGGCGGCCCTGGACATAATTCACCCGTGCCAGCAGCAGCATCCAGTCATGGACATGGCGATTTGGCATTAAGGAGCGGGAGGTCAGCAGCGATCTCCATCGCGGCAAATAAATCCGCCGGCTATCGTCTGATCTGACGCGCACGCCGACTGCTGGACGGCCACCGTGGGCGTTAACGGGCTGCCAGCAGTGCTGAAACAATTTGCAACAGTTTACACCCGCCCCGCCCGGCACGGCGGCGGCGAGGGCGCAGACCTTGGGTCGGGCAGAACCACTCATTACCGGAGGGCAAACCTGACGGAACGCCGAACGGTAGCCCGCAGAGTCTACATATCGCGTGCTGTACGTTATAAACGTATTGAGATAGGAGTAGGAGCAGCGTTAGAACCGAACAGACCACTAATACGCGATGTTCCCACAGGACTCGACCTAGTTTGGTTCTCCACTGGAGCACAGGCTGACGGGGCAATGGTGCCTTGGCCACCCTGCAGAAGTGAGGCAATTGAACGTGGTGCGTCTGTGTCAAAATCGTGCATTTATCAATATAGAACAGCCGAATACGGCGAAAATAATGAAATTTGCCTAATCTAAACGCACCCACATACCGCAGCGGTTGAATTCTTTCGCCACGCGTTAAGATGGAACAAAAACTGAGTACAAAAGAAACACCTTCAGCAACACTAACTTTAAAATCTGGAAAACCAAGTGACTAGGAAAACGCCAGTTGGGGGGGGTATGGTGATCATCATAGCCAACTTTTACTGACCTAGGTCAATATCTTCAAATCCAAACGAGGCGATAAAGGTCGAATCTTGTCCGTGAATGGACCTAGTGGGAAATGCCGTGATTATGCAGAACAAGTCGGCAATCTACTAAACCGGACCAAGCACGTATGTAGAAGGGCAAAATATATTTCTTTAAACTTTGGGGTCAGGGTCATCGACCTATGACGTCACGTTGATATATTCCCTATATTGTACACTTTAACCCATGACCTTAACATTGAGTTATCTTAACCATAAAATCATAGCCTGATATGAGTCATATGACCTGAGTAACGTCATTTGACGGGTAGTATCGGGAACAATGACGTCGAAAATTGTTCTTGAACAGCAAATTATAATCTTATTAAAAGTCTTGAACCAGTTGATGCCAGAAGCTATCTCATCACTTTTTCATCGGCATTATCCTAACCAAACCCGTCAGACTCTGCATTTTCATGTTCCATTTGCAGCTACAAACTACCGAAAGTTCTCTTTGTCATGTTCAGCTCCTAAAGTACGGAATACAATTGTATGTTCAATTTTTCCCAAGTATTAATGAAGTTCCACTACAAAAACATATTTTAAAGGGCCATGTAAGAAATTATTTCATTGACAAGTACAGAGAACAGCAAGATAACTAGCTAGCCTGGAAATGTGCGAACATCCTTTCTTCTTTCCTCTTTCTCTGGAAGAAATGCTCGTTTCTAACTATCTCGCTTGCCTTTTGTAGCAGTTTTTTATTTCTTTACAGAAATAACCCACAAATACCCTTATCTGACACCTGTGGTTCCCTCGAATGTTACTAGTTCATCTATCTTTTCGGGGGACCACAGGGATAATTTATTAGCATTAAGTTGTATTGCATGATTAAAAACAAAGGAGCGGGGAGTGGTGCGACCCTATTGCAGTAATTAATACTTCTAAACCCGTTTATAATGGAACTTTAGTAGCAGGGTCGCCGGGTACGGAAGGGCACTCCTGCCTACCTATTAAAAGGGCAGTGGGTTAAAAAAAGAGAAAAAAGAAAAGGCTGGTATGACCTTGACCGGAACATGTGATCTTGACCTTCATGTGAGGTGACCCTCGACTTATCCCTTGACACACCATCTCGTTTATATGGAGTCGTCACCACATTGTTCAGAATGCAGGAGCACTGGTGCTGCCACGTGATTGTGGCGATCTCAACATAAAGGTCAGACTTGTGCTGAAAGGAAGTGAAGTTAAAGTGTGCCCGGGAAGGCACAAAGGCAGAAGCTACTATTTCGCCTATTTTTTATTTCTACGTATAATTGACGTGCTATCTGTAAACCAACAATCCTAGTGACAATAAATGTGATTTTTAACGTGCAGCCTAAAGACGTGGCTAGTCACATCACCGGTGGGAGTAACCTCTTTCGCCATGAATAAAACTTCCGCAAGCCAGTCCGACGGCTCTCGCTGATTAGTGCCAATCGCATTAGGCCGTACTGTTGATGTTTAGAGGCACGCGAAGACCCCATATTGACCCCGCTAGTTAGGGCGTGTTTAGGCTTGTTTACCGCCCCTTCGGAGTGTTTACGCTTCGTGTCAGATCTGTTTGTGTTTTGGGGCCTTTCGACACGACTTATATGTGATCACCCGATTACTAATGATTGGCATAGCAAGAACCAGACCGGGCTAGCATTGAGAATCGACGCACACTATCGCTGTATTGACAACCTGGACACTACCAACCGTCAGCGGGCGAGAGAACGCATGGCTGACTGGCCCATTCCTGCGCCAGTTATGCTCGAATGTTTGGGGCTTAACAATGCACCCACTGCTGAGGTCGGATGGTGCCGAACGGGACGAGCAGTCAACTAGGCTTGCACAAGGGAAGGGTGTCAAACTGTGCCTCTGGGTGGACTCGACCCCGCGCGAGACTGTTTAATGTGAGGACTGTCACAGGCTGAGCGGAGGCCCGCTGTGGCCGGCCGTTCCCCCAGAACTTCGACGGCCGAGACACAGATTCAGGTACAGACTTCACAATAGTTGCCACTCTGGGAGTCCGGGACTCCTGCAGTTTTCCGTGTATATCGCACTGGAGCATTACTCACGCTAAATGTAGTATTCCGAGGAAAAATTCAGATTTACCAGGATCCGAATTTTCCACGGCTTTGCGCTGAGAATTAGAGTAGATCCATGAGTCTATTAAATCACCCCTATTAAACCTATAAAATTAAACCACCCCTGTGCCCTCCCCCCATGGGCTTCCGATCCACCTTCGCCCCACTGAGATGGTTCAAAAGTCCGCCCCCTCTGTCTTGTCTACAATGCCAAAACGAAAATGATGGTCGATAGACCACGACAAACGATTATGAAACTGTTTGTCACTTTTTGGCTCCGGTCAATATTGATGTCATGACAGGCCAAGGAAAGTGGCATGCTAGACAAATATTTTTGGTTCTACGGTCTGACTGGGTCAATTTAGAGCAATATCTTAGGTCTCAATCGATTCCTATTGCTACTGAGGATAAAATAATTAATAACATGACCGTACCAGGTCAAAATGCACAAATCGTCTGACAAAGCCACCCCGGTAGCTCAGTTGGTAGAGCGTTGGGCTCCGGCCCGCTGCTCAGAAGCATGCAGTGGCAGTGCATGTCAGGCTTGGGATCGGTTTCCTGAGACGCTCCGGTGCGCAATGGTTTACCCGACGTACAGGTCGGCTGGCAACTGACTGGTGAGAGGGTGACCTGAGCGGGGCGGCCGTCCCTGTGCTTTGTGGGATGTTAAACTTTGGCTTCTAAATTAACCATCCATTGAGGGAGTTGCTCGTTCGGGTGGTGGGGTCGGGGTCTCCGTGACAAGTCCCTTGATGACTTTAGTGAGACCCCGACTCCAGCAGCCTTACCAGGAACAACTTGAACAAAATTTATAAAAAAAGCCAAAGCCCTAAACTTCACCCATTGTTTTACACGTGCTTTAGATACATATCCTTTACAGGGGATGTGGCACCTTCATAATGGGTCATTTCATGCCAACTCGACACACCGAGTACACGGCACCCCCTCAGATTTGCCCGCTTTTTTGTTGGTCGGGTTACCATTGGCCAGAAACTAAATTTTGGGAAAATTTGACCCCTACTCCTTATAGTCTTATTATATGATGGCGTCATTATACGCCAAATATCCTTGCATTGCTTTCTATATAAAGCTATAGCTTCAAAACAGTTTCAAGTATTTGCATTCTGCAAGATGCTCCTTAACATAAAGGCATAAATGCAGGCTTTCTGTATTTTTTTTTGAAAATGGTTGCTAAAAATATGTTATATGTTACATCGAATCAGAAAATGTTGATTTTCAGTTCATGTACCACCTTTGATTTTCTTCATTTCCACACCTCGTATAGACCATCTCATTCAGCACCATAAGCAATGATTTTTAGACTGGGATCTCTGCTACTATACCGACAGAAAAACCAAACAAGTAGGACGAGAACCCCGTTTCCGGGCGGGCGGTCGCGCCGACGAAGCACAGCACCGTTTCGGTCCGGGAGGGCGAGGGAGAGGTTGAAAAGTGGAGGTCGTTGACGGACCATATGGCAATAAAAATCTTTAGAAACCATAGGATTGCGTTGACGCAATGTCACGCACATCGTTTCCCGGGCTGTCAGTTTCTTTATTTTCTTGTAGGATTCAAACAGATATTTGAGCTGTCATAGATACTGGCGGGCTTTACCCTCCTGTTCAGCAGATATTAGGTGCTACGGAGACCGTTTCGTATCCATATATGTATGCAATCGGGGATTGTTAAAACGCAAGAAATCAGATCTGAGAAGCGATGACCTTCGTTCAAATTGTGTGGAACTGTGCGACATTCCACGGAAAACATATCAAATGCCTTTCATTATCATCTCAGAAACAATTGACAAGTCATTAATTCCCAACACAGGTGCCTTCACCATCTGGTTTAGGAATGTGGCACTTTATAACCTGATTTTAACTGAGAAAGCGAAGTTATAAGCATGCCGGAAAACCCGGTACTTCGGTATCATTTGTCTTGAACTCAAAATTTCCGCAGAAAGCTAAAACATACCTGAAGTGTATCTTATGTATTCCAGAGCAGGCCATGTTGTAGGCTGTTGGTGTGACGACATATACTGACGTCACGTGATTATCAGCCAATCGAAGCCCTTAGCCTATGGAGGAAGGGTTGCCAGATCATGACATCATCCACAGGAAGAGAACTATTTTTCCTAGATGCACATTTTAAAAATGAAAATATGAGTTATTGTACATTTTCATAGAATTCATGGACGCTGCATGATTTTGGTATTCCCTAATTACAGATGACCGATCGCTTCCTTCAAAGGGAATGCGGCACCTTGGTCGGATCCCGGAATTTGGTGTAATTAGGGATATTTTTAGCCGAAAATCATGAAAATGTCCATGATTTTCTGAAAATATACAATAAGCTGAACATTAACATATTCAAAATGTTCCCCTATGGTAAGAAATAAACTTCATGACGTCATGCATGTGCATGACGTCATGATCTGGCAACCACTACTATATTCAATAGGCTTCAACAGACTGACTACTCACCGTGACGACAGCATGACGTCACGCCAACAGCTGACAACTGTGGCCGGCTCCTTGGGTACATTTCAGGTAGGTTCTTAGCAATTATCTCCGGAAATTTCTAGTTCCAAGACAAATGATGTTTAGTGCCGGGTTTTCCGGCATGATTGACAACTTGGCTATCGCAGTTAAAATCACGTTACAAAGGTGCCACATTCCCTTTGAAATTGACAAATCTCTTTAAAATGACGTCATTCGGGCTCTCCGAAAGACCATGTATGTATACTGAATCTATAACCTTTCCCATCATTGCTGTTCTTTAGCTGCTGTCCCTGCTACCGGTGAGACTTGGCAACGATTGGCTCTTCACTGTCTCCAGACAACTGGGATACAGAATACAAATAACTCAATCCAGCACGGGGAAGCTGATCAGTTCTATCACGTCTGTTAACAAACCTTTGCCTACGTTTCACACTCTGCACCACCAGACACAGTTCCCTTCACAGCCTGGAGACACCAACGGCACCAATCGACGTAGAGCCGCTGGAGGGCAGCTCGACCAGCGTCCAGCAGTCTCAACTGCTTGGTTTCGACGAACAGGCGCTGCCCAACACAGTCTCAACTGCTTGGTTTTGACGAGGCCCCACACAGACTCATCTGTTTGATTTTGACGAGCGAAGCCCGTACGCAACACAGACTCACCTGTTCGGTTTTGACGAGCAAGGCGCGTGCCCAACAGTCTCACCTGTTTGGTTTTGACGAGCGAGGCGCGCGTATCACAGAGTTCACTCTCGCGGTCTTTCAGCGCCGTCGTCCTCTCGTCTAGCGCAGCCTTCAGATCGGCGAAAACGGCCTGCCGCCGCGTCTCATGGTCAGACTTGCAACGCCAGCTGCTGAGCATACACGCTCATGGGCGCTGACCGAAAGTCGCACCGGATCTCAACATCGGATCAATATTGTGACTGGAAATTCAGAGTGCTGGTTGAGAATCTAAGAGCAAGGGAAGGCGACAACACGCCGTGGTTTGATACATTTAATACTGTATATACAAACTACAAAATTATAACAAATTTATTTTTAGTAGCTGCCAAGTTCCGCTCAGGGCGAAGTACTCGGATGTTAGACCAAAATAGAACGTGTTCTGCACCCCTACAGCCGAAAGAAACAGAAAAGGCACAGAACAGAATAAATTCATAAACAAAGACTTCAAATTATACCAAGCTGGTTGCAGATAGCTGAAGACAAAAGTATTGAATTGCCGGCTGGTGCATGTAAGAACAACGAACAAATTTCGAATCATGATTACACCAAAATCGGATACGTTTGTTATAATCATGTTAACTCTAACGTAGTGGCGTGTCTTGTACAGGGACTATCCGCAGCGCACCCGCCCACCAGTGCTGTCTCCGCTCAACTGGCCTGGCGACCTCCGGTCACCGGGTCACCGGAGCCACGGGCATGGCCCGGACGCCGGCGGAGAAGAGGTGCCAGTTCACCGAGCTAATCAATCCCACATATGGCTAGCAGAGGTGGTGAGCTACCACTTCATACTACGTCTCACACAGCCCACGCAGGCCCCTCAGATGTCCGGCGTACTACAAAGATTAGCGCACTCCTCCCAAACAATCTCACAACTCACTGACAACAGATGAAGCTCGGGGTAGCGACGCCCTCCTTTAAAGCCAACCTTCAGCACGTTCATCCCTGATAATGACTGATAATCCCCCACCAGTCCTGCTGCTGAGAGGCTATAGCCGGCCGGTGGATTACCGACTGGAGCTGAAGTGGTCTTCACGGCCACGGTGGTCACCCTCTTAGAACGCCTACCACCACTTTCGACAGGATTTGCTGTCTTTCAGGCCAAGCCATAACATGATCCCAGCTTCGAAAGCATTCCAAAAGTACTCACCCGTTTCCTCTCGCTCTCCTCCTCCAGGGCGCGAATGTGGTTGACCTTCTCGACAATCTCCTTCGCCTGGTCTTCTATGGTGTTGGTGAGCTTGGCGTAATTGTCGGCTGCCAAATAGACACCGTTCTGCTCGCGGGTGGCTAGCAGGTCGCGTCGCAGTCGTTCGATCTCCTCGGTGTACTCCTGCGAAAGGGGAGACTGTCAGGGCCGGGCAGAGCAAAAAAAAAAAAAAAAAAAAAAAGAAGGGAGAAAAAAAAAAAAAAAAAAAAAAAAAAAAAAAAAAAAAAAAAAGAAAAAAAAGAGAGGAGGGGAGAGAGAGGAGAGAGAGGAGAGGGAGAGAGAGAGGAGATTGTGTCTAGTCTATCCTGGACGATAAACTAGCTGGATTTTACACTCATATTTGTAAGAATACAAATGAGTACCGATGTGATAAGGCACCACCCAAGAAATACTTGCACTTTCCCTTTTCGGTATTCCTGAAAGAAAAAATTCAGGACTCCGGATGTGGGATAGAGATCACTTAATACCAGCACACTAGATATCAACCAATCCTGATTGGGATTAGCTCAGCCTTCGCTGTCCCGTTTTGCAGTGGCCAGTACCGGCTCCTAACGCAGCTGCCTGACAACAGCGACCAGCCTCGACTCCGCTGGATGTGTGGGGGCTGACTGCTCAGGACCAGCCAGCCCCCGTGCCAGCGACCTGGCGCGCGGCACCAGCCAACGCTACGTTGCCTGGCGCCTTCAATAAGCGACGTTACCCTTTCTGCGCCGGGGACGTTCTACAGTCGGATCCCATGGGGAGCTTTATGTTGATGGGCGGGCACAGGAACGAAAAGACTGCTTCAATTTCGTCGAAAGTGGCTTTGTCTACACACTCCAAATTTCCCGTCTATAAATAACTGAGTAGCGTTTAATTTTCAGTAGCCAGGCATGAACACCTCCTGAAACTTGAACCAGCCTGGTTTATAGCGTGTTTGGGACAACGAGAGCGGGCCCAGCTGGGAAGCCGTTCTTCTCGGCAGGTAGCCCAGGGCGCGGAACACGGAGAGCATTCCGTCTGAGATGACTCGGCACACTTGGGGCGATTGGAGACTGCTGCAAGCAGCTGAAAATGATCTGAATAACAATGCACCCCAACAGTGGGTGATAATTGAGAGGATTGTCTAGCCGCTGGTCTTTTCTCCGAGATGCCCTAGGGGAGCAGCCTCCAGTGAGACGAGACAATTAGCTCAGCCTGTCAGTCAATTATGGGCTATCTGGCAGCGAGGTAGCCTCGGCGATCTGTCAGCAGTCTACCTGGCGGAGGTACAGCCGGTTCCATACTGATTGGTAGGTATTAGGCCGCGGTTGTTTTTGCGAAATACCTCTCAAGTGATCTTTCCTGCCGACACCATTGTTCCTCACCTGGTATGTTTTAACTGGATGCGTGAACTGACAAGCAAAAATACTATATCGGGTCCAAAATTCGGAAGTAATTGAGAAAAGACACAGAAAATCATCGCGATCGGCGAAAACGGTTTTTTTGTCCATAATGTTCCAAATTGACGTCCCATCCAGTTCGCAGGGGCCCGCATTTAAAGAGCTCGTCAAAATAAATTACTAGAGACGCAGCCTTTGTGAGAAGTGTAACCGTTTTTTAAGATATTTCTTAAAAGAACTGACACTAATGCCTACCAGTCAGTGTGGAACCGGCTGTACGCCAGCTTACAAAGACACGCCACTGGCGAGGAGCGGACATTGAACAGTACCATGGACAAATAACAATGACCCAAGATACCTTTACTTAAAGGTACGTTCAAGAGGGATTCCCTCACGCCCGAGTGACGTTACACATAATTCCTTCGCCTTAGGGCCGTGTGTATAACTGCTGCTAATGGCACTTCCCGCTTACGAATTTGTGAAAATACACGGTAATCAAGATGATCCCAAATCCCGCCAATAAGCATTTCATCTTCGATTTCGGGCCTCCCTTTCCAAAAATTTGGACAATTAATCATTTAATTTTACCATGTTATATCCCTCGGGGCGTGACGTCATATCCGGTGATCCGCTCTTGCTGTTGGAGGGGGCTGCCAGTGACCAGCTCACACATTCCACTGGTGTTGGGAGGCGAGTCGCCGGCAGGCCGCCGGTGCGGCGCCCCATTCACACTGAGCAGGGACGTCCCGAAACCGAGAGGACGCCATCAGCAAGCCCTCTCTAGAGTTTGAGAGAATCGCCATCGGCACACGTTTGTCGATTTTCTTTCTGAAGAGCCTTGACTTCGCAGTGACAAGCGCGCCCACATAGCTTTGCGTTAGACACAGCTTTGTTGTAAGCGTTGCCACCTTTTCCAGTTTTCTCTGCAGACGGACCTGGCACCAGTTGTTTAGCATTGGCTCTGTGTTACCGCTGGTTTCCCTTATACCGGCTTTTATCTTCTTTCTTGTTATCATTTTACGAGCCATATATGAGTTCGAATACATTTAATCATGAAAGATATTAGCAGAAAATCGTTAAGGGGTAGCATGCAAGCTAAGAAGTCGGCACGCCCTTAAACATCCCGCCTGATGAGATCAATGATCATTCCGCGCATTGGAGCGCATCATCGCCACGAGAGGTCGGTGTCAGGAGGTCCCACCGCAACCAGGTCCTGAGCAGTGGCCTCTACCGCGGCCGCAGCAAAGGTACGACACCTGCGCCACAGACGTGCGACAGCAACGAGGCAAAGCCGGCGGTCGAAAGACAGGACAATGTCCAGCCGACAGGGTGTACTGGCAAAACGCCCAGTAACGACACTGCGGCGCCGGCGGGCCGCCACGGGGCGCGGCCCAGCACTTTCAATCAGCGCGAGCTGCCATAGGGCACAGCCGATGTCGACCCGATTACGTCAGAGCGCGCTTCAGATGGAGGCGATTGTGGCGCGGCGTCCGTGTCGGCCCGCCCCGAGCGGCCAGGCCGGCTAATTAGGATTGGTTTACGACGGGAGAGATGTACGCTGGCGTACGACAGTCGGCATATTGACATAATCAGCCGGGTAGCTAAACCTCTTGCAGAAGACGCTGGACCATCAGCAGCGGACAACACAGGGTAAAACAAACTCCCTCGCGTTCCCCAAACACCAACACAAAATTAGTCGTGCTTCTCCACATGAATAATCGTCCCCCAAGAACATCAAACTCTTGAAACATTCGCGGTGAGGCAAAGGTTTTCATCGGGCCAGCTGCATCCGACAGACCTGTTCCTAACCTATGGTCAGCAGCTGAGGCTCATGCTGCGGTACCGTCGACGGCCGCTGACACACCAGCCACGCTGGCGCCGGCCCGCGCCAGAGCGTCATCCGCCCGCCGGGTCCAGGCATAACCGGCGTCGCCAGCGGAGCAGGATCTCACGCACTCGGCTACCTCCTCTCACGCCGCCGGAGAGCCCTGGCCATTCAACACACGTCCCGGGCTTCATAATCCAGCTGCTGCCACGGCAGCGGTAAGCCGTGACGTGACGATGATCGGCCCTCACCAGCATCTCGCTGAGGTGGCTGTCCCTAATCCAGCGTGAATACAAGTGCGAATCCTGAGAACTGCAGGCATCGCAGGCACGTCCGCCCGGGCGTATTCGGTAGCGGGCTTTGTTGAAATGGAGACGTCAGCGGTGGTGCTGCACGCGCTGCCGATCCGTCACGGCCAGCCGGCGTCGTGACGACGACCGCGACACATCGCCGGACCGGCGGTGGGTAGTCAGTCGTTAGCAGCCCGCCGTCACGCGGACGAGTCGGGGGTGACGCCACTGGCTCCAACACGCGCATACGCGCAGGCAGGGAGGAACGGTGGCGGAGGGGGTGGCACAGTGGTGCGATGTCGCCTCCGTTCAGCTTCCGTGTACCACCCTCACAATCCAGACATCAGTTTCGCACCACGCACACCTCTCCGTCCCGGTCCGCCGCTCACCGCTCCGTCACGTGTCCGCGCTAAACATCCATTTGTAAACACCCGCAGCCACAATCCAGGCAGGGCGACCTAAGAGGGAAGCCGAAGACGACAGCTTCTGACTGCCAGGACGGCAGTGACCTAGGGGGCTAGCACTAATAGCCGCGCCAGCGTGTTCAGCATGCAGGAGTGCCCCCCCCTGAGCAGCATAGCACGCGCAGTGGAACAACCTGGGGGATGACGCCGAGCGGATGGCAGAAAAAATCAGACAGCAACTCAGCATTTCTCAGTATTTCCATAATCAAATATCGGGGGGGGCTTAGAGTATCACGGCACTAGACAGGGACGCACTGCCACTGCCTCTGGTTTCAAAGTTTCAGTAAGTTGGCGAAATTGGGAAATCTCCAGCAATTGGTGTAAATTATGTCTGGTGTAAATCAAATTGGACGGAAATTTATGAACGTTTGACAGGAAATGTAAGAAAAGCTGCAAACTGAGGAATCACGACGCACGCATCACCGACTAATTACGAGAATGACAAATTAAACTCAAGCAGGCTATACGTTGTTAGGTCGCTCTTCTTATCGATTGAGCCACCAAAACACACACGAAGGAAAAACACAAATATTATTTTAGATCCCTACCGTGTTTTCGTCCAACGTTCATGTGCTCAGCTAGCCTTGGGGCCTTACGACCTACTGACAGTTGAGGTCATAGGGTGTCACCAGCTCTCACCCTTTGGAAGGGTATATTGGGCATGGCCAAGCCCTTATTCAGCATTCCCACCCCGGATCTGAACCCGGGCAGCACCGTGAAGGCCCAAAGCGTTACCACTACGCCATAGCATCCGCTACATGAGTGATTTGCAGTCAGACGCGCCATTCTGAAAAGCCTAATCAATGTTGATACCTGACAACATGCATTTAGATCTGATACAAGTTCGCTCGAAACACTCCGACTGGCGCATTCAAGGAACTCGGATGCAGTCGGCGTACTCGTAATTTCGGCTGACAAAGACCATCGGCAGCGTAACACCCAGCTAGACCTCACCAGAGGGCGGCTGCCGGACCGGGCCCGGGCACACTCCAGAGCATGCCACAGCAGAGGGTGGCTGCCGGACCCGGCCCGGGCACACTACAGAACATGCCTCAGCAGAGGGTGGCTGCCGGACCTCGCCCCGGGCACACTCCAGAGCATGCCTCAGCAGAGGATGGCTGCCAGACCCGGCCCCGGGCACACTCCAGAGCATGCCTCAGCAGAGGGCGGCTGCCTGACCCGGCCCCGGCACACTCCAGAGCATGCCTCAGCAGAGGGTGGCTGCCGGACCCGGCCCGTGCACACTCCAGAGCATGCATCAGCAGAGGGCGGCTGCCGGACCGGGCCCGGGCACACTCCAGAGCATGCATCAGCAGAGGGTGGCTGCCGGACCCGGCCCCGGCACACTCCAGAGCATGCCACAGCAGTGGGCGACTGCCGGACCCGGCCCCGGCACACTCCAGAGCATGCCTCAGCAGAGGGCGGCTGCCTGACCCGGCCCCGGCACACTCCAGAGCATGCCTCAGCAGAGGGTGGCTGCCGGACCCGGCCCGTGCACACTCCAGAGCATGCATCAGCAGAGGGCGGCTGCCGGACCGGGCCCGGGCACACTCCAGAGCATGCATCAGCAGAGGGTGGCTGCCGGACCCGGCCCCGGGCACACTCCAGAGCATGCCACAGCAATGGGCGACTGCCGGACCCGGCCCCGGCACACTCCAGAGCATGCCTCAGCAGAGGGCGGCTGCCTGACCCGGCCCCGGCACACTCCAGAGCATGCCTCAGCAGAGGGTGGCTGCCGGACCCGGCCCGTGCACACTCCAGAGCATGCATCAGCAGAGGGTGGCTGCCGGACCCGGCCCCGGGCACACTCCAGAGCATGCCACAGCAGTGGGCGACTGCCGGACCCGGCCCCGGCACACTCCAGAGCATGCCTCAGCAGAGGGCGGCTGCCTGACCCGGCCCCGGCACACTCCAGAGCATGCCTCAGCAGAGGGTGGCTGCCGGACCCGGCCCGTGCACACTCCAGAGCATGCATCAGCAGAGGGCGGCTGCCGGACCGGGCCCGGGCACACTCCAGAGCATGCCTCAGCAGAGGGCGGCTGCCTGACCCGGCCCCGGCACACTCCAGAGCATGCCTCAGCAGAGGGTGGCTGCCGGACCCGGCCCGTGCACACTCCAGAGCATGCATCAGCAGAGGGCGGCTGCCGGACCGGGCCCGGGCACACTCCAGAGCATGCCTCAGCAGAGGGTGGCTGCCGGACCCGGCCCGTGCACACTCCAGAGCATGCCTCAGCAGAGGGTGGCTGCCGGACCCGGCCCGTGCACACTCCAGAGCATGCATCAGCAGAGGGTGGCTGCCGGACCCGGCCCCGGCACACTCCAGAGCATGCCTCAGCAGAGGATGACTGCCGGACCCGGCCCAGGCACACTACAGAACATGCCACAGCAGAGGATGGCTGCCGGACCGGGCCCGGCACACTCCAGAGCATGCCTCAGCAGAGGGCGGCTGCCGGACCCGGCCCCGGCACACTCCAGAGCATGCCTCAGCAGAGGATGACTGCCGGACCCGGCCCCGGCACACTCCAGAGCATGCCTCAGCAGAGGGCGGCTGCCGGACCCGGCCCGGGCACACTCCAGAGCATGCCACAGCAGAGGATGGCTGCCGGACCCGGCCCAGGCACACTACAGAACATGCCACAGCAGAGGATGGCTGCCGGACCCGGCCCCGGGCACACTCCAGAGCATGCCACAGCAGAGGATGGCTGCCGGACCCGGCCCCGGCACACTCCAGAGCATGCCTCAGCAGAGGATGGCTGCCGGACCCGGCCCGGGCACACTCCAGAGCATGCCACAGCAGAGGATGGCTGCCGGACCCGGCCCAGGCACACTCCAGAGCATGCCTCAGCAGAGGGTGGCTGCCGGACCCGGCCCCGGCACACTCCAGAGCATGCCTCAGCAGAGGATGGCTGCCGGACCCGGCCCGGGCACACTCCAGAGCATGCCACAGCAGAGGATGGCTGCCGGACCCGGCCCAGGCACACTACAGAACATGCCACAGCAGAGGATGGCTGCCGGACCCGGCCCCGGGCACACTCCAGAGCATGCCACAGCAGAGGATGGCTGCCGGACCCGGCCCGGGCACACTCCAGAGCATGCCTCAGCAGAGGGTGGCTGCCGGACCCGGCCCCGGCACACTCCAGAGCATGCCTCAGCAGAGGGCGGCTGCCTGACCCGGCCCCGGCACACTCCAGAGCATGCCTCAGCAGAGGGTGGCTGCCGGACCCGGCCCGTGCACACTCCAGAGCATGCATCAGCAGAGGGCGGCTGCCGGACCGGGCCCGGGCACACTCCAGAGCATGCATCAGCAGAGGGTGGCTGCCGGACCCGGCCCACTCCAGAGCATGCCACAGCAGTGGGCGACTGCCGGACCCGGCCCCGGCACACTCCAGAGCATGCCACAGCAGAGGGTGGCTGCCGGACCCGGCCCGGGCACACTCCAGAGCATGCCACAGCAGTGGGCGACTGCCGGACCCGGCCCCGGCACACTCCAGAGCATGCCTCAGCAGAGGGTGGCTGCCGGACCCGGCCCCGGGCACACTCCAGAGCATGCATCAGCAGAGGATGGCTGCCGGTCCCGGCCCCGGCACACTCCAGAGCATGCATCAGCAGAGGGCGGCTGCCGGACCCGGCCCCCGCACACTCCAGAGCATGCCTCAGCAGAGGATGGCTGCCAGACCCGGCCCCGGCACACTCCAGAGCACGCTTCAGCAGGATACGTTTCCGTTGAGCAGTTTTCACCACAAACGACGTTGAGTAAAGGCTACGCCGCCGCCGGATGAGCCATGCGCGGCGCCGGCGCCGACGGCTTCACCCGGGAGGCGGTGAGCCGTTTCGGAGCGGGTGGTTTACGAAACTGCGGCGGGCTGGTACCAGTTTATGGGCACGGATGTGTAAAGCTAGCGCCATGGTTCACAAGGTAGCATGAATATGAAAGTCAGGAATCAACAATTTTTGAAGTAAATTTCGGCATTGAAAAAATTAAATTCTTACGAGTTCTGACTTAACAAAAATAGTTTTCGTAGTTTTAAAAATGCAGACCTTGATCTGGGTCAAAACACATACTCGCTCATAGAGCACCCGAATGGAACCCCCCCACTGACATTTTAGTGGTGATGTTTTTACAGTCGATGTTTGACATTTTACAACCGATTTTTACGAAACATTAACTATAAGTTTCCAAAACTTTAGACTACCAAATCTGGAAACAAAATATTCAAAAGGTATTACTGTCACAAAAGAATTTTGTGCAAGTTTATGTATAGCAGCAAGTACGAAAGGATGGATCGCTCGCTAGCATGGCATTTTCATGAGTAGGAGGGGCTTAAGATTTAGACCAATCAATTTGTTGTGACTACAACCAGATGGAATGGATTCAAGATTTAAGGAAACAAAGTTTGATGGATGCCTTCATTTTTAACTTCAAATCGCGGGGAAATATAATATAATGGGCTTTGAGTGAACAAAACATACCAGAAGTGATTTCTCGACACGCCCTTCAAAGCTGCTATCAGTCCAAAACCGATTATAAATTTGCAACGCTCCGTAAGTGCGTTCGAGCGCGTTCGAGAGCGTGCAAGTGCGTTCGAACACCAGCACACGAGAATGACTTAGACGGTGCCGTCTGCAACCGTCCGAGCCGCTGACTAAGTGCGAGCCTCAAGAGCGGATGCAGGCAGCGTTAGACGGGCTGGTCTAACAGGCGCTAATATGCAGGAGAGACACACGTGAGAGAGCATTTTAACACATCCGGTTGACCCGCACAAATTCAAGTTTATGATCCGCACCGAAAGCCATCTCCCGTTCCGTAAATAAGCTGACGACTTCATCAATGCACTACAGAGTGGCGGGTAATGTGATATGGCGACCTGATTGGAATGCGGCCGGAGAGTGTGGCTCTGACGTAAACACGGCTGGGTCCCGGGGTGGGGACGAGCTGCAGCTGCCTCCGTCCGCGGCCGGCTCCTGTTCAGGCTCGTTGCTAACTGCACACGACTGGTGCACATTTTCCAATGCAAAGAAAACATGGCATGCTTCCATAGCACCGACAGTTCTGCAAAACCTTTCATTAAAAAATCATCGCTAGTTTATCGCTAGCGATGCGCGATATGGAAGTTTCCAGAGCCGGGAAGTGACCGTCACAGCACCCGTGACGTGAAACCGCACGAAACAAACGCAGGTTGCACGGATCTCGCCGCACGATCGCGGCCAACCTCAGCCGACACGGTCGCCGTGGAGACGCCGGCGTCCGGAGAAGCGCTGTCCAGGCAGAGGCAACGCTCCGGCGACAAAGAGAACGGCTGGTGGGGAGGGCAGCCCCCAGTCCCATCACTACCGGTAGTTGCCGCGACACCGCCGCCCGGCCAGGTGCGGTCAAACACGTGGCACTGCGGCGAGACTGTCGTCTGACCAGGTGCGGCCAAACACGTGGCACGTGCGGCGAGACTGTCGTCTGACCAGGTCTGGCCAAACACGTGGCACGTGCGGCGAGACGGTCGTTTGACCAGGTGCGGCCAAAAACGAGCGAAGTCCCCGCCGCCCGGTCAGGTGCGGCCAAACACGTGACACGTGCGGCGATGACCAGGTGTGGCCAAACACGTGGCACGTGCGGAGACTCCGCCGCCTGACCATGGGTGGCTAAACACGTGGCACGTGCGAAAGAGTGAAGGCCAAACGTAGTTAACATGGGAAACGATAATACAAATATATGAAAAAGCGTGGAGAGAGCGAAACGAAGTCTTGCATTCGGCTCTTTTCCTCGTCAATCCTTGTTACGACGAGCACACTGTCAGCGGTAGGAGCGTTTCCAGAGAGTTCTGGCCTTCCGCGTGGGCGCAACCCGCAATCAGGCGGGCCCACTAAACGTCTTCATACATTAACCACTCATTGACATGCGCCGCCGGAGCATTTCCATACGAGGCCGGCCACAACTGAGGGAGGGCCTCGGGGAGGGAAGCGAGAGACTCGACACAGCTTCAGGCACGGCTCCCAGCCGTATCAATCGCAGAACAAAACGACGCGGCACGGTCGGCTGAGTACGCCATAGATCATTAGAGAATGCTAGCCGTGGTGTACGAATCAGCCTAAAGGTCAGCAGGATCTCTTCCAACGCAGGTACGGTGCAGGCAAGACGGCTTGTGACCACAGCCCAGGATATAGGCGATGAATGGCCAGATGCGTTGCTGGGGGAGCCAGCAGGCGACAGATCGCGCCTGTCTAACGTGACGGCCTGAGGTAACGATCAGCCCATCCGATCGGCGACCACAGCCACGATCGATCTATAGCGCGTGCCTTTGCAGTGATAAGGATCTCGTGTACCCGACGGTCGTAAGCAAGCCCTGTACACCCAAGCACACAATCACCTATGCAACTCAAAGCCAATGCAACAACTCTAATTACAATAGACCGGCTCTACCATAGCATAGACCCAACTCTAATTACAATAGCTCATAAGAAGCCAGTTCAGAGGCGGGATCTAGTCTCGGATTCCCAGCAGAAGGCACGGAAGTAGTAACCCACCTCGGGTTCTAGGGCGATTTCCGATACAGGCGGAAAAACCGGCAGAAAAATCAAACGAGGTCTGAGGAAGCGAGACCCCAACCGAACAAGCCACCGTATCATCCCTGGTAACAGCTCCCGCACTCTCCTCGCGAGGTACGAGCATATTTTGTACAGTTAGTTATTTGGGCTTTCGGGCGGGCAAACCTCCTAAGGTTGCACAGCGCCCAGTATTAGTAGAACTGTTGGATCTACGTGGAACGAAGAAAAATAGTCACTGGATCCATACAAATCACACAGAATGTTCGCAACGAATGTTCCTAACAATAAATTTAGAGCTTAAAACTAAAAATTATCTACTGCTAAACAAAACTTGATTCTTTGAAAAATCGCTGACAAAATATAGAAATATCGTATAATCACTCATCGTAAATGTTTCATACCATTCAATTGGATAGTAAATATTGTATTTCTACACATATATCCAATTCCTGCATCTGCCAATCCCTTTTCTAAAACCACAGTGCAAGCAGCTGACACAAACGTCGAAGTTGATGGACCTCCAATTCCTGCATCTGTCAATCTCTTTTCTAAAACCACAGTGCAAGCAGCTGACACAAACGTTGAAGTTGATGGACCATAAAGAAACTATAGAATACTAAAATAATCCTGGAGGTCAAAAGTGGTTAACCATTCCCTCTTACGAAGTGTCCTCCGTTAAAAATGTATCAGCCGAGTAAGCTGATGAAGCACTTAGGCCGTTTTAGCCGGTCCTTACACAACTGGGACCGGATCCCAGGAAGATTCGCGGAGAAAAGCAGAAGCAAAACGTCTTGCGAGGGCAGTGGCAACACGACATCGGCGCGTTCAAGTCAATCACCATAGAGGTCGGAAGTGAAACGCGGAGGGAAGCAGCGCCAGGAGGGGATCTGACATCGATCAGACAAGGAGCAGCGGTCCGGAACCGAGCCGGTCTCAGCTGCTGCTGCTGTCGGCCGCGCGGGGAGTACCTGCCCCAGGCCATGTAACGCGCTCCAGACACGATCTCGGACGGGAGCGTGAGCAAGGCAGCCGGCAGCACGGCCTCACCCACTGGACAAACATCTCACTGAGTGATGTCCTTCTGAAAACAGGTGGCGAGGCTACCTACCACACCACCGCCTCAGCAAGCAATACGTCAGGTTTCACTGCTGTGATCCGAATTTCCACAGTACTGATTGCTGGGGATTAAGGACACCCAACAGCTAATGTTACGCGGCGTCGCCAACTCAACCTGTTAAGGCAGATTTTGGGCATCCAGTTACACTTAATTTGAAAACCCACCGAAACCCGAACCCGGGATCTAAGGCTCACGAGACAGATGCCCTGTCCAATGACAGTCATCCTCATCCAAAGCACCGCAGAGACAGAATCAGAACCACTACAAGCGCAAACACCACACATCCTAAGAACTCAAGACAGCCGATTACTTACCTTCAGCTAACCAATTCAACACCATCCATTTGGCGTCAAATTCGCACCACGGCGCGGGGACCCCGCCGGCGGGCCACGCCCGGCCCGTGTCCAAACAGGGCGCCACAGAGGTCGCCCCCGCGGCGTCCGTGTGTTCAGCACGGCACCCGGCGGCCGCAGCCACTGAAATACGAGCCGGCTGCCGGACACGGACGCGATTGCCGTCTGTGATTGTGAAGCCACACGGCGGCGATCGACGTCGCGGTGAGTGATATACACGGCGGCGCGGGGGCGGGCGGGGGCGGCGGCGGCGGGCGGCGCGGGCTTCCTCTGCCAAACATGGCCAACTCAGCGCCGACCCGGCCCGAAAGTTGGGTCAGGTTCTGCGCGAGGCGCCGCGGGCCCTACCTGATGCAAGCCTGCACCGCCCAGTTCAAATATACGGCTTACTACAAGGTTCAGCGGCGCTCCACCGAATGGTTTTGGCTGCGAGCACAGCCGTTACAGCCGGGCGGCCCTCCCACTTCTGCCAGTATATGCGCCCCGCACATCCCAATACGACCGCCATTTCATATCAAGATAAGCCAGATCTCATGTCGGCATTTACATACCAAGTAGGGCAGACGCCAATTAGTGTCGCGCGGCTGACTCATCGGCGGCAACACCTCCGGCGCGGAGACTTCCTGAGCGCAGGTGGGGGGTGCGCGTGCGGCAGGGGCCAACAGGTCGCAGGGTGTCGCCGACGCGGCAGGCGTGATGGACGGTTCAGAGCACGAGCCGTGACGCCGCGCACCACCGCAACGCTTTTGACGAGAGGCGTGCAGATGGAAGTAATAGAAGGATTTCCGAAGAAGTACGAGTCCGTTGGCAGCTGCCTTGCACACAATGCGCGAAATGATGTCGGCAGGGCAGTGCAGTGCACAGACAGCAGCGCCGTTGGAGATGCTGCAGGCCCCGCGACAAATCATAGCGGGCGCCAATCATGGAAGCGAGCCTTCGGGCTTTACGACACACCAACTGCTGCGGTTATATGGCTTCGTCAACACCCACCCTGTTGGGCGGGTATGCTGGGCCTCCGGAACTCGTTATTCAGCATTCCCGCCAGGGATTTGAACACGGGTCAGCTGCGTGGAAGCCCAATGGGCCCCGCATCGCATCCCATGATACGCGGATAAGCGTAATAATAAATATTCCTCGTGGCGGTACGATCCTGACAAAGGGCCATTGAGTCCAAAGTGTCTCACAATTTTCTATTGTGTGTGGCGCACAGGACGAATTAAAGGGTAGAGCGAAAAAGCAAGGTTCTAGAGAGCGCCGCAGTTCTTCGGTGGGGAGCTTAGGATGTATATAGTTTGGAACTTCTCAAATCTATTCATTCCAATAGCCCCGTTCAGAATTACATAAGCAGTGCAAACTTTGTCTGGTTTTCTACATTGGCTATAACATATAGGAGTGGTGAGAGGATACATACGCTGCGGAAAGACCAATGCTCCTTAATATATTCGTGGGCACAGTCTCTGGACAGAAAATCCTTGGCTCATGATATGAAAACTACTACAAAATATATTGTGCACCTTTGCGCAGAGCCTTTTCTTATTTTTAGGGTGGATTAATGACTAATCACACCAGGTAAACACCTGCCAATCAGGGCATTCTAGTATGTCAAACATTCCGAAGGGAATGCTAATTTCAGTTTTGGCACAATTTCACCGGTTGAGCCGGTGAGAGACAGCTCGTTACGATGCTGCCGGCTGCCTCAAGACCACCCTGAGCGCTGTTTCCGACACAAGAACGCGGCGTTTGACAGTGCTAGCGGCAGGGTCAGTCAGGCACGTGAGCTGCCCACCGCCAGCGCCGCTGCCGCCGGTGACAGTCGGCGATACCAGCTCGCCCACCCGCCAGAGGGCAGGTCCTCCACAAAACGAAACCTCACCCATTCGCATTGTACGAACATTTCTAGCTTTCGGCAGGAAAACGACATCACGTAAGTTTCTAGTCCCTCCTCAAAAGATGTGCTTTCAACGTAAATTCACCTGCCGGATAATAGAAGCACAAAAAGATACCAGCTTACCACCGTCAAGTGGATCCGAAATGTTTTTCTTCCTTCTAGCAGCAATCAGGAGGCTTAACAAGCACAATGGAACGTCGGAAATTGCCCATTTTTGCTTCATCAGTGGATTTTTATCTCGCGAAAAGGGTCGTATACTGATTTCCTCTGGAAAACCCAACCCCAAGGAAGTTTAGGACACTGACACTTTCAAGTTTCCGGTGGGTCATGCCAGATATCTTCAAAATTGGCAGTGTCACGAGCCGTGGTTTTCACATTTCTCCTGAGTGAAGACGCCGTACCGTGCCAATAATTTTTACTTGTTATCTACTGTAAACGATTGTTAAAATAATACAAAATCGGACGGTTTACCAAATAAAGATTGCTGTTCTTGTCTGCTTCGGATCGGGAATGGGATACAAATATTCGAAGTTTCCGTGAGAACTGTCTTTAAGCCAAGCAACTGAAAAAATATATCCGTGAACGAGCGCACAACGAAAGATAACAGTTTCTACCACATACTCGTTGCAGTTAAGAAGCGTTTATATGAAGCTAAAAGCAAACTAGGAAAGCCACCACTCCCTGCATTAACAGACCGAAATGCAAAAGAATGTCACAATATTCAACTCAACTGCAAGCTTGCACTCATCTTAAGAGCCTCAATTCTCAAATAAACCGCAAATCGTCTGGCGCCAAACCTTACGTCGGATACGGGGCCAGCTAAGTCAGCTGACACCGGCGCCCACATTCCGCGCCCACCCACTATACACAGCGCATTGCTGGGGGGCTTCCTAGAGCACGCGGGGAGGCTCCCGGGAACAGAGGCTGATGTCATTGGCTTTGATACGCCAGATCAATCCGACATGCTGGACAAGAAATCAGAGTATGGATCAAAGAACTTTAGCGCCCAAGCCAGAACGATAAAACGCTTATTAACGCACATGGAGGAGAAGCGTACCAAAGCTTCTGGAAATCCAGGGCACTAAACAAAAATGTGTATTAATGTTTCTATAAATTCAACGAATTTACGAAGAAATACATATAAAATGTAGCAAATAATAATGGCGGTTTGGCCTTCGTTAAAACAGCGCGCTGCGTACACCGGAGACCAGACACCTGGCACAACACACGCTGAACACAAGTTCAAAGCCAGCGGTGTCTCAGTTAATTACGGCCCTGCGCTTGATCCGGTCCAGCTTTTGACAGAGGAACCGACCGGCCTGCCAATCCAGACAACTTTCCGGCCCGCTCCCGCAGCCAACAACCTTCCATTCATTCACAGATCAAGTTATTTTGCCGGCGCATTAGCGTTACGTTATACCGATGCTCGACCTTCACAGAGTATCGGCATCTGAGTCTAACGTGTCACGTTTTCTAAATCTCCACTTCCCAGTAAACTGATTGCGATTAAAATTTCTGGTTGCCCTGTCTCGGTGGCTTTGGAGGACACTCTGTGCGCTCTGTGGGCTTTCTCAGCCGACTCCGAAGAACAGACGGGCACTAGACTGCACGATGGTCCCCGTGTAAGACAGAACACCTTTTGGCAGGCCTGCTTCTACTCGCTCAATCGTACATCGGGATGCGTCGAAGGTATGCCAATTGTAGTGTTGGGGCACTGCAGCTGCAGCAGCTGCCCGTGCGTCGAAGGTAGCTGGAAAGCTAGTAAATTATGTTTAGATGCCAGCGGTCTGGCTGGAGTTAGACACCAGGTCTCGCTGGAGCAATCCTACATCACCGACCACAATACCTCTCCGCACCTCAGCACCGTCAAGCACACATGGTCTCTAAACATTAAACTTTAATTTTGTCCTGCTCCTCATAAAATGTATGGTATCTCATACCCTTATACACTTCACTTCTAACCTAGCCTTTATTCGCCAGGAATCACAGTTCACTTCTTAATGACGAGCAAAGAAACAAAATTCCGTTCTCTGGCGCAGATCGTGACGCGTGCCTATTCACCAGGATTCAAACATGCTAACCAGACATGATCACTAACCCAAGCCAGTGAAGAGCCGTCCCTGTCTGTACCGCACGCCAGGAAACTCCCCTGTCCTCTGACTGAAAAAATAAAAGCTGGCGGAGACGGCGGCAGCTGACAGGCGAACGACAGGGGTGTAGCTGCGGCCGCCCGAACAGCACAGCACACAGCGGCCAATCACCGAGCCGTCCCAAACCGACGGCGCCTCTCAAAACTGGCAGCGCTGTCCACACGGGACGTTTACACTGAGCAGACGCCTTCACGCCGCCCTCAAACACGTCGGGTACACCCCATGGCTACATCAGATAGCGCCGGTTGAAGCGCATCCTACAGACTGGAGCGATACTTTGCAACCTCGTGCACGAAGCGTGCAAGGCTGATATGCAACGTGCTTTGCTGAGACGTGTGTTTAGGTACCTTGTGGATTTTAAGGAATATCCCACTCTCGCTGAGGGGGTTCTAAAACGACATCATTTTGGAGAGCGCTTTGGGAGGTACGTTGGAAAATGTTTCATTTCTCCAACGTACTCAAGTTAGCTCCATCAAACTAACTTGAGAACGTAAATTTCAGCTAGACGATGTCCCCGAACTAGTTATAGCGATAAACCATTAAATATGGACTTCGGTGAGTGTTTCACACAAACAAAATTGAAAAAATATTTCGACCAGATCTGCGGAAGCGGTCTATTTCAAAGCGCTTCCCCTTCTGACTGTTACCTGCGCTTCAACTTTCTGAACGACGCTGGAAAACCCTCAGGCGTGGGTCACGATATCTCAGCTCGTCCCCAGACTTGGTGAATCATACGTTTTAACTTATGACACTGCAAAAAGGTTACGCCAAGTTGAAATGGTGCGACATCCATTTGCAAAAACTAACACAGACACTGACGCAACGTTAACATCACATGATTCAGGTGAGTACTTCTGAAATAAGACATGCTAAGTTACCGCCTCATGTAGGTACTTCTTTGAAGCAGGATTTAGGATCACATCCTCTGTTTCGGAAAAATATAGAAAAGAGGTCTGTTCAGGCCGTATAGTCAACATTCATTAGAATATTTCAGTGCAAATTTCACACCATAGCATCTGCTTGAGATATTGTGACACCCCCTTGAATTTTCACGCAAATTTCATCTTGTCACTATTGAAGAGGCGTGCACACGCATGCGATGCATGCTCATTGCACTTAAAGGCAAAATCCATTCGTTGTGCCACACCAAACGCACATAGAAAGCTTCAGCTTAATGCAGCCAGAAGATTCCGAGATCTCGAAGAGGCGTGCGCACGTGCGCATGCACAAAGTGCGGCACGCTAAATGCAACCAATGCTAGCTTGCTCTTAGATCATTCTGAATATATGGAGTAAACTCCAGCTGGATCGTATTCGGAGTTGCTGAATTACAAATTGGTGATGGAATTCTAATAATCTTCCCCGCCCACCTGCGCCCGAGCGGTTCGGCCTGAGATTGAATCAACATTCACCACATAGCTCATTGCATCGGTGCTGCCCGCCACGGATGGAAATCCCGGGGAGTTGGGGGTCAGGACCCCCTGGATTTTGGGTATCCCATAGGCTTTGTATAAGGCTCGTATTGCCGTACCAGCGTTAACCCACCCAGGACCCCCCCTCACCTGGATCGAGAAAAAATATCCAGCCATGCTTCCCGCACACCAAGTTTAGGTCTATCCAGATGAGCCAAGACCATGCTATGACGTAATTTTGATGATTATGACCAAAATTTGATATGCCTCGACTTTTGCACGTGCTAAGAGCTTCGTCAACACCCAACCCAGCTAGAATATGTTCATCCAGTAACTGAATTAATCACGCTATAAGATAGCGAAGACCCCGACAAGGTATGGCGCATACTTGTAGAGCTTTAAGTTTTCATTTGCGTAACGGTCGGACCAGCCATGCCCCTCAAATGTACAATTGTATCCGTACATAAGGAGACGTCGCGGGCGTTACGCACCCACTCGGGAATTGCGGGCTCTACCTCTGATAAAAAACTGGCATCGGCCAACAGCCTCCGCGTGGACGGATTTGACAGTCCTAAGGCAGTCTACTGCAAATGAATCGTACGCGAGCCCACCGTTCATCACGATTCTCCGAAACTTTTTACCCGACAGACTGAAACAAAAGGCGGATAAGCAACGAGCCGATCGTTGCCAGATGGCCACTAGTATAGACGGCTGTTATTTTTAAACAGATTCTGCTTCCACTAACATAATGTCTTTCCAACACTTCCACACCCATAGTCCTGGCTATTAGAAGTGGATAGGACGCGACGGATGGACGAGTCTGAGCTTGAACAACAAATACATATAATACGACAATAATAAATGAAATAATAGCTTGGATTTCCTTCCGCACAATAAAACAACTCGGCTCGCCTCTGAGACCGATTTCTGTAAGCTCTGAAAAGGCGACCAATGGATCATTGTAAATTTCGCATTATCAAAAGGTTTAGCATGAAGCCGGCCATCTTTAACAGATTCACATTTTTGAGAAAATGATTTTGTTCTTTCCAGCAATTAATCCCTTTGTCAGCCAGAAAGACAGAAAAATGGTCATGCGTCTAAGCGCGTTTTTATCATGTAAAAAATGCTACAAAATATATGAAAATGTGGCAAGAAATTCCAAAATTGGTAGAAAAATCATTCCAAGGATTGTGAAAAATAGATATCGTCAACATAATGCGAGAGCTTGCTTTGTTTGAGAAGTGAAGGATAACACACCACCATATTCATTCTAGCCACCTAAGGGCGCCAGACGACAAGTCAGCAGCAATCCGAAGTTGAATCCAGAGGGATAAAACGCCTCCATATATTTTCCAGCAACCTAAGAGCACCAGATGAAAAAGTCAGCAGCAATTCCATGTTGAGTCCAGACCCTGCATGCGGCGATCCCTACCAGCTTACAGCCAGCGAGCTACACGAGCGGGGCACGACAGAGGGGCGGCAGAACACCTGCGTGCGGAGTCCACTGCGGCAGTCCCCCTCCACGCGGACCATGATCGGCGCGCCAGTGATCCATCCGTCGGCGGCGCCGCGTCGACAGCGACAGCGCGCGTCGTCGCCGTCGTCAGCGGCGCGGTGGCAACAGGTGGGTGGCCGTCGCCGCCGACGCGCGCTGGCACACGGCACCCTGCCGGGTGTGCGGCGCATTCCTGCAGCCGCCGGGAGAGGCGGCGCAGCGGGGAAGGTACAGCGGACGGCGGCAGGGGTCAGTGTGGTATAGAGCAGCCTTGACCCGGGACCGGAAGTGTTGGCGCGGTACCGCCGACTGCAGAGGTACACCTGGCCGCACAGGAGGCCACTGAATGGCAGCCGTGCCAGCGGGCGCATATCTCCCAGTCACGGACAGCGAACACCCAAACCAGAGTTTTCGCTTGTGTGCGCATTGCTAGATTATCAGACCGAATACGCCCGATGAAGAACCACTTCAATATGGTTTCTGTTTACAAGTCACCATAATACGCTCCAGCTATCCGACGGTGGTTTTGGAAATCAAGGGTTCTTCCCTCGGTTTCTTGTCTTCTCTCTGTTCAAATGGCAAACATAAAGAGCCGATACATTTTCTATGGACCATCCCGTTCCGGAGGGAAAAGCACCAAAGTTCCGTTCAGTACAAGCCTGACAACTGGTGCGACCAAAATACCGAAACAAAAGACGAGAAGTCAGCGGGAACATCCATCTGTTAGCCAACAGCTGAACTGCTATATTAGGCCAAGTTCTCCTGAAGGATCACATCTATGATCATGTCCATTACTGTGCTAACCACCGCAGCATCGCCAACGTTGCCGCCTTTTCTACGTCCGGTCTTACCATGGTCTACCATTGAACGATCGACCTGTTTCCCATATCAGTCACCATCACTTTCCATCCTGGACCGTGTCATGTGTAACAACTATCTCAGAAGTCGGGAACAGCAGCTGACATACCTGGTTACCCCTGCGCATGCCGAAGGTGAAGGCGATGGGTGCCACCAGCAGCGCGGTGGCGGTCACCAGCGTAAGGAGCAGCAGCGCGCGGCGCAGCGGCATACCGGCGCCGTCAGCGCCGTTCCGCCATCGACGCCGCCGCGCCGCCTCAGCGCCGTACTGACCAGCCTCGGCGCCACCCCCGCCGTCGCCGGCCGGCAGCGGCCGTGACTCATGGCTCAGCCGGTCGGCAGCTGCTGCTGCTGCGGCTGCTGCAGCCGGGGCAGCTCGCAGCCAGCGGTGGCCACCGTCGCCGCCGACGCCGCCGCCAACCACAACAGGGGGCGCCGCGGACCGGCGGCCGCCGAGCAGCGGCGCGTGCGAGGAGGGCTCCACCGCCGCGGCCAGCCGGGCTCAGGCGCCGGGCGACGCGCACCCACCAGCGGCCAGCCCCACTCCTGTCCGACACAGCATCCACCGGCGTTGTCCAGTGCGGCAGGTGGCTCGCCTGCCCGCCCTGGGCCAATGCCGCACCACGCGCCGCCTAGTCTCCCATCGATCACGTCAGCTCGGCGTCGTTATCATTCCGCTCAGGACTCTCCACAGAACGCGCGCCACTGAAGACCGCGCCGCAGTCCTGCCGAGCAGCAGCGCGCCCCGCACAGCACCAACACTTAGCGGCCAATCACGCCACAGCTGCAGCACGGCGCCAGCCAGCGGTGACCGCACCGGCGACCGTCAGTGCTCCGACTGGCAGCGTCTGCACCGACACCGCCCGTCTCGAGCGTCTGAGCGCGCCGGATGCCGCAGGGGGCCTCGGCGCAGGCCGCCGATCTGAGAGTGAGTCCCGGCGGGTACTGGCGTGACGGAGCAGACGGGAGAGCGCGGGAGCAGCCGGGAGACCGGAGGGGTCAGAGAGAGAAATAGTAAATGTGACACGAGCGATACAGGAAAAGATACAGCAGAAAGAGAAATAAATGGACAGAAAAATTGAGATACGAAATATTCGTGGGAGCCGCATACGGGAGACAAGTGGGATCAAAGAAACGGAGGCGGAAAAATCGCAAAAGATAGGAAAAGAAAAGAACGTGAAGGGCGGCGAGAGCGTCGAGCAAGAGAAGCAGAATTGCGGATACCCAGACCGGACAAGTGTGACAAGCAGGTGCGGGAGCGGGGCGGAGCCTGACAGATATCGTCACGGTATGCAAACCTGGGTGGCAGCCCAGTCCGTACCAACAGAAGCTGATCGTGATGGTAGCGCCCTTCACGGAGGCGTGCCTCCCACAAGTCATGCACGCTAACGGGGCGTGAAAACGTGCACGTGCAACCGCTCGACCGGAACCAATTACACGGCGGGATTGCTTCCCACTGCAGGTCTCCAATGACAGCGCACGCCACTGATCCGCGTGATTAATTTGCCAAAGCCATCTGGTCCCACAACTTCAGAGAAGTCTGCTGGTCAGCCAGCAGTGATCTAAATTCCATTGGGAGAATTGAGTTACAGTGAGGAAGGAAGTTTTCTATTGTCAATTACAATAAAGTCTAAGTAGAAATTGCAGGCCTAAACGTTACATAAAAACTCACTCCACGCTTTAAATAATAAGTTGCTCTGTGAGGAAGAAAGACTTGTCCGCCACTGCAATGTTATAAAGCCCCCCCCCCCCCACCGCCCCAGCGACTGCAAGTCAGTCTGGATGAAATCGGCGGGCGTCGGCGGCTGGGCGGAGGCCCGGCGCGTCGCCTCGATCTCTCCGCCGCTGGTTTACGACTCTGGCCAGTGCCCCGCCGGCGTTAATCCCCGCGTTAATCCCGATCCATCCATTGCCACCCACGGCCGGCGGGACCATCCCTCCCACGCGGCGCGGCGCGCGCGTCCGACTGTGAGGGTGACCCCGATCCCGTCGGCAGTCACTGATCTCGCCGCCCTGCCGATCCCCATCCCGCTGAATGCCGCCGCCATCATCGCACAGATTGACCCCGCTGATGAATTGGTCCAGACGGATTCACCCCTCCCCCCCTCCGGCGAACCAGGTGAGATTTCAACCAGGATTTCCCACGGCTGCGACCATGAGCCATCACAGATGATACATCACACCCGCATTACAGCTGTACAAAATAAGGCAGTGTGTGAATTCAAGAGACTTTGAGCCGGAGGTCGCGGTCACCTCGCGTTCTTCGTGCTGTCGCATGGTATTCCTGTCACCATCTCTCAGCATCGTCACAATGGCGGTATCAATCCCGAAGGCAGCCACCCAGGAGACCAGGCGTGTCCGGGAGAACAAGATCGAGACTGGTGCCTCACGACGGCAAGAAGCAGCACCGAACATCAACTACAGTCGGGCCGGGCCTGGCGCGCGTGCGGCGCAACCTGAGCAACACGCCGCAAACGACAGCGGCAGTGACAGCTGCGATGGAGAGCACTGTTCAACGGTGCCGCGGAATGACGCCGGCGACAGCGGCAACGGATTGTCAACAGGTGCTGAGATGAGGCAGATAAATGGGCACGCAGATTGAAGTTAACTTTCGCAGATAAAGGAGAGAGAGAGAGAGAGAGAGAGAGAGAGAGAGAGAGAGAGAGAGAGAGAGAGAGAGAGAGAGAGAGAGAGAGAGAGATGAGTAGAAGAGAGAGCTGAGTAGAAGAGAGAGCTGAGTAGAAGAGAGAGATGAGTAGAAGAGAGAGATGAGAGAGAGAGAGAGAGAGAGAGAGAGAGAGAGAGAGAGAGAGAGAGAGAGAGAGAGAGAGAGAGAGAGAGAGAGAGAGAGAGAGAGAGAGAGAGAGAGAGAGAGAGAGAGAGAGAGAGAGAGCTGAGTAGAGGAGAGAGAGAGCTGAGTAGAGGAGAGAGAGCTGAGGAGAGGAGAGAGAGCTGAGTAGAGGAGAGAGCTGAGGAGAGGTGAGAGCTGAGGAGAGGAGAGAGATGAAAGAGTAGGGTAGAGAGATGAAAGAGTAGGGTAGAGATATGAGTAGAGATAGACGAGTAGAGAAGAGATAGACGAGTAGAGTAGATATAGATGAGTAGAGTAGATATAGATCAGTAGAGAAGAGATAAATGAGTAGAGTCGAGTAAAGAGTGTAGAGTAGAGATGAGGCATGCGGGCGCGGTTGCAAAGACAAATTAGCAGGCTGACAAGTGAGCGGCGTGCGCTGGACGACTGACATCACTGGGGCCAGAGGCCATGACCACCTGTTGCAAAAGCGCCAGCGCGGCCGCCTGCGAGTCCCATCAGCTCCCGACGCCGCGGGGATCGGACATTCCTCACCGCCGTCATCCAGACCACCAATCAGGCCGGTTCCCACTGTCAGCTGCGCGGCCGGCTGCCGTGACCGGTGCACGCCCTGGGCGGCGGGGCCGAGCGGCCGGCTGCTGACACTTCTCTGAACGCTGGCCGGCCCAGACGTCTCCGGACACGGCAGGACAGACGGTGGTGGGGACGGCGGTGGCTATTGTTGGATGACAACAACCGATACGCAAATCGCGATTACAAAGATCGTATCCGTCAAGTACCGACCTGGCACAGCACCAGAGCTGCAAAGCTTTTTTGCATCACATTGTTCTACCAAGTTGTAGTATTTGGGGGAGGTTCAGCGACCTGCGTGGGTGTTCAGTGACACTGCCGGCGACTGTCTGCACACATTACTCACTCACCGACAGATGCATAACCCCTCCAAGCGTGAAATCAACAGGAAATGGCAGCCAGACTCGCCGAGTGCCAACGGTCCCAATCCCCTCTCGGCCTCGGTGTGGGCTAATGGGCGCCGCGGGCGACTGACCGCCACTGCAGCACGTCGAAGGCCGCTGGCGCAGGCGCCGTCCTTGGTGCACGTCCACCGCCAGCCCGATCGGCGGGCCGGGTGCAAAGTGGCTGCTGACCGCGACACACCGCGGCAGCGGCGGCGGCGAGGTCGGCACCGCGGCGGCAGGTCACAGGAGCGGCGGATACCGCGCCACGCCAATACCGACGCATTCCAATCGGGGTGAATCTCCATTTCAATACACAGGACTGATCGCGCTTGGTGCCGATACCTCGAATGATCTCAAATGTGTACTTTAACAATGAGGCTGGAATTCCAAGAAAATCAACAAAGAGGCGTGTTGATGCCTTTACCCTACATTCAGACTAACTTGTAGCGACCTCTGCAGACCAGAGTGTTTAGATACACCAGCATCAAAGGCGGATAGCAAATGGCTGCACGTTCAACACCGCCGCTAATTCGTTACACGTCGATGCTCACGTGCAAACCTCAGCACCGATAGCGCACTGCACGTGCTGCGAGGCGGGCCGGCGGCCGTTATCCGGTGCCGATCGGGGCGCGTCCGAGTACATGCACCAGCCGAGTCGATACTCGCCGGGTGCCGCCATGTGGAGCTCGCGGCCGGAGCCCCAGTCATGACATCAGCCCGGCCGCCGGGAGGTGACATAAGCGGCGGCGCTGCGTCTGACGTCCGACGCCCCCGCACATCTGCCGGACGCTGTCACACCGTGTAACGACGCATGGGGCGGCTGGAAGGGGTATCTGGCTGCGGTCTCAGACGGACCTGCCGGCGTCGGCCGACCTCCGGCCCCCCGGTGAAGCGGGCGGCACAGCCGACACTGCACAGGCGGCTGCACGCGCTCCATTCAAGTGCACAAGACACCGGCGCAAAACGGACAGAGCTGGGTGGGACCTTTGCGGCACTCTGTTTTTGGCGGGGAGTTGGAAACGCATGTGGATCGTGAACACTCTTCAGTCTCAGTGGATGTGGATCGTGAGCCCAGTCTTCCCGCTCACGGCGAGCGCGGTGGCGGCGTCGGGTAACGACGCGGAAATATGAACAAGACACCTGCCTCGCAAATCTGGTACCATATTGCAAGCCATTTCACGGTAACAAAAATTTAACTGCCAAGATACGCTTGATAGTAAAATACACTGCGAAAGGCGTAACAAAATTAAAAGTTTGAACTTTAGTTCCCCATCGATTTTCCGTTTTCCCTTCGTTTAACCCTTTCTCACCTGTACGCTCCTCCGTTTTACTTCTTTGTGAGATAAGTCCTGCCCCTTGAATTTCAAATCAGTGAATTTGTTTTAAGATAAAACACGCAAAACCATCAACAAAACGGAAAAGCGCAAGGTGTAATATGCACTTAATTGTTCAGCAGCCGTAATCATTATCGACAAGATAAATCATAACTGAACGATAGTTTTGATTGTTGGCTTTGCTGGGACTGATATCGTGCCATTTGGATACGTAGTCATCCTGCAAACCAGCCATTAAACTAACAAAACAAACAAAACATCAAAACCGTCGTTCAAATAAGTATAAGTACGGCAGCTAGAAAATAAACAGCGGGCTCCTGAGTGGTGTAGTGGTTAGCAGAGTGGATCAGAAATCCAAGACCCTGGATCGAGTCCAGGCTTAGAAGCGACTTTCCAAAAGTTTCAAAACACGGCCTGATGAATACCGGCTTCCCGTTGCTGGAGGTACCAGGAGGCAACCATACCATGACACTAACCATAACTGAAAACTAACACCACATCTCCAACTCTGCTGAGGCATCACAGCTAGCGCCTAAGTATTTTCATTCCAAACGGAGCTGCTTGGGCGAGCTGTGGTTCTAGAAGTGAGGCATTGGATTGAGGGGACACTCGGCTGCCACCTTCAGCCACAGGTGCCGACTGACGCCTACAGCGCTGACTCAGAGACGATATCCTCGCCAGAAATACTCCAAACTGACCCGCACCCCTCATAAATTACCCGGCGGGCGGGCACGTTCGCACCGCTATTATTTATGAGCTCGGCATGATCCATGCTCTATAAGACCGGGTAGACTAGTCAGCCACGGTGATATTTTATCCCGAGTGGCAAGCAACACTAATAATCTTGAGCCTGTGAGAGATAGCCAGAAGTGTGTCCGAAGCATCAGCGCGACATTAACAGAGCTGATACCATGGCAGTGGCTTCCCCAATTAGAGCCGCATATTCATGGGGCACATGTCAGGGCCGTGGGCTGGCGGATGCCAAGCTAAACAGCGAAACAGCCCCGCGCGACACCATATAAATACTGGGCCTGTCGGACAGCGATCTCACAGCGCCGCCAAGGTCACGGCGAGTGGGTTAAAATACACAAGTACTGGGAGATCAACACTAGATGGCCATGAATTACCCAGTTCCTGTGTTAGGTGAAGAATCCGCCTAATGTTCGTCTTATCAAAAGTATGTCAGAAATAATGAGCAAAAGTCACTATATTTCAACCTTGAGGCATGATCACGACTAACGGCCGAGCAGACATTTAGCAAAATTTTGATGACTTCTTGCCTATAGATGCAGTACATTATTATCCTCTGTGTACCAACAAAAATTATGGGAAAATTAAAGAAACTAGACAGATAACCATATTTTTCAGCAGCATCCTTCTCGTTTTCACTACAATATACTCGTAGATTTCAGGGGTAATACATTTCCTACTGAAACACTGACCTTACAGTTAGCTGTCCGCTCGAAGAAAGTCATGCACTGTCACAAAAATGGCCACAGATGACGCGGCAAGCGACCTTCGCATTCTGCCAAACCATCACTCTTTTGGTGCCTTAAACCAAGGCAAATGACACCGCCTGAAACCAAATAATTACTCAATCATCACTCCTGGAATCATTCGGAGCCAGTCCAAATAAATCACCTCCAATTAATAACCACGACCACAAGAAAACACCGACTGCGTACAGTCACAGTTTACGAGCAGCAAGCTTCACCCCAGCCACGTCCCATAACACCATAAACTCTTTTCACAACGGGGAGCTATCAACGCAGCAATGCCATAATTCAGCAGATTAAGCCCAGGGACTTTGATCAAACACTCACAACCACCTGACGTATACTAAATTTTGCCAGTCCGCTATAAATCTGCTAATGTTAGTCTAAACACGCTGAGCTGTCTGAGACGGGGCGGGGGCCACCACCTCTCAGACGGTACCCTGAGCTCAGGCAGGGGGTCACCACCTATCAGACGGTCTCCTGAGCTCATGGCGCGGGAGGGATGTCACCACCCCTCAGACGGTCCCCTGAGCTCCGGGCGGGGGGAGGGAGGTCACCACCCCTCAGACGGTCCCCTGAGCTCCGTGCGGGGGTCACATCTCAGACGGTCCCCTGAGCTCCGGGCGGGGGGAGGGAGGTCACCACCCCTCAGACGGTCCCCTGAGCTCCGGGCGGGGGAGGGAGGTCACCACCCCTCAGACGGTCCCCTGAGCTCCGTGCGGGGGTCACATCTCAGACGGTCCCCTGAGCTCCGGGCGGGGGTCACCACCCCTCAGACGGTACCCTGAGCTCCGAGCGGGGGTGACATCTCAGACGGTCCCCTGAGTTCCGAGCGGGGGCCACCCCTCAGACGGTACCCTGAGCTCCGGGCGGGGGTCACATCTCAGACGGTCTCCTGAGCTCCGGGCGGGTGTCACTCCTCAGACGGTCTCCTGAGCTCCGGGCGGGGTCACATCTCAGACGGTCTCCTGAGCTCCGGGCGGGTGTCACCTCAGACGGTCTCCTGAGCTCCGGGCGGGGTCACCCCTCAGACGGTCCCCTGAGCTCCGGGCAGGGGTCACCTCTCAGACGGTCGCCTGAGCTCCGGGCGGGGGTTACCTCTCAGACGGTCCCCTGAGCTCCGGGCGGGGGTCACCCCTCAGACGGTCTCCTGAGCTCCGGACGGGGGTCACATCTCAGACGGTCCCCTGAGCTCCGGGCGGGTGTCACCCCTCAGACGGTCCCCTGAGCTCCGGGCGGGGTTACCTCTCAGACGGTCCCCGGAGCTCCGGGCGGGGGTCACCCCTCAGACGGTCCCCTGAGCTCCGGGCGGGTGTCACCCCTCAAACGGTCCCCTGAGCTCCGGGCGGGGTCACATCTCAGACGGTCCCCGGAGCTCCGGGCGGGGGTCACCCCTCAGACGGTCCCCTGAGCTCCGGGCGGGTGTCACCCCTCAGACGGTCCCCTGAGCTCCGGGCGGGGTTACATCTCAGACGGTCCCCGGAGCTCCGGGCGGGGGCACCCCTCAGACGGTCCCCTGAGCTCCGGGCAGGAGGCGGGGGGTGATTGCCAGCCGGCTGGGAGGGCGTTGCACTGCTGAGCTGATGCTGTCGGCGCTATGTTGGTGTTGGCGACGTGAGACGGGAGGGGGGCCGTCGGGGCGAGGCGTCAACCAACTCACAAGCCGGCGCCAGTAATGAATTCACCGGCCACTGGGCACCATTTGTAGATGACAGTTTACACATCAGCTAGCCCAGACCTAGCCATGATCCACTGCAGAACACATCTGCCAGATCTTCGCTTTATCATAATCTATCTAAACTACTATCGGTAACTATCGAACAGTAACTATCGTGAACTCTCGGCAGCTCGGATGGCCTGCGGCGTTCACACACCCCACTCGTGTTTTCCGCTCCTCTTCTCCGTCTGAGCGGACGGAGGAGACACCTGCGTCGCATGCGACGGTCGGCACGCCCCGGACAGCGCGCGCGGAGCCCGGAGACGGTCAGAACGACGGAGACGTGGCATACCAAACCGACGCACGGGCGCTCTCACCCAACCACTTTCTTCCCGCGAACATTAGGGACTTCATTGTTGCGTGGCCGACACTGTTGGACTTCGCGCAACGCGACGCGTGCCTTTAGAAACTTCCAATGTATCAAAATAACATCATATGTATGACAAAATGAGAAATGTGCTGACACATATGGAACTCAGAAGACCGTTCGACTGTGGAGCCAACTGAAGCTTTGGAGAATGGGCAAAGCAAAATTCTGATCAATCGAGCAGACTCCCTTCCTTTATCATAGAATAGCCAGTTTGTTGTGGGATGACCTAGGACCTAAAAGATGATACGATGACGTAAGCGCTAAGACTGGCGCCTAAAACGTAAGTCGAAACTAAACGTCTAACCTAAAGCCCAAAAGGCTACGTCAGGTAAGATAGAAGAAAGGTGGGATGGGTATCGTTTGGTCTTGGACCATGTGGGGGGTCGACCGGTTTTGCGTTTTGGTTTCTGTATTATTTTTTGGTCGTATTCCAACACTCGGGTTTTGGCCTATTTGCCAAATTATTAATAGCCAGTTTCAGACAACTACTGAGGTGAATCCTCTGGGGCTGGAACTGGGCGGTGTAAGGTGTCGAGAAATCCCTCCCACTTGCCCGAGATAAAATCGAGTTTTCCCTTCACGGCCAATACACAGCAGCTCCAGAAGCCACTGTGCCAGATCCTCTCTTTCCCATTTCAACCCCAGCCACCCAATACAGTGCACCTGGTTCGGCTGCCAGGCAGCCGCGCGGTGCTCCGCCGCGGGGCCCGGCCGGTGCGGCCTGGAGGGCGGTGCCGGGGGGCGGGCGACAGACCGACAGCGCGGCACGGTCGGCGGCGACTGCGGCACGCCGCCCGCCGCGATACAATCAGCCGAGCCCGGCGGCCTGCCCGACGTGACACGGACCGGCCATGGAAACACAGGACAGGCCCGGCAGGACGGTGTCGTCAGAGCCGGTGTATTCTTAGCCAGACAACGTTGCCAGGCAGGTAGCGCATTACTGTCCAAACTGTCAGGGCAGGCGCGCCACCTGCGGGAAGGACGCCGGCGGCGTCTCGCACCACGGGGACGCTCCAAAGGAAACAGCAGGCCACACCAGACACCGTCCTGTACAGCCAGGGAACGCCATCGCAGAAGTGAAGCTGTGCCAACATCTCATGAAAGAGCCATGAGTCTGATCCAATTCCGGATTACCCTCACTTATAACGCCTTTGGAAACTCGTCGAGTCAGCTTGCGCGATTTTCAGATGTTTGGGGCTTACAACGGGGCTGGCTAGACCCGTATTTTTCCTATAGATAGAAAACCAGTTTTTCGCCACGAGACTGAAATCTGCGGTCTTACAAAAAAAAACATCGAAGAGTATATGACACCAAGCAGATTTAAAAACTTTTTTAGATCATGACACGAACCCACGCAAACTCTCGCAAACAGCCGCACGAAACCGGAACAGCAGCAGCGGCGACGGCAGTGGCCTCTGCTGGTCGCGACAGCGCCGTGACTGCGTGCGCGGGCCATCAGCAGTTCAGCACGGTCCAGGTCCTGATCCGAATGCAGGCGGCGCCAGCCTCCACTACCGCACGGCGGCCCGGCAGCCGACAGCCGACACGACAAACGTATCACAGGCCATACATCGGGGTGTCGCGGCGCCCATTCAGCCGACCAGGCGTCCCTTCACGGAGCGCCCGTTTGCAGAGCGGTTAAACGCCGCGGCTTTGTCACGGCGCGCCAGCCTCCTCCGACACGTGCATTATGCTGGGCGCACCTGTATTGTCAGATGAGTGGCCCGCCAGCTCCTCTGCTCGCGCTCATCTCATGCAGCTGCATGAGTTTCTACTTTAGCGCTGCTCACTAAAGGGCTGCAGCGCGCCACGGAACATTGCTACGCTACCACTTGGAAGTGGGGACGGCTGATTAGCTCTTAGTGTAAATTACGCTTCGGCATGACACCCGCCGTGTTGGCGGCACATGTGTACAGTGTCAATGTTGTTTACATCCAATCAGCGTCGAGCAGGATTCGAACATGGGGGCGGAGCCAAGCTTGGTGGGAAGATGGGTATGACGTCATACCCATGTGTACAGTGTGCACGGTTGGAGAGTATGCACACCGTACATATGATAATATTTTACACAAACGACGCCCCTTCGACAACCACTCCCAAGATGGAAGTATGGCGGAGGGACTGCACCGAACTTCAAGCACACACTTTGTGTACGGTGTGTTTACGGAGGGTACACAAGGACCCGACTTCACGGCGCAGATGGGTGGAGCCTAAGTAGCCTGAGGCATGTTTACGGCCACACTGTACACAGGTGCCGCGAACAGGGCTCGTATTCACTTCGGCTGGCGAGATTCTCATTTCGGTCCGGTTTTGTTGTACTTTTGCGCTCTAAGTTGATACCCGACGCGGCCGTCTGGGACCAGTTTGGACATTATACCCGGCCCGAGGACAACTGGACACACCCGTGCGACCAAACCGGTCCCGGTCCGCTACTGATGCGAAAATCCCGCCTCATTTTAGTTCATTCAGAATGTGAGGTTTGCCTAATTGGAGACAACGGTCGAGCCCCTAGATTTCGCACAACATAACTTTAGACCACACAGGAAAATATCACGAGCTCACCCACGGATAATGTACTATGCCACCACACCCAAAATTCCAGTTTCAGTGGAGTTGTTTGTAAAACATACACGCCCCGTGGGTGTATGTAAGATTACCGAGTAATTTCGGGTAGAATACTTATTTTCAAGAACATCCCACCAACACAATCATTCCCCTGAAAACCCAAACACTAGCGAACCTGGTGGACCTCTCCTGCTCTAACCTCCTCTAGCCCATTGCGTCCCGTGGCTGGCGCCGCCGCCACAGACACTCGTACGCCGCTCCCCTTCCCGTGGCACGCGCCAACACTACCACACGCCCAGTGGCAGTCACGTGACCCGTTAACGTAGCTGGCACGCGCGGTCACGTGACCCAGGGCTGGCAGCCGGCAGCGCGCGAACGCCGCCCATCTGCCATCACGAAAAACACGCTGATTTACGCACGCACACGCGCGCACGCGAGCGGAGGTGTGGCGCGAGTGCAGACCGCACATGCCCGGGGTCATGTAGAAGGATATCTATTTGAGGTGATGGACGCGCCTGAAGTGAAGGGTAATGCAACATGCACACCAATACAAATCGCAGCAAGACGCCCCCGCTTTTCTACCAATAGGAATGTCTAGTAGACATTGTCTACACCGACGGATATCACGGTATCTCTGCGTGACAATGACTTAATAATCCAATATGAAAGACTGATGCGCATGGAGATAGCCACAGATTCGTCAAATGCTGGAATAAATACAAATTTAAGCACTAAAGAGATGTGTAAAAAAAAAAACACAGCACAAATCACAGACCGCAGAGTTGCAATTCCCCCCCCACCCTCTCCCGAAGAGACTGCTTACACAGGTCAGTCTGGATTTCAAATTGAGCTCTGCGGTGTTTTCCCAGACGACAGAAACGAATCACCTCGGGCAATCTCGTCCGACCCGTCAGCAGTGTTGGCGTCCCCCGCCGCGTGGACGTTTCGCCCGTGACCCGTTGCCAGGGGGCACCGGGGCACGCGGCACGAGTGCTGCCTTACAAGCGTGCCGACAGACGGGCCGACGTGCCGCAGTCAGTCATAGGAGAGGCCCGGCGGAGGATGGCGGGCGGCTGTCGGGAGTGTGGCGCTGCCGCAGACGGAGGAGATGCCGCCGGCGGCAGCCCTCCAGAAATGTGAAGGATGGATCGGCCGCTGACGGCAAGGGTGGTGGCCGCCAGGCCGGCTGTCACAGCGGCTGACTGAAATATCAGCGAGGCTGCACATCGCTCAGATCCACGACAGTGGCTGACGTCGGCTGCGCACCTCACTGGCCCTCACTGGCGCCTCGGCCGCCCGCTCCCCGTATCGTCTTTATTTCACACATTTCCCCTAAATATACTATATTGTTTGCTGCCAACTTTTTAAATAATATCCTGCCTAGCTTTCCTAACACCAGCGTCCGAAAACCAAAACGACTACAAATATTACGACGGAGGTTGCTAAAGCAACATATCCCCATCACTCTAAACTCGCTGAATGATGCAGCCTGTATCCCAGATGGCATGTTGGGGCATTCTGGATGCACAGAATGCGCAAAACCGATAGGAAGCAAGAACAGTTCACAACGAAAGTTATGGCGAGTCATGCCTCGACAGGCAAAACTTTTTAACGTTCTTTAACCAGGCACCGTCTGGGCCCTCTTCGTACACAACACCGTCTGGGGGGTCCGATCGGACTCCAGAGCCGGAAATGATACGGAAAACATTGAAACAGCGCTGAAAGTGCTTTACCAACTTCTACGTTGGAGCCGAGTTTGAACCAGATCCGTTGACCCGTGACGTCACAGTGTGCAAAAATGGGTCAAATTTAGACCCATTTAGAAAATCCTTTATAACTCGGGAACCATGAGACCGAGAACAAAACAAAATACATCAAAGCGTATGTATTGACCGAATAATTCAAGTTCTGTGCGGCATGACCTTATAAGGTTTAATTACGACCTTGACCTTAGCCGCGATCAAATAATGATCTGCTGATTCCTATTATACCAAATTTTAGCACTGTATCTTGTTTCGTTCAAAAGTTATTTACACAAACAATATCGGAAACCATGACCTTTGGTGACCTCTGGTGAACTTGGCAGTGGCCGGGCCCCAAAATGGATGACAGCGTTCAAATTTTTCGTTTCAAGAGCTTTCGAATATGTTTAGGAACTTGATCTAGCTCTTCTAAAACCTGAGTTACACTTTGGCTTTGTCAGTCTCATTTTAGAAGAATGGAATCGCCTTACATGTGTTTAGAAATGACGTCATTACTCGTTGGCCTGACCTGACGTCAATTTTTGGTCAAATGTTGCCAAATTGATGACCCTAAAGGCCTACAAAGCTATGCGTATCTCATTCGAATCGGCTCAGAATCATTCACGACAAACCGAGGCGAGAGAGGTCCGATCAAACCCCTCCCCCCAGGCGGTGATGGCTTAAGAGCTTCATTTGCACCGCACAATTTGGAAGTCTTATTCCCTGCCACATATGACACGCGGAGCAAAAGACAGCACATTGAGTGCGTGTGTTGCGGATGCAGCCGTTTAAAGGGAATGTGGCACCTTGTTCGACTCCTGGAATTTAGTGTAATTAGGCGTGCTTTTAGCCGAAAATAATAAAACCACTCATGAGTTCTCTGAAAAATGTACAATAAGCTCAATGTTTTTATTTTTAAAATACTCCTCCACGAAAAGAAATAAATATCTGCCTGTGAATGATGTCATGATCTGGAAACCACCACTATACTCGAAACGCTTCAAGGGCTTCGATTGGCTGATGCTCATCGTGACGTCAGCATATGTCGTCACACCAACAGCCATGAAAACTGTGACCTTCTGCTGAGGGTACATGAGGGGTACATCGCAGGTAGGTTTTTGTTTTTTTCTATGGAAATCTCGAGTCTCAAGACAAATGATATATTGAGTACCGGGTTTTCCGACTTGCTTTACAACTTGGCTATCTCAGTTAAAATCACGTTATGAAGGTGCCACATTCCCTTTAACAGTGATAGAAGGCTTCGGCTGTTGAGCCGATACCTACCATTACTTCTGCCGAGGACTTTGCATTTCATTCGTGTCCATGTGCTGCTCGATACAAAAATATCATTATCATCGATTCTAGAACACTCCCAAATCAATTCCCAGCAAAAGAAAGCCACAGCAGCCAGAGCACCCCGTCCGGACCGACCTTCATCAGCGCCTTCTTGCTGAGCTTCTGGTTGACCTCAGGTCGGTTCTGGATGTTCTTGGCGCGATTGGCATAGTCGAGAGTGCTGAGTGTCTCCTCCAGGTCGCAGGAGGCGGGCGAGACGGCGGCGATGATGGAGGTCTTGGTGCGACCTCCCAGAGAGTCTTGCAGCAGCCGCGTCAGCTTCGACTCCCTGCCCGGCAGCCAAAACGCGGGCATTAGAGAACATATCGGACGGACTTAAATACTACAAAACTTACAGTAATGTTGCGAGTCGTGCCGTTTAGACAATGGAAAGTCTGTTGATGCTTGTCTTCTACTGCACACGTCAGCTAGGGGATTTCTTCTGAACCATTCACACTTAAAACTAGCCAAAGCATTCTCCCGGTAAACCATAAAGCTCACTCATCGGGCATACGTTTGATTCCACACAAAGCTCACGGAGCATGCCATTCGTTTTATACAGAAAAATTGTGGAAATTAGACAAGTACGGTCCTAATATAAAACCAATTCTGTAATCTCCACGCGTCCTTCTCCTCGGCACGGAATACCGACAAGATTAATCGAATGTCACCACTGTCAATACCTCTTCAGCGTGCCGACTGCCCAGTACAAGACTGACGTTGTTCGACTCGGCTTGCAGCTTGATCATCCCCGCCCCAACCCATGTCACCCGTCAACGATATCCGACCCGCCCACTCCAACCAGTGTTTTCTGTCACAAGCATCTGACTCAATCACGTACGGCGAAGCTTTCCCCGTGTTATAACGTCTGCTCTCGTCAGGAGGAGGCCTGAGTCTGGCGCCACGAGTTCGCCGGAATGAGCCGAGCTGACGAAGCGAACACCGGGGGTAGGCGGGGCGCGAGCAAAGAGAGGGAGGGGAGGGGCAACAGAAGCGCGCGCCGACAGATTGACGCACACCGCACCGACGAGTGACGGCGGGATACCGGCCAGCGTGCCTAGCTCCGGCCGGGGAGCAGACCACGATCTGGTAGGACACATCAGAGTTGTATCTCTAACACGCGCATTGACGGGGGGGGGCGGGTACCCGCCCCATCTGGTTTTTCGGGAATAGCATAAAAACGGCGGCGCGTAGCGCCACCGTACTTGGGGTACCTTTTCTCTCATCATTTTTACAGCTTTTGTGAAAATTTCAAGTTCAGGTCATGTCAGGTCAGCTCAGATCACCAGCACAGGTCAGGTGACCTGACCTCAGAAAAAAGTTTAAGATGGCATAAGTCGGAACAGGGTGAACTTATCCGATTGAAACTCATATCACATAATGGACTCAAAAAGTTCTCTAAAATATGTTCCGGTATTTTTGACATCGATGACCTAAGGTCAGGTACGAGCCGTGACCTCTCCATTGGAAATACATTGGGAAAATGGTTTTAAGTGAATAACTTAGTAACGGATGGCGATAGAGCGTTTATTTTAACTGCATTAGATTCGCCTTTTCTTTGCAGTTCTAATTATATGCATTTTATATAATTTGACCTTGACCTGACCTCAGGTCAGGCCAACTCTTTTATTTGACCTAGCAAGGTCATATTAAATATCATTCTAATCGGCTTGCTGCGAGGATTCATACAGTTGAAATCGTGTTTCTCTATCTTTACTTGTTCAGATGTAATGACCGAAAACCTTCATTTACATGTTATCCCTATTACGACAAGTTTTGGCCTCTACTGACCTTAAATGTGACCTGACAAAAAATGGTCCAAATATTTTCGATGGAGAAGTGGATGGGCTGCCTAACGCCTTTTACCGTTTTTCGCTACCAAGCGTGGTTCTCGAGATCTTAGGGGGACGGGTAACCGCCCCCCCCCGTCAAAGCAAAGGTGGCTCAGACCCCCGTCAATGCGCGCCTTAAGCCTAGTCATCCTAGCTTTCAGCAGACAGAAAGACGACAAATATTTAATACATTGCTGCATGTTTCACCCTCCTGGGAGCTGGACAGGATGCCGGAGGTGGTATTCGAATATTCAGGGCGGTGGCGGACCAGGCTCAGATTCAAGCTCACCAGGGCCGGCTACTGCAGCCGAACCAAGACCACAAGGCGTTGTCTGTGAATCGTGTTGGCCCGCTGTTTTCACTGCCAATTTGGGGCCATGACCTAACCAAGCCCGTCAGTTTTTGGCACCAGGTCTCGTTCCCTCCGCTCACTTCAACTGTGGCAGCATCAGAGTGGAGGTGTTTACACGTGCAATTACAACCATTTGAGCTATCAAACACAGCAGCTGTAGCCAGTGGCGGACCTAGGACTTAATTTCGAGGGGAGGCTAAAGGGCTCGAACTTCCCCCGTTATTGCCTCGGAACAGCCTCCGGCAATGCATGAACTATAGGCACTCGAACATTTGAGGGGGAGGGACTTGAGCCTCCTAGCCCCCCCTTGTATCCGCCGCTGGATGCAGAGACTCCCTTAAACAGGTAAGACTCGGGGTCAGCTACCTTTTCTGGTGTCCCGCAGCTCGTCGGTCCGGTCAATGTCAAAGCTTTCCGCTCTACAGCATACAGCGACCGCTAGTTAGCCAACACAGCAGCAATAGCTTTTCGCTGATCACAACAGCAGAGGAGCACAACGCGGTCCGGAAGAACCTTTTGATGCCAGAATTTATGCGACGAAAAATAACAAACTTTATTGTGGTGACGAAATCCAATTAAGAGTATACAAGCTGATATCTTTCACGCCAGATCTTAGCCACTTACGCTATTCTTTCGGTATGAGACTGACTTAAAAACGTGCTTAAAGTACCAATGCCGTCAACCAAGCTTCTGATACTTGCTCCAATCAGTTCACCAAAACATGGTATAAAGTGTAAAGATACTATTCTGTTTAATCCGCACATTTACAGCTGACTGTATTATCAGCGATAGCGCATTCACAATATGCGGCTACAGCTACGCAATGCCACGCGCGCAAAATAAGTCAAACCGTCGGTATCCCAGCTACTATAGCGACTAAACAACTCCCCACTGGTTGAGCAAATCGAAGGCTACGAGCCATGACAAGACTGGCCCGCATTCCAGCAGAATGTTTCTGCTCTCGCCTATGTTTACACATCGGCGCCAGCCTATCCGGACGGTAGCGCGTCACAAGCCCAGTTGGACGGCATGCTTCAGGAAAACGGGCCGTCTCACGAGCACCGGACACCGCGACTGTTTCAGCAGATGACACACCATACCGCCGAGACGATTTACCCAGTAGTCGGTCAGAGCGGCGCCTACCCCGGGAATTTGGCTGGGAATCCTCAGCGTGTTGACGTGCAGGACGGCGGAAGCCGGGGAGGCTATGCAGCACCCCGTCATCACAAAGCGAGGCCAGTTACAACCCGGACGTCTCACCAATCCACACAGCCTTGGTTATATTAATTCATTCATTGATAAGGGATGATGATGATGATTGGGGTTTTAGGGCACCACAGCTGCTGAGGTTATATGTGCCCATCGTTATCTAATTAAATCATTTCCAGTGCGCTGCTGGGTGTATTGGGACTAAGGGTGTGTAACAATAATAGCCAAAGGAGTGTAATGAAGTTGTAGAGCATGTCTACATGTAAGGCTGGATTAACGTGGGTTGTAGGTGATCTGGAACTTGATGTCTTTTAAAACTGTAGGACGCTACGGATGTCTACAGCTGCACTATCACCGAGTAAGTCATTCAACGGTGTTGGTGGGAAGAACCTGGTGCGGATTCTACGATTCTGTTCGCAGCCAGCAGCAGCATCAAGCACATGTTCCATGGTCAGCCGGTTTCCACAGTGAGGTTTGGGTCTGAGCCACACAAACAATGAGCATGTATTGCATATGTGTGGCCTATTCGCAGCCTGGTTAATGAGACTTCTTGTCTGTTCCTCGGATTACTGGACTCCCACTTCCCTATTCTACACCGCAGACGTTTAAGTGTGCAGCTTGGTTCTGCATCCCACCTGGCCTGTCATTCTACCTTCAGGCGCTCGTTAAATTCAGCTTTCAGGTCACTGGCAGGAACTTTAAACCAATGCATCGGAGGCTGCGCGCACGCTACTTTAGCAGCTGGTCTGCCCTCTCATTTAGCACACATGATCAACAAGTTTTGCTACCGCCGATTAACTGCTGGAAGTGCTCCAGGTTTATTACCTACTTTTTTATATTTGAGGCCACATTTTGAGTTGCACAATACAACTGGCACCACCCAAGCACTATATTTCGCCGCGAGTTAAATCATCACGCCCCTTAGCGGTAAGCTTTTCTATCAATTAATAAACGGGCCAAAAGTGGTTTATTAAAATCCAGCAGCCTCCTAGGGCGGAACCAAAGTTATTCCAAAGCTTCATTTTTAGCTGCGTACACTTCCACACATGATGTCGCTATTCAGGCACCGTCGTAATGGACATGAAATAAGGAAAACTACGGAAGCAAACGGTAAGGATAAGGATGAATGAGGGTAAAGGGAACCGGAACACTACCTGGAGGGGTCGCTGCTGCCCAGGGCGCATGGGCTCGCTGCCTCCAGGCAGTCCTCAAGGATAAGGATTTCCGGCTGTTACACACACACGTGAACTGAAAGAAGCACAAAATAAACTGAAGAAGATGAAGGCAAAATCGGCGATGTTCGGCTTGGTGTTCTTTTCATATTGGTAGACGGTTCCGGCTTATTTACCTTGCTCTTTTCTGGATCTTGTCTTTGATTTGTAACTGGAATCGTATTCCCCTTTAGGTTATTTTTGGAACAATCTGAGCTGGTCAAGGCCCTCATCATTGACATCCGCGCTGGAGAGGGTTCTGGCACTAACGCTCACTGGAGGGGATCTTGTAGGCCGCCTTGGATATAAAAAACTAAGAGGCATAGAAAAACGCCGGTTGGGGGTGGGTGGGGGCTATGGTGATCTACATCATGGTCAATTTTCATTGAAACGAGGTAAATATATCCAAGGTCAAACCAGGCCATAAAGGTCAAATATTCGCCGCGCTGGGGACTTATTGAAAAGACGTGATTGTGCAAGAAAAAGACGGGAATAAGCTCAAGTCGAACCAGGGTCAAAGAGGTAAGGTCGCAAAGAATATTTCGTTAAATTTTAGGGTCAAAGTCGTTCAGGACCTCATTGACCTATGAGGTCACAATATGGTATACTACCTGCAATGTATACTATAACTTGCACTATAGCAATTGTTGGGCTGGAAATGAGGATTGACCTTAAACGGAATGTGGCACCTTGGTCGAATCCTGGAATTTAGTGTAATCAGGGGAATTTTTAGCCGAAAATCAATGAGGCTTCCATTATTTCTCTGAAAAATTTACAATAAGCTCAATATTTTGATTTTTAAACTGCTACTCTAGGGGAAGAAAGAAATATCTACTGTCCTCACCTCGACCTTAATTAAAGAAAAGCAGGCCATAATATAAGTGTAGGAGCATTTCCATTACCCATCATATATCTATATGGACCTCGAGCAGGACGGAAAAGGAAAACAATGATTAAAATACCCGCAGCGTTCCCCCCACTTTCCAACCTAGTCGTCCTTTTAACACGTAAGCCAAAACACGAAAATAAATTCGCACAATCCTCGGGCAGCAGAATCCTGTGGAAACAGCCCTTTTCCAGCACTTTCAAGGGTAGCAGGTCTGAATTCTGAATGGCAAGCCAGTCTCAGGGAGAGCAGGTCTGAAAAGCACGCCGATCTCAGGGATAGAAGGCCAAAACGACACACCAGTTTCAAAAGCACGCCGATCTCAGGGATAGGTCAAAACGACACGCCAGTCTCAGGGATAGCTGCAGGTTCGAATGACCCACCGGCCTCAGGGATAGCTGCAGGTTTGAATGGCACGCCGGCTTCAAGGATAGCTGCAGGTTTAAATGACACGCCGGCTTCAGGGACAGCTGCAGGCTTGAATGACACGCCGACTTCAGGGACAGCTGGAGGTTTGAATGACCCACCGACTTCAGGGATAGCTGCAGGTTTGAATGATCCGCCGGACTTCAGGGATAGCTGCAGGTTTGAATGACCCACCGGCTTTAGGGATAGCTGCAGGTTTGAATGACCCGACGGCTTCAGGGATAGCTACAGGTTTGAGTGACCCACCGGCCTCAGGGATAGCTGCAGGTTTAAATGACCCGACGGCTTCAGGGATAGCTACAGGTTTGAAGTGACCCGCCGGCCTCAGGGATAGCTACAGGTTTGAATGACCCGCCGGCTTCAGGGATAGCTGCAGGTTTGAATGACCCGCCGGCTTCAGGGTTAGCTGCAGGTTTGAATGACCCGCCGGCCTCAGGGATAGCTACAGGTTTGAATGACCCGCCGGCCTCAGGGATAGCTGTAGGTTTGAATGGCACGCCGGCTTCAGAGATAGCTGCAGGTTTGAATGACCCGCCGGCCTCAGGGGTAGCTGCAGGTTTGAATGACACGCCGGCTTCAGGGATAGCAGGTCTGAACGGTCTGAGAGGTGACAGGTCGCCTGAAGACCATATGACTGCTGTTGCTCACCCGGGGCTCTCCTCGCCGTAAGGTCCTAACATACTGGCCGCAGCGCCCACCAGGGCGCGCGGCGGTCTCACCAGTAGAGTACATGCGGCAGTCTCACCTGTAGAGTACGTGCGGCGGACTCACCTGAAGGGTACGTACGGCGGTCTCACCTGTAGAGCATGCGGCGGTCTCACCTGTAGAGTACGTGCGGCGGTCTCACCTGTAGGGTACGTGCGGCGCGCGTTCCACCAGAGAAGTGATGACTCGTCCCAGCGTAAGCAGGCTCTGGTTGATGTTTCCGGCCTCGCGAGCACGCCGGTCCACGGCGCCCGATCTGCCGCGCAGGCCACAGCTCGACAATTGCCGCTGGAGGAGCCCACGCTTCTGGTGCGTGCTGATCTCCACTCAAATACATGATTTTAATGGGAAAAGAAGTAAGCTGCTTAGAAGTTGCAGGGTGCTACTGTAAATTCTGATTTCGCCATACAATTATATACAACGGAACGTAGTGACCAAGCTGCCATTAAAATGAACGTTCACCAGAAGCATCCCCGAGAGGTAGGCGCGGAGGCGTAGCATGTCAGACCAGCTGCCTCACCGTCCGATGTTTTCGCTGCCGGCCAGGTCCACCAGGTTCAGCTTGCCCGTCTTCAGCAGCTCCTCCCCATCCACCGTGCTCTCCTTGATGTGCACCGTCACTGAGAACACCGTGTGGGACCGGCTGCCGACGGGGCAGGACCGCACCGTCAGGCCAGGCTCGTCACGCTGCTCTCAGACTAGGAACAGGTGGGAGCGGCGGCAGACCGATCAGTGCCCCACACAAAGGCACAAACATGTATGGCACTAGACAGCGGTTCATGAGAAACCGTTCCTCACGTCCCAATGTCGGTTCACATCAGGCCAGTCCCCTCATCCTAAGGACAACTTCCAGTGGTTCAATGGCCTCCAACTAGCGTTGGGCCCGTGCCCGGGCTCGCTCTCCGCTCTTCCTGACCTGGAGTGGGCGTTCATGAGGGTGGCGGCCGTCCGGCGCTTCTGCGAGCCCTGCCTCAGGATGTCGTACACATCGTTCTTGTTGTGCACGGTCACCTCCTCCAGGCCCTGGATGATGCACGAGCCTTTTTTCTGCGAGTCTTCATACAGCCTGCCAACAACGAAGTTACAACTTCCAAATCTGAGCGAGTAGGAGGCAGGATTTTGCAGGAAGCGCTGATGATGGGCTTTGAACGTGACTCTGTCTAGTTTCCCATATTCCGGACTGACTAATCTTTTAAGTTTTCTGAAACAAGCATTATCATTATCGGTGCCATTAAAGGGAATGTGGCACCTTCACAACGTGATTTTAACTGAGATAGCCAAGTTGTAAAGCAGGTCGGAAAACCCGGTACTCCATATTTCATTTGGCTTGGAACTCGATATTTCCGTAGAAAAAAGCTAAAACCTACCTGACACCAGCCCCCTCAGTCCCCGTCGCCGGCGGCCATTGTTGTGAGCTACTGGTGTGACGACATATGCTGACGTCACGATGAGCATCAGCCAATCGAAGCCCTTGAAGCGTTTCAAGAATGGTAGTGGTTGCCAGATCGTGACATCATCTACAGTATGATATTTATTTCTTTTTCTAGAGGAGTATTTTTAAAAGCCAAATATTGAGCTTATTGCAAATTTTTCAGAGAAATCATGAGTGGTTTAATTATTTTTGACTAAAAGTACGCCTAATTACACTAAATTCCAGGATTCGACCAAGGGAATGTGGCACCTTGGTCGAATCCTGGAATGTAGTGTAATTAGGCATAATTTTAGCCAAAAATAATGAAACCACTCATGACTTCTCTGAAAAATGTGCAATCAGCTCAATATTTTGATTTTTAAAATAGTCCTCTAGGAAAAGAAATAAATATCTGCCTGTGAATGATGTCATGATCTGGAAACCACTACCATACTCGAAAAGCTTCAAGGACTTCGATTGACTGATGCTCATCGTGACGTCAGCATATGTCGTCACACCAACAGCCATGACAACTGTGGCCTGCTGCTAGGGGTACATGAGGGGTACATTGCAGGTAGGTTTTAGCTTTTTTTCTACGGAAATCTCGAGTTCGAAGACAAATGATATATTGAGTACCGGATTTTCCGACTTGCTTTACAACTTGGCTATCTCAGTTAAAATCACTTTATGAAGGCGCCACCTTCCTTTAAAGGGAAGGTAGCGCCTTGGCCTAATCCAGGAATTTAGTGTAATTAGGGGTATTTTTTGCCAAAAATCATGAAAATGTCCATGAATTCTCTGAAAAATGTACAAGCTCAATATTTTGATTTTCAAAATGTTCCTCTAGGGTGAAAAATACAGCTCTGCCTGTGGATGAGTCATGATCTAGCAACTGTTACCATATTCAATAGGCTTCAAGGGCTTCCATTGGCTGATTACTCACCGTGACGTCAGTGCTGTCGTCACACCAACAGATGACAACTGTGGCCGCCTGGCTGGGGTAGATTTGGGGTACATTTCAGGTAGTTTTTAGCTTTTCACCTAGGACATTTTTAGTTTCAAGGCAAATTATATACTGAGCACCGGTTTTCCGGCATACTTTACAACTTGGCTATCTCAGTTAAAATCACGTTATAAAGGTGCCACATTCCCTTTAATAGGCCACAGATCTTTGAAGGACCAAAACCTATATTGTTCATATACTCTCAACATATTTCCGACGTTTGCCCAAGAAATGAAACATTAACAGTCGACGGAAAAGGCAAATGATGAAGAAGATTAAAAATAATAAAAAAGGACAAGAAAAAAAAACAGTTACAATGCGAGAGAATAATAGGACAAGGGAATAATAGACAAGCATACTCACAAGTAGATAAAAAAGCGAGAACAATTGACTCAAGGGTAGTGTGGCGGCCTGAGCTCCCACCGAAACCCGTGGCAGCAGAGAGGGAATCAAACAGGAAGGAAAGAAACCCGCACAGCAGCGATAGTTTAAGAAGTGTGCACAGTCACCTCGGGAGCATGACCGGACAGTGCCGGCACCCAGTAATACATTACAGGCGTGGATACTCGGGAACACGGTCAAGTCAGCACGCATGAGCCAGCATTCGCCTCAGGACCATAAACTCATGTAAAACCAAGCCCGGTGTCAACCTCTGCGTTAACTGACAATGGACTCAACGTTCAAGGACTAACTGGGACATTCCAGGACAAAACGACCAAAAAATTTCAATTTGACACCACCATGTCTAGAAAAAATCTGAAACTTTGTCTCCGGGGTAGTTTTGGGCCATAAACACGCCTGTGAGAATCTTAGCCCCCTCCGACCAACGGTGACCGAGTTATAGCCCGAGGCATTTTCGGGAGGTCACCTTGTAGACTCATCTTTGATGCTTCATAACTCAACAACGCATTGCCCGATTAACAGGTTTTGTATATCATTGAACTTGTCTTGAACCATACATTATTTCGAAAAAGAAAATTTTAAAATTTTAAAATTTTTGACTTTTAATTCGTTTGACCTTTTCTTAGATGACCTAGCTTGACCTTTTCGACATTGAAATTGACCTTTTAGACACCTCAAAAACTTTGCTTCATCAAATATCTTTCCATAGAAAAAATAATATAAAATGCGTTCTTTCTATAAATTCCAAATATTTAGCACCGAAGGTGGGTATGTAGACCGTTTTTGACCACTGCGGCAGTACAGCCTTATGTTTAATGCCGCAAACATAGCGATTGCTTTTGTAATCGGTTGCTGGCAACCATATGGCATTGTCTTTACGAAATTTTCATCGTGAAAGTGTCAAAATATATGACAATTAACACGCGCCCACCCGAGGGGCTGGGCAACCGGCCTCCTCAGGTCTCTACAGGTAGTAAAAAAAAACACCTTCGTGGAGCGCCACCGTACTCCATCTACGTCTCACACAACATTTTGCAACTTCTGGAAAAATAATTTAGGTCAACTGGGAGTTGGTAGGTACCGTAAATACTGAAGGCCAGCTGGCAACTGACTGGTGAGGGGGGTGACCTGAGGTAGATGGTCGTCGTTATGCCTTGTGGGACATTCAAACTTTGGTTCCTTGACTAACACTTCATCGTGGGAGTTGCTCGTTTGGGTGGTGGGGTCGGGGTCTCCGTAAAATTCCCTTGATGACTCTAGTGAGACACCTACTCCTAAAACTGAACTGGCAACATCTTGGAAAATATTTATAAAAATAAAAATAGCAGCCATTAAAAGTGATAGAAAAGGATCAATTGTTTTGAGGGAGACGAAAGCAAATGAACTTATTAATAATGGACCTTTCAGCCTTAAACAAAAATTTACAAAGATGTCGCGGTTTTATCCATAATTGAAACAAGTATAACATATCCTATGGGCACCACTAACTCACACAATTACATCGTTCCTGGAGATGGAAAAATAATATCGATACAAGGTTAGGTGACCCAGTGCAGCACAGCATACGTTTGAGAGGATTCATGCAATGTAAACAAACGTGTCTGAAAGGCGTTCATTCCCAAAAAGTAATTTGAATCTGCTCATATATGAGAAAAAATGTCCTGAAATTGTAACGGATTCGACTTGGTCACTTGAGCAGGTTACCTCATAATATTTTTACAAGGTGATCATTTCATAGCTGACACGGACCCCAGAATCCCAGATGAATAATGACACAGTGCACTGGTAGTGATGCCGCTAAACAGCCAGTTTTAACCACTACCGAATATGTTACATACAATCGTTTGGTTATGGCACCTTTGAGTTTGCTCGAGGTCACAGTATTTTTACAGGAACTAAGTGGAAACCTAAATTTTGTGGCATAATAGGTGACAGAGGAGAGCCGTAGAAAGAAACGTTCAGCACAATCGGAACACTCTTGTTGAGCCCAAACGGATTATGTATCTCATAATATTGCCTAGTCAAATGTCAAAATTAACCTGCTTTGACCTAGAGACAGGCTTAGGTCTGTATGGTAAAAAGAATATTAATCAAACTGCAGTGGCAAGTCAGACACGACAACGTAAAAATAAAACCTCCATCGCAATTCTCGACGGTTCTTAATTCTCTCAAGTTATCAAAATTTACCAATTGCCCCATGCATTTCTAATGGAAAGATCATGACCCTGACCCTGCTCCGGGTTATCGACATAGAAATCCTGCTACGAAAATTATCGTGCTCGGCGACCTTACTATGTAATGTGAATCTAACGACGATAGGCTAGATTTGATATTATTGATGCACCTCCCAAACTTTTTTCGAGGTTAGGTCTCTTGACCTGGGTTGGCCGTCTGACCTAGTATGACCCAGACCTAAAATTTTGCCAGAAGCTGCAAAAATTTCGAGTTAGAGGTACATGAAGTACGGTGGCGCTGCACGAAGGTGTCTTTTTTACTACCTGTGGAAACCTGAAGAGGCCGGTTGCCCACCCCCTTGTGTGGGCGCGTGTTAATTCTCATATATTTTGACACTTTCACGATGAAAATTTCGTAAGGACAATGTCATATGATTGCAAGCAACCGATTACAAAAGCAATCGCTTTGTTTGCGGTTTTAAACATAAGGCTGTACTACCGCAGTGGTCAAAAACCGTCTGCATACCTACCTTAGGTGCTAAATATTTGGAATTTATAGAAAGAACGCATTTTTTATTTTTCTATCGAAAGATATTTGATGAAGCAAAGTTTTTGAGGTGTCTAAAAGGTCAATTTCAATGTCGAAAAGGTCAAGCTAGGTCATCTAAGAAAAGGTCAAACGAATTAAAAGTCAAAATTTTTAAAATTTTAAAATTTTCTTTTTTCAAAATAATGTATGGTTCAAGACGAGTTCAATGATATACAAAACTTGTTAATTGGGCAATGCGTTGTTGAGCTATGAAGCATCAAAGATGAGTCTACAAGGTGACCTCCCGAAAATGCCTCGGGCTATAACTCGGTCACCGTTGGTCGGAGAGGGCTAAGATTCTCACAGGCGTGTTTCTGGCCCAAAACTACCCCGGAGACAAAGTTTCAGATTTTTTCTAGATATGGTGGTGTCAAGCCTTGGTCGATCTGTCCTGGAATGCCCCAACTAGAATATTTTTTTACACAAATTTAACCCTCTTTTCCAGATTTCAGTATAGAAATGCAGTAGTTTATGAGACCGTGCAGCCAAAAAACTTAAAGCCAAATTAGGGTGACCGTGTTTGATACAACACGCAAAAGCGAAAAAAATGACTCCTAGAGTAATATGGAAGACCGAAAAGGTGGGAAACTATCAACCGAGGGCTTGGTCATTTAGCCGGCGACATCCAGTGTTCTATTTATTTTGAGTGGCGTCCGATGAAGACTTAATAAGAGTACGCAGTGCTTTTTCCAAACCCATTGCTCCACAGTTCTACACTCCTGTTTGTACCGATGTGTACGCCACTACAGCAACCCGTTGGTAGTGTACCGACCTGAGACGCGTGGTGCTCGTCTCCGGCCCCAGCAGGTCAAACAGCTCCTCGTTGTAGAGCTCCAAAAATGAAACCCGCGTAGTGAATTCCACTCCCTGTATCCTCAGCTCGTCGAACAGCTGACTCATCGCGCGCGGAATAATGCCCACGTCCGGGTCCTGCCGACGCACGCACAGAACGCTGACGAAACACGCACAGAGCGTTGCCGCAACTCGCACAAAGCATTGCCGACACACGCAGAGCATTGCCGACATAAACGCATATCATTGCCGACATACACGCCAAGCATTGCCAAAACTCGCACAGAGCAGATCATTGCCGAAACTCGCACAGAGCAAAGCATAGCCGACCCACGCAGAGAGCAGGAAATTGTCGACACACGCACAGAGCATTGCCGACACTCGCACAGAGCATTGCCCACGCACGCAAAGAGCATTGTTGACACTCGCACAAATCATTGCCGACACACGCACAGATCATTACCAACACAAGAACAGAGCATTGCCGACACAAGAGCAGAACATTGCCGACACACGAACAGAGCATTGCCGACACACGAACGAGCATTGCCGGCCACGAACGGCATTGCCGGACACGAACAGGATTGCCGGACACGAAGGATTGCATACACGAACAGGCATTGCCGACACACGAGCAGAGCGTTGCCGACACACGAGCAGAGCGTTGCCGACACACGAACATAGCATTGCCGAAACTCGCGCAGAGTTTAGTCCCGCCACCATGCGAACGTGATAGAGCGGAGTGCTGTCAGGGACCCAGGCGGTTCAGTGGCTGCGGTAACCTGGTCGTAATCCGAGATTTCGAGGTTGTAACCTATCGGGGAGCGGATTTCGGCGCCAAGCCTTGACAAAAACAGAGGCCGAGTGCGCCGCCGACGCATACGCCAGCGTTTGAGGTCTGCTGAGACAATGACGATATACAGCAGAGCATTACCGGAAACTTAAGCACTGGTGAAACACAAATATGACATTCTGAGCCCTCCCCAACACACAGATAGACATGAATACTGAAATGGCACGCATATTCGAATTGTGCCATCTGTTATGCGTGATACACTCAAACCGTTTTAAAAGACACAGGTGCGCTAATAGGTCACGATATAAACACCTACAATACATTAAGGCCTATCACAGTCCCCACGGCTATACCGTTACACCATTCATCCCCTTAACAATCGTGGCATGTAACTTCCACCGTCTCAAATTGAGTCTGAAGAAAAATAATATAACTTTATACAAAACCAAGTCTCAAACATACACCGTAGAACGCATACTTCTGATTCCGTTTGCGAAACCGCACGTCTTCGCCAATAACGACTGCTTCTTCTACACGAGGACAGGCGTGCAAAACTCTGACGCTCTTAGTCTCATCTTCCTCTGCTGAGCTCCCACTGAGCCGGATGTATCTGAGGGTTGGCATGCCACTCAGCCGATGGCTGCACCATCCGAAACCTACCTGATCCCAGGGCAGCCGCTCATCGCTGCGCTCTCCCTCCATGGTGAAGGTCTTCCCGGAGCCGGTCTGACCATAGGCGAACACAGTGCAGTTGTAGCCGAGCAACACCTGCTTCAGCAGCGGCATCACCACCACCCGGTACACCTCCAGCTGGGGGAACACGGGCGGTCAGGGCATCACCACCACCCGGTACACCTCCAGCTGGGGGAACACGGGCGGTCAGGGCATCACCACCACCCGGTACACCTCCAGCTGGGGGAACACGGGCGGTCAGGGCATCACCACCACCCGGTACACGTCCAGCTGGGGGAACACGGGCGGTCAGGGCATCACCACCACCCGGTACACGTCCAGCTGGGGGAACACGGGCGGTCAGGGCATCACCACCACCCGGTACACGTCCAGCTGGGGGAACACGGGCGGTCAGGGCATCACCACCACACATTCCCAAAATTGGTTTTGCATATAGGGTGCTGAGTGTAAAGAAAATATATTGGAAAATGCAGCTAGCGGGTGGAAAATTTAAAGCTACGATATTGTGAAAGTACTTTGAAACCCTTATTAAAACACTTATAGTTTAGAAATAAATTTGTATTAAATATTGCCTCATTACCATACTTCTAATGGGTTGATATACACTGGGATTATTTAATTGTGCTAAAACAAGCTCCTCTTGATAAGTCAGCGGAACATTTAGCACACATAACAGGGGTGTGAGTGGAAAATGCAGCTTGACCGGGTGTCGCTCTCCACCCAGCACTCTGGGATTTGGGAGACTACCACCACCCGGTACATCTGGCTCTTGTGCGACGTAATAGTGCGTACCGATGGCCTTGGTACTGAAGCTGCTCATGTATCCTGGGTAAACGTATTATGCCCAAGGTGGTATTGCCTTAACGATAATTATGGCCTGGTACTGAAGCTGCTCATGTATCCTGGGTAAACGTATTGATGCCTAAAGGTAGGCACTTGCTGCTAATTCCGTCCCACCTTCGATAACGATAAGTCGATAGCCTCTTTCGAGGACGGTAATTTTGACTTATGAAATTTGCAACTTCGATAGAGCGATAACTATTCCTAGAAATTTAATCGAGAGTAAAATAAAAATGGTTCGATTTATGATGGATTTAGCTACCAAATGATTTTTGACGACCTTTATATACCAAACACCAGCATTTTGCGACATTGTCCAAAACGGCAGTCTTAATTTAACGGTATTTTTCCTATGACAACTGTAATAAATCGGGGGAAATAGAACAAAGCACAATATAGGGCAGCAAATTAATCTAGCGCAGGTAAGAAACTCGTCCGTGACCCCCCCCATTTCGCTTGATAAACGCGAATCGACGCCCTGGACACTGTTGCGGACGGTACCGCATGTGGGAATGGGTTTTGCTGGAAAAGACCCGGCAACACACCGAAGAGACCTTGGTTCCTTCTACGTAACGATTCCTTCTTCATCTGTTATGTCCAACTGGAACATGTACGAGCTACCATTCAGCAACACAAATACCTGAAATGTTATGGATGTAAGGCCATTTCACTTCAGTTTCAAAATGTATTCTTCTTTTTAGAAGGCTCTCTCCACCGCGCCGAACTGGACACAAAATTCACCGCCACCTCGCGCTAACGTCCCGAGGGTCACGGAATAATGCCTATCGTTTGTTAGGAGCTTACAACTTCAGTACTCGTTTGAAACACGTCGGCTTATCTTACAGTGGCCGTTATTACAGTGTGCTATACATCACACCCAGAGAGAAAGATCGTTAACAGTTTCAATCGACTAGTCAAAAACGGTGACCATTATAATGTGAACGATCATGAACGATTCTTCAACGATTCTTCAACGATCGATTATCGACGATTTGAAGAAAAACGTTATTGTAGATAATGACTTTGATGATTATCAATGCAATTATTCACGCACCATCCACTAGTAGTTCTGGATGGGAAGCATTCAGAAAATGTGTTTTAATACCACAAAAGTGCATGGATGACAAATAAAAAGATATTGACTCTACAAGACTATGATCCAGTCTCCATGCACAATGAGGCGATCCGGATCGGAATGTCGATCAGGATACACAGTTGAGTCATCGAGTCCATCAACTACTATTTCCCCAGCACTATAGCACAGTTTGAGTCATAGTGCTGGGAAACAGCACTTGATGAACTCGTTCACTCCTCAGGTTATCCGGATCAGCGGTCCGATCCGGATCGTATTTTGGCCTGGGAAACTCAGTCGATGTTGCACTTCACTGCAATACTTCGCATGTAACATTGTTGTATGAAACAACATGTAAATGTGTCAGCTTATGAAAAAAATCATCAAGGCATCAGACATGATTATGATAGCACTTCTCCAGCTTAAGAATCGTTTGCAGCCCACACACCTGTTTGGACTGGGGTCCAAAAACACGGTCAAACGTGAAACTTTTGGTGATCTTGTCTTGTGGTCGCTCCTTCAGTGTAACCGTGTGGTCACCCGTCTCCGTGATGGTACATGCTCCGCGCCCCCTCTCTGCTGCATTAAGCGGCCTGCGGAACAGATCAACAGCTTTTCACGAATCCCAGAAGGCAGAGGTGATCTGCTTGTGTTACTGCCAAAAGATAACAAAGTTTAGGGTTTGTGCCAAATGTCAAACTCATACATGAGTGCATATTTCCTCCTCTGAAAATAACCACAGTGTTGTTTCAGACACATTGCAAGATATGCTAAGCCATACACACTATGAATACAACAGGCTGTCAACCTTGTTCTTTCATGCACTCTTAGATTAGTTGCATTGGCTTTAAGGTGCACCAACACAAGCAGGGCTTTAGCACCAATCGGCGTACTTATTTCGGGTACTGACTTGATCACATTCTTAAAAGAGACACATGTTTTACATCCTACTGCGGCACAAAAACAAGTGTGGTGGGACTGGGAGACAAAGAAAATGCAATAATACTAGCAGAGTGGCACACTTCATTCGATAAACTCCTTAAATGCTCTGCAGCAACAATTTCAGTCATACAGGCAAAAACTATCACTCTCATTTCTTTGATGGACCATGAAAGAACATTGTAATGAGTATAACCTAATGTCTCTATCAGAAATATATTTCCTGAAGTAGACAGGCTGCTTATGAATTATAAAGGTAAAGGTACACACTGGCAAAGTTATGAATTGCTTATGAATTGTAAATTATTAATCAGGCCCCTTAGAGATGATGAAAAAAGTGTCATTTTTGTAAATTGACTAATGTTTTGCACCAGATACCTTCTATTTTTGAGTCCATACACATATATTTCACATTTAATTTAAACCATGCACATGTTTACCATTCTGCAAAGTATGGCACCTTTGATAAGAAATTATCAGTGTGAGTGCTACTCCAAGACAAGAGTGGGTATTGCAAATTTCAACACCCTGGCTGAATTTGTAAGACTGGTGCAAGGGAGGCAATACTGCATAACAAAAAATTATGAGGAAAGAAGCTGGCAAAAAGAAATCAACTACCATCAAAACAATTGTGCTGATTAAGTCGAGTGCAACATTTTTCCAGCACCTAACAGGTGCATTATTGACAGTTTTGCATAGATGGATAAACTTAAGGTATGCAGATGGTCCCAATTTGAACTAAAAAAACAGCTGTCTCACTGTATTTTTATTGGGGTCACTCCCAACAAGCACATTTGCCCAGTTTGAATTACAGGAAATATTGGCATGGGTATTTAAGGATCCTCTCCACCAAGTCAGGTCAGATATAGAAATTTCCTGCTGTGGGGATTGCAACCACATTGACATTAATCCATGGCATCCAAACTGAATACAGACTATTAAGCCACCAGGCTACCCAGCCCCTATTTTAATTAATGGGTCATGGTCCTAATTATTGGGAATGTAATCTGGATCTACTACCATAGAGCTTCTCCAAAGGATTTTTCAGATTTTCAGATCCAAATGATTTATCAGAGATTCACACCTCAAACATGAGCCCAGGAATGACACAGAAGGGGATTTTCAACTTACCTCGCCCTCACATAGACCTGAATATGCTGGTTCTTTACCCGCGACATGATTCAGCAGCTGCAAAAGCACTCGAACCAACTAATGCAGTTAGTAGAGACACTAAGGTAACACCCCAGAGTCACACCTTGACCCACGGATTGTAGTAGAGACACTGGCCTTGACCTAGGCAAGGATTTATATTGTCACGTTCAACGCAACAAACACAGAGAAAAACTAAACTACGTGAGGCCAAACAAAACTTTTCCACATCTCGCATGTCAAGCCACCAAGCACCGGAGTACTGAGTTCTGATTGGTCAGTTTTCAAAGCACTCATTTCAAACTATGCTCACTAGTGCGCGCCTGACCTAATAGACATCTAGTGAGAAAATTTAGTACTAGCATTGTAGAGTTTTGATGGTAGTGGTGAATAAAGCTGTGCAAGGGTGGGCAGTGTCTCGGAAGTTTTAAGTACAAGAGACACCCAAGAGCGAATCTTTTTCTTTCAGATTTAAGTAATAAATATGTAGTGAAAAATGTCACGTAATTGTTAAGGAGTGGCATACGCGGATCCAGGAGGGGGCAAAGGTGGGCAGGTCCCCCGATTGACCCTCGGCACCCCCTAAAATGGTCACGGCCCGCCTGAAAGGTCGATTGCGCCCCTTGAAATCCCGCTTCCCACCCCCTTAGGATGCGAAAATCAGCGCCCACTCATGGGATTCTGCGCCCTCCTGATGGGTTTTGTCGGTCAATGTGGCGCTTTCCCATCCGCCTATGATATTGTCCTATGTGGGTGGGTGGGGTGAGTACTGCTGAGTGCGAGAGAGAGAGGGAGAGAGATTAGCATGATGGAGCATTACTTTTCTTTTCGACTGTTCAGAATTAGATAATTATAAGAAGTCACTACAAAATACAAATTCAGGTTTCTTCTATATTTCAAATATGAAGTACCAGAATTTTTGCAAGCCAAAGGTACTTTGTTAATGAGTTTCGCTTCTCTATGATGACGCACGTATTGCGTAGTGATGTCATACATCACATATCTTAAGCCAATGAATTTCCGGGATTGGGAGGCCTCAGCCAATCAAATTGCTCCTTTTCTGTGACGATCAATGGGTTCCTGTGACGGAATGAGAGGCCTCTGACGTTTCAGCGGATCATCCAGTGGGAGCGCAGGAGCGTCGTGACGAAAAATACGTAAGAGGTAAGTGTTTAGCTTCGGGCAATGTTATGAGGAATGGGACGGAGTAGCGCGTAGGGGGAGGATGCGTTATCATGCTGAATATACAGGGAAGATAAAGGGCAACGCATGAGAACAAGTAACGAGCCCCCTAAAAAAGGGGTGAGAAAGACCATCAGCCCCTAAGTTCGACTGCCCTGCCTGAAACCTGCCTTTCCATATAAAGGGCAAGGTGCCTGACTCAGCTTTGCTTCGCCATCAACTACATAAGCCTACTTAAATCAGGTACCCACATGCTGACATTTAAGAATTTGAGCAAACTATCGGGATATGATTACACATGATAGGCCTACCAGGTACCTACCTGACCCTAATGGAGGTGACCTGAAAATCGTGTCCAGATTTGGCAGACCACTGGATGATTTAGGCAGCTTGATTTCTGTTTTGATAAGGTTAAAGCATGATTGTAGTTATCTTGATTGAAGCAGGATATTGTTCTGTTAAATTTTCTGTTGCAAACTCCTTACAATGAAGGCCAAAATAATGTTAGCCAAACTGACTATAATACCTTACTAGGTATATGGAGGGAAGGACACTAGATAATGATAATGAACATCATTAAATTACAGGTATCAAGTATTCAGAGCTATTATTCTACCGTCTGGTTCTGGCTGGTACAAGGTGGTCTCATGCTTTGTGTGGTTGATGTATTTTAGGTATCTTTTTTAGATATCAATATGAAGTTGTACCTTCAAGTGTGGCCCAAGTCATCCTAGCTGGCTTCATGGTTTTCTTAGATATTGTTTAATTGGTGAGGTTAGGCTATGTCCCAGTCAGGATTTGATGTAACCTCAGGTACAGTTCAAATCTGATGCATTATGGCAAGGTCACACTTAAAGAAGAGAAGTGATAGAGCTAAAATTAAGCTAATATCACTTCAATAAACTTGAGAGTTATCTTGCAACATTTAGTTGATGCTTCCAGGTGTTCAAACAAGTTCCAACTCCTAGAATATTATTTTTACCATCTGTTTTACTTTTACTCCTTGAGGCCTGAAAGGATAATGTGCAAAAACCTGAAGTTCTTGAGCTGACAGTACTTCTTTGCATGAGCTTTTTAGACACTACCTTGATAAGCATGTGCAATGCTCAGATTCTTGGGAGCTGCCCTTATGGTGTGAGGACATGAAAAAGTCCCATTCGGTTCACTGCTGGATCCAAGAGCCAATCCAAAGGACCATGGCCCAGTGAAGGGTGTGTTGAACAGAAAATGGGGTGAACAGTGTTAGTTCTTCCCCTGGTCACACACTTTTGAATGTAGGATTGGGTGGGCTCTTTACCATCCCAGTTTCCATGGCCGAAATGCAATCCGTATCGTACTATCAATCAGGATGCACTGTGGCTTCATGGAGTCTATTGAGTGCTTTTTCGCAAGCACTTAGCACATGGTACATGCCATACTCTGAAAAAAATGGTGCATGATGCTGGGAAATAGTACTGGGTGGACTTGATGCCTCTACAATTTATTCTGATCTGTAGTCTGGTCTGGATCACATTTTGGATGTTAAAACTAAACCATTGCCTGGGTAGTGGGGCAGGGGATGGACTGAAAAAGAATCTATTGCCCCTTTTACATCCCAGGGATAAGCAGAATGTGGTTACAGTTTGCACTCCCTTTTAAGAAGAGCATTGGCTCTAGATTCTCTAGTGCAACAGTGAATGCTATCATTTGATAGCTTGTCTACGGCACCATCATTTTGAATAATTATCTGTTGTCCCATGGTTGAAACACTGGGAAGGTGCAAAGCTAGAACCGTCAGCCAATTATCCGTCCCATGGTGTGGACTTGTCCAGAAACGAAATATTGACAGACCGGCTCTCGAGATGATATGAACGAAAGGAAAATCTAAGATGAGGCTGCCCCTTTTCTGATGTACTCTTTTTGAATAAATATGTCTCCCACCACATCACACATTCTGGGACAGCTACTTCAACAAATACATGGCCCAAAACATAACACTCTTTGGGCAACAACTTCAACAAATATGTGTCCCACCACATCACTCCCTTTGGGGCAGCAACGTCAACAAATTACTGTCCCACCACATCACACTCTTTGGGGCAACAACTTCTGGATGGTGGGTCAATGGGCCTGCTGGGAATAGTCACGGTAATGATAATTGTTGGTGTTTAACGATGCACCAACTGCCAGGGTCATACAGCGTTACCAACTCTCACCCTGTTGAAGGGATTTTGGAGATCAGATCAAATTATTCAGAGGCTCCGCCGGGATTTGAACCCGGGACCAGCGGCTTAGAATACAAGGATATTATCCACTAATCCACCTATCCCCGAATAATCACGGTAGTGTCGTGGAGAAGACAAGGCATGAATAAACTAGCGCCCTCACACTCACTAATTTATCCAGCCTCACAGTCTCATTGCTATCATCACGCGACGACGCGGGAACCGCCGGTTTTCACGGATTTAACAGGCCCTTGTTGGCGTCAATGAAGGCAGTATTGACGATATAACCGGATTTGAGTTCACAGGTGGTGTCACGCCTCATCTTTGAGAGCCTGTCCGGCGATTTGTCGGTTCTGAACAAGCGCCCACCATGGGAGAGTGTTCATTGTCCAAATAGCCGAAAGCTGTCGGCTTTCGTTCTGAACCGAAGCAGCAGACAAACGTGATTCAGTTGCCGTTTCTGAACAAGTGGCTACTTTGGGACAGAACGCCTGAGTATGGTATGCTGACAGCCCGTCTTCTGAGCCATGGCTGGACTTTGTGTCAAAGGCTATTTAAACAACAATCCGCCGCTCGATTCTATTGCAACTTACGCGAGAAGCCTGAAAATTTGCCGTCTTTGAACGTTTATGTCTCTTCTGTGGGCCAATGAAGGATGCTTGAAGCTGGCTTTGTGGGTACAGAATACCACTTTTAAGTTCCTAATTTGTGACATGCTTCCATTTTAGGTCCCAGGCAATGAGAAATCGTCTCTTAGACACAAACCTTTGAGGTTGATGGGTTTTATGACAATTAAGTCAAGCCCGCACTAACAACTTACCAATATTTCGGGGTACAACAATGATCACATTTTAATGTACCTGCCAGGTCTGACCAGAGTTGAACCTACCCACTGTTCCTTTTGCACTTTCTAAGTGTGCTTCTACTTTCTATTCTTGTGGGTGACATTGTTCTCTCTCAAAGGCGGGTAGGATCACCGATTTTGCTATGATAAGTTTTGCATTTTGTTTTTAATATCCCAAGTCCGCTTACTATTTAAGTTTTGCAATTATGTGCAAGAATGTGAGCATTTGGAAAGTATCCCTTTATCTTTTCCACCAGGTGTGTAAATTTCTTTAGTTGTATATTATTGATACCGAATGATTACTAATAAAGAATGTTAGCTATAGGTAGGTATTCTAGTTTGGAAAGACCAGGCTTGAGCCGAAAGTCTACAAATGAAATTAAATCCTTGAAGTATGATAGATTATTGATTTGTGTGCTGAGTTATGGTGCCATTGTACTTCGAATAGCTCATGATCATCTGGTGGTATCTTTAAGGCTAGGTGATTTAGTAAATTGCTTTTTTTGGTGAAAAGTCTGACTTCTCTACCCAATCTTAGAGCGTTTCTTATGATGGTTTGCCGCAGGGATGGATGCAGGAGCCAATGAGGGATTGGTAATTCTACCAGATGTATCCAAGGACTCCATGGAGCCGCCGTCTGAATTAACTGCATCCCATGTAAGTATTCGTGCATGTAGGCTTTTTCTCGTGAGCACATTTTCCCTTGATGGATATTCTATTGCTTATTTAACACTTGTTTTGTAAGTATTTTTCGGGGACGTGAAGTGCTAATTTTAAGTGAATATATCTCCTTCTACTGGAACTTTTTTCCTTCTGTTCTTATCCCATTCATAGTTCCAATTTTGTTGACATTTCTCGCAACTTTCCCCGGAATTGATGCTAGCAAGTATGTTTAGGTTGCTAATCTGTCAGCTAATGAGAGAGAGAGAGAGAGAGAGAGAGAGAGAGAGAGAGAGAGAGAGAGAGAGAGAGAGAGAGAGAGAGAGAGAGAGAGAGAGAGAGAGAGAGAGAGAGAGAGAGAGAGAGAGAGAGAGAGAGAGAGAGAGAGAGAGAGAGAGAGAGAGAGAGAGAGAGAGAGAGAGAGAGAGAGAGAGAGAGAGAGAGAGAGAGAGAGAGACATCTCCCCAGAGAGAGAGAGAGAGAGAGAGAGAGAGAGAGAGAGAGAGAGAGAGAGAGAGAGAGAGAGAGAGAGAGAGAGAGAGAGAGAGAGAGGGAGGGGGGATTACACCGAAATTCCATGCAATGCTATGCTTGTTTGGTATGTTGCTGCAATCGCTGAAACATGCTGAAGCGTGTGTGGCTGTCTTTCAGAGCCCTAGTAATTCAGTCAATTCAGTCGACGGCGCCACCAGTCGTGCAGTTCAGCAAGGGCAATGTCATTCTGGTCAACAAAGCAGGGGGTGTCATTCAGAGCACCCCCTCCAACAGCCTGCAGACCATACAGGTAATAGCCGCGACCTTCACAGCTTCTACGCTACAGCAATATATTTAGGTTTTGTTTAAAGTATCGCGTTGGAACCTGAGAACGTACGTCTTATGTTATTAAGGCCCAAAGCATGTACTACCGAACAGCCCTACGTGAAGGCTTCCTGAAATGCCTAGGCTGCGTATGGGTGTGTCTAATGAGGACTGGAACGGGTTGACATGGGGCATGAAGTGGTATCTCGTTGCGGTCATGCGCCTTGGGCAGGGTTTTGCCGTGCTCTCTGCATTCTATTTACTGACTGTCTTAACAGCAGCAATCACACAAGTGAGAGAGGTTCATCTCATGTTAGCGGCGGTTTTGCTTGTTGTGGACACAGCCATGTTGGGATATGTCCGTCTCCAGATCTCCAGTTACGTGTGTATTTAAACTATGGAAGGTTTATATGAAATGTGGAGATTATCGGATGGTTGTTCGTTTTCGGGCTTCATCAACAGAGACATGGTATTCGGGACTTTTGGGAATGTTTCTATCCTAAGTGATTGTACAAGAACAGTTTGAATTCGTTCTACGCGACTATCGCTAACGAAAGATGGAAAATAATCCGATTATCATTCTTTTTTCATCCATCTTTCTCAACATGTTTCTTCGCACTCACCTGTAACCATTCCAGGAAGCCCTCACTTTGATTGGTTTCCACCTCTATCCCGGTTACAAACTATCTAGACCTAGACCACAGACCTCTATCCCCTGTGTGACGCCGTCCCATCGTGTCCCGAGCACGGAACGAGCCCTGTGTGACGCTGTCCCTCCCTGTGTGACGCCGTCCCTCCCTGTGTAACGCTGTCCCTCCCTGTGTGACGCTTTCCCTCCCTGTGTGACGCCGTCTCTCCCTGAGTGACGCCGTCCCTCCCTGTGTGACGCCGCCACTCCCTGTGTGACGCCGTGCCTCCCCGGCGTCCCTCGCAGGTGATAGAGGGAGGCGACGGGCCGCAGTACGAGGACGAGGCTTCGCGGCGTCGGCGCGAGATTCTGACTCGGCGGCCCTCCTACCGCAAGATCCTCAATGACCTCGGCGGTGGTGAGATGTCGGAGGACAAGGGCGACGCCGAGGTGGATGCCCAGTACCAAAACAACGGCATCATCAAAGGTAGGACGGGTCAATGTGGTTGGGGCGCGAACATATACACGATGGTCGCATTTCACGTTCTTAATAGTGTCCTTTCCGCGCTTATGCATAATATATGGATGCTTGTGGCCTGGTTTGATGGATGATGAGGTTGAAAATTCGAGTATCTTAGCAACGGTTTGTGACGTACTTCCGATGTTGTCCTGATTACTCCTCTCCGGCAAGTCTGTGAGAACCAATCAACGTTGTTAGGTGTTTCATAGCATTCATTAGCCATAACAAAGGCGCGTGTCAATGGAGTGTCTGCGTTTGTCGTCCGCTGCTTTGTCCAGTAGTGATGAAACTATCTCACAGTCGGCAACGTAGTTAAAGTAACAGAGTCGGCTCTTTATTTTCGCTGCACCATCGCATTAATTGTGCATGATTTTTGTTGGTCAGAGGGGATTCCTGGAGTGAGTGTTGATTGATTGAGAGAATGATTGGTTGTATGCTTGATACCCTACGATTGTTTAGTGCGTAGTTCGTGCGCAGTTGTAGTATAGTTGCCGTCAGAATGCAGGCATATTTTGATTTTGTTAAGCTTGGCTTGATTGTTCGCTTTGCGTATATCCTGCTTGCGAAATCTGCGGTAAAAGTTGGACGTAAAATTTTGGTAAGCCACACTAGCTTTTCCTGGACCTGGCATTTGTTCTTCCTCATTAGTTACCCATATTGATTAACCTTTATCGTTATTTTTTCGCGTTCTAACGATGTGTCGATTGTTGTGTCACTCGCGCTGCTGCCGTAGAAATTGTATGTTGTTGCCGACAGATCTAAATACATCAATAGCTTACTTCTATACAGTACTGTGTTGTGGCATTGACGAGAAGAGCCCGAAATAGGTAAAAAAGTATGTACAGAGAGGCACGTTCCATGCCAATATCAAACCCTCTAAGCCGTAGACCCCAGGGACTCGCTTTTCTGTTCCGTGCGTTGGTCGTTAGTACACTACCAGCCTGCGCTTCAACGGCGACGTCTCTGTGGCCAGCAGTGATTCCCGCCAACATCCAGATATCGTGCGCTGAGCCGGCGCAAAACCTGCAGACGATCAGCATGAGCGGCGGCGCCGCTGCCGCCAACTCCGGCAACACCATCGTCCACTACACGCAGGGCGACGGACAGTTTTTCGTACCAGGTGAGAGGGTGGTGGCAGACTGCAGGACTGGTCTCTGTTAGATGCGCGTGTGGTGAGACTGGTGTTTTGTGCTTGTGTACTAGAAGGCTTCTGGTGAGCTTGAGCTGGTCGAGAAGTCCAGTTTGCAGACCAGGTATAATTTGTTGTATGCCTGGTCAGAAACCGTGTGTGTACAAATGTCGCTTAACCCGCGCCCCACCGAGGGTCGGGCGCCACCTTCGCCCCACCGGGGGCATCGATGGCCCCCCTCTAACTCCGAAAATATGGGGGTTAGCGAAAATCTGCAAAGTGCATTAGAAAGCTTGCGTGAATTCAGTAAGAAATTACTTTGCATGTTTAAGCGCTCAGGTCAATGGTTTGGCCTCCAGAAGTCAAGAAAGGTCACGATAGGCTATTTTCACTCAAATATGCAATGCTTAGGAAAACTGGGCATAACTCCTATGCCATTAGCGCTATTGAGATCTGGTTAAGTACATTCGATAGGAAATTGCCAGACCTTTTTCCACTATGTGGAACGTTAAGACCTCCCTCCAGTGGTTTGACCTCCAGAGGTCACCTCGTGACCCAATATGACCTGAGGTCACGAAAGGTCAGAAAGTGATCTTGCCGTATATCAAATGAAAGCCAGTAACAAGACAAGCACGATGGTGTTTGTTTCAGCGTTCTAGCTTAATTAGGTCAAAAGTTATTGTCAAAATACTGTTTTTGACCCCTGGTGACCTTGGATGACCTTGGAAAAATCAAAGGGCAAATATGACCCCTGGGATCCGTGAAAGGGTGTCTAAAAACGCTGTTCTGAGCAGTCTGAGTATTTGCAATCATTTTTGTGGCTTTTAGATCATGAGACAGCTTTTTCCCATGCTTTTCCAATGGGAGAGGTCGCCTCGTGACCTGACCTCAGGTCACGAACTCGAAAAATCCCGGATATACACGTTGTAGACCCTAGAAGGTTCATGAAGTGTAGCAAGTTTCAAATCGATCGACTAAGAAATGTAGCTCTTATAGAGTTTCAAAGTTGAAGTGAGGTGACCTTGGTTGACCTCGCCTGGTGACCTGACCTTGGGTGACCCGGGGGTAAAAATTTTCAGGGATGGTGGGAAAATGATGAGGTGAGAGATAGAGCCCTCAACCGCGGTGCTGCGTTTCTTTGTTTTTCTGCTATCTCGAAAAAAACCTTTGGGGGGCCATCGATGCCCCCGGTGGGGCGAGGGTTAAGAAGGAACAGAAAATATTGTTGCTTATAATATAATACCCGTATTTTCAAATCAGCGTTCACTTCCTCTAAAACTCTTTTCCTGCTGCCCCCATTTCAGAACCACTATATATTTCGTCTTCGGTCCGTTCACACCCAAGACTCCACACCATTTCAAAGCCGCTGAATAATACGGCGGTTACTCAGGCCATGCCGCGTCAGCTCGGCCCGCAGTTCCAACACCACTTTATTTAAAGGCAGCTCACTCTGCAGACCAGCGCCGAGGCTCTAATTTCCTAAGAAGCCATCATTCCTCCTTAAGATGGAATTAAGCTGGTTTTAAAGTTTGAGAGTCTGTGGGAAGTTGGAGCTCGCGGAGCAGTCAGACGGGCTGAGGCGCCGTCGTGGTCCCTCCTCTCACCGGGTTAGCTCTCATGGCTGTGCTGAGTTTACCACATCTGCTGGCAAGGAACCGAAGCGGGCTGGGCACGGTCACCTGCCCGATCGTACCTGGTCACAGCTTACAAAGCTTGCGGTCCAGCAATCTTACATGGATATTTATATGTGAATGCTCCAGAAAATACCTAGGGGTTTCCGCGACAAATCGATGAAGAGGCTCTCGTCAAATATGCAATGGCTGTAGACTGGGATATGTCGTGATTTCGTTGGGTTAGGGCTGCCTTCAGGCCAAATGCCCTTCACGGTATATTTGTTGTGCTCTTTAGGTTTATGTATGTCAAAATAGATTTGCTGGCGGTTTCTTTAGGCAGACGCAGAACTGCAGCTATTCTGGATGCTCGTTCGGCGTTTAGAAACAGCGCCATAGTGCCTATACAGCGCCGTAGTGCCTACATAATGTTTTTGTATTTCATGGGGAAAAGCTTTGACATGAGCTTTTTCAGGCTTTAAGGCTTTTTATAATTGAATATCGGAATGTTCGTAATCACTCAAGAAATGTCAGGTGTGCAGCCCAGACGCACTCGCATGTTTTATACCTCTTTTTAAAGCTCTGGACACATGTGTAGATCGACCCTGCCTGAGGAATGACGATTTGGCGCCCTTACCGGCACGGAGAGTTTGCGCAGCTAAGAAACTTCTGTTCGCTTGTTGGGTGTTTTGGTGAGATTATTTGAGTAGCTCCTCGTGCCTTATGATACGCGCTGATGACACGCGCTGCTGATTCGCGAAGGCAAGGAAATGTCAGTACTGCTCCGGTGCACGGGAAGTTGGAATACTGGTGTGGTGCTCACGCGCCAGTTTTGTATTTTCGTGTGAGATTAGAACACAGTCTAGTCTAGATATAGTTTACTCGCTGACATATCACTTTATGTCAGTGGTATTTCTAAGGAATATCATATTTACTTATACATCTTACTTATCCCTTGCTTCAGTTTTCCGTATGAGGATTTATAGCGTCTCCCATGTGAAACGAAAAGCTTGTTATTTTCCCTTGTCCACTGCTTAGAAAATTTTGAGAACTAAAAGATTCAGGATGGAAGGATTATGGAACTCGGGGGCTACAGATTCGTGGGGAAGTTAGTGATGTGCCTTAAATCCGTTGATTTTCAATGGAGGATAAAGGCTTAAACTTGTTTGAGACCTCATCCAAGCGGGATCATATTTATGGACAGGGGGTGGGCGGGATCATATTTATGGACAGCGGGGTCGGGCGGGATCATATTTATGGACAGGACTAACTAACTTAGTGCGTTTACAACTAGTGATTGAGCTCGCTTGAAATTGTTGTTAATTATATCAAATGAAATTGAATAGAAAATTATGTCAAATAAAGAAACCAAACCAGAAAAAGGCTTAAAATGTTATCAAGGTAATTATTGAAGCTTTTAAAAGCAGCCTCACGTTGTTCAGCCTCAAACTCAGTGTGACAGTTTAGGCGGATTATGTAGAGGACGCTGGAGCAATTTCATCCTGAACTGCTGCTGATGAGTTTGTTTTTTTTGTCGTTGAATCGCCAAGTCCTGAACTCAGTGACATGTGCTCTTCCCCAAACATGTGCAAGGGTCCTGCGGTAACCGAGGTGCCGCTCTTGGGTTCAGTGAAGCGTGTTTAGCCTCCAGACCTTGGCGGCATTTGAAGCCTTCCACCGCCCTCTGCGACGCTGGCTACAGATGGGTCGTTTGATCTGGGCCTTCGTGCCCGGAGCGGTATCCCCGGCCTGAAGATATTGATCAGTAGCCACTCTGGATAGTACCGGAAAGTATTTGCGCTGGAAATGCCGCCTCGGGAGCTTTGAAATCCCCTCAAGCATCGAGCCTGCTCGCCGTAACCCAAATGCGTCGGAATTGGGAAGGCGAGCGTGGTTACGGTCTGGTCTCCGCCTTTACGTCAAGACTGGCCCACGTAGCTCGACTGCGCTGAAACTGAATTTGTATGCTAGTTCAGTGACTGCTAAGCAAGTTTAATCAATCCGAGAGTGTGGTTAAAAAAGGCAAACGTCAAAAGTCGGATCCACTGACCTGGGTTACAACCCAGAGCATGACCTTCTTTACCAAAAGACAAGAAAAAGACGAATACTTATCACGTTGTATGGGATCGTGATGGTTAGAATTTGAATATTGTGTCACCACTTGCCTACACACTAGGAATTGTCTGCATCCTTTTGTACCTGGGAACTACCACGGGAATGTTTCCACGCGCGACGTAGCTATCCCTAATTTTTGGCTTCAGGGAGTTTCCTCTGAGGTGTCAGTGACCGAGCTAGAGACAAGAAAGTAATTGAACTAATGCTGATCCAGACCTGCTACAAAATTTAAACGCAAGGGTTAAAGGGCAATTTGCATAAAGCAATAAAGGGACAACCCGAGCAGTTTGAGTGGTGGAGCATGGCTGACGAGGTGTGGTTACCTTGATAACGTACACACCTGGTGACGGGCCGGGCCAGCGTGGCTTTGTAACAGATGTCAACGAGGCAAGCCAACACGGAATCGCCCGTGTTCACGGGCCTGTGGCGCTGACTTGAAACAGAGCGTCAGCAGTGGGCCTGGGAGTGACGGCAGCCGTGTTGCAGTGTCGATACCGGTGTCGGGAGGCCTGAAGCTGGACCAGACCAACAGCCAGCACATGATCCTGTCCACCAGCTCCGAGAACGACATCGTGGAAAACGTCACCAAGAAAGCGCGAGGTCCGGCTCTTCAAGAACAGGTACGCCGCCGACGGGCAGGCTGTGGAGTCAGGCCGCTTTCTTCTGCCTGTGTCTGTGTTGCCGTGCACATATCTGAATGGCGGATTTTCCCAGTTTTTATGTTCTATGACCGGAAATCAGCGGTGACTGTCGTGGTTTTCAAACAGCGACCCTTTTGACCGCAGTTACTTGTTGGCTGCGATGTGCGTGCTCGACGCTGGTCACGGCTCTGCTGAGCGACTCCTTTGTAGATAAAATCAGTACGCACCTGATGACTTATTTTTGACGGCGAGAAAACTGGCAGAAATTTATTCAGAAAGAAGGAGGCTTTGTCAATAGTTTGAGTGTCTTTAGCTCGCCCGTTTAGTGTTTCTGATCCAACGCTCCCTAAAATAGGTGAAGTTCCATTAGAGTGTATAAAAAAGACTGATTTAATTTATCTCCATCAGGGAAGCGGCACGGGAATGTCGGCGTAAAAAGAAGGAGTACATCAAGTGCTTGGAGAGCAGAGTGGCTGTCCTTGAAAATCAAAACAAAGCGTTGATCGAGGAGCTCAAGTCTCTGAAGGAGCTGTACTGTCAGAAGAAGCTGCCCTGAACGGTCTGGGCGCCATCAGCTACGTCAGCGCTGACTGGTGACGTACTGGGAGCTCTTCTGCAGCACTCTGGTCGCGAGCCAAGGCCAGATGACACAAAATTTGTCTGGTGTGTATACTGTCCAGGCCTGAAACTCGGCCACCTGGACCGCAGAGACATCGCCTAAAACTGATTTTATTTTGTCACGTTGTCATAAAATCTGTATCATCTTCGGTGCCTCGAGGCCCCCACTGTTTCACGAGCGAAGTCAGCATGAGTTGTTCGGTTACCGCACCGTACGTTCACGTTCATAAGCGCTGGAGTGTGGTGTCGACGGCGGGGCGCGGGCCGTTTCTGTTGATGTGGTGGTCCGAGAGGCCTGCTCGGGGAAGCGCGATCCACCGGCGCTGGATCCATTCATGGCTCTGGCATGCGTGATAGTGCGTCTGGCGACAGTGAGGCAAGCACGCTTGACCCCAGACAGTTCCATTAGCTTAGCGTGTGAAACAGCCAGTGTTCACGAGGTCACTTACTGCGTCGCCCAACGGCGGCGAGTGGTGAGGTGAGGTGAGCATCAGCTGTTGAGATGGGCGGCAGCGTCTAGTTCTGATGAGTGTGCGAAATGGTGTTAAAGGGCATAGGGCTTTTCATGGGACGTTGTGCCCTTCTTTCGGTAAACGGTTCGGGATTAAATGGCGGGGGTCTGGGTGGTGCTGTCGGCTGGCGCGCGCCTCCGGTTCGATCACGTGATCTTTGCAATGAGCGCGGGATGGAGCCCGTCCAGAGGCAAGGCTAGACGCCCTGCTCTAGCCCCAGCCTAGTTAATGCCCGTCCCCTTCGACACCATATGACACTGTGGTTGATGCGTCGGTAAACCCCAAGTCAAAAGAGTCAAAAAGTATTAAATTGCGGGGCGCAAGAATGATCGAAGTCTCTTCGGCCGCTGCTTTCATTGCCTATTAAATCCCTAGTGTGGGTGTGCCCAATAGCAGCGTTGCTGCCCACAGCACCCAATATGGGGAATCTCCTGTCGCTGGATCCCCAGAACATTCATCGTCTGGGTATTACCAAAAAAGTGTCCCCCTGTAACCAGTCTAAACACTAGCTTCTGAATAATGTTACCTGATACGTGCACGCTTAAACAAAATCGGTGTTGGTTAATTCATCGGTGCATGCCTAACAATGGCCAAAGGCTCGAGAGAAGAAAGTTTGTCATCCAATGCAATTTTGTGACGCCCTGCCCCAGGCTCTAGAAAGGCAGCGTCGGCGCCCTGCGTCGCCAGAAAATTCAACAACGCCACAGCGATACTGGCAAACTCCTGCTGCAAGAAAGCGCCGCGCCGTAATGCTAGATTGGAGTTTCTAATGGAATTCAAGTGATAGGAAGTGTTAGCGATGCAATTAGATAGGATCAGCCTGGGGGAAGCCATTTGAAAAGGAAGGCGTTTATTGAGAGCATTTGTGAGGTTATTGAGAATGGGTCGCCGTGGTCGCTGCGTGTGTGGGGATTACCACTAACCGCGTGCATTTCATTTGAGTGAGTGCTGGTGTTGCCTCCGCCGTTGTTGTGAGTGAGTGGGGCGGAGTGCCCTGACTGAGGTTCCCCGCTGGGCACCTGCCAGGCCGTGGTGCAGGCTGTAGCGCCGGTCGGCGACCATGCTGTGCCGCGCCACAGACACCTGTCCGCATCTCACCAAGGGCGTGGGCCGGGGCGGCGGCGGGCGATGCGCGCTGGGGCCGTATCCACAGCCACCCAACGTGTTTTACTCTCAGTGACCGGGAACTGAAGCATCAGGAGGGGTCGTCGGTAGGTGGCCTCATTCATCCATCTTTTCCATGCGGCATGTGGTGGAAACAACTGCTCGTGATAGAAGTGTAAACTGTGGTGGCAGTTTTACAATTTGAATTGGAAAAGGTCTAGTTTATGTTGTTTCATCCTCTAGTGGACTGAAGAGAATCTGCCACCCAATAAGTTCTTTCTTTATTGTTTTGTTCGAAATTCATGGAGGAAGTACGATCGAGTAGACAATTACGAAGAAGTGTTTTCTTTAAATTGTCCATCGTTATTGGTAGATAACTCCAGTTTTTTCCTTGAAGCCGCATCTTGAGTCAAAACATTTGAACTGTTCCCCTCAAGGTATTGAATGGCCATTCATAAAACTAGGCACGTGATAGTTTTGATTGCCATTGGCATGAGAAGTTCATAAACCCGTGCCTAGAAAACGGTCCGATGGCGCTGTCTTTTTCTTTCCTGCTCTTTGCTTCGAACTCGGTCGATATTGACATTGCGAGGCTCTTTCATCGAATGAGATGTAAAATATTATTGATTTTGTTCGGCATAAACTGCGGGTAGTTGTTTCTGGTGTTTTTGACGGCGCAACCTTTTGAGGCATAAACAATTATTTACTTCATTTTGTAAACGTGTGCGCTATTTTCTGTCTACATGTTCTCACCGCCATTCACCGTGGCATGTCACTATCCCGTTAAAAACGTAGGTGTCCGTTCGAACCTTCTGTCTGATTCAGGACTTGCCATGGTTCTCAATTTCCAACACCTACGTGTACCCAGCGAGACCTCGCACCGTACCTGACCTGTGCACGGGGCTGGGATGGGGAGGGAGGGAATACGTGAGGGGCGCCAGGTCTCTTCTAACCACGGGCGAGTACCGTCGCCCGTTGGGTTAGTTGCGTACAAGCTTGCGGGTTGCAGCCACCTGCCGTCCGTGGAGGTTTTGTGCGCTGTGTTTGATTCGGTGTTTTCTCCATCAGTTGTTTGGTGCGTGCAGGCGGGTACGCCCCGTCGTCGTCAGTTTTCAGTTGCGCTAACAGCCCGCTAACAAACCGCGCCTGTGTTGGCACGCATCGGCTGCGGACTACGCATCCTCTGACGGAGAATGCTGCCCGAAATATTAGCTTGCGGCTTAGAGTGATGCAGTTGTGGCAGGGGCGCAGCCTTTAGTGAAAAATAAGGAAGAAACGAACATTTAACATCTAGGTTTAGCGTGAATCCTCAACGCTCAGCCCAGATGTGTAGTAACGTATAAAAATGGACCGGTATTGAGATTGCACGCTACACAGATGTAATGTCGGGCTCATCTATTTTCCGCCGTGGCGAAGTCACAGGCATTGATTTTGAGTAGCTGCTGGTTGACCTGCTTTTTGTGTCGGGCTGCTGCTGTCGGAGTCCGTCAGCTACCCGGCAAGCGGTGGCGTGCGCGCATCCTCTCGACATTTCCCGGTATTGGTGCTGATGTAACCCGGCCGCGAGCGAATGGTGTTTTCATGCCGGTGTCAACCGCGCTTTTGGGGTCTTTTCCCCCAAGGTGTTGTGCCATTCTCACACAAACTTTCGGAGAGTCGGCGGAAACCAGGCACTCGCTGTGGCATTTGTTGTGAGTGGTCCGCAATATGCGCGTGTATTTTTATCACCTGTTGTGTATCACTGTGCGAACGTCTAAACAAGTTATTCTTGCTTGGAGTTTGTCGTTTGAGGCGGAGCGCTCGATGAGAGCTGGTTGAACTGGATGCCAGCTTCCGGCCCGGGAGCGGCGCGCGTCGGCGGCAGAACGGTATCGGGCACGTGACGTCATCTCCTGTTGTCTCGTCCCATCGGACAGTGACTGTTGCAGTCACCCCTAACGGCAGCCTTCCTCTGATGGACGGTTTCTGACGTGCTGAGGTATAAATCGGAACTTGGCCCAATCTGCGCGCACGCCGTGTGCAGGAGACTTGTGAGGATAATACGCTTACGTAAACTGTGCCCGTATAATATGTTACGATGATAGGGGCGCAATTTCGCACAATTTTGTGGAAATTTTTTAGATTTATGTCTCTGAGTTCCTCAGTATCAACCAATTTATAACTTTCAACGTCAGAAGTGCGTGGCCATTTCCTGGGGTTCAAGCTGAACGTTTTGACATGTCCGCCCTTACACATTATCTGATATTGTTTACCACCCCTTGACCTGACGGAAAAATGCTCGAAGTAACTTCTATTGTACCCCGGATGGCTTTCTTTTTTCAGCTTGCGACTATTCCATTCATACTGGCAACTGTCGGGCTTCCATACATACAGAACAAGGCCGACTGGTATTTCGACAAATAACTGAGAGCAGGACAAGGCAATATGTTCGTGCGCAAGCCGTTGCAGTTTCTGCAAGTGAGCAGGAAGGCGGGAAGGGGGGGACTGCAGGAACCACGAGCGGAGCCAGAGAGCCACATACTTGCACCGGCGCCAGACAACCCAGTGCACCAGCATAGATGCATAGCCATGGGCCGGCGTGACGTAAATGGCCGGGAGACCGTGCAGTAGTGCAAGCTGGGTCCAGGGAAAATAAGTTTCAACGTTGTTCAAATAGTCCAGCTACCATTAGTCTACACATCTTACCGTCATGCCGGAGTTTGTTTTTCGATTCCGCAGGTGGTGAGCATGCTACATCCGGATTTATGGTATCATTAAGCAAGAGTTCGGCTCGTAGAGTTTCGCTTCGAAGTCGTTGTAGAGTACCTCCGCGGCAGACAATAGCCGAACAACCGAGTCTTTGTCATTTCTGGTTAACACCCGCGCTGGAGGGGGTCTGGCACTAACGCGCACGGGAGGGGGGCCTGTTAGTTGGTTAGTTATTTGGGCTTAGAGGGCGCACCAGCCTGGCAAGGCCATATAGCGCCCAAGCAGGGGAGGAGGGCCTGGTAGGCCCCTTAAGATCTCGGAAACTAAGAGGTGTAGAAAAACACCGTTTGGGAGGTGGGTGGGGGCTATAGTGAACTACATTATGACCAATTTTTACTGACCTCGGTCAATATCTTCAAGGTCATAAATGTCAAGTATTGACCATTCTGAGGACCGAGTGGAAAATGCCGTGATTATGCGGAAAGAAGGCGGATCTAATCTAAATGCGGACCAGGAACAAAGAGGGAAGGTCACAAAAAACCTTCCCTACAGTTTTAGGGTCAAGGTCATTGACCTATAAAATCACAATATTGCATACTAATTGTAATGCACAATATGAATAGCACTATAGCAACTGTTGGGCTGGAAATTGAGGATTGACATTTTGACTTTGACCTTTGACCTGGACCTTTGCATTGATGTACCTTAACTATGACGCCATAGCATAATATACATCAAACCAGGTAACGCCATTTGACCGGAAGCATTGAGGTCAGTGACCTTGAAAGTGCTGATATGACCTTGACCTGGGACCTTTGACCTTGAAATTGATGTTTATGTGAGGTGACCTTGACATATCACCCCGGTTATTTGGCGTTATGACTTCACCACTCGGTCTCCAATGCAAGCGAACTGGTCCGACTGCGCGATTACGGCGATCCCAAAATGCAGGTCTGACTTTGAAAGTCAGTAAGTAAGAAAGTCAGAAAGTAAGTAAAGTCAGTAAACAAATTGTCGACCGATTTTTGAAACTATTTCACCAATTGACGTGCCATTAAATTCCGTTAAATGAGGCCGGGTATCGTTTTTCGGCCACGAGCGGTTCTCCGACCACCTCGGAAAACAGGCGGGGGGGGTGGCCTCGCAGGTCCACCCCCTCCAGTGCACGTGTAAATGCACTCGTAGTTTATCTTGAGTTGGAGGCGGCTTCTTCCAAACGATGGTGGTTTAGGGGATGTTGTTCTTGACAAGCTCGAAAGCCTTAGAATGCAGTTTTATTTTCTTGTGCCAAAATTGTATTTTTATTTGACCTTGCCAGAATACGTTTCTGCCTCAGCATTTGATCCTGGAACTCGGACGTGCCGCCTAGCATTCGTCTTTTTTAATCAGAGATAGCGGCAAAAAACTCGTGGGAATCGAATTTCTCCACGTTAGCGATGACTCTTGCCTTGGAGTAGACCAGCGAGAAGCAGAGTGTCGTCTTTGGGAAGTCGCTACAGGCGGTTGCCGAAGACGGCTAGCTCAGAAAATTTGAAGGTGAGGCTACCAGTACGGATAAGTTTCAGGAAGCGGCCAGTGATGGGGGTGAGGCAGCGGAAGAAGTGGGCGTACTCCGCTTAGCGCCGACGGTTGACTCCCCAGCTGACAGCGCGCCGAGTCCTCCTCGTTCCAAGAGGAGTTGGAGCTGAGGCTGACACGGAACTCGGTCTTGCCAGTCGGAGTTCTCTTGCAGCAGTTGGCGTTGAAGGCCAGAAGAAGGCTGGTGACCTGCACCGGTCCACCTAGGTCAACAGTCCACGCGCTCCTCTCCGCAGCTTCTCTGCATGCGGAGCCGATGCAGCTGATCCGAGCGGATGTGGACGTGTCGCCGTCGTTGCCGCGGCGAGCTGCGGAGGTGAACAGTGAGTGGTTCGATTTGGTCCAAGCGGGTCTGTTCTCAGCGAGGTTTTCGCCGATGTACTGGCAAAGCGATGGGAGCTCAGCCGCTTCGTTGCAGCTCCAGCCATCCAGAACGGATGCATTCAGGAGCACAGCACAGTCCTTGAAACCACCGACGTGGATCGGCTCGCTCTGATTCGAAGTGATAGTGGGATTCGCACGACCGTCGCTGGCTAAGAATCCACTCTCGTTTTTAATGTCATCGAGACCGACAATCACCCCAGTGGAGGCTGCCTTCATAGATTTCGCATACTGCAACGCTGTGTTGTTCACCACTGGCACCAAGATGGCGCCATCCCTGAAGCAGGTGTGGGCTGCCATGCGTAGAGTGTCTGTCTTCCGTATCCCTAGATGGATACCATTTCACAGACTGGTAGTCTGCAGGTGGAATTCCGTCAGCGCCAGGAAACTGCCAAATAAACGATTCGACGTCACGGCCGGATCCGACATCACTGATGACTCCCTCGGCGTAGAACGTACAGATCTCCTTGTGCTGCGAGAAGTCGAAGGCCACACAATCCAGATTGTGCTCGCAGATCTGGCGACAGCTGTCGGCTTCGCTGGCCGCCGCTGTGAATATCTGCCGTCCTGTAAGTTTGCCTTTACCGACCGACAGGACAGAGCCCGTCCTTCTGCACTTGTCTCCTGTCCGCCGGAAATGACGGCGGCACGTGCAGACGCCGTGCCGACACTCGGCGCCTGCTACAACCAGCGCGCAGTCCTCCTGGGTGGAGCAGGGCTCGTCCAGCTGCCGGCGGCCGTCGCGTGCCCGCCAGCGCCAGAGCTCTGGCACGGGCTGCAGTCGCTCCAGTGTCGGCAGCTGCTCGCTCAGCAAACAGGCTCGCCTCTCTTCGCTGCTGCCGAAGCCGCGACACCCGGGGCTCACGATACAGAGCTGGCGGCAGCGGCAGTCCAGGTCGACTTCACTCGGCAAACTCAGTGACCTAGCTATGAAATCTGGAGGTAAGGATGTGTTGTTTTCGGATATGTCTGAAAAGGTGGCAGCGGGTGCAAGGGTAGGGGACATGCTGATTTGCATCTGAACAGAACGGTGAATTACGTGGTAGGCCCAGAGAAATAGTGCGATTAGCTCCGCGATCTGCCACATCTTTGCCGTCTTGTGTCCAGAGCAGGAATGACCGGTGACCAGGGCCGATGCTGCGTTGCCTTGAATCGATATAGATGGTGTGTTGACTCTGTGCTGCATCGAGTTTGATGGGCTCGCCTTCAAGTAGGCTGCAGGTGGACGTCAGAAGCCGTAAACACGTCAGTAATTCATTTTTGTGTAAGGATGTTTGCTCACCTGCTCGTTATGCAGCGTAATGTAAGGCCACCAAGACGTGTGCCAAGTAGGGGATTTTTGGTAAACTGTAGAAATACCCAGAACGTAATGGCTAGAATACTCGGGGTATGTTAGGCCTACTTGAGGGAAATCACCGTGCAGCGCCAGACTGAACTTCGCGGTCCGGCAGTCCACCGGAGCCTGGGCCAGCGCTGCCCACCTGTCATTTGGGCGGAGCTCGGACTGCGGCATTGTCCGTCAGGAGTACAGGTGATGCCAGGGCCACGAGCTCCAGTGTCACGGCGGTGACGCCCCGATCCTGCCGTTGCAACGCGACGCGGCAACACCGCGCTGTGGGTCGGCGCCCTGGACACTTACCGGTCGGCACTCTAAATTAGACGCCCTGGGCACTCACCGGTCGGCACTGAAAATTAGACGCCCTGGACACTCACCGGTCGGCACTCTAAATTAGACGCTCTGGACAATCACCGGCGGCACTAAATGCAGTTATTTGTTTCAACCGTTTTTCCTCGTACCTTTTCCTTCGTTTTCCAGTCAAAGGAGTCGCTTTGGGCTCCTCCACCCTGAAAAGGGTAAAGGCCGAACTAGACACATGGATTAAGTGAGTCTCATGCCCGCTTTAGTACGTCATGATTGGATATCTGAATGGGGTTGCGATGAAATTTAATCCACAGGCCGGATTGTAAGGTTTGGATCTGAATTGAATTCTCACAATTTTGAATGTGGACCGGATCTGCCCTTGCATTTTGTCGATTTATGTTTCATATGCATTTTTCAATGACTTAGTCGTAATTTTTCGGGTATGGATTGCATTTGGAATCATTATTGTTGTGTTCACATGCACTGGTCTGAATTTCTCTGGGAAACCTGGGGCGTGAGTGGGACTGGAGCTTAGTTCTCTTGGCTTTGGCATACTCTTGAACATAGGTGCTCACTCCGAGGCGAAATCGGGCTCAGGACCCGAGTTAAACAAATATGCTAACTCTAACAATGCTGGTAACAAAAGTGGATCAAGATGATGCATTGCCTCGTCTAAGGAGTTTTCCCTAGGTGGGATTTCACATAATTCAACCAACCCTACCCAATAAAAATGCAGAAATTCTAGAACTAAGCTTCAGTTGGAGTTTAAGGGCACTGCAGCTGCAGAGGCTATATATGTAAGCTTCAGTTGGGAGATAGGCCAAGTCAGCAAGCAAAAGAAAAATTTGCACCAAGATGTAAATGGGGGCAGCGGCACTATAGTAAAGCAGCATTTTGCGCTGAAAAACAATACCAGTTTCGTGAAACTGAGCAAAATTTGGTTCATGCAGGGTGCTTTTTCCATGTTTTCCTCTCCCCAGAGCCCCCACAGGGAGTCCGTCGTCACAAGAACAATTTGTGGGGACGCCTTTGATACTTCTATAAAATAACCCTCATGTTTCATTTCATTGTCGCTATACTCCTGTCCAGATTAAATTGTATTCAAAAACAACAAAAACCTCAAAATATTTGCCCACCTTTTCGAAAAAAAGAACGAGCCATCATCCATCTGAACAGATATTTTCTTCGTTCTTCACAGAAATATATAAAATATAACTCTTAGCCACCAATCAAAAAACCATTACGAATAATATTCACACTGGCGTCACCCAACTCCGCCTCAGGCATGATAGGCAGGCTCCCAGGTTGACAAGTGACGTGAGGGTTTTTTATGGCGTTCGGTTGGATGAGACGAGCATATTTATTGACTGCAGACTGTATCCAGCTGTGTGATTATTCGGCGCATTCGCGGGGTTTTCGTCGCACATGTTGGAATAGGCCGACATAAGCGAGTATTCTTCACCCTTGCCTCACTGAGGGGCATCGATAGCCCCCTATTTTTTCTTCACAATAACAAAAAACGACGAGGTGCAGCACCGTGGTTGACAGGTCTACCTCTCACCCCATCATTTTCCCGTCATCCCTAATTTTTTTTTACTACGGGTCATACTAGATCAGGTCACCAGGCGAGGTCAACCAAGGTCACCTCGCTTCAACTTTTGAGCTCTATCATAGCTACATTTCTAAGCCGATCGATTTGAAACTCTCTACGCTTCATGACCCTTTCGGGGTCTAAAAATATATATCCAGGATGTTTCGATTTGGTTTCGTGAGGTCAGGTCACAAGGTGACCTCTCCGATAGAAAAAGCACGGGAAATGCTGTCTTATGATCTTAAAGTCACAAAAATGGTTGCAAATGCTCAGATTGCTCAGAAATTCGTCCTTGAATACCCTTTCACGGGTCCCAGGGGCGATATTTGCCCTTTAACCTATCTGTGATCATCACAGGTCACCAGGGGTAAAAAGTATTTGGACCATAACTTTTGACCTAAGCTAAGGCGGTGAATCAAACGTCATGGTGTGTCTAGCCACTGGCTTTCATTTGATATACGGCAAAGTCAATCTGGCCTTTCGTGACCTCAGGTCAATTAGGTCACGAAGTGACCTCTGGAGGTCAAATCACTGGCCGGAGGTCATTATATTCCACATAGCAGAAAAAGACCTGTCATTTTTCTATCAAAATATTGTTACCAGATCTCAATAGCTCCAATGGTCAGATCTAACAGCTCCTGGCCCTGCCCAGGCTTTTTAAGCATTGCACATTTTGGTGGAAATAGACTATCGTGACCGAACTTGACTTCTGGATGTCAAACCATTGACCTGAGCTCTTAAACATGCGAATCGAAATCTTACTGAATTCACACGAGCTTTCTAATGCACTTTGCACATTTGCGCTAACCCCCGTATTTTTGGATTTAGAGGGGGACATCAATGCCCCCAGTGGGGCGCGGATTAAGCTCAGCTTATGATAGTCCAAAATAAAACATGCATCAGATGGAACTTAAGAAATACAGACCGTGAGTAGGCCTCATGTGATATACATATCTTTTAGAGTGTTCTTGAACTTAAATGATTTTTTATTACACACAGTTTCCACCCAAGCCAGTATAAGCTAGATGAGATTTTTTACTGAACTGGGTGGGATCTGACCAAACTAGGTGGACGAGTCCCACCTAGTTTGTATGTTGAACGAGGCCCTGAGATGATGACTAAATAGGCGAGATTGTACCCGCCTCAGCGTATGGAAGTTTTCAACTCAGTTTATCGATGCGTTTTAGTTTCAGAGGATTCAGAGCTACCAGAAAATAATTCCGTTTTGAAAAGGGGAATATTTTCTGGTAGCTCTGAATCCTCGGAATCTAAAACGCATTAATTTGCCAAAGGGGATTAGTTTCTGGTAGCTCTGAATCCCCTGAATCTTAAACGCATAGGGGAGAGGGTGGTAAGACGGGCATAGTTGTGTTTGAGACTGTGTGTCTCACTCGCTTTTCATTTAGCAGTGATGAAATTTTGTTTTAAGCTTCAGTAAACATTTATTTGTCCCTGCGCTTAAACATACTAGGATCCGTGCATATTCTGAGGAGCAGTAACGTTTACCGTAGAATGCTGCAAAAGCCCGACTTACCCCAACAGGCGGGGTAAGACGGGTTTTATGAAAGTAGTTTATCATATGCAAGAACTTTTTGACAACAACCTTACCACGTTGAGTAAAAATGTGTTCTGAAGCCCTTCGTAATGCATTGTTTCGATTAAATAGTCGAGAGAAAATTATTTTGCTGAATTTTCATAAAATCATAACTTTTCATTGGAGTCTAACAATCAATCATTAAAAGTTCCTCAGCCGGTTTGCAGCAGACTCTCAAGACTGATTCCTTTCAACCATGCAAAAACGCTGCAATAAAGATTATAATTTGTATGGTGATGTAGTATTTCACTCCGTGTCCGTCTTGCCCCATGTTAATATGTTAGAAAATCTCATTCTTGGGGGTCACCGTGCTGGGGTAATATAAAACTTAAATCACGTAATGTATGTCAACGCTCTCCCGAGATAGGTTTTGCATATTTGGCCTTCCAAATAGGACCAGACACTGCCAGATGTTACACCCAAAACTACTAACAATGGTAGGGTGAACCACTAATTTTCGTTTTTCTAAAATTTTGACAAAACAATAAAGGTTAGAACTTTGTGTTTTTGGCTCATGATAGGACATTCCAAGACGCATTAATGCAAGTAATGGGACATTGATACCATAACTGGTCTGGTCCACAGAGCCTGTGCCCGTCTTACCTACCATGCCCGTCTTACCACCCGCTCCCCTACATGAACGAGTTTTAGATTCGTTTTAGATTCAGGCGTTTTAGATTTTCGTTTTAGTTACGACGTTAACACGAAAACGATATAAAACGATAACGATATAAAACGTTGACGCGAAAAGGCACAGGAAGCACTGATCTCTGCACAAATAATGCGTTTTTGGATAAATGGGACAGGGAACCAGGAACTATCGGTTTTTCTATAATACCCAAATCTCAGTTCAAACCCATGCAGGTGCCACATTGCCTGCAGGGCTCTGACTCAGCGGTCCCCCCGCCGCCAACATGGTGGGATGGAGTCTTGGTGGTCAGTCGGCCGGGCCCCTGCGCGCGGGTGTCGACAGAGGGCGCCGCCGGCGACGGCCTCCTCTGCCCCCCTCCCCCTCCGGGACACGCGGACCGCAGTGGTACCGTGGAAACGGCGCGGATGTGCGGAGGCGATACGTGACGCCGAGCCGGGCAGGGTGTGGCGAAGAGACGGGCGTCAGAGCAGCAAACACAGCGGAAACCGTCGTCACATCTGAAGGACCAGGTAAGGATGTGGACCAAGTGTCCCAGAATTAACCAATTTCTAAATTTTCGCGCTCGTCTTAACAATCATTGCTTCCCGAGACCTGAAACTGAGGCATGCTCGAAATTGGACATTTCAAGTGTTATTTGATCCCCATAAAAAACGTTTATAAAGAAATCTCTACATTTCAAATCTACATTCATTCTACATACATTCTACATCACAAATCTCCATAGTCGTTCATGAAGACTTAAACGCATGAGCACTACCAATTTTCGTGTTTTTCGACATTACCTTTGTGAATATTAAAGCGTTTTCTGTTCCCTAGATCAGAGAAGGTCGTCCCTGACACGAACATTCAGGTCTCATCACGTCCACGTCCGAGGTTCCCTCCCAGACCCAGGCCAGCTCGTTTGCACTCAGTGATTATCCGTCCAAGCCAAATGCGAGAAACATTACTAGGTTGGCAAATAGAGAGTCCGCAGTCATCCCGAAATACGAAACCACACGGTTTTCTGGCGGGTACGATCTAGTCAATACAATTCTCAAACGTGTCGGGTATTCACTCGGATATGAACCCGCGCCCCACCGGGGTCCAGCGTCACCTTCGCCCCACGGGGGCATCGATGCCGATGAAGCTTTGCGTAAATCTGCAAAGTGCATCGGAAAGCTCGTGTGAATTCAGTATGGGTTTCCTTTACATCAGAGGTGTGGATTTCTATCTCTTTGTAGGTGCCCCGGCACCCCGTATGATTAACTGGGCACCCTCAATGGTGTTTGGGCACCCCCAATCAAAATGTGCAACCGAGTACTAATGAAGTGCTTAAAGAAGAGGAAATTAAAAAATACGTGTTACAGTATTATAATGACACTCTGAATCTGACCTAAAACCTAATATTTTACCAAGTAACGGAAATCCTCAGGCATAATGGACAGTGGCGGATCTAGCAGGTAGGTTTGGGGGCAAACCAAAGTCGATGAAAAACGTCACGTGGTGAGAGTATGCCACAATGGATAAACCCAAGAGTCGATAAGCAAAAAAACGTCGTGGGGTCAAACACGGTGCCACAAGTTGCTTGTTTTGCTATCCAAGGCCCAACGTTTACATTGAAGTTGACTGGTTCTGTTTGAAGTTGAAAGTTGAAGCACCAAAACTTTGCTTATAAACTAAAAATAAGTCGGGACAAAAAGGAGGTCGACAGCTTTGGGGGCAAAAACATAGTTTGGCCCCGACCTTTTTCGTTTGGGGAGGGGGAAAGCTATTTTTGCCTTTTTTCCCTCCTGGGTCCGCCACTGATAATGGATAAATAGCAATGTATGTACATACCTGCAATAGCTCTTATTGCATACTCCATACTTAACAGTGATGCAGTCTGTAATATACAGCAAAGTAGAAGTTATTCACAATATCTGAATTATGTGCATATTTGTCACTACACAATTTGTTCATACATTGAAAAAGTTTTTGAAATCAATAAAAGGCCATGGGGACCTTTGTTCTGTTACACCGTGTTTCCAAAATTTGTACATACATATTTGTATATATTTGTATGCATCGACGTATTTTTACTGTTCAATATTGATAGGCAGCGCCTCTGTGTTGTGTTTCTGCCGGTCGATATCATGCCATGACCTGACAGTCCGAAGGCCTTCTATACATTTTATTAAAATGCAATAATGTTATCAAATATATAAAATGAAAGTGGACTTGCATTGTACCACCCATAAACAACAAATAAAAATCCAAGACGGCATCGCTCCCAATATACAACACTTGTTCTTTATTACACCTATACTGATCCCACCTGCACCTGAAAAATAATTTCATGAATCAACCAACAAACTCCCTTTGAAGCCTTTGGCCAAGATAGATTAGACATCACCAAGAATCTGTTTTAACCTTCACACAAGTCATATCCTCTGTTCGCCTGATGCTTCAGAAGTGTTTTTCCCGATCGCCTTGTCAATTGCTTTCCCCATAAAACATAAGTAAAAAAAGAGAGAAGGCTAGGAAAATGTAGCACGACCACAAGAAATGATCCTAAAACACTCCAATAAACATATATTTGAGATTGTTTCGCCGTGTGTGCTAAGAGTTATTAGGAATACATATGCATATTCTTGGTAAGCATGTTTTTATGTTTTGTAAATATAGTTATCGGGCTTGTAATATAGTTATTCATTCACATGGCTGAATGATAGCGTTTATGAGGCACTTAACAACGACAAATGCAGTGCCTCAAATGCGAACAAAAACTGAGTTAAGATCAGAACGAAAAATCAGAGCGAATCAGAACGAATAAAAACGCAGTTATGTGTGTGGTATGAAGGTCTGCGTTTCAAATAGTAATGTGTTTGCTTCTACCGCCTACCCTCGTTTAGATCATGACAACCCATAGAAAACATAAATACAAATTTATGGACAAATTCTCAAAGCATACGTTGAGATACAAATTTATGGACAAATTCTCAAAGCATACGTTGAGAAATAACATTTGTGAAACAGACGGAAGGGGGGACATCGCAGTTTGTCTCATACGATTATGTAAATTCTCTGGCGCTAACCTTAAAATTGCCAGGAACCTCATAATCATACTAATTAAAGTTTTTAGATGCTGCAGCTACTTTGGCTATTGGCGGCCATACCACTAGATGAGTCTTCCTACTGGGGGGAACAGCATCATTGGGGCACATATAGCCTCAGCAGCCGCAGTGCCCTAAAACTCCAATTATCATCATGGGCGGAAGCTATAGCTGACTGGTGGATATATCAATCCTCCACTGTCTTTTATCCTGGGTATACTTTTTAACAAAATATTTTATGCTTTAGGATTAAATTTCCTATTTATATGCTTAGTGCCTAGCGAAATCAAGCTTGGAAATTATCTGCGGGGCTAGGGTATGGATTCTCATCTCTGGATGTGGAGTGCCCAGTCACCTCTTATTTTTCATATTAGGCAGTGCAGCATAGCTTCATGTATTTAAGGGGGTGTATTGTACAGTGTTTATAATTCGATGGTTCTCTTAACGCCGTCGTAGTTGACAGTATTTTGGACAGCCGGATTTTGGCGCCCCCGAATGGATTTCGAAAATCCATATTAGTATGGTGAATCGATTAAGAGCACCCTCATTAGACAAAAACATTCCGTTGCCTGAAAATTTTGGGTTTCATCATAGAACTTAAGATGCCGTTGTATGACGTCTGAAAGGTGAAATGCGCTAAATCATCGGCAATGTATCGAGTTGCAAATTAAGTTTAGTGCCTTTTAACCATCCAACATGGAACAAAGCAGCACGTGCTTCCCTCTTCTGGTATACTATCTGGTTTTACTTCAGCAGTGCTCTCATTTCCTCACACACTCTATAACTCGTCCAAGAGTTTTATGTACCTACGTCACTCTTCTCTCCTTCCCTCGGTCACCTTCGGGCCGGGTCCCACTCCTTTTCACTCAGCAGAAACCCACCTCGCGACACTCCAGACTTGAGCGAACTCGGTCGCCGGCTAGCCAGTGCTGACTCTGCCGCTGTCTCGCCTGTACCAAAGGGTATCGGATGGTGGCGCAGATATAATCAAGCCAATGTAGGCCAAAATATGCCTAGTAACGCTTGGAAAATAATATTTTGATACATCTCCTGGTTTATGATTTAAGCTCCAGCATTTTCATGGATAAATTTTTGCTGAATTTCTCGCTATACAAGTGAACGCGCCTCCACCAATCAGCACCGCCATCCGCTGGAAACCGATTGCCCGCTGGGCACAGAGGTTAGAAAGGTCACGCACGCTGGTCACCGCTGATGCCGAGTTTAAGACTCGGTTGGGAGGCGTCGCGTGGCGGATTACAAAACATACACGTGTGGTGTTGAGAATGGTGGTCGTTCTACCTGCTGTTGAGGGAAGAGGACAGACAGATGTAGGAGACATTCTGTGCACATGGATGGATGTACGGGTTAGGTGTGTGTGCCGTGTGCGGTGTCGATGTCACTTCAAAATATGCGTATGAGTTCCAGAGGTGCAGAAAGTATACTGGCTGTCACAACTCAATGCGACATATGCCTCCTCTGTCACAAGCTGGAAATGATATTTTATACTTGAATGCTATTTCAATATGTGAATGTCATCTACCTGTCTCTTACTTTTTGAACTGACAGGTTCAGCACCAGCCATTACCGCATGAAGTATTAAACTGTGTTTTTTTTTAGATCATGTTTATGTTTTGGAGGAAATTTATTATGGATATTGTTTTCAGTGCTGGGATCATAACTATTATTGGCAACTCTGACTGCGTTTCCCATTACATGCATTTCCTTTGAAGAGTTTCCATTTTTGGAAGGGTGTTTTCATTATGGTACATTTCCATGATTAAATGTGGCATTATATGAAATTATTATTGGGAACTAATCTGTAAATGGGAGTGTACACCTCACACAATTGGGAACCCTGATCACAGCTTCCCCCCCCCCCACTGAACTTCCATTCCATATCAACAAAGGGACAAAATGTATGTAACATAGGATTTGGATCTACCTAAATGTGTTGGTAAAGTGGACCTTAGGTAGCATTTTTATAGCCAGATCAAATGCTTAAAATTTTCCCCAACACCTGATTATCACCTGCCTGGTCGTTCCTTCTTGCAGTAAAAACTCTGGGCAACTACCCTGCATAGATGTAAAATTATGTCTATTGGCCTAATAGGTACGGGTATTGGAAGTCTCATACCAAAGAAAGATCCAGTGTATAAGTCAAAATCCTGCTTTAACTCCAGGCAGTTCAGGTCCTGTGTGTTGTTACTACCGTTGTAGTGTTTTTTTGTGTGCTGTCGCATACATGTATGGTTATACCACTGGTAGTAAGCAACACACCCCAACGGTTTTTCAAAGTCTCTTTCTTTCTGAGATTTTCTTGATTTTCTGAGATGGAAGGGGGTCTACTAGGCCCCCTCTAGTGCGTTAGTGGGCCCCTCTCAGTGTGTGTTTTAACACTTTGTGGAGGACTGCATTGGACACATTTGCTATCTGTACAAATTGACATGATAATTTGATCATGAAATCTCACCTGAATTACTGTTGTTGCCAGTTGCTGCTGGCGCCAACTCTCCCAACTTCCTCCAGCTCCAAATCTACCTAACCAATTTTGATCTAGGGCACAAATAAGGTAAGGCACAAGCAAGCCAAGGAATGAAAAACCAAGTTTGATGTGTGAAAGTGCATCAGAATCAAAGTAGCCTACATTCATCTTAGATTAGCCATGGGCAGCACTATTTATTCAGCTAGTTTTAGCCTGCACTTATCTCAGATATAGGTACCTAATAAATATGTCTCAACGAAGTAGCTTCCCACTTGTTCAAATTTTTTGGCAGGCTCTACATCACACAAACATTGCGAACTTGTGTTGTCGCTGTTGCGTAGTTTGGTGAATTGCTGCCCAGTATGTTTATTTCTTTCCTCATTTGTACTTTTAGTAGCTTTTGGCGTACTTGATGCTAAATTCAAGAAATAGGGACCGCTAAATCGAAGATACTCAACTTTAAATATTATTTAACCTGACAAAATAGACGAAAGTACTTGATAACGTATCTGCCTTATCTTTAATGCCTTAAATATGCCCACAATCATGTATTTTCGAAAAATTGCTGTCATTTGGCATCTAGGCGGCAACTTTCTGGCAACTACTACAATGGCGATTGGGCTGCATGTTAAATCTGGCAACTGTGACGCGGTTCGGTTTTTGGCGGGGTTTTGTTTTGTAGAAACTAACACAGTACCATATTTATCGCTGATGGTACGCTGTGCATTGAAGGACGAGTTGCTAATTAAATATTCGTCGCTTTATTCTGTTTTGAAATGTGTGGTTTGTTTTGACTCTGTCCGTTTTGTCTTCCTACTTTAATGTCACTCGGATGAGTTCATTAAATGAGTTCGGTATATAAATGCGCTTGGCGGGTAAAATTGCAGGTCCTGATTTCGAAATCCTTTGTATTTTTGGCATCAGGGTAAATGATGTAGCTTTTCATTTTCTCATTGATAAACCCTCATTGATAATACAATACACACGGTGCATGTGACATACACAATTAGCTGACTTTTCACGTGTGTGCATCACTAGAAGTTTAAGATGATACAGTGGTTATTTGAGGCGGAGGGACTAATAAATCTAACCGTTCAAACAAGGAGGGTGCATGTTAAATCACAGGATGTACAAGGCAATTGACTGAGTAGGTATGTATATTTTAATGGCATTAACGTCACTTTATTCCTTAACATGCATGCATGGGCCACTCCTCTATCAAATTATTTCGATGCCGCCACCACCCAGCCTACAGGCAGCCAGAAGTCGTTGTGCGCTGCCGTCTAACCATGACTGGCCGACTTTCTATTTTGAGGCACACAAATTAGCTTTAGTACGCTACAATACTGCACAGCTTATCTCCCGGATGACGTCGCGTTCCTAGTTATTTATTGTTTATTAATGCTTATTGTTACAACGTTATCAGATTAAGACGTTCAGCACTCCGCTTTTGAAATATACCTAATTTGTCGGAACTGGGGCAGTGAGTGACCTCACATGTCATGTCAAGTTTTTCAAAGGGTGAATCTTAACAAAAGGAATATTTTTGGGATATTTTGATTTTTCAGTCCAGAAATTCCGCATTGACCGGAGCAACAGCATACGGAAATTTTGGTACGAGGCTGGGAGAGGACACTTATGATAGGCAACTTTAAGTAAATTATGTCCAGCGACGGTAGCTTTTGAATAGTCTTCAATATGTTTATGTCTATATATTTATATGTTCAAAATGTCTAAAGCTTAATTGCGAAATCTTGTTAGTACGACACATGTCAGTGGAAACGATAGCTGAACGGTCTCGAATCGCAAATGACTCTGAGCCGATGCAGATGCGTCCTGCCTCGCTTTGCAGGCCTCTAGGGAGATCAATTCGACAAATTATGACCAAAAATTGACATCAGGTAGGTCAGGTCAACGAGCTAAGATGAGACTGACAAAACCAGGATGTAACTCGGCTTCTACGAGAGTTAGATAAAGTTTCTAAACATTGTTTGAAAGCTTTTGAAAAATCTGCAAGCTGTCATCCATTGTGAAGTCAGATCAATACCAAGCTCGCCAGAGGTCACAAAGGTCACGGTTTGCGAAGTTGTTTGTGTCTATAATGTTTTAACCAAACAAGGTGCAGTCCTAAATTTGTTATCATAGTAATGAGCATGACCCAAGGGTTCAAATGATATGTAAAACGGCTTTGGAAGGTTATCACTTAACCTTGACCTAAGGTCAATGCCATAATGTGATCTTACAAGGTCATGCCGCATAGAATTTCAATCCTGAGGTCAAGGCGAACACATTGATATATTTTTATTCTAGGCATCTGGCTCCAGAGGTGTAAGAGATTTTCTAAATAGGCCTAAATTTGACCCATTTTGACCCACTGTAACGACACGGGTCCACGGATACGCTTCAAACTGGGATCCAGAGTAGAGGAGGGTAAGGCGCTTCTAGCACCGTTTTAATTTGTCCGTATCATCCCCAATTCCGGAGATCGTAGGGGTTCCATCACACCCCAGGCGGTGATAGGTATGAAAAGAGCTCAGGTGGTGCCGGGTTAATGAGCTGTACCATATAAGGGTGTGAATTTATGACCCTTTGGGAATTCCCGGACAGCTGCAATGAAATATTCATTTAATATTAAAATACATTTGAATTTTATTGATACTCATTTTCAGAATCCGAAAGGACTGTTTAATAGTTAAAATAAAAATATATGTTTTCTCCTTTCATATGGTGGCCATTTACTTTTGACTTCAAATTTGGGCACCCCCAAATATTTTTGGAAATCCACACCCCTGCTTCACATGTTTTAACGGTCAGGTTAATGGTTTGAACTCCAGAGGTTAAGTTGAGTCACGGTAGGGTATTTCCACGAAAGTATGCAATGCTTAAGAAACCTGGACATAGCTCTCATGCCATTATAGCTATTGAGATCTGGTAGAGTACATTTGATAGAAAAATTACAGGGCTTTCTCCGCTATTTGGTATGTAATGACCTCCCGCCAGTGGTTTGACCTCCAAAGGGCACCTCTTGACGGCTGCATGGCCTGAGATTACGGAAGGTCAAAAAGTAGTCTTGTCATATATCAAATGAAAGCCGGTAACAATACATACACGATTACGTTTAATTCAGCACTCTAGCGTGATTAGCTCAGAAGTTATCCTCAAAATTCTGTTTTTGACCCGAGGTAACCTGTGATGACTTCAGATAAGTCAAAGGGCAAATATCGGCCCAGGAATCCGTGAAAGCGTGGCCAAGAATGTTTTTCTGAGAAATCTGAGTATTTGCAATATTCTTTTTCTAACTTTTAGATCATAAAACAGCTTGACCCCATGCTTTTTCTATGGGAGAGGCCACCTCGTGACCTGACCTCAGGTCACCACAAAAAAATCCGGATATAAATTTTGTAGACCCTGGAGGGTTCATCGAGTGCACAAAGTCTCAAATTGATAGGCCTAGAAATGTAGCCATGGTAGAGCTCAAAAGTTGGAGTGAGGTGGCCTTGTTTGAACTCGCCTGGTGACTTGACCTATTGTGGCCCGGGGTAAAAAAAATTAGGGATGGTGAGGAAATGATGGGTGAGAGTTACACGTGCTGCGCCTCGTGCACCACGTGCCACCCTCATCCACGGTGCTGCGCCTCGGCGTTGTTCTGTTACTCTGAAAGACCTTAGGGGGCATGGATGGTCCCCGGTGGGGCGAGGGTAACATGCGCAGCAGAGGGTTATCGTGAAGTGCCAGCCACACAAAACCCCCACCTATTGTTCCAAGGTGGCCGGAAAAATGTTCGCAGTGGGGAAACGCTCCATGGCTAGATTTGAGATAATTTATTTGTGCGTCGGCTAGTGACAAAATTTTGTAAGTCTGCCAGTTTTTTGTTTACCGGCTTTCAAAGTCAGACCTATATTTTGGAACCGTCACAGTGGCGTGGTAGCACCAATTCGTCTGCCCAGGAGACCGAGTGGTGATTTAATAACATCATATAATCGAGATGATATGTCAGTCAATTCATACGAAATCAATGACAAGGTCAAAGGCCACAGTTCAATGTCGTACCAGCATTTTGAAAGTCATCAACCTCAGTGTTTCCGTCCTATGACATTACTCAGTATGACGTGTGTTATGATTTGACGTTATAGTTCAGGTTAATCAATGCTAAGGTCAAGATCACAGGACAACGTCAAGGCCATTTTTCAAAATCAAAGCCTCATTTCCAGCCCAGCGCTTGCTACAGTGCTAGTTATAGTGTAAATTATTAAAAATGCATCATATTGCGACGCCTTCGGTCAATGACTTTAAACGACCTTGACCCCAAAATTCCAAAGGACCTTGTGTAATACCTTTCCTCCATGACCTTAGTCTACTTTCAGTGTCCAGCGCAACTCAGATTTGACTTTTATAGCCTCGTTTGACCTTGAAAATATTGAAAAATAGGCTAAAATGTAGATTATCATAGTCCCCACAAACCCTCAACGGGTATTTTCATAACCATCTTGGCTTCCGAGATACAAGGGGGAGGGTCGCTTTAGGACCCCTGTTCACTGCACATGTTTTAGCCATGACGCTCCCTTACCCAGACCAGACCCACTGGGACCACAAGGAACCCGTTTGGAAAACACCAGTGAACTCGATATATGCGCCCAAATATCGGACAAAGAGAATATCTCCAGACTCGGATGCCACCGTTACCCCTTGTCTGAGGGAACCTTACGAAGAGCCGTCAAGGTCACTGCTGGGCTGTGGAGTAAGTCCAGAAACTCCTCAATGAAAGCCCGTGACATCAACTCTCGAGCGGTGCATGCACGAGACGCATATAGGTCCCAGCGTACCAGTTATGTTTATACGTGCCGTATAACGTGATTCCGATAGACAATGACCTACAATTCCATGATATGCTTTTGTGGGGTGACACAAATCCCGCAAAACCACAACGCAGTACTATTAGTCAGCTTGCTTAATTTTCGGGGCAACAAGCAAACTCACGGAATTGCTGGGTACGTCTCTGCATCCAGACTGCAAAAGAGCAGTGTACGGCCGTTATCGCCTCGGTTGAGCTCACAGCAGTCGCGCGTGCAAAGGCGGTGCTGCTGGCCCGCTGAGGCGCGACATCCGTCCGTGCTCAGCGACCTCGCTGACGAGGTTTCACAGACTGCACGCTGAGGGTCGCAGGACCAACGCACGCCTCAGACAGGTCGTGTTGTAGGAGAATATAACATTGAAATTATTTATATCTGTAACTTGTTCAGTATCGTCTCAATATTTTTAGATAATGTATTGACAATCACTATTATTTGTACACTATGATATCATTCTTATTTGTCATGATAATGTATTGGATTGTTATGGAGAACGTTCAAAATGTTTAAATTATATTTGTGAAATATTTATAGCACGGTACATGTAACGAAAGCAGATCGGTCTCGAATAGTGATGCGTTGCTGTTCGGACCTTAATGATTGTTTCTATACAAGGGTATATCTTTTTATCTTTTTACTTATATCTTTTTGGGGTTACCCGGACACCCGCAATTAAATGTCAAGTTTGTGTTAAATACGTTTTAAGTTTCAATCTCCATCATTTTCAGAATTCAGAACTGTGTGGTGGCTAATACAAAGATACCTGATATTATGCTCTCTCCTTTCATACGGTGGTAAATATTTCTTGAAATTGGGGCACCCCCAAGGATTTTCGGAAATCCATGCCCCTGCATTGGACGTAAAATTAGCCGAAAATTTTCCTTTGTTGTGGCGTAGAGTCTAGATATGGTTCCCAGACATCAGTTCCTTTCCTCGATATGCAAAGAAGGCATCGATTGTTCCTTGATCATGCGGTTAAACAATTTTTCTGCTGTAGCAGCTTAGCTTCAGTGGTGGATCCAGAACTTCATTTCGGGGGGCGGCTCCAGGGGGCTCATTTCATTTCTAGAGGGCTCGAGCCTCTCCTGCCCTTGCCTTGAAACAGGCCCCAGCTATGCATTTACTACAGGTACTCTGACATTTTAGGGGTCTTGTGCCCCCTAGCTTCCCTTATGTCCGCCACTGCTTAGCATAATTCAATTTACTTCTCTGCACCGTGGTATGATAATGTGTCCGTGGCAGGGATGCACATTGAGTGAAACATCTACTTCGGTTTACATATGGCTTATTTCTTTATAAAAACTGGGTTAAATGACTGCGGTGATTAGCTTTACTCCTGGTTTTGAACCTTTTCGGGTCCGGTCACCAGTTCAGAGGCCGGTCGGAAAAGAGTAAACCAGGCGTAAATCTGACCTCTACCGCTGTTTGAATTCACTTTCATTGAAATATTTACCCACCTGTAAATAGACTTTCTTTCCGTACGTGCTCAAAATATATGTTCTCACTGGGAGCCAGCCGCCTTTTGAATTGGATTCTGGGTATTTTTCGTATCAGAGGTGGCCGCCGCTATCACTTTTTTGAAACCGCTACCGCTATACTTCTGCTACCTTCATATACTTCCTATACTTCTGCTACCTTGGCTACAGCGGAAACCACAACCACTACAAGTGCTACATTTTAACCGCAAAAACGCTGCCTGCTATCCCATCACTCTGCTATTGCTAGTTTTGGTTATAAAGTGCTGCTAAAGTGCTGCTCGGAATCCAGCTTTTTCACTGGTGATTGGATAAGGCTTGAGGTACAGTATACAGTGTAGGTGGTATGAAGAAGTGATTATTTTTTGTGGTTGTTCCCGGAAATGGCCGATGGTAGCGGTATTGATTTTTGTCCGCTATCTGCTACTCCTCTGCTCTTTGGTTATAGAAAACGCTATTCCTACTCCGCTATATTTCTCTATTTCTGGTCATGCTAACATTGAAAAGTATTGAAACTGTGATGCAGCGCCGATTATTGCCCAGAAGCACTTACGTCACCCCCCTATCAGTCGTCACTGCAGCCCCGGCCCAGTTCCCCCGCGTATGACGTGATCGCTGGTCATCGCCCTGTTTGTACAGGGAGGTGCCACTGTCGTCAGCTCCTGTCAGCAAATCTAAGTAACCCCAGTGGCGGATCAGGGAGGGGGAAAAGGCATTTGCCCCCAAACAGAAAAAAACCTTTTCCCCAAAACCCACCGGTTAGATCCGCCACTGAGTGACCCTGCGGTTGTCTTGCACATTTCGTGGTTTCATCTGAAGAGGCTGACTCCTGCATCAAATGGGTCATCCCTCAGTTTTTCAGCAGCACCTGGGAAATTTTTAGCGCTGAGAAGTTGAAAAGACTTCTAGACAGGCACAAAAGGATCCTGATTTCCAGCAAAGATTTAGCGAGACAAAATTCTTATAAATTTTGTAATTATAATATGTTTGAAAAGAATTGTACCATAGTGGCTTTCAGGCAAGAAAATCAAGGCCCCTTGCCACTGGGTCTACCGGTTAGAATATTAAACTTGCCCGGGAACTTGCAGAAATAAGCCTTGTGAATTTTCGTACTATAGGCATTTTCTTATACTTTGAGTAGGTGAACTTAAATGAACGTAAAGCTAGAGACATTTGAAGACATCAAGTGGGTGGAGAGCAAAAATGTATTTCACCTCCAAGATATCTAGTTTTTGCCAGTTTTTTCGGAATATACCTATAAGATGTAGAAAACATAATATTTTTCACGAGTTTCGGCCTTGTTTGCTCCCCCGCCCTGTAAACCACTGAGCTAGAATCACTGGCGGCGCTGGAACATTAAGACAGCCTAGGCGCGATTGGCTTAGATGTAAGGCGTCATCCAGGCTTTTTACCTGATAGGGACAGAGGCGGATCCAGCAGGTCGGCTGGAGAGCGGGCAAACTCATGTCAATGTTCGAAAATTTTCTGATCTCAGCCCAATAGGGAGGAAAGCGGAAAACTCTAACTAATTAGTGTGAAAGGCAGCCTGGAGCTCAAATACGGTAAACTTTTGGTCCTAGTATGGAAAGTTTTTGTCAGCAGCTAATTGGAGAGTGACTGCCTCCCCCCAATTTTTTATCGGTGGGTTGTGGAAACGATTATACGGCAGTTTATGTAGGTTCAAGGCAAGATTCAAGAAGCATAGGTAGGGAGGTAAGTAAGCCGGGAAAGACCAGGTACTCACGAGAGCTTCCCATTTCAAGGACGGCTTCGGCGCTTCATTTATTATGACGTCCAATTTCTCGGAATACGATCGATCCGAGAATGAATTTTTTTTAGAATTTCATCCACCAAATTTCGTGTCATTACTCACGTCCTTCATAAGGATTTCACAAATCAAATGTCCTTCTAATGATTTCCAAGCAACTGTCCCACACTTGAGAAGGCTAGAAATCTGTGAATACAAGAATGTCAATAAACGAAACAGCTGGTGTCAAGGACATAAGATGCGGCAGCGCGCCAGATTAAAGAGCCGCTTAGGCATCCCTTATTTGCTGTTATAACGAATCAGTACTCGCGTCTGAATGAATGAGTTATTAGAGATGTCAATCAAAAAGCACACGTTAGGTTCACCACGGGGTTGGGCAGATTCAGCTGAATCGCGAAGTGCCTCACCTTGCATTTGTTCACAGTAAGGCGCTGCGAACTTGAATTGTCAGTGATGCAAGTCATTGGCTCTTTGACACAGTAATCCGAAAAAGGAATATTCTCTGTAACTTTAACATCGAGTCAAATTAGATTTATTCCACATAAATACATACCTACTTCAACATTTAACAGTGGTTTGGCAGTGCCTAAAGTGCCTCTATGGAAGCGCCGCTATTGCCTAGAACCGCCAGTAGCCTCGGAGCGGCGATTTACCACCTGGGGGTGCCTCCTGGTAACTGGAACCCTTCACCCCCTGACGTTAGCTCGGGTGGATTTGGATGCGATGTCCGAATTGTTTTGGAAAGTATAGGTTTTAATGTTGCCAGAGAGATGCCATCCGCTGGAGATAGAATAGTTTTGGTCAGCTCGGGAATAGTTTCCGGTAGAAAACCGGATATTTTTTCTATACATAAATAAGAAAATGAGAAAGCATGGTTCGTCCACCACAGCGACAAAACGGGAAGTTACTGCAAATAAAATGTTCGGCCCATCAGTCTTAGCTTTCCAGAAGTGTGGATATCTGGCATTGTGTTGTTGCATCGCCGTACTTCCAAGGGCTGCGTCGGCGCGACTGGCCCTCTGTGACTGACAGGGCATCTGTGCATTTGCTCGTTGTCACACGGCTCGTGCCATGCAAGGCCCGAGGCGCAATTGTCACGTGACCGTGTGCGATCACGCCGCGTCGAGAGAAGCACGGCTATGCCTGGTGGCTAACGTGCTTCCCGTGCCCCTGACGCCATGGCGGAAACAAGCACGTGGCTGTCAAACGGTTTGAGACTGTTGTTCGAAATCCTCACTGTTTTCGTGGTTGTCACATCAATGTTTATTGCTGAAAACATCCTGCCCCACTTGCAAAGAGTGTTCAAATATGTATATTAAAGTGTGGTGGTAAATGATTGAATTTAACTATAATAGCTGGAACAAAATAGATCGTAGTATGCAATTACAATTCAACTACCAAAAGCGCTCCATCGGGAAGAAAATGCGACACAATGAACTGGCATTAATCACGCTCGCATTGACTTCATGTGATCAACGACATTTCACAGTTCATTTGACCAGAATCTATAGGGTTCGTTCACTCATGCCTGCTCTGGCATCAAATTACACAGAGCAGCACCGCTGATTAGCGTGGTACGGATCGGACATCAGAACAAATCCCCGTCTCCTGACGGACTCGATTTGATCGGTCAGGGAGACGCGGAAGTTTCGACTTGAGATGGAGCTTTGGGATATTATATTTGTCGACTCAATCGGATTTTTTATATTAAAAGTATTTCTACCAATCATCATTGTTTTCAAACGCTTTGGCCCGGATTGGTCCGAGCATAGCTCGGATATGAACCGAATAAGATCTGAAAAAGTTGACCTGTACTAAAAAAGTCGATTCTGCTTAGCTAAGTTCTGAATCGTCTCATTCCTGCTCCAGGTCGCAGTGCGATGTCGGTTTGGGGCCTGCTACTGCTGTTGGCCCTACTATGCACCGCAGTGACCTTGACCCGGGGTCAGACGACGGGAAAGCGGAGTCAGCTGGGACCCTGCGCCTCTCAGCAAACCTGCAGCCAGTGCCTGCAGACTACGTCCTGCGCCTGGTGTTCACAGGTGGTGAGTCAGGGGTTCACAGCGCCGGCTGGTGCTCTCAGGTGGTGAGTCAGGGGTTCACAGTGATGTCTGACGCTCTCAGGTGGTGAGTCAGGGGTTCACAGTGATTTCTGGCGCTCTCAGGTGGTGAGTCAGGGGTTCACAGTGATGTCTGGCGCTCTCAGGTGGTGAGTCAGGGGTTCACAGTGATGTCTGGTGGTCACCGGTGGTGAGTCAGGAGGTCACAGTGCCGCCTGGTGCTCCCAGGTAGCGAGTCAGGTCCCAGTGCCGCCTGGTGGTCACAGGTGGTGAGTCAGGAGGTCACAGTGCCGGCTGGTGTACACAGTTGGTGAGTCAGGTCACAGTGTCTGTCGGCTGGTGCTCACAGATGGTGAATCAGGCGGTCCCAGTGCCATCCCAAAGATCTGAAAAGTCACCGTAAACTTCAAAGAAGAAAACCCGATGACTGTAGGTATAAGTGAGGGCGCCGGAGGGATTTGGAAACAAAATGTCAGAAAGTTGTCTGGCATCATCCGTTTGTCTGGCGTGTATAACGATGTTTAGTGATGGAAAGTGCACATACGTGGGAAAGGGGTATAGTAAAATTATTTCAGAGGGGCCCTCACGACTTGAATGGGGGCCTTCGATACAAATAACAGGCATTATTTGATTCCCCAGCTAATGCGTCACCAGACAAAGGAAGGCAATCTCCGCTATTCAGTACAAACCAATTGCTGTGCATTTCGCCACAGGAGTTCCTCAACGCTGAGGGGATGCCAGCTGGTCGTTGCCACCAGGAGAGCAGCTTCCAGGATGGTACGTTGACATGTGAAGAAGGCTTACTTCAGACCTGGGCCAACGAGGTAGTGATCGAGCCGAGCGCCACACTCAGCAGTGACCTGGCCGCTCAGCGGGGAAGCAGTGGCTCTGTTTCTGATGACAGCAGCGGCTTTGTTGGCGAGTCGGAAGCGGTCCAGATCACGCCTCAGCGAGTCCGTATGAGCCTCCGCGTCAACGAGCCCAGCAACCTTCCTGTTTATTTTGCTCTTGCGCCGGACTACCCCATCGATCTCTACTACCTGATGGACTTGTCCAAATCGATGGAAGATGACAAAGAGAAGCTCTCCAAACTTGGCAACAAACTTGCTGTCGAGATGAGGAAGCTCACCTCCAACTTCCGCCTCGGATTCGGCAGTTTTGTTGACAAGGTGGTCATGCCTTATGTCAGCACGGTACCCAAAAAGTGAGTGGATTTCTCTCTCTCTCTCTCTCTCTCTCTCTCTCTGTATGAATGTGTGTATAGTATGTATTTAGATTTTGTTCTAAGGTAGGTATGTAGCTATACGCAATATGTGTTATGCATGTTGCTTTTCTTCCCTGTCTTATTCTGCGGTTTCAATGCACATTCCGACGGAATTTTGCTCGATGCAACGTCGTCTTTGTTTTGTCAGAACAGTACCTACCTAAAACATTGAAGTTATTGCAGGCTAGAAGTGGAATTACTTACAGCACTCTGATACTGAATCTTCCAGATAAAATAGCAGAATACCTGTTATAATGACAACAATGCAAGATACAAAATTTATGCATTTACTTGCAAATAGTAATTTCAGCGCATGAAAAGCAGATTTCGGTAGGGGGTAGTTCATCCCGGATGTGCTCTCCCCTCCGAAGCAGCCAGGTTTTACTCACTTGCAGCCTATTATGGTTTATTTTCTAAAAACGAAACACTCTGTGTTATACAATTTTATCCAGGTTGGCTCCCCGCAGATGTTTGGTTTAGATCCGCCTTTGTGGCATACTGGTAAAGAGATATCGGCGTGATAACCAGATTATTACTTCAAGGTTGATCGAGCCTTGCGACAACTGCATAGCTCCTTATGGTTTCAAGAATCACATGCCTCTTACAACAGCCATATCCGCCTTTGAAGTGAGTTATGATTGCCATGATGCAACTGAATGTGGGTCGCTCGCAACCATAGTAACCTGATTTAGCCAGCTCCCAGGGATTTAGTTGGACATAATCAATAACCAATATTTCATTAATTACGTCTCAGAAACCTATCAGGCATGGAGAGCTAGCCTCACTTCCTCATTCATGCGTCTCAGAACCTTTTCAATTTTGAAGATTACCCCTGACTCCTGACTGCAATATAGCTGGCTGCACCACTGGCTATACTTGTGACTGAGTAGACCTACTAACCGAACATAACCCTGCCTGTTGATGTATGCAAGACTCAAATCGCCCTGTGACGGTTGCACCGCGCCCTATGGCTACAAGAACCAAATGGCCCTCACCGACAATACACACTTGTTCCAAGTGAGGTCGTGAGCCGATACTCGCGAGGCTTGCTTGCTTCTGCTCTCTCAGTTCGCTGATAACTAGAATGCTCAACTGAATGCTCAAATTATCTGTAAAATCTCTGCTAACCTTCTGTTCTTTGTTTTGCTTGCGTGATTTCTAGCTGCCTACTGGGCTTATAATTAAAATAACTTTTACAATATTTTGGATTCATTGATGATTCTTTAATCAGTAGATTCAAAATCATGAACAAGTTATACTTTTATATGATGTAAGATACCTTATCATTTTATGTGGGTAATTCTAGGTATGTTTGTGAGAGTTCACGCTGAAGCTTTACAGGCCACGCGTGGGGCGGCCGGTGAGGAAAGCAACTCTGAAGACGGTCATTTTCTCTCCTAACATCTTGATTGTATTAGGAATTGTAAAGTGCACAAAGGGCTAAAGGTCAAATGACTTCGTCTCTATTTTCGCTTGCACTTAAAAATATTTTGAAAATAGTTTAATAAATTTTAGAACTATCACATGTTGCAGGCTTGTTTGTCAAATACTTCTGTAGCGATTCGAACTGCCATATTTCTTGCCAACTTGTCCACTTCTCTAGGAAGCGTAGGAAGCTTACAGAAATCGTGGGTGCGTGCCATTTTGAGCGGGCCTCGACAGGGCGGTGGCCCATGGCTCTCCACCCATCTACCTCCAAAGCAAAGACCGGTTCGAACAAAGCTGGCAGCAGGGTGATTTGAATCAGACATAGATTATATGTATCAGTGATACTGAGCCCAGCTTTAGCAGCCCAGCCGCATGCCGTCCCGTACTGAGGGTCATTCTCGCCAAAATATAATTGCGATGACTAGACTGTGAGCGCCAGTCTCCAACGCTGTGCACGAAGCTTATATTATTATATCTACCAGACAGACTGCCGATGCATGCCTTGTTTGGAGACTTGCGGGTAGGTACTCGATATTTAGTCTAATGCATGTCATCGAACGCCCACCCCGCCTACCGCTGTTGTCTGAACCGGCCATGTCTTGCGGGTGAATTGCACGAGACTTCGTCTACGGCTCCGCCATCGGCCACAAGATCAGCACGCAGAAGTCGGCTGTATAAGATACCAGCTCATGTCTTCTAGCCATGAATAATTTGTACTTTCTAGTTTTGCAAAATGCGTTGAAAGTATATCAGGCTTGTGTGAAACTCTTGCATGACATGTTATCAAGATTTCATTACCATGCACTGCACATTGCATGACATATTATCAAGATTTCATTATCCCACGCTGCACAATCTTTTTCCTCCGATACAAACCCTGCTCTCTGCTGACCTGGTCGCCACGGTGCTAGGACGAGGTGCAGAAGGCTCGGGTGTCTGGCAACCTGGATGCGCCGGAGGGCGGCTTTGACGCCATCATGCAAGCCATCGTCTGCAAGAACGAAGTCGCCTGGAGGGAGAACGCCCGTCGCCTGCTGGTGTACTCCACCGACGCTGGCTTCCACTACGCCGGAGATGGAAAGGTGGGCAGCCCACGGGCAGATGACTGATGCAATTATAAAGGTATGTGCGTATTGCACTGCTGCGTCTCTCAGGCAGCTCGACATCACTAGAACGTTACCCAAAAGGCGTGGTGACCTGGTGCTCCTTACAAAAGTTTGTTTAGCTTAAATAGTTTGCTTCGCGTTAATTTGTGAAAACTCTGAAGATGGAGAGAAGGAGGAACTCTGGTCCTCGGAAGAGCAGCTTCCTCCCCAAGCTGCGGCGTGATCTGGCGTGGGTGTGACGGGCACCTGTCTTCCTCAGCTGGGAGGTGTTGTGAAGCCTAACGATGGCGAATGTCACCTGGACGAGAGCGGCGAGTATACCCACTCCAGCCAACTGGACTACCCCAGCGTCTCGCACATCAACCAAAAGGTACTCACCAGTGCACCGGTGCAGGTAACTCAGCAGTGCAGTCGAGACCGGGTCAGACCGGATCATTTCAGGACGAGAGAAAGTAATGAGGATCTATCTTTAACGGGAGTGCCATTTTGGTGGAGGAAGTTTCTCCTCTGAAGAGGCACATTAAGATATGACAGCATATAGAAGTTCACAGGTTAGCGGAGAGGTAACGGAGTGTAAAGACCATGAAAATATTTCTGAGGGTAGAGAGGTTCAATCTCACACTGCAACCATGTATTGTCAATCAGCTTCTAATATCTACCCCACTGACGGAGCAAGGACTGGCGACTCCCACCGATATCATCAGCTGGCTATCGTAAACCTCTGTCACACAACGTCCGCTCAAACATGGTGCTTACAAATTTCTGAACCATGAATGCCAATCAGAGGGAAATATGAGACAGATGAATTAAGAGTAAAAAAGTGCTCCTATATCTTTTAAGTGGTGGGTGCAAACTTTTTCACAGTAGAGCCATCAGGAAAGCAGGCTTGAATTTCTTATCCTGCATTCCTTGGCCCGTGTTATAATTTAAATGGCTAGGAAGGATATTTGTCGCTCTGAGTGGGCACGCAAATCTCAAGAATACGCCACTACTGTCGGAAATTCATAGAGTCGTAACCAAGGTGAGAGGGTGGCAGACGGGCATGGTGGGTAAGACGGCTAGGGGCTCTGTGAACCAAACTAATAATGTTACCAAGACCCAAGAACTTGCATTAGTGCGTCATGTGGTGCTTTGTCACATGCCTGAAACGTACGTACGTACGTAGGCTTTGTTATTCGGATGAAATTGTGATACAAAATTGCGGTTCACTCTATTATTTCAAGAAGTTTTTCTTGCAGCACTCTGTTGGTTTTTAATTTTGTTTTAAAGAACATATTCCCAACAGTTGATGCGGAGTGGTTGCTGTTTTTACATCACTCACAGTCAGTTGTCTCATATTTCATCACAACCCGGGTTAAAGTGTAAACATAAATCATTTGTTAAATTCTATTATTAATTATATTTTGTTGAAATGTAATCGACATAATTATATATCGACTATCATATCCAAACTCTGCATCGCTGCATGTTTCAAATCGAGTTATTGTTCAACACAACTAGGTTTTCGTACAAAAATACTTCCATAACATATAATGCATGCAAAAACCTGTCTTATCCCACCTTTGGTTTCTTCACCAAATGGTTTTCCTACAAGAAATAAGCACGGTGCTCAATGTGTTTGAGCGTAACGACACCTAAATATTTACAGAAGCTTCTGGCAGCGTAACATCGCCGTCACACAAAAAAGCAAACAAGACAGAGGGCCTCAAACACAACTAGCCTGTCTTGCCACTCTCTTTGCTATTGTATCTGTTATATCAGTAAAGATTCTCCAACTTTCCTTTTGAACAATTAAGATGAGCTATTTAACCCGCGCCCCACCGGGGTCCGGCGCCACCTTCCCCACCGGGGGGCATCGATGGCCCCCTCTAACTCCGAAAATATGGGCGTTAGCGCAAATCTGCAAGTGCAATAGAAAGCTCGCGTGAATTCAGTAAGAAATTACTTCGCATGTTTTAGTGCTCAGGTCAATGGTTTGACCTCCAAGGTCAAATTAGGTCAAGATCGGCTATTTTCACTAAATATGCAATGATTAAGCAAACTGGGCATAACTCTTATGTCATTAGAGCTATTGAGGCCTGGTAAGTACATTTGATAGCAAATTGCCAGTACTTTTTCCGCTATGTGGAACTAAAGACCTCCCGCCAGTGGTTTGACCGCCAGAGGTCACCTCGTGACCTAATATGACCTGAGGTCACAAAGGTCAAAAGTGACTTTGCCGTATATCAAATGAAAGCCCGTGACAAGACAAACACGATGGTGTTTGTTTTACGCTTTACTCAATTAGGTCAAAGTTATTGTCAAAATACTGTTTTTGACCTCTGTGACCTTGGATGACCTTGGAAAAGTCAAGGGCAAATATGACCCCTGGGATCCGTGAAAGGGTGTCCAAAAACGCTGTTCTGAGCAGTCTGAGTATTTGCAATCATTTTTGTGGCTTTTATATCATGAAATAGCTTTTCCCATGCTTTTCAATGGGAGAGGTCGCCTCGTGACCTGACCTAGGCACGAAATCGAAAATCCCGGATATACACCTTTAACCCTGGAGGGTCATATGAAGTTTCAAATTATCACTTTGAATGTATTTACAAGCTTAAAGTGAAGTGAGGTACCTTTTGACCTCGTCTTGACCTGACCTTGGTGACCCGAAAAATTTATAGAAATATGAGTAGAGTCCTAACCGTGTGCCTGTTTTTTTATCCGAAAATTATTCCCTGGTTAATGTTTAGCCCTATTTTCCATAGGTGAAAGAGAACAGCATCAACATTATTTTCGCGGTGACAGCTGACCAGCGCACCACCTACGATGAGCTGAGCCGACACGTGGAGGCCAGCTCGGCCGGCACCCTCTCCAGCGACTCCGGCAACGTTGTGCAGCTCGTCAGGGAGCAGTACGACGTAAGGCTGACCCCAGCTGATCCTAGAACGGATCCAGGATCAACTGGTCAATGCGCGTACTTTTTGCTGCTAGTGCCTTTAATGTAGTGAAAGTACGATTCATTTTACCGCCCACAGTTCTGAGTTTTTAAGAAATTGATCAAAACCAGACAGTCTTTGCATGTTTGAGAGCCGGGTGGTCGGGTGGCTTAGTGGCTTCATTGCCCGTCTTTAGATCGGATAGCGTGGATTAATGTGCGTTCACTCCCCACAGCGGGAAACTGCCTACCATGTCCGATATGACCCGGTGGAGAGGATTCTTAAACACCAATACCAATACCGCCTGTAATTGGGCAAGCGTGCCTGTTGGAAGTGGCCCTAGTATATTTGACGTTTAATAAATTCGTGGTTTCAATATATTCGTGGTTGCAATAAATTCGATGTGGTGGGTTTCATCGCCAATCCGCTGTTTTCCCGCAGGCGATCACTTCATTTGTGGAGATGAAAGACAACAGTTCAGAGTTTGTCCAGATTCGCTATTTCTCATCCTGCCTGGGCGACGGCCCAGCTGAGGAGACCAACCGCTGCGACGGGCTCAGGATCGGTCAGAAGGTCGAGTTCAACGTCAAAGTCGAGGTACGCTGCAGATGACTTTTCAATTATACGCAGGAAACCCAAAGTGAGTGAACTAATGAGCTTTGCACTGAAAAGCATGACATGTTTACCAGTTCAAAATATGTTCAATTTTTCAATATGTGACCAAAGTCCTCCTGACCCAATCACTAATTCGGACTTAACACATGATCGACTGAGACGTGCAAGTGCCAAAGACAAACCTCAGGGCTTGTGTGACCTGCTCAGTATACAAGAAGGGCAGAATTAATGAGAGGGGGCAGCAGCGGCAGTGTTTGGTCTGCAGCGTACTCGCGTGGCGCCAGCACTCGGAGACCGAGAGCGCATGGCTGATGTAAACAATCCGCTGACTGGGGTGACCCGCCCTGCTGACCGGGACGGTCTAATCAGTACCATCGTGTTGCCTGATTATATGACTGTAAATATTCAAACAGGGGTGTCGCCTCGGACTTTTTACTGTATGTCGGGGGGAGACGAATCCCGAACTGGTGATGCCCAAAGGAGGGATGGGAAAAATAATCCAGGATTTGCGATTTCCAAAGGAAGCTAGGGATGGGCGAATCCCGGATTGGCAATACCCAGGGGAAGCTAGGGATGGACGAATACTGGATTTGTTTATGCCTGAGAGAGAGAGAGATATGAGCGAATTCTGAACTGGTGATGGCAGGGAGAGGGTGGGTGTAAGCCGAGCTATAATATTTGGACGTAATATGTGAGGAAAAGGCGACAGAACCTAGGTCGAGTCCCTGATCCGCCAGTTTGGTAATGCGTCCCTCTGTCCCCACCCTACCCCTCCACACTTTCGACGCTCATGCGAGGAAGGTCGGCAGCAAAACGATGCAGTGCTTTCGGAAGCTACCAGTAACTCAAAAGTTTTTTGTTTGTTTGTTGGGACTAAAAATTCTGGATCTAAACAAAGATATAAATGCACTTGTTTCCTCGCGCGAATTTCTGTCTCGAGTTTGGTTTAGCATCTAAGTCACTTACAGGCAGCCTCGTCATTCCGTGGTCACCACTTAATGCTGCTCTAATGGTAGCACACTGGACTAGGTACGATTCACACTGAAGGTCGCCTGATACCAGGAGTCCAATCTCGTTTGTTTATTCTAGTGGCGCTCTGCTGTGCAGAGCTGAAATTTTGCCAGTCCATCCTATCCCGTTGCCGGGTATGTCCCTGAACCAATGCGAGGGCGACAGCCATAGAAGAATCGCTGATCGAACGGGTGGGGGGGGGCACTCAGGTAGCACAGTGTCATTTGGACCAGGGGGCTGTGACAGCGGAACGTCCCAATTTAAGAGGAGCACAATGGGCTTTTCAACTCATTTCTTCCCAGTCAGCGCCATAGGGTTAGTGTTTGAATTTCTGATTTAAAGTGGGCACCGTGCCCCAGTGCCCCTCGTTAGGCCGCCAGTGCTAGTGGGTGCCACTTTTAGGGGCGTCGCCTATCAGGGAGCACCAAATTTTATCGCGGGGCGCCGATACTCCTTTCTAAAGGGGGTGGGGCGAAAATGCATCTAGCGGTGGAAAGCAATGTTTCAGGGGAGTGTTGGCCCATCGATTCCACCTGTCCCCTGATCGGTTTGATCGAGATGCACCGTTATTTTGCATGAGGTAGGTTGTATGCTCTGCTCTCTTCTCCTCCTGCTTAAAGGCTGCGCACATTTACTTACACTCTCATTAGTTGGCGATTCAATGGTAACGAAACTAACAAAATAAGCCTGCGTAGTTCACGCGTTATGGTGATTCAGGAAGCGTATGTGATAGTGCAATTGTGATCGGGATGCAGCCTGGGTATACATCACTCTGCGCCTTTCTCCGCGAGACGCCAGTGAGGTAGATTTAATACAATTATTTCCCAGATTAGGAAGGAAAACCCCTGCTAGTTCGTGCCCTTTAAATGTTTGTGTATTTTTATTTCAGTGAAAACAACTAAATTCCTGACCAGAACACTACAAAGCACGTGCCAAACAAAAGTGGCTGAATGTGTTCTTCTTTCAGCTACTGAAGTGTCCTTCAGACTCAAAGAAATGGCACGACTTCGTAGAAATCCGTCCGGCCGGTCTGAAGGAGGCTCTCATCATCGAGCTCGACATGCTGTGCCGGTGCGACTGTGAACAGCCCGACGGGCCTGTAAGTGGACGCTTGGAACACCAACCTTTTTACCGTCGATGAACATGATCCGACCCTGACTTGAAAAGGTAGAAGGCCTCGCATGATCAAAATTACTTCAAGGGCACTGAACTGGCCCCAGAAGACATCATTCCAACAGGCTTGGTTTCCTGTTAATTGGGCAGCATAACTTTTAAGAAAAAATTAACCCGTTGTGTAAAATGTCTTCTCAGTATGATGAACAGTGCGATGAAATAGGTCGCGTCCGAAGGCTCCGGTCACTCAACCGCTCTACTAGCTCGATATCAGCCATTTTCCAGTGCCTTTTCCAGGGGGGGGAGGGATTGCCGTGTAACAAGCGCACAGACTGCCGGCAGTGAGTGACCTCTGACCGGCGTTGTGACGTGCCGTCGCCGACGACAGGAGACGCCGTCGCCGGCGGCGGAGGAGTGCAGCGGGGCGGGTCGGCTGCAGTGCGGACAGTGCGTCTGCGACCCCCAGCGCTTCGGCGCCAACTGCCAGTGCTCCCAGGTAAGGCAGCTTCGGCACCAGAAATTACTGCCGTTGGGTTAGATGGCCGTTCGCAAGGCTGGATGATATGATATGGTTGGCACCATAGTGCTTGGGAATGTGCCGAAGTTTCTAATTCCGCACTTCTTTTGCCGCAATCATTAAATACAGTATAAGTATTTTACATAGTAATACCAAGCCATGTTTTCAAGGCGACCCTGGTGTTGTGGACCTGGAGTTGTGTTCTGAGTACTGCTCTGTTTTACGGCGACCCTGGTAATGTGGACTGAGTACTGCTCTGTTTTACGGCGACCCTGGTGTTGTGTTCTGAGTACTGCTCTGTTTTACGGTGACCCTGGTGTTGTGTTCTGAGTACTGCTGTGTTTTACGGTGGCCCTGGTGTTGTGTTCTGAGTACTGCTCTGTTTTACGGCGACCCTGGTGTTGTGTTCTGAGTACTGCTCTGTTTTACGGCGACCCTGGTGTTGTGTTCTGAGTACTGCTGTGTTTTACGGTGGCCCTGGTGTTGTGTTCTGAGTACTGCTCTGTTTTATGGTGACCCTGGTGTTGTGTTCTGAGTACTGCTGTGTTTTACGGCGACCCTGGTGTTGTGTTCTGAGTACTGCTCTGTTTTACGGTGACCCTGGAGTTGTGCTCTGATTACTGCTCTGGTCCAGGGCGATTCCTGGTGTTGTGGATTGAGTACAACTCGTTAGATTTGGCGAATATACGTCATTGGGACATATGGGCAAGTGTTCTCTAAACTGATAAGCTGCTGCTTAAAACAATGAGTCCTCCATGATTTTGCCATTTCTCCCCTAGAAAGTAGGCTTTAGTTCGTCCTCCAGCTCAGACCCCTGCCACGTGTACAGGACGACCCGGACGTGGACGTGGTGGAGGAGCGCTGCCGGCCTGACAACACCACCGGCGTGCTCTGCCACGGCCGGGGAGAGTGTGTCTGCGGACAGTGCAAGTGCTTCGAACGCGCCAACAAAAACGAGGTCTGCCGCTGTAGCTGACATTCAGACCGTGTTACACCAATGCGTAAATAGTACAGAGTAAATACACAGTGGGAGCCAGCTCGGGCTATTATCTGAGCTTCAAAATTGGTCTTTATCCATAACTTTCTTTGATAAGGTGGCGTCCTGTGCTGATATTATGCGAAGACTCGCCTGAAATTTGTTTCTCGTCACATAAAGTTAAGACGAGAAGTGTATTCATGCTCATGCTCACACGTTGGCTGCACCCTCACGTCGTCACGCAAGAGCGATGACGAGCATACTTGACGGGGACCCGGCTCCATGCAAAGAGGCACCCCCCGTCTACTTCTCTGTATTTGATCGGCAGGACGGGAACATCCCGAGTGTTTTCTACACGATAAGTTGGTTTGACGTAAAAAAGTTCAATTAGGTAATTCTGGTCCCCAGTCCCTGCATTTCTATTGGTTTACACATCATAATCTGTTTTGAGAAATGTATTGGGCAGCCGAATACATGGCCGCCCCCACTTTTGCAGAGTAAGGACTCAGGCCTCTGCAGCTCTCAGTAAATCCCAGCGGGAACTTCACAGTATACGCATTTTCGGATAAGTCGCAAGTCATGAAATTTGTCAAAAATTGAGTCTAAACTTTGGGCCAGTTTTTGACTAGGTGAAGTTAAGGCATCTCTAAGCCAGGTTCCGCCCCGGCAGCGCGTGGACGGTGAGTTCTGTCAGTGCGACAACTTTTCCTGCGACCGCCACGAGAAGCTGCTGTGCTCGGGGCCTGGCCACGGCACCTGTGTGTGTGGCGCCTGCGTCTGTCTGCCCGACTGGACCGGAAACGCCTGCCAGTGTCCCGCCAGCAACGCCTCCTGCATCGCCCCCGGTGAGGCGGGAACGCGCCGGCAAGCTGCCAAACCATACCTTGTTGTGTATGAAGTATGACTTCCCTAGGCGGGTTTAACACGCGCATTGACGGGGGTCTGAGCCACTTTCGCTTTGACGGGGGGGGTACTCGCCCCCTAAGATCTTGAGGACCACGCTAGGTAGCGGTAAACGGCAAACGGCGTTGAACGGTAAAGGGCATTGGGTAGCCCATCCACTTCTCCATGGAAAATATTTAACCATTTTTTTTCAGGTCACATTTAAGGTCACGAGAGGTCAAAACATGCCGTCATAGGGATAACATGTAAATGAAGGCTTTCGGCTATTACATCTGAACAAGTAAAGATAGAGCCAAATGACTTGAACTATAAGAACCCTCCCAGCAAGCCGAACCGAATGATATATATACTTTGACCTTGAAAGGTCAAATCAAAGATTTGACCTGACCTGAGGTCAGGTCAAGGTCAAATTATATAAAATGCATATCATTAAAACTGCAAAGACAATGCATGTTTAATGCAGCTAAAATAAACGCTCTATCACCATCCGTTACTGAGTTATTCAGTCAAAACCATTTTTCCTGTGTATTTCCAATGGAGAGGTCATGGCTCGTACTTGACCTTAGGTCATCGATATCAAAAATACCGGAACATATTTGAGAGATCTCAGTGGGCCCATTATGTGATATGAGTTTCAATCGGATAAGTTCACCCTGTTCTGACTTATGCTATCTTAAACTTTTTATGGTCAGGTCACTTGACCTGTACTTGTGACCTGACCTGAGATGACCTAACCTTAAAATTTTCAGAGTAAGTGTAAAATGATGAGAGAAAAGGTATGCCAAGTACGGTGGCGCTACGCGCCGCCGTTTTTATGCTGTCCCCGAAAAACTCCGCCCGCCTCCGTCAATGCGCGTGTTAATGCCTACCAGTGACCGACCTAGGATTCACCCAGGGGAAGAGGTAGCGAAGTTTGAGGCAGCAGAGATGTGTCACCTAGACATATACGAGTGGGTCTCCCCTCCCCCATAGGTCCCTAGAGCCGTCTCCTGTGAATGGCAGGCCGTCCATGCTGGGCTACGAAGGCGCCCATAACGCCCTTTAAATGCAATAGTTATGCAGCGCAGGCGCATTAGGATCTATTTTAGAAGGCGACACTGGTAGAGGTGCCCTATTTCTGGAATTTTTCTTGTTTTCTGTCCTTTCATTGGCAGCCACAGGCTTCAATTCACTATTTGGCGACCATCTTCAGACAAAAATGCCCCTTTGACATAATTTGATTCGCTGTTTCCCAATGAAAGGTTTAAAAGACCTTCAAATACTAAAAAGAGCTGTTGGGAGGCCATTCCTTGGATTTCACAAAATACGCCCCCAATTGGTACAGCCCCTCTCCTCTCCCAGCCCTATACTAAAACCATCGATTTTTCAGTGATCTTGTTCAGTGATCAGTCTTTTAGATGGCATGAGTGGGGTCCTCCTGACTCTAATTTGGGTATTCTAAGTAAGACAATATTTAGTAAGTCTTATCGTTTAGAAAATGGGTTATTTTTTCGGAGAGTAACGGCCAAAAAATTCAATCGGGATTTTTGTCTGAGGTTTGGGCGGCTTACCACGGAAGACACCAGGCAGTATGGCGTCCCTGCCTGGACACTTTCTGAAGTCAAGTTAAAGCGCCTGAGCCATGGTCAGGTCTAGGCGTCAAGGGAAGAGGGCACTCCCCCCTCTCATCGCCTCTCGGTGTCCCCCGAAATTGTCACGCCGCCCACTGGTGATGTCGATGGTGCCGCCTGAAATGTTGACTCCCACCCCTTTCCCCCTCGATGCGAGTGTTGGTGTTCCCATGATAGAATTTGGTGACCACATGATAGGGTTTTCGTCCAAAAGTGGCGCCACTTGGTCTGGATGGTGCCCCGACCATTTGCTACCTCCCCGATTGGCAATCCTGGATACGCGTATGACCTGAGCTGCAGTATCGGCATTTACAGACGTTTTCTAGTCTTCTTAGGGTGCTGAGCACCCACAGGGCCGGGACGCCTCCACGAGGTTGGAGGGGCGTCTGCCCCTTCCCCTTGAATCCTCATGTTTGCCATAGACGAGGATGGAGGCCGTACTGGTCAAGTCTGTGCACCATAAATCTGTAACAGCAGAACCCAAACTTTTGCATTTCTTCGCATCACATTAAAGTGTGCTTGCCCTGCACATTTTTACAGGTTGCCTAGATGCCACATAATTTCCGTTTCCATTATCTAAAGGTGTATTTATACGTTGTATTGTCTTTGCTCTCACCAGGTGACACGCGAGCCTGCTCGGGCAACGGCGCCTGCGAGTGTGGCAGGTGCCAGTGTCTGGAGGATAGGAACGGCAGGTACTCCGGCAAGTACTGCGAGGACTGCCCGGTGAGGGAGAGGAGAGAGAGAGAGAGAGAACGCTGCGGGTCAGCTTCCTACTGAGCAGCGCAGGCTATGGCAGTGCCCTAGAACCAGAAGTGGAAATTTCTTCTTTCTCCAGGGACGGGTGGAGGTGGAAAGGTTTGAAGGATAGGCTTCTACTGATACGGCGGTGCTAAATATTTTTAATACTCTGTTTAAGACCCAGAATCCAAGATGAAAACCACCTGGCATCTCCGTCCAGACCCGCAGCATTTCAGATTATTGACCACTCTTGGGGGCGTTTTTGCTTCTTTGAATGCTCCAGTCTTGACTTGCATCTAGTTCCATTCTGTGTTTGTTCTACCTTTTGTAGCACGTTTAAAGCACTCTTGGAGCTGCCTGCATCCTGGGATTATTTTCATGGAGGTTTCCACCCCATGAAATGAGCTGTGGGCTTGTATCTTAGGTACAAGATTGTGATGAAACTAAAAAAGGCAATGGTGGGTTAGTCATGACTGATATCATCTCCTCTCCGCAGACATGCAAGGGCAAGTGTAGCGAGTACCGCGCCTGCGTGGAGTGTGAGGTGTTTGGAGAAGGCGAGCTGAAGGACAGCTGCGCCTCCAACTGCTCTCACCTTACCATCAACAGCACCAGTGTCGTCGAAGGTCGGTAACACCCTGACCAACGTGAAGGGTAGAGACCAAACACAAAGGTCATTTAATAGACATAGAGTGTCTCAGCCGAAAGAGAGCAGTGGCCGCTCGTCAGTAAGTTTTCTTATTTGTAAAAAATTCGCCTAAAACGTACGTTTTTGTTTACATGAAATATTGCAAAGGTGAGCTCGAATCTAGACAGTCTGTTGATGGAAATTGAGTCTTTGTTCCTTTGAAAGTTTGGAAGAAGGAAAGATAGAAGGGAATAGGAAAATTGTATGATGGGATTTGAACTGAGATGGCCAGAAGGCAGGTGTGGACCCAAGAGGGATATCAGGTCATGTACTATATACTTTTAGCTGTTTTCGGCCGGTTTTCTTCAAAACTACAGTTTTTCATGATTTTGATTTGGTCCCCGGAATATTTGGTTTAGATTAGAAGTGGAAATTTCTGGACCTGGGGACCCGGGGTAAAAAGCTTGGCCCAGGCCCATGAGCTTTGACCGGGCCTGAAGACCTGAGCATATGCCGGGCTGATATTTTATTTCATTAAGGGTATTTCCGGGTTTCATCAGCATTGAGAAACAAAGTAATTTTTTCTGTAGAATCAATAGAAATTGTTAAATCAAAACCTAGAATTTTCACAGCCATAAAACAATATAATCCCATGATTCTACAAACAGTTTTTGTCCTCAAAATAATGTAGGATTAAATTTAATGCATGGGCAGACAGGCAATAAACACCCAAAACATGCCGTTCTGGATTATGTATGTTCCTATAACCACGGCGGGAAACCGTCCTCCGTGTCCGATTTGACCCGGTGGAGAGGATCCTTAAACACCCACGCCAATACTCCCTGTAATTGGGCAAGTGTGCCTGTTGGGAGTGGCCCTAATAAAATAAAATGAAATAAAATAACCCCATAATGTTAATATGGCTAGATTTAAGATTGATTATGACAGCTTTGGTATCTGTTTTCTCATATTTGTTCAGAAACACATGTATAGCAAGACTGGCGGATCCAAGGGGCCCAAGGGGGCCGTGGCCCCCTCCAAAACCTAAAATGGTAGGTATCTGTTGGCCCCCTTCAAAGGACCACATTTTAGCCGTTTTTTTTAGAAATGCTATGTTTTTGCGATTTTGTCTCCATTTAGCCACCCTAAAACGTTGGTCTGGCCCCCTCCAAAAGTTTTTCCTGCATCTGCCAATGTATAGCATACTTGTGTTTTAACAGATTTCTGCTTGAAATCAGAAAAAAACGGTTTACAATGAAAAAACCATTTACTCAAGTGCTTCAAAATAAGTTTAAACATTTCTGTGGTAGAGGCCACCTGTGTTGGAGAGATTAGGAATAAGAATCTGGCTGGAAATTCTTACAAATGGCAGCAAATGAATATGGACCTAGTGTCCATAGCCGAATTGTGATCCGTATCGGACTGTCAATACAATCTATCAAGGGCTATCTCCTCAGCACTATAGCCCAGTGTGTGCTAAAGTGCAGGTGAAATAGCACTTTGCACAGTATGACTCCAGTAGGTATTATCATGATCGGCTAGCCCATCCGAGTCATATTTTGCCTATGGAAACTAAGCCATAGCATGGACTCTATTTGTTGCAGTTTATCTATTGGCATATTGTTTCCTGACTTTTGGATAGCTTTCAGAAAAAAAAAGACACCAAAGCCACCAAATATTTTTTAAACTCCACCTCAAGTTGACATTCTAGATTAGCAGCGATTAAAAAAAGTTATTTCATGCGATCATGGCACACATTAATTCCCGCACCGCTCGGCGTCATGCCATTTAATATATTGGCGCAGGGGCGGATCCAGGGGGCTGGGGGACAGAAGCCCCCAATGTCCGAGCCTCCATAGCTAATACATAGGCGAGGGGCTGCCCGGGGTACTGGCCGGTAAGGCTCGAGACCCCTAGCCCCTCCCCCTGAAATGAATTCCTGGATCAGTTACTGTCTTTGAGTACCTTTATCAATGTTCCCGTTGTGAATCAAATGTCAGACGCAACTACTCTCGCCTCAACCATCCCAAGAATAATCATGACAATATCCACGTAACTGCAAAACTGCAACGCAAACCGAATCAACAGAGGCGCAATACAAACTGTGTAATGCATTGCTTACGTGCGTCAGAAATACAGCAGTTAGGGCATTATTGAAGGCAGCGTACATCATAAGCAAGCTTTATTTGTCTGCCTTATAATCAGTACTGCACTTCATGTCTTATGGTTTTGTTCTTTTAGGATGATTGTTGCTGACTTGTTGATGATGACTGAATCTGCTTCATGCTGTTTGCGCATTTCTTATATGATAACTGGATGTAACTAAAAGGGTTTCCAGACTTTATTGTCAGAAAACATCTATATATTTTAGTGCCTCGATAATCTATATTTGATTTATATAGTAATCTAATACCTTTTCAAGATACCGGATCTTTAACGGGCATATTGCGCCATGTCTTCCATCATCGGGCTGGGCCGGGCCTCCAAAATTTCCCGAAACTCCCACTCTAGTTTAAATCCACTCTTGTCAGGATATTTAGCATGCAGTAGAACTCCTTGTTTAGCCTTGTATTCGTACTAGAATTCACCGTTGCAGATGAGTAGGATGTGTCGAGAGCAGAATTCGTCCCCATCGGCCCCGCGCCGACCCCAATCGCTAATGAACAGCTGGCAGCTGCCGGAAGGCTCAGGTTGAGGAGGGAAGTGTGAGAGTAATGCATTAAAAAAGAAGCAGACTCTGAAGCGCTGTTTTTTATGCAAGCTGTGAAAAATATGAGGGCTAGGGTCTTTCGAAATCCTCTACACTACTAACAGTCCTGTTCAGATGCCAGGAAGGTATCATGCCCTCTTTCAGCGTCATTCGCGATTCCGCCGCGCGGTGGTACGACTTCGCTATTCGTGATGCTGTGCCGTAATGCACATCGGGTTGAATGCTGAACCGCATCACTTATTTTACTATGGTCCGCGCCACAATGTTTGTACCTACCTGATACCTACGCTGTACCGCAATACACTCTCACTGATAGTTGTACTGTTCCGCAATACGCTTTACTTTCGGGCGTCAACCCTTGAACCGATGCTTTTCACTCCACAGGGAGAGTTTAAGTCCCCGGCAGGCCATTTCCCTGGGGTAATTTCCAAACTCCCCCTTCGCCCAGTTGAGTCACCTGAGGAGAGGGTGTGCACCTTCAGCGACAGTCGGGGCTGCCGCTTCCGCTTCGTCTACTCGTACGACGAGTTTAACAACGCCGTCATCCGGGCTCAGGAGACCAAGAGGTGCCCGGCTGCCCTCAACGTTCTCGGTAGGCGGCGGGGTGCTTTGATGTGACGAACTTGCCTAGATTTAGGATGGTATGTGCAAATCGTCGGGCTCACAATGTGAAAACGTTTCTGAGGAAGCTCATCAGATACTTCCGTATATATGATGTTTTAGATACTGTTTTGTTGCTGTTGATGTGACCCAACTGCTACGTGACCTCATAAAAATAACAAATATGCCAAGTGATCCTGATAAGCGCCGAGTTCTCGGCGGCAGTGACGTCAGCAGCCCCGGGCGTCGAACACTGCGGCCGCTGCTGCTTCCCTCGGCAGGTATCGTTCTGAGCCTGATCGCTGCCATCGTGGTGGTCGGCATGGCCGTCCTCCTGCTGTGGAAGCTGCTCACCACCATCCACGACCGCCGCGAGTACGCCAAGTGGGACTCGGAGCGCAAAGCCGCTAAGTGGGACACGGTAAATGACGACGCGGTGGCGGGCCCGGGAGAAAACTATCCCGCCTGGTCAACCTGCTGGAGTTTTTGGTGGTTGTTATAACGCTAACAGTATTTTGCCCTACCGTTGCTTCGTTTAAGGGAATGTGGCACCTTGGTCGAATCCTGGAATTTAATGCCATTAGGCGTACTTTTAGCCCAAAAAATGAAACCAATTTCTCTGAAAAATGTACAATAAGCTCAATATTTTTTATTAAAAATACTCTTCTAGAAAAAGAAATTAATATCAGCCTGTGGATGATGTCACGATCTGGCAGCCACTACCATACTTGAAACGCTTCAAGGGCTTCGATTGGCTGATGCTCATGGTGACGTCAGCATATGTCGTCACACCAGTAGCTCACAACAATGGCCGCCCGGCGACGGGCTGATGGGGGGCTGGTGTCAGGTAGGTTTCAGTTTTTTTCTACGGAAATATCGAGCTCCAAGACAAATGAAATATGGAGTACCGGGTTTACGGACTTGTTTACAACTTGGCTATCTCAGTTAAAATCACGTTGTGAAGGTGCCACATTCCCTTTAATGGTTCGTTCAAATATTTTCAGTGCCATATAATATGCAGCCGCAGTTGCCCCATACGCAGTTTCTTCAACTGACGGTTGTGATCCACGTTGATACTCCAGACGTGTACAAAGAAGGGCTCGCCCGTTTGGTCCCCTGCCCGCATCGAGCGCTGAAGGCGCCCTCAATGAAGATCTAAAACCCTCAAAATGCATGAACTTTGGGAGATGTGTACTTCTTTCCAACAGAAGTTAGTCCAAGAAATATAGCAGTTTCCTTGCAAAAAGAAATTTGAATCACCCATTCCCTAAAAACACCTCGAATTGCCGTGTTCAGGACGCCCCTCGTAAAAGTATAATGACCCACAAGTGCTATATTAGCGGCACTGCGGCTATTTTTCCAACTCCCCCTCTAGAAAAATTTTAGATCTGGAACTCTGTTTAACAAAACTCAAGTGCATACCTCATAAAAGTTTAGATGCAACTTAATACGGTCGGCGGAAGTTCTTTGAAATCCCTGCAAGATGTACCTATCCACAATTCAACTGAGAGGTTTCCATTCAAAAGCCACAAACTTCCGAAATAGTCGAGCACGCTTTCTCTGAGCGGATAAAAGATGAAAGGAAGAACTGGAGAAGTACTTCAGCCACGAGTAGGCTGAAGCACATCGATTTCTTATCTGACATTGTGCGACCCAGCCGCAGTCTCTAACAATGTACCAACCCACTGTTTCAGGGCGAAAATCCGATATACCAACAAGCGACATCCACCTACAAGAATCCCATGTACGGCGGCAAGTCATAGGCGTCCAGGGACTCGTGTCTCGTGGGTCAGTGTTTTGTTGCTAGCGATATTGATGATAAGGTATCGGCAAGCGTCAGAGTGAATTTAAAGCCACAACTGTCATAGAGGAGTGACTTTGTGATAAATAAGGTATAGGATGATCTAGAAGATTGCAGTGCTTGTCTGTTGTGATTTCGATTATGTCTTTTTACTGTGTTCTTGACAACGCTTGGTTGGTTATCGAGCTGGCACGGACATATTTGGAAGAATTAAATTATCCGTGGGAGAAGTAACAGTATTCAGGTTAAGATCGCATTGGAGAAAGCAGATAAGATCCTTAAGATATATTATAATGTTAATTCCAACCGCCATGTCACTGTTCAAAGTGCGGGATTTTGGAAGGGGTTTAATCTTCTCCTGACAGGATATGTATTCAAAACCAATATTCTTTTAAGAAGTTTCATTGTTCGACCAGCTCTCGCTGCCGAATATTTTCATTTTATCTTAGACGAAATCGGACAATTCTTATGAAAATATAGTGGTGGGCTGGCCCTCAGTCCCTCTAGTATTGTTACTGACTTTTTGGCCAAAGCATTTCTATATTAAGACTCAATCATAAATTGCTCAATTTTTTTATTTCCATTCAATCACATTTTTTTACGAAATTGATCATTTCTTTTGAGTTGCTGCTTTACCCAAATCAAACATACGTAATAGCCAACAAGTTTTCTTTCAATTTCCACGTTGAGATTTCCGTGCCATAAAATGAAATCCCGGTGCTCAAAGTAATGCAAGTTTTGTTATTATCTGAACCGTTTTATATTTGATAGCTTTACTTCATATTTGTCACCTTCCCCCTCTCATATTAGTAGACTAATCAAGACCCTGTGTCTTGGGTTATTATAGCCTCGAAATCTCTTAAGCCACCGGTGTCGGGTTCAAGTCCTGGCAGATCCTCTGGATAAGTCGATCTGATCCGCCAAATCTTTTCCAACAGGATGAGAGTTGCTGACGCCGTATAACCCTGGCAGTTGGTGCGTCGTTAGACCCCAACAATTATTATTATTGTCTTGGGCTAGTCACATAACCCATCGGATGGCGATACTGTCGAACATTTTTGCCTTTATCTATCTAAAATTTTGCATTCGTCAAAGATGGTGCTGTATCTCGTGGAGACGCATACCTTGTTGCCTATGTGAGTGATCGATTTCGAATTTTCCAAACTTGTTTATTTAATTTCGAAGGTGGTGTAAATCTTTTAAGTAACGAACGACTTACTCTTGCTAACAAGTTTTGATTTTATCAGCGACGTTGGTGCCTATGCACTGGAGGAGCGGCACTGCCAAATGAGGACAAAGGAAGCTATTCGTTGTGTGAAAAGTGGACGACAGATAGGCGTCTGCACCCCCCCCCATCCCTCCTCCCCCCCACTCCCCCGCAGCGACGACCCTGTTTTATAACGTTTTTATCATCCAACTTAATCATGTTTTTCCAGTTTGCTTCTCTGCTAAAGTAGGTCTACTTCTAGTCTTCTTTTACATGATTTAACCGAAATGTTAAAAAGTCATCGGTTTGGAGAGGAAATGGATATCATATACCTGTCTTTAATTTCCATCCTTAAGTGTCTAATTGCAAAATAATTTAGTGTCACATTGCAAAGCTTTAGCAAGAGCAGCAAGACTATTTACGATTATTTTTTGCTCCAATATCCATATGACTTACCGTGTTCTTCGTGCCGTGTATGTACATGCATGCGTATATTCCAAGCTTGCGATCTCGGGAAGCGTTTTGATAATGTATGCGAGAGTTGTGCGTTGGGCTTTTTGTTGACATGTAAGCAAAATAGGACCATGGAGCCTCCACGAGTTGACAAATATCTGTCTCATGTGAGCCCATTAACGAGTGGTCCTAAGTAGCCTGAACCAATTCCCAGAATATTGATACTGAAAATTTGATTTGCGGACAGATTTCTTCTTTGATGTGCTAATGCAAATTTGTTATAAGTGTTTCTACTGTACAAAAACCATACATCACCAGTAACTTGGCAACGTTATCGATTGGCAACGTTATCGATAGCCGCGCTCTGACCATTCCCGTCTCTTGTGACCTGATGAGGAATAAGCCATCATAATCTGCATGCACTGAAGATTCGATCTCTGATGAGATGTCATGTAGTCGATGCACACTTATGCGTCAACGCTGTTAACAATTATATTTCTGTACTTTGCCGCAGGGGCGTAGCCAATGGGGGCGGCAGGGACGGCTGCCCCCTCCCCTGAGGGCTCGAAGGTCACCCTGAGGTCACGGGCCGCGCGAAGTGCGGCTCTCCCGAACTATGCTCTGGGGCTAAAATTTGCAATTTCATACCAGACAGGGCCCTCTTAAGCCCTCTTCAGCACTCTATTCTGTAACAAGCTGGGCCCTTTTTATCCACCAGGTCCCTTTTGGCGCTGTCGCAGGGGCCCTTTTCGGGGCGCCCCCCCTGAGCGAAAACCTGACTACGCCCCTGCTTTGCCGATCTTTGGGTGTGGCTGGTGCGCGCTAAAGTGTGGACATAGCCTGTAAGCTTTGGAATTTATGTTTTGCGGGCAATGTAGAAAATTTGATATTTTGGGCCTTACCCAGAGAATGTGCGAAATGCAAAAGCATTGGGGTATTGTGCAAAATGCTCGAGTTTCTGGACAAAGTATGAAATTTCCAAGTTGTTGGTCATTGTGTCAATTGCCCAGACAATTTTTAACCTAGCGCATGGCAATTTTTGTGGAGGTAGAATACGGCTGGTTGCTACCTATGGTATCATAGTGAAGAAATTGCCTGACTGTATCCTGAACAAGGAATGATAAGTGAGTGGTGAAAAATAATTCCCCGTGGCGGATTTAGCCCGTCGGTTTGGGAGGGGCAAACCAAAGTCAAAAGTCGCAAAGCAAAAAAAAAAAAAACGCCCCGCCGTGAAAGCTGCGCTACAACATCACTTCCGGTAGAATTTTTGAATTTTGAGTATTTGAGGCGAAAAGCTAAAAAAAACGTCACGGGATGAAAACTGTGGGCTTGAGATACTTTTTCCGGTCCGAAGCCCAATATTTACACTGAACTTAACTGGTTCTGTTTGAAGTTGAGAGTTAAAGCACCGGAATCTTGCTTATTAACTAAAAAGGAGTCGGGGGAAAAAAGGAGGGGGCAAAAACATTGTTTTGCCCCGAGCTTTTCCGTTTGGGGGAAAATGCCTTTTTGCCCCGCCCCCTCTTGGATCCGCCACTAGGCTTTGATGTGTTTCGACTTTGTTTTGTGTATCTGTATATGTCTGTATTCCATATTTTTGTAAGCGCCTCATTCCTTCCTGATTCATACAACACAGAATCAGACACCTGTTTGTCTCTATGTAAGCTTCCGGAATGTGGCATTTCCTGCTGGTGTTTCATTGGTTAGTTTACTGTGGGGTGATGACCTGGCCTTGATCATAGCTGCTCTGGCTGCTGCTCCATTGACTGGCTGGTGGAACTCATATAATATACAAAATCTTCCTCTTCATGAGTGAGTCCGAAAAAAAAAAGTCGCTCCTTAAAATGACCACTGTGCCCCACCGAAACATTGCTTCTTACCTCCGTCCCCTCTAGGATACAATTATGGACGCCCCCGTAGTAAGATTTCGGTGTCCACCTCATACATTGAAAAAACAAAAAGTGACGCCTTCTCGGTCCAAATGGTGACCCTTGACAAAATGCCACCTCCCCTGACATGTTTTTAGGAAACATCCCTACGTCACATCGTTTTAAGATGCCTGAATTAGGCAGGGATGTGGATTTATATCTCTTTTGGGTTGCCTTAACACCCCCAATGATGTGCTGGGCACCCCCAATGGTGATTTCGGCACCCCCACCAAAAGGTGAAACAAAGTCCTTATAAAGTTCGTAAACAGAGGAAATTATCAACAATTACCCGTTCCACAGCGTTATATTATAGCGACATCCTGCATGGACCTACAATTTGAAATTTTATCAAACACCGGAAAGCCTCAGACATAATGAACAATAAACATATATGATGTTTCGAGTCCCGAATTATATTTTGTGCCTTTTCTCCAACTAACACGGAGCAAAGCAGCACGTGTTTCCCTCTTCTGGTATATTACCTGGTTGTACTTCTGCAGCGCTCCCACTTTCTATAACTCACTTTCTATAACCCACTTCAGCGTCTTCACTTTCTATAACTCGTCCGACGGTTAAGTTTTATATTTATGAACATCCCTCTCCTCCTTCCTTCGGTTACCTTGGGACCGGGCCCCAATCCTCTCCACCCGACAGAAACCCATCGCGACACTCCCGACTTCAGCGAGCTCGGCCGCCGGCTGGCCTGTGCTGACTGCCGCCGTCTCGCCTGTACCGAAGAACAGCCTCGGATGGTGTGGCAAATGATCAAGCCAATAAAGAGCAAGGTATGGCAATACATTTTTGAAAGATATAATTTTAATACGTCTCCTGGTGGGTGGTTTAAAGCTCAAGCATTTTCCTGTAAAGATTTCAGCTGAATTTCTCTCGATACAAGAGAACGCGCCTCCACCAATCAGCGGCCGCCATCCGCCGGCAGCCGCGATTGCCTGCGGGCACAGAGGTTACAGAGGTCACGCTGGGCGCCGCTGACGCCAAGTTTAAACATCGGTGGGGAGGGGTCGCGGGCGACTTGTAATGACTACATGTGTGGTGTTAAACATGGTGGCCGTTATGCCTGGTGTCAGATCGAGGGAGGGGGACCGGTGTAGGGGACATTTTGTGCACGTGGGTAGATATATGGGCTAGGCGTTTGTGCAATGTGCGTTGTGCAGTGCCGATATCAATGAAAAAACATGAGTGCGAGTCCATTTAAGAGTTCAGTATGTGTATCGTTGTCGGTTCAGGCACCAATTTCGAGTCTATGGTATTTTTAGATATCAGAGCAAATGATGCAGTTTTCAAGACTTTTTAAAATTGACACACTTATTAGTAATGCAACTCACACGCCTATCTGATATTTCATACGTATGCAACACTAGAAATTTCAAATGATAAAATGACAATTTAAGGCGGAAAGATAAGTAGTTCTTTCTGATCGTGTTAATAAGGAGGGTCCAAGGCAAATCACAAGATGCCCGAGGGGATGAACTGATAAGTATGTATATTTAATGGCTTGAACATCACTGTATTCCTTTAGCATACGCCATTCCCCTTCCAGTTACCACATCCTTTCGATGTCACCGCCACTCGGCAGTTAGAAGCCACTGTGTACCGCCGTCTAACCGTGATTGTCCGACCTTCTATCTTTCAGCCTATAAAAATAGGTTTTTATGCTATAATACTCCGCTATTAATATCCCGGGTGATGTCGCAGTTTCTGGTTATTTATTGTTTATTATTATCATTAGTTGTGAAAAGTTATGTACCGATGCTAGATCAAGACGTTCAACTTTCAGTATTCGCAATATACCTAATTTGGTGGAATTGAGGCAGTGGGTGACCTCACAAGTAGCGTCACGCATTAGAAGGTCGAATCCTAGCCAAAGAGCGAAGGTCGAAGGCCAAAAAGTTGGAAGGTCGAATCTAGTCAAGGGTGACTAGAAACTCGAAGACCCGACTCCAACTGCCTCGATGTCGACAGAGGTCAAGAATCTCGCCAACTCGTCCACGCTCGTGGGTAGCCAAATGAGGTTCAAGGACCAGAACTTAGGTAGCCAATCACGGAGATTTGACAGAGATCAAGAATTGCACTTACCAGCACAAAACAAGTATCTCCACGATCTTACCGCCACGTAAAAAGAACTATCCATAATATGCAATGCTACCTTGACTGATTTTAGGTAACATTATAATTTTAGTGACAGACGATGCAAATTAGTGACAAATAATTTATCCTTACTCACTCGCGTTATTTCACAGCTGAGTTAGAGATGGGTAGGTAACCACATCGGCAACGAAATTGACCCATATAAAGCCATGAGAAAAAGGTACTCTAAATTGCGATGACATGAAAACGGTAATATTCATTATTTTGTATGAATTTGACCATTTATTTTGAATAAAAAGAGAAAAATTTAAAATCTATACCAGGATCTATAGTGAAATTATTCTGCATAGGATAGTAAATCCACTGCTTACGTTGTACTTGAGGACTCGTTTTGCAGAATTAGAGATGGTCTGGTAGCCAGGCCGCCAACGAAAATTACGATTAGGGACCACCAGGTAGCCACTTGGGTAACCACAAAGTTTTGCGTTTCTGGCGCGGAAGTAGCGAGAAGAAAGCAGTCAGATATACGTGTTGTTGAAGCTGCTGTTTGGGTATCTTACTATGAGGCTGTAGATTTTGACCTAAATCAAAATAGGAGGTTTTGTTGCCAGTGGTAAACCCACTACCAATTCTTATATATTATGCCGCAGCCAGAGAAACGCAGGGCAAAGTGAACTCTGCCAGATCTCAAAAGCCCAGGAGAGTAGAGTGATTTGAGGGTGTCAATAAGAGCACACATTTTAATCATGTGCATGCGAGATATCAAAACTGTAGACCTGTGGAGATGAGAGTTGCAAGTTTTGGCTTTGCACCTAGAAAATTAGATGCTGTTTGGTGCCCATGAAGTCAGGTAAACTGCAGGTAGGTTTCTTTGGTGCCTACCTGCAGTTTTGGTGTCAATTTTATCAAATCAAACTTAACAAAAATATAATGATTCCACAAAAGTTTCCATTCAGCAGGTGAATGTGGTGCTGCTTATTGATCTGCTTTTAATATTTCTAGAATTTGCTGGATGATGGTTGTGGTATTAAGAGGTACTTGTCCTCTGGCTGAGTACCTATATTTGGTTGCATGCATTGGAGATATTTAAATTATATGCATTCTTTTAACAGAATGTTAATTGAATGTATCCTTCAAGTAGCTTAAGTCTCAGCATGGTGACTGCTACAGTCAAATGGTGGTTGTCTGCTATCTTAGCAATGATGATCTAAGCAATGATTGATCATAGCAAGCAGTTGCAGTAAGGGTACTAGACTCTGACGGCACATATTAATTTTCATGTATTTTTTAATTAGGTACTTGATAATATTTTTGACTGATTAATATGCTCAGCTAATGGACGCATGCTTGTATTACAGCACACACAACTTGTAATCACTGCACATATACTTAACCTTTTGCTGTTTGGTACTAAGAGTATGCTATATGTAATTATTAGTCTCCAAATCACTGTAAATTTAATTACTTTCATAATTCCACTTTTTGAGAATACTTTTTCACTCACTAAGACAGTTATTCTGGGAGCCATTTAAAGCCTCAGTTCATGCAAAAGTTAATTTCGCTTCAGGTAGCCATGTTGGTCGCGTCAAGGGATGTGGGTAGCCAACCTGACATGTTCTTGACCTCTGGATGTCGATTGGAGAGTACGAAGCGTGCCTTTCCGTACAGGGCTATTGCCCACTGGAACACGCTTCCCAGGGACGTCACTCGGATCTAAAAGCTGAATACAATAAAGAAGTATTTCCACAGAAAACTAGAAGATGAATAATAACTTGGATGGTATGCTTAGTTATAGCGTGTATTTTACGTGTGCTGCTTATCACCTGTGTGTCAAAGGCGTTACGACACCTGATTTACGAGTGTGTGGTATCTGTGAATACCGATATATGTATATAACGATGGAATTTGTAACGATACCTGAAAAACCAAATAATTGGATGGGACTCGAGCTATGAATACAGAATACAGAACACCGAAAAAATTCTTTTGTCAGTAGATGTTGATTTTTCAGGCCGAAATTTCCGTACTGACCGAAACAATATGTACAGTGTACTAGAATTTTGATACAAGGATGGGTGAGGACAATAGTGAAGCATCTAGCAACGTTAATTAAATTATTTCGGGCGGCGACAATTTTTAACGGCTGTTTTTTTTGTATGTTCAAAATGTTTAAAACATTATTGTGAAATCTTTATAGCACGGCACATGTCAGTAGAAACGGTAGCTGAACGGTTTCTAAATAAAGCAGTAGCGGGTTGTTGCGTGGATTTTAATGAGTGGTACCATGCAGGGCTGTAAGCTTATCTCTTTGGGACTGTCCGGGAACCCGGGATTATATATCGAGTTAGTGTTAAAATACAGTTTAAGTTATATCAATCATGATTTTCAGGATTCAAAAGGGCAGTGCAATGGCTAAAACAAAGATAATATTATGCCACCTCCTTTTATATGGTGGTCATTTGAATTTTCCTTCCTCAACTTTGGGCACCCCCAATGATGATCGCAAATCCACACCCCTAGAGTTAAGAATTAATATTTTTACAGTATCAGCTTCAAATCGTCCATAAGTAGCTAATTTAAAGTTTTCTCTGCTAAAAAAGAATTGACGCACTAGGGTCACTGCTCACCTTCCACTCGGCGAAATAACTGTTCAGATGCCGTGCCAGATGCCAGTTCAGATACTTGTTCAGATGTCAGATGCCGTACTGTTCAAAAGTCGTACACAATGCGTGCACTTAAAGAGAGAAAGGCTAACTGTTTGTTGCACAAACGGTTGTGTGACTATATCAGGAGCAGTTGAATATGAGGAAGGTATCAGGGCAGTCCGTCAGGATGCAGCCGCAGCTGACGTTCCCTGAGTTGTACCAGAAGGTGTGCGGAACATTTCTTGGTTGTGAGATCGCTGGGAATTTTAGCAAATAGTTTGAGCAAACTTTACATGACGCAGTTTTTTATATAAAATGCCCAGCAGGTTTGGGCAGTTTACAAAATGCTTGGCAGTTTTGAAAATTGTCAGGCATTTTGAACATGGGCCGGAATATCAGACCATTTCCCCGTAACATGTACATTGCTTGAGCCGGGGTAGGAAAGCACATATCCGACCTCTAACCAGTACAAAATAAACATAAACTATTTTTTGGAAATTTTAGTGGAAATCTTTGGTGAGTTAAAAAATACATTTTTAAAAGTTCTCCTGACCGGAAGTGTCCTCCTGCAGGGTGTGCATTTGCCTTTCCACCCAGTAGGACAAATATCGACTGCTGTATGTTCGGTCCTTGCTATTGTAAACATATCTGAGCACAGCACTTGACGTCAAGCCTATCCACGTGAAAGTTTCTTCACCCAACGTTCAAATTAATTTAATTACTTATTTATGATTTTCAGCGTTCTGTATTCAAATTTCACAAATTATACCATTTAAAAGTCACCGGAAGAGGGAAATATCAGGTAACCAAGCTCCAGCCAATCAGTGCTGGAGCCCATCGGATCGTTCAACATAATGCAGTGAGCTGACTGAGCCGCTGACAACGATCCAAGATGGCGCGATCGATGGCGTCTCGTTTGGTGCAAGACAGATCGGCGGAATCCATCAGAGCCAAAGGGCCGAGTCCGGTCCAGGCGGCACCTGCCGACATCAATCTCACTGCCAGCGCAAAGCTCTCAGCCTTCGATTCGAGACGGAATCACTCCCGTGACAATCGGTCGTGGAATAAATCAGCCTTCAACGCATGCACGCTGCTGAAAAGTCGGAACCCTCTCCAGGGCCCACTAGTATACCTGCCGTGGACATCTCGCTGGTGGTACGATATCCCACCACTGCCGTCGCACACGCCGCAGCTCCGCGGGCGGCGCGGCGGCGGGGACGCCCTCACCAGTCGTGTCGTCGACACCGACGGGGGAGTCGACGCGCGGCACGGGAGACGTGCGGCTGTGACGAGGAAGGTGTCGCGGGTTGCCGTCGGACAGGGTGGCAGGAGCAGTATTAGGTTGAAGGTGACGGTGGTGATGCTGCTGCGCACGCCAGGTCTGCTTTCTCTGTCGTCTACGTGAGGCAGGTATGCAGGCGGCAGAGTAGTGAGGTGGAAACGCCAGCAACGGGATTTGTTTTGTTCTTTCTTTTCGATATCTCAGACATTTCGGTGCGGCTGGTTTCGGAATAGCTAATTGCACCAAATGCTTCATCGGTGTCTCAATCGTTCAATGTGTTCAAACATTTACTTGCGTTCTACTTAAGGTCCATTCACATCTGGTGGAATCTGTGAAGGCCGCATGCTTTTTATAAACGTCTGATTTGCCGCATAATTACCACCCGCGATAAAAACGAACAATTTTTTAGACATACCACTTGAAAATGCGAACGTTTTTATGAACTATCGTTACGGTCTATTTATGAGCTGTTCCGAACTTACTTCTGAGCTCCAAAAAGCAATCCGTCGAAATTGGTTGTCATTATGAACTAACTCTTACGACTAACAGCATTATTTCTGATAATCATCCCAAGACTAAGTTATATTATTTCAAAGCAACGGTAAGGAGACAAGATTCAAATCAAAACGCGAAGACAAAATGCATACAAGAACAACGAAGTCACTTATTCTGGGCCATCCGTACGAGAATGAAACAAACACGAAGCCGAGCATCGCCTATTTCACATTCATTTTCTTCAGTTTTTAAGTTCATTTGTGTGCCTATGTGTATGTGTGTGTAGCAGCCGGAAATCCTTATCCTATTCTCCTCCTCATCCTTAAACTACCTGGAGGTAGCGAGTGCATGCGCCTTGGGCAGCAGCGACCCCTCCAGGTAGTATTCCACCGTCCTTGCCCTCATCCATCCTTATCCTTCCCGTCTCCTGCCATAGTTTCCATTGTTTCATGTTCATTGCGACGGCACTTGAAAAGCCACTAACTGTGTGGAAGTGTGTGCAGCTAATACAATACAATAATACAAGAAAATAAAGATGGCGATACCCCATTGGATATAATGATTATATCCTTAAATACTGTAAATAGCCCAAATACTTCCAGATAATAGTAAAAACCCCTTGTGATTGTATATTTCAGTTGAAACAGTCCATGTCCTTCGTTGCATGCACATTCATTTTTCTGTTCTTGGACACAGCTCAAGAAATTTTCACTGCAGAAAACTACGTCAATGCTATGCTTTAACTGCATGCAGAACATGTCCACTTTATATTTCGTCAATAATTTTGCCCTCAATGTGGTCTCATCCACAACTTTGGTACTGCTTGGATCCGCCCCCCCTCTCTTACCTGAGGCCGAGAAGTAATTCAGACGCAGTGACTTATCCTGCAGGGGTGGTGTCTGCAAAAACAACCAGGGACATGGATTTTCACAAATCCATGGGAATGCCCAAATCTGAACCAAAATCAACAACCACTATATAAAAAGATATAGCATCATATAGTCTTTGTTTTCCCGCTGCCACGGGTTTCTTGAATCATAGGCTGATCCAGGGAGCAAGAGGAGGCACTTTCCTCATCGATCCTCGGCGCTCCCTGAAATTGTCACGCGCGCCCCCTCCTGAAAAGTTTATAGCGCTATTCTAAAGTGTCGCTTTCCAGGCCCCTCCCCCCCACTAGAATGCGAGTATCGGTGCCTCCACGATATAATTTCACGCCCACCTGATACGTCTTGCCATCCACAAGTCTCTCTTCTATATGGCACCCTGACCCTGGAACGCCCAGCAGCATTCCAGGAACCGCCTACGTATTGAATTGTATAAAACTGATACATAAGATGCCTTTTACACGAAATATTCCTGCTGGCGTCATAAAATATTAAACCTGGATGTAAATCATATTGATCAGGCAATATATCGATGTCAATATTTATTCATAAAAATGTGATTTTATGTCGCCCATAAATGAAGAAAAGTGAAAAGTGGAGTTCTATCATAGCATCCAAATTAATGACATCATCATAGCTTATTATTATGTAATTTGTTGTCAAGATTCCATAGAAGTAGAACAAAACTATTTCTAAAACAGACTCGGAAGTTTTTGCTCCTCTAACTATTAAAACTAAGGAGATACGTTAAAGCATGAAAAGGGGGCTAAAAAGCTCCCTATACTCGGTATGAACAAAAGGGAATGCAACACATTTGTGGGTTTTTACCAGAGCTATCAATTGCGAGAGTAGGTACCTATACAGAAAAACCCCTTGTAGTGTATTTCATTTGTCTCCCAGTTCACCTTTCGTAGAAAAAGTAGTTCATGACCATGCTCCTTTTAAACGCACGTCTCCCCTCCTGCCGAGTCTGCCGACTGGCGTCGACTGTTCGTTGGCAACTGCGCCCGGCACGGAGCCGCGGGGCACGGAGTCCGCTCTTAACACATCAAACTGCTTCCCAAACGGTGAGCTCTGGGACAAATGGGCTATCAAACAAGAAGTTTTCTGGTACGCTCTCTCATCCCGCTATCTCAGCTTAAACTCCATTAAAAGATGTCACATTCCATTTGATGAGACATAGAAAGCAGGCATGTAATCGGTGTGTCAGTGATAGAGAGCTGGCTGGGTGCTATATATGGGTGCTACTGGCACCCCCGAAAGTGCCGGACCTTGACTCTTTTTGGCTGTGAACACAGATGCAGAGACTTATGCTCTTGAAATCAGATTAACTGGATCTTTAAAAGTACATATTACATGGAGAAAATATTATAATCGTATGTGTATCATATGCGCATGGCATTCCCTGGCTGCTCTGACTAAGAATCTACTTTTCTTAGTAATGCTTGTGTTTGATAGCATGTGAAGTCGCTTCGTTTTGCAGGCGCCCAGAAAACTAAGCCCGGCTGGAAAATCCAATCGGATCGGATCATCGAATTCAGAATCTCTAGTTCTGGTCGAATTTCAAAGTGTTCAGCCCGATGCATCCCTATAACAGCATTAACACATTTGTACTTCACTGTATGTACCATATCCGCTGGTGGTGTGAATTAGCGGGTGCCGCCGACACGGGCGAACATGGCGTTGCAGATCTTCTCCCGACTATATGGTTGCCCCCTTCATGCAACAGTGCACCTGGCGAAATAAGATCAGTTACTTCCCGACTGGAGTTTTAAAGCTCTCAATTCCTGAGATATCCCAAAAATCGGTTTAGGTAGTGTATTTGCACCGCGTGAGGCTTCAATCCCACCCTTCATTTAACCCTCGCCCCACCGGGGCCATCGATGGCCCCCTAAGGTTTTTCCGGGATAGCAGAAAAACGACGAGGCGCAGCACCGCGGTTGAGGGCTCTACCTCTCACTGCATCATTTTCCATCATCCCTGAAATTTTTACCCCAGGTCCCCAAGGTCGGTCACCAGACGAGGTCAACCAAGGTCACCTCACTTCACCTTTAGGCTCTGTAAGAGCTACATTTCAAGTCGATCGATTTGAAACTTCCTACACTTCATGACCCTCCAGGGTTGCAGGTGTATATCCGGGATTTTTCAATTTCGTGCCCTGAGGTCAGGTCACGAGGCGACCTCTCCCATTGGAAAAGCACGGGAAAAGCTATTTCTGATATAAAAGCCACAAAAATGATTGCAAATAGTCGACCGCTCAGAACGACGTTTTTGGACACCCTTTCACGGATCCCAGGGTTATTTGTCTTTGACTTTTTAGGTCATCCAGGTCACCAGAGGTCAAAACAGTATTTTGACGATAACTTTTGACCTAATTGAGCTAGAGCGATGAAACAAATACCATCGTGTTTGTCTTGTACTGGCTTTCATTTGATATACGGCAGGTCACTTTTTGACCTTTCGTGACCTCAGGTCATATTAGGTCACGAGGTGACCTCTGGCGGTCAAACCACTGGCGGGAGGTCTTTACGTTCCCATAGCGGAAAAGTACTGGCAATTTGCTATCAAATGTACTTTACCAGGCCTAATAGCTCTAATGACATAAGAGTTTGCCCAGTTTGCTTAATCATTGCATATTTGAGTGAAAATAGCCGATCTTGACCTATTTGACCTCTGAGGTAAACCATTGACCTGAGCACTAAAACATGGTATTTCTTTAATTCATGGTTTTTTTGACTTTGATTTGCGCTAACGCCCATATTTTGGTTGAGGGGGCTATCGGGCCCCCGGTGGGAAGGTGGCGCCACCCGGTTAACGGAATCATAGATCTACCACTAAATTACAGTCATTATTTCTGTTGGCCCTAATGATTCTGCCTTAGGTGAAATTGATAATTTATATGCCTATACAAACATGGAGTGCAAGGATCAAGGATAAACATCCATAGGAAATTTTATGCAACAGCTTGAATTCGGAAACTATTTTCAAAGAGGAAATCGAGTTGCTGAAAAATTCCCAAACTATTTTTTTTTGCCTTGACTCGGCCCAACCGCATGATTAAGTCATTCAATTTGGATACCCAAAGATGTTTCTTCCTACCAATCGTTGAAACAGAAGTGGTTATGTGACCCGTATATTACATGTATATTACTTATATCACCCTCCGCTGTTCGCTGTATATATTCAGCCCAGAAGGGGGGTGATCTGAAGGGTGCTAAGGAATTGTAGAGAAAAACAGGGGATATGGTAAACGTTTTCCACTAAATATAAAAGTTTCCATAACACTTTCGATAAAGGATGCGATCGAGATTGATTAGCATGCCTTTTCACCCAAAACACCGCTGTACCGTAACATACCCACTCAGTCGGCAGTGAGCGTGATAAACAACTACACAACACCACATGTTTCCCTGCTAGCGGTGTGCAGAGATGCGTACCTGGGGCGTCGGCAACTCCACCACGCCGGGCACCGTGTGTATTGATCCGTTCCCACTCTCCCGGGAGATACATACGTGGACGAGCAGTGATGCTGCGCCTAATGTCAATAAGCTGCACGGCTTGCTTTCTAAGCCGAGGCATCTGGGATTTCCCTCCTTCAGGCCGCGCTTCAACACTGGCGTAAATAACACGCAGTTTGTCACATAGGCTACATAGGGCATTGTACATGGCTACATTGTCATACATTGGCTACATAGGTGACTGGGACGAGGGAAACAGGCCTATATAACGTTACGGATACAGGAAGTTATGTATCCCCTAAAGGGGATGGAATAAACGGGGACAGAGCTAAGGAACTGCCGTTAAACTGCATGGAGCAGGAGAATATAGGTTGAACAACAAGCCTAGGCACTCACTTTCCTCACAAGGTAGGTCAAGCTGTGGGCCCACAGCACCACACACCTAGTGGTTATTGAGCCCTGGGGGAGACGGTACATACACCACGTGACTTATTACTCCCCCGAGGCCGGCTTACTTTGCCCATCGCCTCCAGCAGTTGCCAACATGTGGGAATGACAGCGACGTGTCCTGATAGGGAGACGTGTAGCACCGTTACGTTGCCTTAGGCTACAGGTTTCGAAAAAGAGAATTCTGGCATATCTGGCATATATAAATCTGAATACACTGCGGTAAGATTCAAGCGCTCTGACAGCAGAAACAAGACGATGTCTCTATTTACCAGCGGCCCAATCTGGGTGCAGTGTGCTCCCTACAGCCGTCTTTTTTCGGACCTTAAAATGCTTTCCATGTATAAATTCGATACACTGGCATTTGAGCAAAGGCACGACTATATCTGAGTTACATTTATCAGTTGTATATAAAGGTATGCTTGCGTGTGGTAAGGCTTAAAGAGGCCATTTTTACGCCTTATCGGGCTATAGCTCGAAGCCTATCGTGGAAGCGTTTCCGGAGGCGAATGTAGCACTTAGACTGGATTATTTTGTATGCCTTTTATGAATCCAAAAGGTGTTACTGTCTGATGAAAACCCTAGAGAATTGATGTCATTAGGAAAATATGCTTAATATTTGCAATTTTCTCTTAATCCGCGCCCCACCGGGGGTCCAGTGCCACCTTCGCCACATCGGGGGCATCGATGACCCCCTCTCACTCTGAAAATATTTGGGTTAGCGCAAATCTGCAAAATGCTTTAGAAAGCTTGCGTGAACTTAGTAAGAAACTACTTAACATGTTTAAGCGCTCAGGTCAATGGTTTGACCTCCAGAGGTCAAGTTAGGTCAGGATAGGCTATTTTCACTCAAATATGCAATGCTTAAAGGGAATGTGGCACCTTCATAACGTGATTCAAACTTAGAAGAAGCCAAGTTGTAAAGCAAGTCGGAAAACCCGGTACTCAATATATAATTTGTGTTGGAACTCAAGATTTCCGTAGGAAAAAAGCTAAAATCTACCTGCAATGTACCCCTCATGTACCCTTAGCAGCAGACCACAGTTGTCATGGCTGTTGGTGTGACGATATATGCTGACGTCACGATGAGCATCAGCCAATTGAAGCCCTTGAAGCGTTTCGAGTATGGTAGTGGTTGCCAGATCATGACATCATTCACAGACAGATATTTATTTATTTTCCTAGAGGAGTATTTTAAAGATAAAAATAATGAGCTTATTGTACATTTTCCGAGAAATCGTGAGTGGTTTCATTATTTTCGGCTTAAATATACGCCTAATTACACTAAATTCCAGGATTTTACCAAGGTGCCACATTCCCTTTAAGCAAACAGGGCATAACTCTTAGGCCATTAGAGCTATTGATATCTTGTAAAGTTCATTTGATAAGAAAATGCCAGATCTTTTTCCGTTATGTGAAACGTAACAACATCCCCACCAGTGGTTTGACCTCCAGAGTTCACCTCATGACCTAATATGACCTGAGGTCATGAAAGGTCAGAAAGTGACCTTGCCGTATATCAATTGAAAGCCAGTTAAGAGACATACACGGTGATATTTGATACAGCGCTTTAGTTTAATTATATCAAAAGTTATTGTCAAAATACTGTTTGTGACCCATGGTGACCTTGGATGACCTCGGAGAGGTCAAAGGGTAAATATAGTCCCTGGGATCCGTGAAAGGGTGTCCAAGAACGCTTTTCTGAGCAAGCTGAGTATTTTCAATCGCTTTTGTGACTCTTAGATCATAAGACAGCTTTTCCCCATGCCTTTCAATGGGATGGGTCGCCTCGTGACCTGACCTCAGGTAACGAAATCGAAAAATCCCGGAAATATATCTTGTAGACCTTGGAGGAGTCATGAAGTGCTGGAAGTTTCAAATCGATCGACTTAGAAATGTAGCTCTTATAGAGCCCAAAAGTTGAAGTGAGGCGACTTGGGTTGACCTCGCCTGCTGACCTGCCCTTGGGCGACCCGAGGTAAAAAATTTCAGGGATGGTGGGAAAATGATGGGGTAAGAGGTCAAGCCTTCAACTGCGGTGCTGCTTTTCGTCGTTTTTCTGCTATCCCAAAAAAACTTGGGGCCATCAATGGCCCCCGTGGGGTCAAGGTTAAATATAGCACCCTATGGTATTCATAAATCATTGATGTGAGGAACAACTTATTTGAGAACCTTTTAACATTCAAAGTTATGACAGCGTCTCGAAATCGTCTTAATTTTGACCTAACTTTCTGTAAAATATCTGGAGGACACACTTTTCAAGTCAGATCGAAGTTTTTACCCTAATTGTGGTTTGAACAAAAATAGACAATACAATACAAAAATAGACGTAGGAATGGTAATAGGGGAAATACGTAAGTAAGAGATTGACAATTAGATAGGTAAACAACAAATCACGAGTAAAGAAATAACAGCTCTGGTTGGCAGAACAGGCAGATTACCAATGACAAATTACAGAGAGGCTTCTTCAAGCCATATTCAGATCAAATGAAACCCAGGCAAAGCAAAAATGGCATATTACAAACGCATAATAAGAATGTACGACGAGTATGCGACAAAAAATGCGAACACACGTACTCACACAAGCATACACCCATACAGGTACCCACACACGCAAGCACGCACGAATGCACGCACGCACAAACCCCCTCCCCCCAACACGCTTACACACATACATAACAATGACCATAACTCGGGTTGGGAAAGCATAACAACACCACAGGACATAATCGGTATGCATTCTACCTATGAAGACCAAATAGAGCCCAGAAGAACCAACAATATGCACTAAAGAGTAGGCAAGGAGAACGTTCGGAAGTGCACATTAAGGAGTGAGAGAGGAGAATTGACAAAAAATTGCGGTTTTGAGTGCCGCCTTTATTACCCCCTGGATACCCCTGTATGCACGGGAGCAATGGAACACGAACAGTGGTCAAACTCTGTTCGCTTCTGTCATATATTGGACTTACTCGTCTAAAACAGCGGCAGTTCTATACCAGTCGTCGTGGTCCATTCATTCATTCATTCATCGCAGCATTAGCATTTTCACCGGGGGGGCGGGCAGAGGCACCTCCGCTGTCCCGGGAGCCGTTGACGGCGCACTGCGGTGACCTGTCGGCCGCTGGAAGCAAGCGATATTGTAATAAGCTTACCCGGCTGTCGTGGGGCCACGACACTGAGTGACACAGGGAGCCTCTGGGTGACACAGGGAGCCTCTGCGCATCCCCAGGGATGGCATGTATTCGCTCACCTAGTGACAGAACCCTGAGCTAACAGTCCTGCACTGCTCAGAGGAAATACGCCATCTCCGGCCTTGGATGTTGCGGGTTTCCTCACGGCTGTTTGATATACCTAAGACAGACATGAAGAATGTACAAAATGCAGCAAAATGTATTAAAGGGCTTATCAGCTCCGATAAAGGTCTTTATCTGGTTATTTTCATAATGATCAAAGGAAAACGGCGAAATTGTGAAGGGAAAATTGGTCCCATCTTGACTTCCTGGCCCAGGCCAACGACGGATTTTTCTAGAAAGGCAGTATTGGGAAAGATAAGGACCGAAATAAAACTCCAAAAGATCTGCACTATTTCAGCACTCAGCCGTTCATTGTTCCAACTATTTTTTATCTGTTTTCTCAGCTTTACACCGTGACCGTTTTGTTTTCATCCTAGAGCCTTCTGAGGCCAAAAACGTCCAGTCACGGGCACTAGCAGATCCAGGAGTAGGCAGAAAAAGCAATCACGCCCCAAACCCCGGATTTCCAGTTAAAAAAAAGCACACACACACACACATGATATGCTTTATACAATTTCCAACCCACTGCCCCCAAAGAAACCGGTCTAGATCTGCCTCTGGTCATAGACAGCTTTGTACGCGTGTCCTGGGTTAATGTTACCTGGGTTTGAAAGCCTTTGGCATCCCCCTGAAGGAAGCAAGTAGTCGTGATGCTATCAAAAGCAAACCGTCTGTTCTAAATAAATGAAACCATGCCAAAATATAACTGCTTCAGGGGTTTCATTGGTCGTTAAATGAAACCTTTTTCTTGTTTGATGCACCTGATGTATAAACAGACGCCTTTTGTACTTACAAAGTAACATTTCAAGACAGTGGAGTAGACCATAGCCCCTCCCTCTGGTTAGATCTGAATAATACTAATTTTGGGGTTTAACACCTGCACTGGAGAGGAGCCTGGCACTAACGCGCACGGGACGGGGGCCTGGTAGGCCTCCCTAGGATTTCAGAAACCAAGATGCGCAGAAAAACGCCGGTCAGAGGGTGGGTGGGGGTTATGGTGATCTACATCATAGCCAATTTTCATTTACCAACGTAACTATATTCAAGGTCAAATAAGGTCATTAGGGTCGAATCTTGGCTGTTCTGGGGACCTATTGCAAAATATCGTGATTATGCGGGAAAATATTGGGGGAGGGGCACACCTGGCTTCCGCAGCCCGAGTATTTGGTTGAGAGGCACATAACCCCACTGGTGCCCTCATTTCAACGCCTGTGCCTCTTTGAAGCATTCATCTGACCAATTTTAGGTTTCGGGCAGAAAAGAAGATGGGCAGCCATGAAGTATATTTATAAGCGTGCCGGGCCGTCGGGGAATGGAGACGCTTGGTACCTCATCAGGGTTTATTATTGCCGCAGACATCCCATGATCAGTCGGCGTATCCCGTGCTCCGCAATCGGCATCATGCCCGCGTCCTGAGAACAGGTTACAATGTCCATCACATCACATCTAGCAAAGTTCTAAATAGATACGAAAGCCAAACGGACAGTATAACAAAAACATTAAAGAGAACCGAAACAATTACATTAAACACTCGCACGGTAATTAATTATGTGCTAACTGTTTTAACATATTTAAATGAGTGCCTAATACATACGTACCGTTCGGCAGACGCCACGCATGACCACTCGCCAGGATGCTGATACAGAATTGCCGCACTCGGTCGCACCGGGCGTCCTCTGCCCTGCCGCTGGTCGCGCCAATAGTCCCCGCCCTTTGGCGCTTCGATGGGACCGCTGGGTCCTGCCCGGCCGCCTGGCCGCGCGCGCCCAGGACGGCGCCTCCTACCGCGGACAAGCGCCGGAACCAACGACACTGAACAAATTAAACCCTCTTACATATTAAAGCAAACTAAGCGCCGTTAAGGTGCAGGTACCGACTCCACAGAACTCCACCGCGCCAGACCATCCCAGTCGCTTTTTGCAAGCAGCAGGAGACTCGGATTGGAGGTTGGTCTGGCTACGTGTTTCCTCGAAAACACCATGGTGCTGTCAGAGCGGGAATTAGTTGCTGACTCGATCATTTTTCTCGAAGGATTCGCCAAATGAAATGTTTCAAACTTGAAAGCGAAACATTGAAGGCTCAATCTAGAAGCTCTAGCAAAAGCAGTTCAAATGGAATTGCGTTCCGACGTCTCACCCGAAATAACCGGTTATAAAATGGAGGAGGAGAGATTAATCACTTTTCACATTTGGAACTATATTTACAACTATAGTGAACTTACTTTCTCTGAGACTTTCGTCTTATTAAATTCGAGAAATATGTCTAAACAGTACTATTTGACGGAATGGACGTCTTAACGGTACATACCCATCGGCCCAGCATTGTGGCAGCCAGAAGAGCTTTCCACGAGGTGGGCCAAAACAGGAAACCAGACCTGCAGGTGGGTCATTCTCGGGGCAGGCTACGTTGTATGTGTACCACGACTCTGTTTGGACCGGAGAAAGAGCTTTGAAATTGTGTAAATACAGGTGTGTTTTCTTTCCGTTGGCTTGGTATGCTTCGCACGCTAGTGACATTGCCTATTGCTTCAAAATCGAAACAATGTAGTCACCAAGCTATTTGAGTCCCATTTATCTCCTGAAATCCAGAATATAATATATCGAAAGAATATAGTTGTTCTCCTTTGTTTTTCGTCGCTGGCGTTTTGCGTGCAGCTTATGTCCACGGAATTGTGTACATACCTGCAATCGTGCATTCCTCGGCTTGTCGCTGGTCTGTAAAAGACATAGCCACTTGGCTGGGTTTTTCCTCAGTATTTCAGGCCATACCGGGCGGTTGCATTGAGTTAATGCAAGCCATAGTCGGATCCAGCGGGCAAGGGGAACTTCTCCTCCCCCATCGACCCTTGGCGCCCCTGAAATGGTCATTGGTCTTGGTGCCCCTTGAAATATCGATGGCACCTCCATGAAATGTCGCTTACCATCCTCCCTCCGCCCAGGATGCAAGAAAAGTCGCCCCCACGAGCGGATTTAGCCCCTACCTGATAGGCTTTTCCGTCCAAAAGTGGTGCCCTCCTGGTTCGGATGGACCAGGAGTTGATTGAGTGCCTCCTTTGTTTGGAAATCCCGGATCTTTCTGTGGTAGAAATAGAGCTTGCATGCAAACCATATCATTCGGACCATTGTGAAGAAATAATCCAATGAATATCTCCCCCAATCCAGGTCAAATTTATTTTTTGTATCTCGGCCCTGTCTTGTATCACGGCTAGGAATTTCAATATCTTAGCTGAGAGGCTCACAGTCTTTAGCACATGCAGTCTGAACTGGGTTAGGCAGTCTGAGGTGGGTTTGGCAGTCTTAGGTGGGTTTGGCAGTCTGAGGTGGGTTTGGCAGTCTGAGGTGGGTTTGGCAGTCTGAGGTGGGTTTGGCAGTCTGAGGTGGGTTTGGCAGTCTGAAGTTGGTTTGGCAGTCTGAGGTGGGTTTGGCAGTCTGAGGTGGGTTTGGCAGTCTGAGGTGGGTTTGGCAGTCTGAGGTGGGTTTGGCAGTCTGAGGTGGGTTTGGCAATCTGAGGTGGGTTTGGCAGTCTGAAGTGGCTTTGGCAGTCTGAAGTGGGTTTGGCAGTCTGAGGTGGGTTTGGCAGTCTGAGGTGGGTTGGGCAGTCTATGGTGGGTTTGGCAGTCTGAGGTGGGTTAGGCAGTCTGAGGTGGCTTTGGCAGTCTGAGGTGGGTTTGATCGTCTCCCTTACCTGCACCTGAAACTAAGACTAAAAAGATGTGTACCGCGTACAACTGGCACACAAATAATGTTGTTGAGGTTTCAAAAACAGTCCGGGTCATTTAGACCGTAATGCAGCTGACCCAGGTCGCTGTAGGTACTAGCTTAACGAACCAACACCACGTCCAAGGAAATGGGCCGAGTGCAGACTGTGCTGCCTGGTTTATAAGGTTCGTGGGAGCGCCATTGTAGCGGGTACAGCTGTCTGAAGCGTGCAGCTGCGGCCTGACTGGCCACTGGCCACTGGCCACCTAGTACCCAGTATCCACGCCGGCCCAATCAATCGGGCCCGCTCATTTGGCTGAGAGCGAGCTCGAGCCTATTTCGGCCGCGTCGGCGCCAACGTTCGGCGCACACGCGGCTATCGCCCGAGGCGACATCAGCTACCCCGGTCACGCACCCGTGCGTGCGGGCCGATGGCACGGCCAGTCAGGCCCTGCGCCGTTGATTGCTCCAGGCCTTTAATACCCTCATTAATGGCTGAGTTAGAGGTGATAGCACCGAATCAATGAACAGAAACCGAAAGCTATTTGAGGACAGCTTGCGTTGCCAGGAGACTCACTGGGCAGCTGTGGACGTTTTGTGATGTTTAACCGTTGCATCCTATGTGAAAAAGTTCGGTGTTTTGTTTTCACGGAATATTTTACGAGACCTCTCTCTCATCTTATCTTTCAGTGTTTCGCTATTCACCTGCCATCAGTATTTCCCGAGGACGCTCTGACGACATCGAACTGAAACAAAGCGCTATTTTGAGAACAGGTTGCGACGGCAACCGTATGGCAAATGACAATGTATTACACGCACGCTCACCTATTACCTCCCCAACGGAAGGTATTGACGCAATGCTCAAGGTTAAGCCATCAAGCATTTGTCGGAAGAATGCTCTGGCTATGCTTACTTAAACTTGATGCAGGAAGATAACTAAGCTAGGGAAAAATTCAGGATCATTCACATTTAGGATTTCAAGCGAATATGTTATCCTCTCTTTCGTTTTAGAATAATGCTTAAGTACAATGTTACCCTTATTTTGCTGTATTCTCAGTGATCGAATGCTCAGGACATACAGTATAACTCAGGCTGCTGCAACTCGGACCGGCGGGGTCTCTATCCAGCAGCGACCTTTACGGCCAAGTGGTGTATGAGGCTCCTCGCCGATCACGCTCCCTTTCCCGGCTCCATTTCTTCATTCTGAGTACTGCAGAATATTGCGGTTAGCAGAGCATTATATTGGGTACTGAGGGCCTCCTGAAAGCTGATGACGCTACCGCACAAGCCACACGCACATATACACAAGACTTCGGTCTCTTGTACTGCAAGGTATAATGCAAAATATTGTATCGTAAAATAACTTTTTCCATAGCGGGGAAAAACCGATCATTGACATCCCCCATCCCGTATTTCCAATGTTTTTGTTTTTCAGGCGGGTAAAACAGAGGCCAAAGTAGGTAGATGCCAGAAGAATTCAGTGCAATTCCTGGTTGATATCGAGCCAGACCTTTCGAGGCATCTCGGCAAACGTGGGTCCTGGTATTGGCACCAGGAGAAAAATAAAAATGTAAATGGTAGCAAGAGCCCTATTCTTACATCCAGCGAATTGACAAAGCTGCAGGTTCGCTCATAACACCGCCTAGCATTACCTGACATTCTGTGGTCCCGGCACAGACCCAGCGGGTTCCAGCCAAGATCAGTCGGGACTAGCACTGAATCCCGATACCATCGACCGCAAGTCGAAGCTTCATCTTCTCCTTGTCTCCTAACCCAAAATTTATGTCTCCCACTGATCTTAATGACTGTTGGGCTACCGACGCACCAACTGCCAATGCCATATAGCGCCGCTGACTCTTTCCCTGCTGGAAGGGTTTCTGGAGGTCAAATTGCTTCTTGTTCAGGGAATCCACCGGGTCTTGAACCCGGATCGGCCGCGTGGAAAGTGGCAGCGCTATCCGCAGCACAACTGCATCCCCTTTCTCCCTGACCTCACCTTTTCACGGATTGCAACTTTTTTGTAATAACCTTATGACAGAAGCACTAGAACCATTTCTGTCGCAGAAGTGTTATTTAGTCTTGAAATAAAATGTGTTTGACGTCATTCATCAACAAGCAAGCCATTGGATCGCAGAACGACGGTCTCTCTGCGGCACACTACAGTCCCGACTGATCAGAAGCTTCAGGATCTTTCAGATTATTCTTGTGACAGTGTGAGTTAGGCGTAAGTTATCCGTCACTAGCTCTGTAAATGATTACCCATATGTTTCCCGGTGTCTGATTCGAGAGGGATATCCCATGATAACAATAAGGGCCGCACCGGTTTGAGATAACTGCGGCTGAAGGTGAGGGGTGGTGAAAGTCGTCACCCAGCACAATGTTTGAAAGAAAAGATAATAAAAGCACAATAAAGAAGAGCTCACTGCAAGGACTCCTCTGACAGAGGATTAGTCAGACTCAGCTTGATTCTCAGAGAATGAACCATTCCATTCCCCTTCCTAAACTGGATATGGGCGTGTATCGATACAACAAAGCTCATTGTTGGAACAACAGAACCATTGAGTGCAGTGGTTGCACACCACAATGGCTTGCACTTTTTACTGATCGTGCAGAGCAAACGCAATATTTGTTCTAGTTTGATGCAGACGCTGTTCGATGTGGAGATCCTAGAATCACCACTGGCGCAGATGTATTTACCGGAGGTGTTTTGGACATCTAGCACGGCTGAGCTGTAGTTTCTAGAACGGGTTTCTGGACCTCTGCCCTCGTCTTAAAAGTCGGACGCTGTAGTGCTAAGCCTAACATTATTGTATACCTACAGTCTATTAGCCTATAGTGCTGAGCGGGATGGCGATTTGACTGGTACCTTCGGGACGTTGAGCTTTCTAAATCAATGGTCCTGACGAAAAGCGATTTTTCGATAGTGTAATACCTGATTTAAGGTTCAAATCCCTCGCATAGGTTGGTGGGGCACCTGTCGTTAAGAGTCACATGGCTTGGTGCAATAGGTTGCAGGAAATAACTTTGAATCTAATAAAAACTTAAGCAGTCCAGCCGCTGACTTCGATGGAAATGTCATATCCGAGCCCATGCAAGGTTAAAACCTCGATTGGTCGGTCGCCTGCCGTCTGGCTCAGGTGATGGTGCTAAGGCGTCTTCCACGACTACCCACAGACACTCATACCTTACGTCATAATAAAAAAGTTGTTTTGACAAGTGGGACGGGTTCAGGATTTCCTCAGTGGAGAGTATCAATTCAAAGGGAGGGGGCCGAAGGCTCTTTGGAAAGAAAATCAGACTCACACCCTCGTTTTTACGCTGATCTTTGGGAGGGTTTAAAGTTTTGCAAGGCTTATTAGACTGCCCTGTTAATTAGACACCCTTTCATGTGTTAAACATTTTTAGTCTGATTTACTTCCAATCGGATCCAAAGATTGCGAGCTTATGTCACCAATTGATTAAAACTGGCTTATCAAACATAGTTACGACTACCTAATTTACAGCAAACGACTCTTACTTCTCCTGGTCGGCATAAATTGGACGTGCGCCTAATGCCATTTCTTATTTTAAGCAGGCGCAAAACTTTCCTGCTATTTCAGTTTACATTTCCTCATGTTAGCTTTACTAGGTATGCAAACATACATACGTAATGGCTGGAACACTTCCCCTGCTGACCCACTTGTCGGCACACCATCCATTAGTCATGGCTCCTCTAGCCACGCTTTGGGGGTCTGGCTGCCTGGGACCATTTCTCGAGAGCTTATTCCATCACCGCCTGGGGGTCCGATCGGACCCCACCCGCGGTTTTTCATGGTTTTGTGCCGACTAAAATGAGAAGCGCGACGCTTTGCAGGCCTACAGGTTGGCCAATTTGGCAACTTACGAACAAGAATGGACATCAGATTAGGTCAGATCAACGACTTATGACGTAATTTCTAAGCTTATGCAAGGTGATTCTGTTGTTCTGAAATGAGGCTGAAAAAACAGGGTGTAACTCGGCTTCTAGAAGAGCTAGATCCAGTTTCTAAACATTGTTTGAAAGCTTTTGAAATGAAAAAACCTGCGTGCCGACATCCATTTTGAGGTTGGGTCAATACCAAGGTCAGCAGAGATCATCAAATATATAGTTCTTTTACTTGTTTGTGTCTATAACCCTTGAACGAAAAATATGCAGTCTTAAATTTGATATCATAGCAAAGCGCATAACCCAAAGATGTTATGCAGCGCGATCTTGAAAGGTCACTATTTGTCCCTAACCTAATGGCTAGGTCATAATGTGACCCTAAAAGGGCATGCTCCATATCATTGGAATCCTTGGGTCATTACGAATACGTTGATTTTTTTTGTTCTAGGTCTCATGGTGCTCGAGATATAAAGGGATTTTCTAAATGGGTCTAAATTTAAACTATTTTGGCCCACTGTGGTGTCATGGGTCAACGGATATGGTTCAAACTCAGCTCCAGAGTGCACAACGGCAAGGTTCTTCCAGTGCTCTTTAAATTTTTTCCGTACTCCTTCCGGTTCCTAAGATCATAGGGGGAAAGGGGTCCGATCGGTCCTCATTAGGCCTTGAGCTCACGTCGGCTGCATGGAGAGCACAAACACCACTTCACCACCGTTCCCCATTTTTCGGGTCCTTGGGTGATCCGGGCTAATTGTAACCAGCACTCGCAGCATTTGAAACCAATATTGGGGAGTCTGCCCAGACTAGCTTCTGGCCAACGTTCGAGGGCCCCCTTAGCCCAACACTTTGGCCTCCTAGGCTACTATTCGGGATTTGGGACCCACGAAACAAACACTCAGGGCCTCCTTGGACATTATTTGGGGAGGTGATGAAGGAACCCATAGCCTGCCCCCTAGGCTACATTGCAGTCACTGCTGGGGGTCTCTGACCATGATTCGGGGCCCATGAGACCAACAGCTGAGGGTCCCTTGGATTCAATTCATTATTCCTCACACCAACTTCTGTGAGCACCATCAAACCGTCACGTGTGGGCCCTCAGTTAGAAATACCCCCCACCCCCTTCGGTTAGCATGTTTCCCCTGTGGGGCCTGCACTTTAGTAAACTGCTCCCGATTTTCGGACGGTATGAACGCCATAACGAACCGACAGCGGAGGGCGTAGCGTGCTTAAACTCGGCCCAGTGGAGGTTGCAGCGTCCTTAGGCCCAGCGGAGAGGTATTGACCTCTAACCCCCTACCACTCTCTTGCACCTTCCCACGATAACAAGGACGGTAAAACTAATTTTCTTCACAAAAACTTTCGATAAGGACTGAGTTATCCAAAACGTACGAACAGACCCAAACCGAAACAAAACAACTTTGCTGATATCTGTCATTTGAAAAAGAGTCCATTCTCCAAGAGGGCGGTTTTAAGTCAATTTTACAGAAACGAAATTTCAAACAGAAATGGTTCGCTGCTCTAAAATAAAGAAGACTAATTGTTTTCCCATTAACGGTGATCACAGCTATTGGTTTGGTTCCTGGGGTCTCGGATCAGGACCCCAGTGAATTTTCACCCATCCTTAGACCTCGAGGTTATCGGGCCGGGAGTGTGAGCAATGCTCTAAAAACCCTCCCTCTGAATTCAAAGGATATCTCCAGCTATGTTCTGAAACACTATCGGCGTTTTCCACTCCAGATCATTAGAACTGCTGAACAACGGACTATCAGAGACGGCTGCGGGTTGTCTGCGACCTTATCACCAGCCACGCTGAATCAGCTGCTGCCAGACAACTTGTAATTTGGTCCATTGTCGACCAATTGGCGCGCAGGCATTGGTCTCGTCCAATCAGTGCACAGTGGTCATCAGACGGTCATTCTGTTAGCCGGCGGCGGAGATCGCAGCCAGGTAATCACCAGCATGGACACTGTGCCAGGCCGGGTCACACGTCCTCTGGCGCACCGGACACTTTGCGTTGGGGAGAACGGGGACAGCTGCTAAACACTGGGAATGTTAGGGGACGGCTCTGCCGGCCAAGCTAATAACACACGTACTGGGCGGCGTCCTAGCGTCTCGTTCATTTTTCTCAAGTGATTGGAGTTCCAGATGGAAAAGTACTTACGGTCATGTAAATAATTGTGTAAGTGTAATGGTCATTAGGAGAATCCCGCTGAGTATCTGGCCGCGGCAAGGTCACGAGGGTGACCTACGGATCTATCACCAGAAAAAGACCATCAGAATGCTTTCGTGCGTCGTAAAAGTGTGGGCATGGAAACATAGGTAAAACTACGTACTTGCTCAATGGTACTGGCGATACGTCTGGATCCATGTATTAGATGTCGATATGTAAAAAGTCAACTTGGTCAGAAGTAAAAACCTACGCCAAATCACCTATGATATCGATCCGTGCTATAACTCCAATTTTGATAATGGTTATCCCAAAAATCTTGAATTATAGAGTTGCGACTGCCTTCTCCGAAGTTCCTGATTATACCAGCTAGATCACTTCGAGTACCATCTCGGAGAGAGCAAGACTGATCGACACAACCGACCAATAGCACATCCCAATTGGCTGCGACTTCCGTGTGCTACCCGGAATGACTAGTGGGCCGAGCCTGTCCGAACTTGGAGCATTACTCTCACTTATCGCCCGCCGGCGACCCTGGCCGTGCATCCTAAGCGGTGTCGCAGACTCAAGGGATGGTACTTTGTATGTGAATAGGGCCACGGCAGTACACTAGCTGACGGGTAGAGGAAAATACGAGGCTACGCCCGGGGAAAATGAATGCTAATATATTTGCGGCAGCACAATGCAAAATTTCGAACTTTTGTTGCACTGAAAACGCGGGAACACAATCGTCGATTTCTTGGAGAAGAAAGTAGTTTTGTTAAACTGAAAATTTAGGGCACAGTTTTTCCTTTCGCGAATAAATCAGACCTTTCATTGAACTGAATGAGTGGTACCTCCGTACTGCTCTTTATTGATGATATTGGTGCTAGAGGTGTAAATCGTCCAAAATTACTTTACACGAGGCTGGCCCATTAACGTCGTTCCCAGGGCGAGGTCGCACAGCAATACGGCAGCAATATGGCAGCAGTAACCAGTAATGACGGTTTGTCTGGATTTAAGGGAGAGGTGGGCATCATGGACTCTTCAAGCCATTTATTTCCAGTCAGCGCCATAGGGATAATGTTACAATTCATCATTAAATGGGGGGACACGATGCCTCCCTCGTTCAACTGCCTGCGATGTCACTGATAACTAAGGCATAACCTTTATGGAATTATCTTGACTTCGTCTGTAAATGGGAATTTGAGCCCGTAAATGATTGACCAAATAAATGAAACGAAAACGAAGCTGCAGAGTTAGACTGAGATGCACATATTTCTGATTAATTGGAATTGAATCTTCTTAAAAGGAACTGGAAGGAATAAAATGAATTTTGAAATTACATTAGAAGCAATATCATGAAGAAATACAAGTTTAGTTCCTCTGACGAATACTTTTAAAATTCTTAAAGGTGCCCAACTTTTAAAATTGGCCTTGGTCATCGAAAGTGTTGGCACCTGGCAGATTTTTTTGGAAACGCCAGGAGAGGGACTGACGTCTGGCGTGGCTGTTTCATATCCGGCGCATTTTTGAACGCCATAGATTTTCAATGTATTTTCAGTCGTGTTGAACTCGTTGCTGTGAAAGAGTGTAGTTATACGTGACGTTGGGTGGACGTGAATATTGAAGACTGGCGTTATTTTCTTGTTTGTTATGATCTTGGAAAGTTCAAAGAAAATGGAGGAGAGTCGGATAACCATTACATCCAGTCAGAACTGCTGCGTTCCTCAGTGTGTATCCTTCCGAAGAAGTGTTTAAGTCTCAGCTTTCACAAGTTTCCTTAGGATGAGGTGCTGTCCAAGCAGTGAAATTTGAAACTGAGAATTGGGAAGAAGATAGGCTCAAATGCTGCTGTCTGTTGCAGACATTTTCAGCCATCTGACTTCCATTCACATCCACCTGGTAAGCGGCTGTGAGGCAGTCTCCAGTTCCGCCTATGCCTCCTTCTACTCCGTTGAGCCTGCTTTTAGCAGGAGTAGGCCTTTATCCTTGGGCCGTCATCATAGGCGGATCCAGGATTGCCGATCGGGGGGCACCTTCCCGGGGGGGCGCCATTCTTGACCGGGAAACCCTATCGGATGGGAGCAAAATACTATCGATGGGAGCCGACTTTCGCATCCTGGGGGGGGGGGTGGGAAGCGAAATTTCAGGGGGCGTGGCCATTTCAGGGGGCGCCGAGTGTCGATGGCGGGGGGCACGTACTCCCTTTGCCACCTGGATCTGCCTATGGGGCACGTGCCCACAATGCCTTCCCCCTGGATCCGCCTATGGCCGCACTCCTTTTAGCCCGGGAAACCGACATATTGAAATAATTCGGTAGATATACGCCTTTATTCGTTTCAAGCTGTCTGAAATTCCAGTTTGAATGTATAATAGAAAATGCGTTTCCAAACATAAGTGTCGCCACCGGCAAAAAAGTGGGGGGGGCAGCAAACTTCAACCTGATACTGACTACAAACTTTGCTCTTTGGGACCAAAAACTCTTCGAATTTGGGCTCCTCGCTGCCTTCCACAGCGGCTGTTTATAAGCCGCTGCCACATACCAGACATAAAACACGTATAATTCACCGCTTACCATGCTATTCCCTGGGCCCACTAACGTTGTTTACCTTTCGGAGTCCCTCTTTCGCGGCCATCTTGGATGGCACACTAGCGTCTCTGGTGAGCGTGCCCGGGGTCAATTGGACCCTACGGGTAAAGGAAAATTTAATCGCTAGCGTGACGTCGTAGTAAAGGCGGCTCCAGATTGGTAGTTAGGCAGATCCAAACCACGAATCAGGAGTCGCCTTTACTGTGACGTCACGTTGGCGACAAAGCTTTCCTGCGCCCAATAGGTCCCATGTTAAAATTCGTCGATTTCAGCCGGCTCTCACAAGTACAGTATGAGTCGAAGGGAAAACATTGTTCTTTTTCCACAATTCTACATGACATTTGTTTTCGAAATTGACCATTTGAAGGCGATATTGTCAGTTTTTCTTAAAAATAAAGGCATTCAAATTTGGCTCTGCAAATCAGCTTAAACCTCGTCCCACCGAGCCCATCGATGGCCCCCCTAAGGTTTATTTTCGGGATAGCAGAAAAACAACGAGGCGCAGCACCGCGGTTGAGGGCTCTACCTCTCACACTATCATTTTCCCACCATTCCTGAAATTTTTTACACCGGATCACCCAAGGTCAGGTCACCAGGCGAGGTCAACCAAGGTCACCTCACTTCAACTTTTGAGCTCTATAAGAGCTACATTTCTGAGTCGATCGATTTGAAACTTCCTACACTTCATCAAACCTCCAGGGCCTACAAGCCGTATATCCGTGATTTTTTTATTTCGTGACCTGAGTTCAAGTCATGAGGTGACCTCTCCCATTGAAAAAGCATGGAAAAAAGCTGTCTTATGATCTAAAAGCCACAAAAACGATTGCAAATGTTCAGCTTGCTCAGAAAAGCGTTCTTGGACACCCTTTCACGGATTCCAGGGGCAATATTTTCCCTTTGACCTCTCCGAGGTCATCAAAGGTCACCAGGGGTCACAAACAGTATTTTGGAAATAACTTTTGACCTAATTAAGCTAGAGCGCTGAATCAAACATCATCGTGTAGGTATCGTCACTGGCTTTCATTTAATATACGGCAAGGCCACTTTCTGATATTTAGTGAACTCGGGTCAAATTAGGTCACGAGGTGACCTCTGGAGGTCAAAGCACTGGTAGAAGGTCATTACGTTCCACATGGCGGAAAAGGTCCTAGCATTTTCCTATCAAATCTACTTAACCAGATCTCAATAACTCTAATGGCATAAGAGCTATGCCCAGTTTGCTAAACATTGAATACTTGAGTGAAAATAGCCTATCTTGACCTAATTTGACCTCTGGAGGTCAAACCATTGACCTGAGCGCTTAAAAATAGGAAGTAATTTCTTACTGAATTCACGTCAGCTTTCTAATGCACTTTGCAGATTTGCAATGACCCCCATAGGTATTTTCGGATTTAGAGGGGGCATCGATGCCCCCTGATGGGGCGAAAGTGGCGCCGGATCCCCGGTGGGGCGCGAGTTAGGGGGCTCCCTCTTCCATGGCAAAGTATACTTTTCGATACCTTGATACCACATTGGTACCATATCACCTAGCCACAACAACAATGCGGCAAAGCCAAAGTAATGGAAAGAAGCAAAGCAGCCCAATAGTTATAAGATCCAACTGGTGCTGAAAAATAAAAATGCACTCGACGGAAATATACAAATATTAGCATGTGGTGGCCGTATACATATTTATTCCTTCTTTTAAAATCCTCATTTTAAATGTTCTCGCAGCATCAGGGACCGTTTGGTTTGTAAAAAAATTAACGCAACTTCAATCGGTCTAAACGAGCACTTCACATCAGACGAAACATCGGCAGAAACCCTTATTTTGCAGACTGCCCACGTTCTAGCTCGTCCCGGCATGAAAAAAGAATGCATATTAATAATAATCAATTCCTCCCAAGCCGCGAGTGTTTAAACCCCCGTCAGTTTAGATTTGTTTGTTGTTTTCGATTGTTGAACTAAACGCGCCGCTTATGCATCAGCTACTGCTACCATTTGGAAATTGTGTGACGTCACGTTGGCGACAAAGTATTCCTCGTTGATCAACCTTGTAAGTAAAGTAATCTTGGGTGGTTAGGGGCTATCGTCATCCAACCCGATCTTAAACCAAGAAATGACCAAGTCCGGCCTAGAAATCTCTCCGAAAGGCCATGCATTTTCCCACCACATTGGGCATTGCACTAGCTCAGCGGTTTTGCTTATAATCCATAGATTACGTCATAACTATAGTTTCACCAGCTCATTACTGTTCTTCTTGCAGAAAGTAGAGCAGTCCAGGGGATCTATTCTCAGTCGTCACTGAAGTGTATACTACCTGTACCTACCTATGGGAACATACTTCCGGGATGGTAGTGTAAAGGGGAAATAGACCGCACAGACCTTATCATCGAGCTCTGGCCTAGATCAAGATTGAAACAGGATCAGTTATTGAAGATCAGGTAAAGGTAAAGCAGTGTTGCATAAATATGTGTTGATCTTGTTGCAATACTCTTCTTTTCCACGGACATGGTACTGAACTGATAATTATTTATTAACTTCGTAAATATTCAGTTAGAAATGAGATATTCCTTGGACAGATTGGAGTTTTTTTTTGGCAAGCCTCGGCCGGATATAAGTCGGTGTTGGAACGATCCGTTTGTAAACGCCGGAATTTGACATCACTGGGTAATTGTTATCCGCCATGCCACAGCGGAACGATGGTTTCGTCCACCGCCGGCCTCGGAGGCTCGCCGTAACCGTGTGCTTGATGAAAAGCGAGATAAGCTGCGGGATTCGATCAGCAGGGGAGATGACATTGTAAACAAGCGTTCAAAATGAAACATCGATCGGTGTGCAGCCCCGAGGCTGTTGGTCTCCTGCTCTGGGGTACCACGCTGACAAAGGCTGGGTGGCAGCGTTACCCCTGGAACGTGGCGTTGCCATTGTTTTGAAGGGTGGAACAGTACGGCCCACGGTTGTTTTTCGCACGTTAAACCTGGAGAATGTGTTTTTGCTGTTGTAAGGCTCGTGCTGATTCCCTGGAAGGACCTGCACGGAACAACACGGGCCGAGTAGTCCCCAGGTCGTCGTCTATGCTTGCACCGTGGGAAATATGTATTTACGGTTTCAGAATGGCATCGCAAAGGCCTGACATAAGATAGAGAAACGTACATACGTTGAAGCTTGTCCTATGTTGTTTATTCATATTGTCCTATTCATATGTTGTTGCCAAAAGAGTGCACTTGCTTAGCAGAAACTCAAAGTAATCATCGAACTTATTCCCAGAACCAATATATGCGTTCTCTTTCCCCCAGGTTTCGATTCGCACCAGCAGCCGATACGCAGCACGGGGCAATGTCTGCCGAGTTCAACTGCAGCTCAGTCCTCGCATCGGCTGACGTCGCCAACGCCACCGAAGCCCTGGCGCGTCACCAGGCCCGTCTGACCGAGCTGGCACAGCTCGAGTCGCGGCACGCGCTCATCTACATCATCGTCGTTCTGAGTTTCTATTCCGCAGGCATCGTCATCATGATGGTGAAGTACATGAAGCAGGAGAGAGAGGAGCAGGAGGAGGAGAATCTCTACAAACAGTACCTGCACGCTGCCAGAGACCGTATAATCGAGAGCACGTCCAGAGGCCGGCTGGCCAACCGACTTGCGCTGCAAGCTCTCAATATGGCCAACGCAGTGCCACAAACCTCACGCCAAGGTAGTAAAGTGACGTTTGTCTGAGTATATGTGCGTGTCCCTCGCTGAAATGGATGTGTGGGTATGCGGGTGCTTGTCGGCGTTGCTGAATAGATGTGCGCGGAGAGAGATGAGGGACCAAGAGAAAGGAAGACGTATAATTCATGAGCATTGCAAATTATTCACCACCTCCATGAATCGTGTCATGAAAGTGTTGAGAAGATCGAAGTGTGAAAGTATAGATAAGTGAATGTTTCGTTATGCAACGCGCAACCTACAATTGATCTCACGCCTACTGTTGTATGTGCGGAAGAACATTCAGAGGGCTATGTTGAAAATAACATCGGTACCACAAAAGGCGTAAATACGTTGCTGGACTAAGTGGGTAGTGAGGCGACAAAACATAACATAGTTGTATCATACCTGTTGGTGACAGAAATCCTTCACAGAGTGATCTTCTGTCTATTTTTCAGAAACAATCACGTTGCATGTTGTCTGCATTTAAATATCGTATGCTCCAAGGATGCTTCTTACATTTATTGTCTGAAAACTCAGAGGAAAACCTGATTTAGGACACGACGGGGTTTCAAACTCAAACTAGGGTCGGCATCGATGTAACCTTTCTTCTGGCATTTTGATTTTTTGTTGGTGGATCGAACGCTTCCGGTGAGCCTATTCACCTGTGCGAGTTTGTTTTATGTGATGATTGATGTCTCTTATGTAACCTCTTCCTGTGGAGGAAAATGGTATAAGGAAACGGGCTAAGTATCTGCCCCAAGAAAGAACCACAGAAGCCCAAGAGGTCATATTAATTCGTTCCACTGCTGGCTTTACCATAAGCACGGTTGGATGTTGGGTGTCAGCACTTTGTGGAAATAAATAGTTTGATATTCGATGTGCATCGTGCCAAAATGCTTCTGGATGTGCAAAGCCGAGTTTGGGAGGCCAAGGAGGGTTGGAGCAGCTTTCTTTGGCAGGTTGGTCCGGTAAGAATGACCAGGTCAGGAACTACTTACAGCTTGTCATTTTTTCTGTTTCAACTTTTCAATTAAAAAATGACCACAAAAACGACAGCGCGCTTGCCAGTAATAAAACAGCTCACAAGTTGGCCATTCGTTCTACCCGTGATGTTCTAGAATATTGGGAGCATGAAAGTGTTTTCAGGATATGTCATTCTGCTTCAGGAAATATATTGAACAAACCAATTGGCACCTGGATGCAACTCATTTAATGTGTGGAAAGGCAGGAGGTATGATCTCTTCACCACACAATAGCATTGCTCTGCCGTTACCAAACTGGCAATGCCTGGGTGCTCCTGAAGTCGAGGGCGTGATAACTGCAGTAAGGATGATCAAATGGTGTCCTCCGGTTAGGTCTTAGAGAAACTAGAGAATACCCGACCAATTAGTTGAAGATGTGCCAGCTAGCAAAACAGTAATAAAAATATCATAAAAGAAACTGTTGGTTGTTGTCAACCAATAGACCGTTTTTCGTATCTCCTTTGTCCCTGTGGTAGCCGAACTAGGTTGCGTGTTTCTTCCGTGGCGAATCGCTTTCTAGTTTGTAGTGTTAATAATTTTGTTACAACGAATAAAATAAATTGTAAGGCTAGGCTGTTTATCTAAACCAGGTTAAAAACACGTTATTAATAACGTATATTAAACCTGTCTGTGGTTCGCACCCGGGGTCAAGTGGCTCTGCGATGTTTCCCGCTTGACAGACAAATATCATGTCTTCTTCAGTCACTCTCACCTCATCATCATAAAAAAATCAGACCGGTGCTAGTCTGCACTGTGGTGTTCCAAAAGCATGCTCCATCTAAGTCACTCTCATTTCATCTCTGAAGAACTCCTTTCTCTGGATCCTAAGTGGTATAACGTGTTTTTTTTTTTTTTTTTTTTTGACAGGACATCTGGCCGGACAATGAAGATGCGGAAAATATATTTGATAAATCTGGCTTCCTTTCTTTGCTTTGAAGGTCGGTGCGCAACAGGTTTTCCTGCCTACTGGCCTGGGGGTTATGGAAAGGGGCTCTACATGGGTATCATGTTTCTATCAGTACCTCTCCTCATCATCTAAAAGGTTAAATTCGTTATTGGTACGTAGATTAAACATGTTGTGGTTGACCCAGGTGGTGGCTCTGTGGTGTTTGCCTGCACACAAAATATCATGCTCTCATCTTCGTACTCCCTCTCATCATAAAAGTGTTTCGCACCCGGTGTCGTCCTCACCCTGGTGTTCCACGTGGGCACACAAAATCATGCTCATCTTTAGTCCTCCTCATCATCATAAAAAAAATACGAGGAAATACTTCTTCGAAATTCACCTATCAGTAACTACAAAAAATATATATATATACGTCGCTCATCTCAAAAAAAAATATATATATATATTTTTAGATGAAGATGTATATATATATTTTGTAGTTACGGATAGGTGAATTTCGAGTATTTCCTCGTATATATATATATATATATATATATATATCTATCTATTTTTAGATAAGAGATGTATATATATATATTTTTGTAGTTACGGATAGGTGAATTTCAAGAAGTATTTCCTCGTAATTGGTCGGGTATTCTCTATTTCTCTAAGACCTAACCGGGGACACCATTTGATCTCCTTACTGCGTTCCGCCCTTGACTTCAGGCACCCGGCTTGCAGTTTGGTAACGGCAGAATGCTATTGTGTGGTGAAGAGATCATACCTCTGCCTTTATCTCTATATCTCTCTATCTATCTCTCTCTCTCTCTCTCTCTCTCCTGCTTCCGTTACCTGTACATAATTTCAGTAAGCAATGATTACATTTCACATCATCTGTGGTGACGACTGTGGTATCTGCAAAACGAGAGCAAAAAGAAAAAAAACTCTGCCGGGTCGGATCGGATCAAGACCCTTCAACAGTGCTGCAACGAGCCCTGCAAAAGTTCAATAGGATTCTTCACGGCGCTCCTCTGAGCGCCAGGCCCATCCAGCTCCCGGACATCTAATGAAGCGCACACGGGATGCCACTCTCGGTTTAATGAAGCCTGACAGGTATGAGGCTGCAGTTATAAGCCCCCGAGCTAATAACATCACAGAGCCATATCATGCTTAATTATATGGAGCTCAATCAGCTCAGTGAATATAACGCGCTGAGTCTGGGAGCCAGAAGAATGTAATGTGGCACCACCGCAGCGCCCTTAAAGCACGTTTGCACCTGCAAAGGACTCAGGGTCAATTGTTTCCATAATGAGCACATGTCGGGCCATGAATGACGAGTCCATCAAAAACATACCCACTGGGCCGTCACCTCACCCCCATGCTGACTTTGACAGTCTGTTCACACTGTCAAATTTAGCATGGGAGCGTGGTGAACATTACAAATATTAACAAAAACCTACAGGTCTAGGTACTGAGACACAGGACCCGACAAAAACGCCAAACAATATTTTCCTGGCTTCTTTTGAGCCGATGTGAATGCCTGAACTTTTAAGGCCGTCATTTATGAGTGTCATGAATTGATTAGTACCCGTTACTTACATCCACTACACATCATGCGAGTTCTGCGAAAGTCGGACGCGCCCCTGAATTAGCTGGATGCGAGATCTCTAAACCGCACCACACCTGCAGCCGATCAGGGGTGTAGCCAAGGGGGGGCGGTAGGGACAGTCGTCCCTCCCTGAGGGCCCGAAGGGTCCCCTGAGGACACGAGCCACGCGAAGCGCGGCTCGCCTGCACTATGCTCTGTGGCCAAATTTGGCATTTTATTCCAGACGGGGCCCTCTTAAGCCCTCTTCAGCACTCTATTCTGTAACAAGCAGGGCCCTTTTTACCCATCAGGGCCCTTTTGGCGCTGTCACAGAGGCCCTTTTCGGGGGCCGCCCCCCATGAGCGAAACCCTGGCTACGCCCCTGCAGCCGATAGTGGTTAAGCGAGGCTGTGCAGACACATAAGCCGTCAATGCTCCTACGCTACACAACAATTCTCGGTATGGATAACTGAGAGCTCGAGCCGAACAATATTTCCAAGGATAAAACTGACTTCTTGCATATTTTAAAGCTAACGTTTGGTTTATGTATAAGCTTTTCAACACGGTCGGTGCGGAGGGGGCTAGGGAGAATACCCATTAAGGTTTTCCACAGAGAGTAAAAAAAGCGGCGCCCTCGCTTGGCGCACACCTATTAACTGATCTGTTTTGCTTCTTACAAAATTTTAGGCCCATGTCATATCAGGTTAGGTCACCAGTGCAGGTCAGGGAACCCAACAGAAAAAGTTAAGGGGTGCAGCAATAAAGGCAAAGTTAAAAGTATGTCACGCAGCCTAATGAGTTCTATTTACATATTAGAAAACTTGTTATAAACAAATATTAGACTTTCGCACAGAATATCCGTAGTAGCCCATGGAGGTAGAATTTCCACCGAAAAAACGAATTCCGAAACATTTTTCTTATTACATCAAAATAATCTTTTGACCTCACCTCGCACCAGCCCGCATTGAAGGATAATTGGAGCACCTATCGCGGCACACATCAAAGCGCCAGAGAAAGCCTCAACGTTACTTCCAGCCTCCCTTTCATCATCAACAGGTGGCTGGCGGTCGGCGTCGGCTGCTGTAACAGCGCGCGAACTCGCACCCAGCCCCCGCACCGTGAAAGGTCAGTGGATCTGTAATTTAACGCCGGCCGTGGTCGACGCCATTTGTCGAGCCGGCCTGCCTATTGGAGTCGGCCGCGGACTTGTGACGACGGCTGCTGCGGCGGGGCCGGCGCCGCAGCCGCACTCCAGACGACGCTTCGCTGCAGCTCAGCGGCACCCCTGGCGCCTCTCCAGTCCGGCGGGAGGAGGGACGGCGCCGGCACTACCGCCGCCTCCACCTCTTACAGAACTGGCGTAACACATCACTCCGATAGGCACATTCAGCAACATCACGGCTGGTAGACTGGCATATGCCCAACTGCTTTTCTTGTGTTCTCGGTCATCTTATGTTTTTGGTCATCGGGCATGATAATATCGTGCGGGTGGCCTTGGAAAAAGCTATGAAAACGGACATGAATGCAACAGACCATTCTAACGCAGAAGTGGTCACGTTATCTTCTGAAAATTTTCGGCGCATCTTTTTCTACAATGAACGGAGCGAGAGACATTTTAATGAGCCGGCAAAAAGTGACTCCACACGGGCTTAAAACCTGCAGTAGGCACATAAACACCGTTCAAATATTAAGATAAAAAGGTCTCGGGAGGGCTGCTGCATTTTGGGTGCCCTTGTTTGAGTGGAAAGATGAGCAGACATGCTTATGACCCTAAAAGATGGAAGAAATGAGCTGGAAAAGACCAGCTAAAACAAGATCACGATATCTGACTGGCAACGAGCTAAAGGTATGCAGGGGTGTGTCCAAGGGGGCGGCGGCAGGGACAGCCTCCCCCACCCCCCTCTGAGGGCCCGAAGGGCCCCCTTGAGGACGCGGGCCGTGCGAAGGGCTCCCGCACTATGCTCTGTGGCCAAATTTGAAATTTCATACCAGGCAGGGCCCTCTTATGCCCTCTTCAGCACTATTCTGTAACAAGCATGTCTCTTTTTACCCATCAGGGCCTTTTTGGCGCTGTTGCAGGGACCCTTTTCGGGGCGCCGCCCCCACCCCCCTGAGCGAAATCCTGGCTATACCCCTGAAGGTATGTACGTAAAATCAAACATGTCATGGGAGCAGAGGGACAGGGGAATATTTCGGAGGCCATGCCCCACGTATGTTCAGGTTCCTAACGATTTACCATATGGAGTTCCGTGAGAAAACCGACTTCACGATAGATTTTGGCCTGTCTGCTCCATTCTGGGCGTTCACAGGAGTATGACAGAACACGCCCAGGAGAAAAAACGTCAAATAAAAGTAATTGAAGCGAGCAAAAAGAAACGAGTGACCATTTTTTTCCAAAATATATGACCGTCGAAACTGGCTGAAAATCAACAGCAAATATAAAAAGACGTTCACTAAAGGGTGTGACTACAGAGTGATCTGTCACCAACATCTCTGGCGGAGTTGACTAAACTAATCGATATGTAAAGGAAGCTTTGAGTGGGTGAATCTGTTCTGTTTAATTTATTTTTACAATGATGAGAAAAACTGGTGGGAGTAAAATGGTCGAGGAATGGTAGACTGGTCTAAGATTTAGACCATCTAAGTCTTATAAGTTGGTATTAGACTGGTCTAAGACTGGATTGATGGTCTGAGTGGTCACCGGCCTGTAACATTATCTTACTTCATTTTCCTATCAGAAAAGAGCGTATCGTTGAAAGCAGATTTTAACGGTGCACTCTTTTCTGATAGGAACATATCGTTGGAAGTTTAACAGATATTAACGATACGCACTTCTCTGATAGCGGCGGATCGTTGTAAGTTTAAAATGTTTTAATGATACGCTATTTTCTGTCTGGAGCGTATCGTTCAAATTTTAACGGATTTTATCAAATTGGCATCTGATAAGGGCTGGCCACATAGCACAGCTCGTCCACACCATGCACAGCTCGCTCGCGCCCTGTTGGCGCCAAATCTGAGGCTAAATGGCGCTACCGCCCGAACTGGCCGCGGCTGTCTGCCGCCCTCGACCTGTGGCACCACCGGCGGCAAAACAAATGGCCGGCCGACAGATTGCCTCAGTAACTTTGGCTCTATCTGGATAGCATCTGACATTTGGCACTAACTGCGTGGCCAGCAGACCCGAGCTCATATACACGGCTGTCGATCGACTCCAGCCATCCGTCCACCAGACGGTGAGGGACGGCTCACTCGAACTGCAGAACGTAGCCGCGCTCACTGAACTGTGGCTTTTCTGTCTGGAGTGCTGTTTCTGTTCTCATGGGAAGAGAGAGAGAGAGGTTTTTTTTTTTTAGAGAGAGAGGAGGCAGGCGCAAGAACTACGCGTAGGACATATCGGAACCATTGTGACAATTGATTTACGCTAATAGTATAGCCACTCGATGTGCATGAAGCTGCAAACAAGGAGAGCGGAAAGACTGCTACCGACAACGTTTTTGCTTTGCAGCCGATAACAATTCGCTCTCAAGCTCTACGGCTGAAATATTGTGCGTATAAGCGAATGAGGCTTACAGTCAAATGAAGCAAGGCTATCGTTTTTAACCTTTGAGATGTAGGGAAATGAAGACGAAATATTTGGAGGGGGATACCTTACCAGAGAGGGCACAGTAACAAAAACGGTTCCAATAATACGTGTGCTCTTCAAATAAGAGATTTCACACGAAATTTTAAGGGAGTTCCCATCCAGCTTAACATGCAAACGGAGAGATCCCTTTCAAGCCTACCACCTCTGCTGACAGTGGCGTAATCTTGGAATAGCGGGCCCCACGCTGTTTACCACCCCTGGCGAGGTTCTGACAGCGCCACTGGCACCGGCTCTCACGCTTAAAGGGAAGGTGGCACCTCCATAACGTGGTTTTAACTGAGATAGCCAAGTTGTAAAGCAAGTCGGAAAACCCGGTACTCAATATATCATTTGTCTTGAAACTCGAGATTTCCGTAGAAAAAAACTAAAACCTACCTGCCGTGTAGGGGGACCCCTCCTGTACCCCTAGCAGCAGGCCACAGTTGTCATGGCTGTTGGTGGGACGACATATGGTGACGTCACGATGAGCATCAACCAATCGAAGCCCTTGAAGCGTTTCAAGTATGGTAGTGGTTGCCAGATCATGACATCATCCATAGGCTGATATTTATTTCTTTTTCTAGAGGAGTATTTTAAAAATCAAAATATTGAACTTATTGTACATTTTTCAGAGAAATCATGAGTGGTTTCATTATTTTCGGCTTAAAGTACGCCTAATTACACTGAATTCCAGAATTCGACCAAGGTGCCACATTCCCTTTAAATACACTTACACACACACACACATGGCTGATACGGGGAGGCCAGCTCAGAGGGGCGCGATGAGCAGATGGAGCCACTGTTTACACGCCAGCCCACTCCTGCCGGGCCGCGTAAACATGTTTTGCGCGCCCAGCCGACCCGCAGATAGCTTTGCCAAGCAACATGCAGAGTAGGCAGACGATGCCAATGACACGTGAAACTGGATGATTATGTTAGCATTTTCTGCATCCATGTTTGTACCCTTCGATGCTTTTGAGCTCATGTACGATGCGGTTCTCGGTTCCCACCAAATATTGCAAAACCAAAATTATTACTAATTTGGGCAAGGATGGAGATTCCAGGAGATTCTCTTATGGGCTCTTGGCTACCTGCGGAGGGCGGGATCACCCTCCCCCTCCCCCTCGCGCCTAAGATCTAGGAATCTACCAGATTGATTTAAACAAATTAAATTGGATCCGAATTGTTATAGCCTGAAATAATTTTTTTATTGATTTGAAGGTCCCGAGTTTTAATAGCTCTAGAAAGTGAAGTGAAAAATGCCGAATCTTATTTATTCGCGATCCAAAGTTCAATGGCAGTTGCAGGGCTAGAAAAACATGGGTAAATATATAAATGCTATCTGTTTTCTGTTGCGTAGATTAGTAAACGTAAGGTGCAGCATGACATTTCTGAGATCGATACAAATAATGAGGCAAAAAGTCCTAAAAAACGGAAGGTAAAATAGAATACATGCTGTTCCGGGTTCAAGGTCCGGCAGCTTCCCAGAACAAAGAGCAAGCTTGCTCCCCAGAAACGTTTCCAATAGGAAAAGAGTAGGTGACGTCATATGACCCTGGCAGTTGGTGCGTGGGTAAACCTACAAAATTGACCAAACCACGGGAAGGGGTCCTAAATGATCTTATTCCTTGATCTCTATGGATGAATTTTTCCCTAGTCGTTCTTGAAGCAAAATGTCAAGCACGGGATGCTTGTCCCCTACATCGCCCATACTATACTACAATACGCTTAAAAATGCGGGAAGTTGCCGTAATTCCTTCCTTAAATTACAGCTGGCACCTGAGCACTCCTCAATGGTATTTCATTATTTTCCGATATAGGTGCAGGAGCATGGTATGGTTACTTTTATTCCTGCCAGCTGTCCTGTACACGATATTTTCACTCTGCATGAATGCAAAGCAATTATTTTAGAACCCCCGAATGAACCATCACCGGAAATATCATTCAAAATAATAAAGCATTGAAGTGTCTCTAAGTATTGTTACAGGCGTCTTAAATATACTAAAGGTGTACTGTTTATAATACAACGTGGCTTAGAAATGCACCCTGCCAAAAAAAACAAGCCATAGATCCATCCCAGGGTAACTTGGTATCTCAAAACTTTCAGTGAATCTGTCTAATCTGGTTTTGAAAAGATTCAGAAACAAATTCAAAACTCTATCGTAGTCGACTCAAAACCAAGTACGTATGTACTTCCCTATTACCCTAAAATCATAATGCTCATCTTATTAAGCAGAGGCTGAGAACTGGGCACCCACCGAGATATTGAACTGGGCACCCACTGGGAGATTGAACTGGGAGCCCACTGGGAGATTGGACTGGGTACTCACTGGGCGATTGGACTGGGTACTCACTGGGAGATTGGACTGGGTACTCACTGGGAGATTGGACTGGGTACTCACTGGGAGATTGGACTGGGTACTCACTGGGATATTGAACTGGGAACCCACTGGGAGATTGAACTGGGCACCCACTGGGCGATTGGACTGGGTACTCACTGGGAGATTGAACTGGGCACCCACTGGGCGATTGAACTGGGCACCCACTGGGAGATTGAACTGGGCACCCACTGGGCGATTGGACTGGGTACTCACTGGGAGATTGAACTGGGCACCCACTGGGCGATTGAACTGGGCACCCACTGGGAGATTGAACTGGGCACCCACTGGGCGATTGAACTGGGCACCCACTGGGAGATTGAACTGGGCACCCACTGGGCGATTGGACTGGGTACTCACTGGGAGATTGAACTGGGCACCCACTGGGCGATTGAACTGGGCACCCACTGGGAGATTGAACTGGGCACCCACTGGGCGATTGGACTGGGCACCCACGGGAGATTGAATGGGCCTACATTTGGTGATTGAAATGGTCTACAGTGGTAATTGAAAACATTGTTATCGTGCATTCTGAATTTCTCAGAACACTCATAAAACGCAGACTGCCACGCATGTCAATCTCACCCTTCTGTGTTGGGTATCATTGTATGAGCAAACAGTAATCGTTCGTTTTACTTTTTTAAATTGTATTCTTGTTGCGAGCAATGATTCTCATGTGCTTTACAAGCGTCAGATTTGTACGATAAGATGAAAACTTTTAGGACCCGATATAGGTATTCAATACAGGTGGGTTCCGGAACCAGGCGGAAATGATCGTACACATTGCTCACGTCTGGTTTCGCTTTTCCTTCCAAGTGTATATTCCAAAGGCACTAGCATGGGTGTTCCACACCTGTATTTCTCCCACACATTGTAACAACCTCTCTATTGTATGTCTCGACTTCAACAAAGCCTTGGCTTGTGCTTTACAAAACTTCTTTCAAGTCCTTAAGTATTAACGAGCCAAGTCACGCGAATGCAGAAATCCAATAATGCTGTCTTTCAAAATTATCTGTCGACGAGCATATTGAGAAGTCAATAGAGCTCTCTGCACGTCATTAGTGGTAGGCGATTCAGCAAATGCTCCCTCAGAGACCTCAACCGGCGCGACGCTCAATAGACCCAATCAACTCCATTCGATGCAGTCGGAAAATACAATGTCGGTGCTTCGTGATCTCCGAGTGGTTAAACGCAGAGCGCACATAGTGTGATTGATAATGGTGAGGAGGGGTTCGAGATCACTGCGTCTGCTCTTTGTTGGTGTGACTGTCAGTAGCTTTGTCAGTGTCGGAGTGACAACAGCGAACGTAAAGGACTGGGGTGCCTGCACAGTAGACCAAGTCGTCAGAAAGTAATTTCCGATTTCGGATTAAGAGTAGTGATTTTATTATGTCATGATATGTTGCAAACATGATGCAAGAAAAAACTATCCGATCAATCTACGCTTAATGGGTGCGGAACAGCCTTTTCTGAAGGCATGTTTTCAGTAGAACGGCGTTGAAGTCTCCATTGACTTCACAATGCATTTTTGTCAGTATCCTTGCAGCACGTTAACTCTACGACCAACATCAAAACGTCGGATCCATTTGTATCCGATCCGTAGCCAGACGGGTGCTCTGGATACCCGGGCAGCTGCTGAGAGGCCAGAGCACCCATCAGTCCTTTCCTGGTCACCCCCTTGTATTGAAGCTAGATGGATTTATCGAGTTTGGAACCTTAAAACTTTGGAAATTGTTGAGGTTTAACGACGCACCAAACTCTTGGATTATACAGTTTCGCCAACTCTCATCCTGTTGGGAGGGACAGTCAGGTTGTCCTCATTCACTGTCCTTGCCGGGGATTTGAACCCGGAACCTATGGTGCAGGACACAGATGTGCTGCCTATTGCAACACAGCACTCCCCCTCCCACCCTTAATAACTCTGGCTGGTCAGCTGGTTGAGCTTTTTCTCTAGTTGAGCACCTCCTCAGATTTGGTTCTGGCTAGTAGCGTGGTTTGTATGTGAGACCTTGGAGTAAGACAATGTAGGAATGTATTAGTCTAGACAATATGGCCAGTGCTACAATTGCCCCGTGTTACATTTGACCCCAGTCTCCCCTACACAGTGCTGTAGGAACGATCTAGGACCCTAAAACGATGGTAAAACAGGTGACAGTAAAAACGCTAAAAGGCTGGTAGCCTAAAAAGCCAAAGCCCAGAAACTAGAACGTCTAAACCCTAAAAAACAAAAAGGCAACGTCAAGGTAAAGATAAAGAAAAAGCGTGGGATGAGGTGAATGCAACGTTTCAGTCTTAGACCGTCGTCAGGCGAGGGTTGCAAGGTGGAGGTGGCTAGAGGCCTGAGGTAAACTTTTTCCAAATACCGAGTGACTGGAGGCCTAAGGTAAACTTTTGGTCGAAGCAAGAAGTGCTGGCAGTCCCAACACCCTCTTACCGAAGGAGCGAGGGAGCATCGTATGTGGTGTGTTTATATGTCTGAGCATGCGTTTGAGTGGGCGCCCTACACGTTTGTCAAATTTACTGCAAGAGTGGCCAGGAAGATGTTTGGGTGTTGAGAGTAGGTCTGTATCGCCGAATGAGGAATGATTCTGCGATTTTTGTGTTTGGGCCATCACTGGCGTATTTTGTAATTTTGATGCTCAGGTTGTCTGCTGTCAGCTTATCATTCGGATGCGTGGTTAATCTGTGTTGTCCGAAAGGTGTCTCCCCTACACGGCATGACTTTTTAAGACCACAGTGTAATCTTGGCCTGGGGCAGACCCAGGGTCAAGGGCAAATAATGACCTTTCGATATATTCGTTTAAATGGTTCAAATCATTATCATGATCCTAACAATACTAAAATGTATGGTTTTCTTCTGTCATGCTCATAATGTGGAGGATTAAAAGTCGAAAACTGTGACCTTTGAAGACCTCTAGTGACCTTGCTGTTGATCTGGCCTAAAAAATGACAGCCTGCTGATTCGTCTTTTAAAAAACTTTTCCAATGATGGCTAGAAAATTGGCACAGATCTTCTAGAAACCGAGCTACACCCTGGTTTCTTCACCCTCCTTATAGCATAGGAAAATTCCCTTACATGGGTTCTTAGATGGCGTCATAACTCAATGACTTGACCTGACCTGATGTCAAATTTTTGCCAGAAGCCGTGAAGTTGATCCTTCTGAGAGTGTGGAAAGCGACACGCCTCTTATTTAAATAGGGGAGAGTGGGGTAAGATGCCCAGGGTTTAGGGAAATCCGGATTATGAAATAACCACGGTACCAACAGCGCTGCGTTGGATGCCAAGTCGTAGCATGATCATTTATCTTCCTTGTAGAGTCAACGAAATTGCTGATAATCATCATATTTTCTAATTATTATGGTTTTACTAGAGGCTTGCAAAGGGGCGTCTTATCCGATCGGGTGGGTAAGACGCCCCTGGGGCTTGATAAGATGCTCCACCCCTGGGCATCTTACCCCATTTTGGGCTATCGTTGATGAAGTAGCTTTTTCGTAGTTCTTAGCTTTATTGGTAATCATTTAAGCATTATTAAGAAGTTAGAATGTATTTAGAAGCGTCCACACACATTGATAAAACATGTAGGTGGTTTTTTCACGTTTCCACGTCAAATGATAAAACAAACTTACGTAAAACTAACGATAAAAACCAAGGATAAAAGCATACCATAAATGTAATATAAAATCACATACACACACAAACAACAAATTACGAAACGAAGTAAGCTCGTAGGAGGTTTCTGAGAACCTCCCCTAAATCCCCTACATTGTCTATTCTGCGTTCCCTTTGTTTCGATTCCCCATTTTAAAAGAAATATGCGCTAAAAGTTGTTAAGTGCAAAAACATTCACTTCAGACAGTAAAAAATGGCTTGTGGCGACTCGACGCTTCCTCCCACTAACCGTCACAGGTTCCCAATCTATCATTTATGGCGCACAGCCACCTTAGCCTTCTCATTGAGGCACACAGGCCCAGCCTTCGCAGGCAGTGCACTCAATCCATTCTTCGCACGAGAGAACAAAGCTCACTCCGCAGATGAGATACCTGGTATCGTCATACCCAGTCTTTCTTCCCTTATACAGCTTTGCCTGCCTCGTCCATGTCTTTTTAGATACCTTTGCTTTTGCAAGCCCTTTAACTATTCTGTCTTCCAGAACCTTTCTAGATGAATGTTGTACGCAAGTTCGGCTTTTGGAGTCGGAGTCTCACTAAGTTCATCAATGGACTTGTCGCGGAGACCTTAGCCCCACCATCAGAGTGAGCAACTCCTGCAATGAAGAGTTAATTTAAAAGTCAAAGTTAACAGGGACGGCCGCCCCGCTCAGGTCACCCTCTCACCAGACAGTTGTCAGCCGACCTACGTCGAGTAAGCCGACCTACGTCGAGTAAACTATTGAGCGCCGGAGCGTCTTAGGAGAACCGATCCCAAGCCACTGCATGTACTGCCACTGCATGTTCCTGAGCAGCGGGCCGGAGCCCAACGCTCTACCAACTGGGCTACCGAGATGGCACATCCAGGGACGACGTAAGATATCAGGTACGAAGCTTTGCAGGATTAACAATGTGGAACATTTCAGGTCTAGCTCATTCATAGGCGAATCTAGGGTAAACAGTCCAGCCATAGCCCTTTCCTAATCGGCGAAAATTGACCGAGTTTTGCCAATTTTGTTTAAAACATATTTCACGGTTATGTCCATTTCAATTTAATTGTTTTGCACCTCCACCACATCAGTTTGATCTGAACCCGTCTTGAGGTCATCTCCGGTTGGGTCATCAGGCCAGGTCCGGCGAACTCCCAAATAATTATTTCAAGGTTTTAATGATTGAGCTGGGATTCGCCTTATCGAATGAAACCACCACCCACACAATTTTTCTGTTATTATATTTTTTTTTCTTTAGTGGCCTGGGTTCAGGTGCGAGGCCCTGAATTTCAAGGTTAGAAACAAAACGACAGATTGAAGTGTGCTATTATTCAAATTTTTGCTATTTTTGCCTCATCCTTGTGGTTCTAATGATGTGAGTTTTGAACTAATTTGACATTGACCTGACCTCAAGTCAGATGAAATTCAATATTTGACCTGATTTGACCTAGCAAGGTCATATTATGCATCATTCGATTCGGCTTGCTGTGAGAATTCCAGTGGCTTAGATTGTTCTGCTCTACCTTTACTAGTTCAGATGTAATGACTTGAAACCTTAATCTACATATTATCCCTATGCTGACTGGCAAGCCTTGACCTCTAGGGACCTTAAATGTGACCTGACAAAAATTGGTTCAAATGTTTTCTGCTATCCAACACCGTTTACTGTTTTTCGCTATTTAGCGTGGTTCTTGAGATCTTGGCAGGAGGGGTGGGGGCGGCCCCTCGCCAAACCGAAAGTGGCTTAGACCCCTGTCAATGCGCATATTAACCTTCGTGCCACCAGGGGCCATCGATGGCCCCTTGCCCCTAAGGTTTTTTTCGGGATAGCAGAAAAATGATAAGGTACAGCACCGCGGTTGGGAGCTCAATCTCTCACCCCATTATTTTTCCATCATCCCTGAATTTTTTTTACCCCGGGTCATCCAAGGTCAGGCCACCAGGCGAGGTCAGCCAAGGTTACCTCACTTCAACTTCTGAGCTCTATAAGAGCTATATTTCGTAGTCGATCAATGTGAAACTTCCCATACTTCATGACCCCTCCAGGGTCTACACGATGTATATCCGGGATTTTTTCGATTTTTTGACCTGAGGTCAGGTCATGAGGTGACTTCTCCCATTGAAAAAGCATGGGGAAAGTTTTCTCCTGATCTAAAAGTCACAAAAATGATTTCAAATGCTCAGCGTGCTCAGAAAATCGTCCTTGGACACCCTTTCACGGATCCCAGGGGCCATATTTGCCCTTCGACCTCTCTAAGGTCATCCAAGGTCACCAGGGGCCAAAAACAGTGTTTTGACAATAAGTTTTGACCTAACAAAGCTAGAGCGCTGAACTTCAAACGTCATCGTGTATGTCTCGTCACTGGCTTTCATTTGATCTACGGCAAGGTCACTTTCTGACCTTTCGTGACCTCAGGTCATATTAAGTCACGAGGTGACCTCTGGAGGTCAAACGACTGGCGAGAGGTCATTACGTTCCACATAGCAGAAAAAGGTCAGGAATTTTCTCCTGTCAGATGTATTTCACCAGATCTTAATAGCTCTAACTGCATAGGAGTTATGCCCAGTTTTCTTAAGCATTACATATTTCAGTGAAAATAGCCTACCGTGACCTAACTTGACCTCTGGAGGTTAAGCCATTGACCTGCCCAGTAAACATGCCGAGATCGGGCCGACGTCGGCAGATGTCGGGGAGATGTCGGCATCTCGTAAGCGCCATGCCGACGTCGGGCCGGTCTGGGTATCTCGGCACGCTTTACACTTCGGCATGCCGACACCATGCCGAGATCACCCCGCTATAAGACGCTAGGCGGCGCCACAGTGGCACAGGTCGCTGGCTGATCGCCGATTGACCGAATTTGAATCGACTGGCGTCTGGCAAGGGAACGGTTCTGAAGTCCCTAGCAGTCAGTCTGTCACAAGACAATGGTCGCTCTGGTGGTCTGTCTCATTGGCAGACGCAGGGGGGCATTCCGGCCATGCCCCCCCAAAGCGCTGGAGGGGGGCAAACTATCTTTTGGCCCCCAAACGCCGGAGAAATTTTTGAAAAAAGGTGTTTACACTAGGTCCTTAGAGCAAAAGAATCTTCGCCCCCCCCCGGAGAGCGCGAACATGTATTTGGGGAGGTAGCTTATACTAGGTCTGTCGAGCATTGAAAAAAGGTGTTTACACTAGGTCTGTAGAGCAAAAAAATATTCGCTCCCACCCCCCCCTTCTCCCTAGGAGGAGAGAGGCAGACATGGGTTTGGCTCCCCCAAAACTCGGGTCTGCGTTCGCCCGTGGTCTGTCTGCGTATGCTAGAGTAGTGTGATCGTATGTGTTTTGCATTTCCACTTGAGTAGTATTTGTGTTGTCTCGGTTTTATTCTTGGCTTTCTCTTTTCTTAGGTTGTGAGCATTTTGTGTGAGTTTGAGCAGGACAAGTGAGCACAGAAAGAATTTATTACAAGGTACAAGCTTAAAATTGTGTTTCTACAAGTTTTACCATTGCAGAACAATAGTTGCACCGTAGTTCAATTACCGAAGTAAAACAACCCTGGTTACGTCACTAGCATAAAGCAATGCAATTACTACGGAATGACAACCTTGCCTTGTGCCACAATAGTGCGCGCCTCGTTCATTCCTGGTTCATACCTTGCTTGCGCACCAGCGCAGCACTAACTGAATACTAGGCGTTGTAGTGGCATTGTAAATAGCTGGCAGGTAAAGCCAGGACGTTGTTGCACCCTTGCTCGGCCATTGTCGTTTGACTATGGTTTCAAATACCTGCTCGGGTTACGGTCGCCATCTTGCTTTCTGTTTACCCGTGGCAATACACAGTGGCCTGGCACGCATGCCGTGTAGGTTAGAATAAATGTGACTTATTTTAATCAATCGTGGAACTTTGGAAGCTGTCTGGAATATTTGTCAGTGATCTGCGAGTGGAAAGTATTGTTCTCTGTTCCAATAGTTGAAAAGTGAGGCATTTTGGAATGGTCAATCCAGGTCCAGGTGAGTAGGTATGTGGTTATTTCAGGCATGTATGCCATATTGGTATTAAGGCTCATATTTTCGTGTCAAACGAGCACAGACTATTTGATCATATGGCTTAGGTACCTGCAGTGGGTAGAACCTAATTGTGTTTGCCTTATGGGCCCGTTTGAAAAATAGGGTCAGTTGAGTTCCGATATGATCTTGTTGGTGTCTTCAGATGGATCGGTGCCTGATGAGTGATGCTGTGTTTTACCGACATGGGTAAGACAACGTGCGGGTTATTTTCTTGCTTGAGAGGTGGCTCAATGCTTACCCTTTTTCTACCGATGGTCTTCCGGTTGCATTTGAGCCCCGTTACGCACTGGTAAAGCGGTTGTGTAAGCAAGGTCCTAATCTCGTCACGCTCTTGTAGGAAGGCTGCGGTTGCGTACAAGGCGGACACAAGGCTTTGTTCTACCCTTGTTATGGGGTAATCATGACCTAGTAGAGGGCTTGTGGGGACGTTGTCAGCCATTGTCTTTGCCATGTAGGTTAACCATAGTTAAGTTACAAGGTTTGTACAACGTCATCTAGCAACCCTTGTCGTACTATGGTTCTACCATTGTTCTACATGGTTTTTCCTTGTATTTCCCTTGTTTTCGTGGCACAGATTTTGAACGTACAAGCTTTGCGTTTTACCCTAGTAATTTTCCATGTAAACAAGGGTCTGACAAGGTTTGCCCTTGTAAAAATTTCTTTCTGTGAGGAACAATCAAGTTGAGTTAAATAAAGAATAAATCACGTGACAAGGTAATTGAAGTGCATGAAACTGTTACATTGTTTAATAAAAAGATAAAGAACTTCCGTTGTTTCATATTCGGTTCTCTGAGCCAGATGAAGTGGATTGAGTTTTTGTTCTGAAATCTAAGAAAATCCGACCGGAGGTCTCGGTGACCTGAGTGATAAATTGGAAGCGTTGGTTCGGCGGTCAAAACCGTATGCTGGAGTGGAAGGTACGAAAGGGGAGCGTCGGCTGCAGAGTGGCAGGATGTCGGCTGGACAGCGGGGGATGTCGGCTGGACAGCGGGGGAGAGCTCAGCCCGACGTGGATATCGGGTGGATCTCGGCTGGACGTCGGCTTGATCTCGGCAGGATGTCGGCTGTACCTCGTCATATGCGGACCCACCCGCTGACCAGCCGACGTCGGCCCGACGTCGGCATGTTTCCTGGGTGAGCGCTTAAACATGCGAAGTAATTTCTTACTGAATTGACGCGAGCTTTCTAATGCACTTTGCAGATTTTTGCTAACCCCCATATTTTCGGAGTTAGAGGGAGGTCATCGATGGCTTCCGTGGGGCGAGGGTGGCGCCGGACCCCCGGTGAGGCGCGGGTTAAAATATAGTCCGAATCGATATGGCGGATTAAGGCAGAGCTGCAAAAAATCTCAAATCTGTCGGGCACTTTCGAAAAAACCTCCAAATCTGTCGGGTGGTTAGGATAGGACTATTAAAATTGTCTAAAACCCATTCAGTTGGTAAAATAATCCTTCTCATTTTCCACATTCTTAATAGAAAATACTAAAATTAGCATAAAAAACTTCTAGTCTGGCACCAATGGATATCACTAGGCGTCAGATGTCACTAGGCGTCAATCCAAGCGTCAGATGGTCCTCTCCTCAGGCTTATATCTCGGCACGAGCAGCGGTGACCAGACCCAGCCGCCGTCTATCCGGCTTCCTGGACAGCGGCGCCTTTGGCCGGGCCTTATCGGCGGCATGAGAACTAGCGTTATGAGTGACTTCCGTCTGGGGGGTGTTTGTGCTACAAACGAATACTGAGCGATTAAATGAAAGGAAACGAAAACACGAAATCTCACCTCGTTTCAGAGCGATGCCTGATGATTTAGCAGGCACGCAGTTACCATATCAGCATGATGAAAGCTAGCGCTAACCTTCTCTAGGGTAGGCCAAACAAGGAACAATAAGCCTTTCCACCGGTTAAATAACATATACAGCGATTTTAGCGTGTGCTGTGATAGTTCAGGGCCATTCCGGTCACGACTAAACGAAGGCCAGCAATTTAACTAAATAGCCCACTCTAAATGGACAGAACACTACCGACTCTCGGTGAAGTGAGCACTAGCATTTGCATCAATTCTCTGGTAGTGTTTGTGCTGCGAATATGAAGCAATTACAATACTGAGCAAAAACGAATACTGAGCAGTTACATGAAAGGAGACGAAGACACGATATCTCACCTTGTTATGGATATTTGGATATTTGGATATGGATATATTTGGTTATGGATATTTGGATATATATGGATTTTGCTCTGATGGCCAGACAAACAAGATTGGAGGGGTACTTTTTTGATATTTGAAAAAGTGTTTTTTAAGGATCATGGCTACTTGTAGTTGAATGCAAACATGTAATATTAGCTTTCCATGACTTGTAAATGCTTGTTTACATGAATATTCCTAAATTTTAAAGCTGTTGGCTATTTCAAAGTTTTTCATGCATTGCCGTGCTCATTTCCATGAGGGTAGGTGGTTTAGGATCCGAAGTTATTGAGGCTAATAAATAACCTTAAGTCAGTTACATAGTAAATGTCAAATAAATATCATGTTTCCAAGGAAGTTAAGAGTAAAAGAAATGAGAAAAGGTTGCACTAGGCTGTGTTTTTGTTATATCTTTGTCCCCTTGACATAGATCATAGGCATATTTAGGTAAGTCAATAAAATGAAATGGGAGAAATAGTTTGGTACTTAAAACTCAAATAAATGTGGAAAGGTGAAAAGTTTTGTTTCTTTGGCATCTACAAATCCACTGATGAAGGTATGCAACTTTTGTGGTTAATTCTGGACAAACAGGCATTGGATTTAAAAGAAGACGGAAGGGAAAATCAAATGTTTTAGTCTAATTTGACCAGCTTGCTGGTAAAATTCATTTTTCCCTTATTAATATCATTTAAAATTATTGATCAACAGTGAGCATAACATACTGTATGGAAATAAATGTAAACTGCCGAAATTACAACGAACACCACGTCACTTACTTGTTTGTTTTCCCCCCACACTGTTCTGATCTACCCGCTGTTTGATCCATGCTTCAAAACGACCTCCTTGGCCAAAACCACTGTTCCTGAACTTGCAGGGCAGCCCAGAATGCTTGATTCGCTGATGCTCCTTAAAAAACGTTTTTCGCCAAAATACCCACATCCCTCAAATCCACATTTTTTAAATTCCCTACCCATAATCAGGTAGGCAGGAGTGCCCTTCCCTTTCCCGTGTGCCCAATTGTAGGTTGGCCTCTCGCCGAAAAAGAAACTGGGAATCGTTAGCAAGAATGATTGGCTGAAGAATTTTTGGGTCACACCACTCCCCGCTATATTTTTCTGTTGTTTTCTTAATCATGATACGCTTATGAACAAAGGGCATCCTCCTACCTTCAGAATTAAATCAGGTATCTCCTTGGACATCACGCAAGACCATAAGCAAGCTTGTAACGTTTGCATGGTGTCCAAGGATACTTAGTCATTGGGCAAAAAATGGGACAATTTTGTTACTGAAACAAATTAGCGCGGCTAAGTACGAACAGCATACAGAAATTTCAGTTTTTCTAGGAATTTTTGCGTACACACGGAAAATTGAGACGGTCAAAAATATAAACAAAGACAGACATACACATATACATACATGCACTTTCAATTACAATGGCCGAGACAGTGAAACAAACAGAGTGACCACCAACCAATAGACGGCTGGTGGAAAGCACGAGAGTCAGACACGAGACAATAGGCAAGACAAAAAGAAAGAAGGGAGAAAAAACAGACGGCAGTTTCACATTGGACGTAGATGCCCATTCAGAAGGTGTCAGTGTCACCAGTCATACCCTATTTAGCTTTCTTCAAGGTTGACAAAGGATCAAAGTTACAATTTTCAAGAGAAGCTTGAGGAACGCAGAGATATCTACCAATCACAAATATTAGAACGTTAGGGAATCTGATGATTTAATGTTTTATATTTGTCAATGAAATATTTATGAGCAAACTTTTTAATGTTATTTTATTCCCGGGAACTTCTTCTAACGTTCTGAAAGATGGGGACACCACCTTGTTCCAAGTCTTTGGTCCTACAACAGGCAATGCATACGTTCTGTATTTGGTAGCTGCAAATGGTACTTCAAAATGTTGTATATTTCTGGTGTTTCCGCGATGATGAAAGTGAAAAAGTTCAGCGATGGAAGAGGGAAGTCTTCCATTCAGCTTGGCTAGGAGTATGCTTAGTAATTGTGTTTCAATGATCTCTGGTAGTTTTAGCAATTCATATTTAACAAACAGTTCGTTGGACGGGTAGAGATATGGCCTATGGTCGATGATTCTAAGCGCCCTTTTTTGGAGAACAATTAGTTTATGCAATCTAGTTTTCGATGTATTTCCCCAAATGATACAACAGTAATTAAGGTATGGCATTATGAGGGTATGGTATAGTAAGCGAAGCTCTATGCTGGTAAGGAAATATTTGGCTTTCGATAATATTCCAATGTTTCTACTAATAACTGATGCTACATGATCAATATGTGTGTTCCATTTTAAGTTTTCATCAATATATACACCCAAATATTTCACACAATTCTTTCTTGTTATTTTTCCATGATTCAAGGACACTCTAACATCGTTGGTTTGATTTCTGGAGTAAATTTGGTAATTGCTTTTGTCTATATTGAGAGAGAGTCGGTTAGTCTGGAACCAGAGAGCTATCTTTGGAATAAGAATATCAATACTTTTTTGCAATGACTGTGTATCTCTTGATCTCAGTGTAATCGCAGTATCATCTGCAAAAAGAAAGAATTTTGCTTCGTTAGAAATATTACAAATGTCATTGATGTACGTTATAAACAGCAGTGGGCCCAGAATAGAGCCCTGAGGCACCCCCTTTTCAATGAGTTGTTTTGATGAGGTCATGCTGTTAATTTTTGTTCTCTGCGTCCTTTCAGAAAGATATGATGTTAGCATTTTGTGTATTGATCCTCTTATTCCCAGGTAGTATAATTTCTTGAGGAGAATTTCAATGCTTACTGTATCAAATGCTTTGGACAAATCCAAGTAAAGCGCAAAAAGTATTTCATTCTGTGTATGAGCATTTGTTGCATCATTGAAAATATGAGCAATGGGCATGTATGTGCAGTGGTGCTTTCTGAAACCGAATTGAAAGTTATGGAGTATGCCTTGTTCATATAGAAATTGAGATATAGAATCATGCAATATTTTCTCAAGTATTTTTTACAAAATTGGTAGAATTGAAATGGGACGATAATTCGTAAACCTATTTTTTTCGTTACCCTTATGTATCGGTATGATAACAGCCTTTTTTAGTGTCTTGGGAAACACAGAGTTCGCTAAGCATAAGTTGAAGAAGAAGGTGAGGTGCGAGATGATGCTTGTGTATGATGCAAGCAAAATTTTAGAGTTGATATTGTCAACTCCTGCTCCTACTTTATTCAAAGACTTTATAAGTTGTGTCACATGCAGTTCAGAGACAGGAGGTGAGGCACTTAAAGGTTCATAGGTGGATGGTGTTAAATATACAAGAGGATCTGTGTCTGTCAAAGGAATTTTTCGGTCTAAAACATTACCAATGGAGGAAAAGAAAGAATTGAAAGCATCTGGTACCTCATTATCACTATATATGTTGCCATCGTTGTCATAAAAGTTGATGGATATTTGGTACAATGGTTTTTTGTCTTGTTTATCAGAGAATTGAGAGTTGTCCAAGTCCTTTTACCATCATTTTTTGAGTTCTTGAACTCTTCCTGAAAATAGCGTTTCTTAGCTTCACGAATAATAGAAGTTAAAATATTTCTGTACGTTTTGTATTCTCGTTCAACAAGTACATTTGCTTTGTTTTTAATATGCTTTTTATAAAGCTTATTTTTCCTGTTTATGCAGCAAAGAATATTGGGTGAAATCCATGGATGCACTGGATTTTTCCTTCTCCTATTTGAGACTCGTCTTGAAAATGTTGTGATTCCTTCTTTATAAACATTAATTAGTTTGCTACAGGCTACTTCTGCATCTGTATGCTGTTGGAAATTTTGCAGGTTTATTTCTAGATATTCTTTAAACTTTAAACATTTAAGCTTGACACGGGACGGTGGAAGGGGCTTCAGCTTAATTGGAGCCATTTGTCAGCCCTTCAACTATGGACGATGAAATCCAAGCTCAACCAGTTTACTCAAGATGTATACCAAAGTAATGCAAGAGAAAAATAATCAAAAACACAACCTTGCAACGTATTGCCTCCACCACACCACGGGATTTTGCGGGATTCTAGGGCCTTGGCCTCCACCACATCCACAACGCAACACACCAAACCGCAGGGCTGCTTTTCAAACCGAAGATACCTTTTACACCGGCTTTGCCGCAAGGGCGCTGTTCAAACAGCGCCCTTGCGGCAGCGTTGAGCGTACTTCCAAACGAAGGAAACGAAGGAAAAAACTGTTTTGCCTGTCGAAAGGCCTTTACGGCGGCCTGTCGGGCCAAGCTGTCGCGTGCTATGGAATACAAGTCGGGCCCGACAGGCCGGTGAAGGAATTTTTCCAGCAGAGGATTTTCTGGGTGACGTTTAAAAGGCCCTCTGTGCATAAGACCCTCTATTCAAAGGTCCCTCGATTCATAAGTCCCTCGATTTTCCATCGGTTCTTGCCGCACACTGGCTTGATATGGGAGAGGTGCAAATTCATGAAAAACTTGTTGGGTGAAAGAGGTGACAATTCTAATATTGAGTTTATATTAGCCGTTTTCACAACGTGAATTAAATCTTGGGTGTCTTTTTTGAAACGTTTTTTGGTAGCACTGTAATATTGCTGCCATTTGTAGGAATTTCACAAGAGTCTTGGGAATTTATTGAGTAAATTATCTGGCACATCTGGCAATGCTTCACAGTCGCCGGGCTCCCTGTGTTGAGTGTTGCGGAATTAAAAAGAATGAAATTCAACTTTAATAAGTCGTATAATGAGTGAAATTTGCATCAGTTATGCTCCTGCTACCCAGTCGCTTCAATTTACATGTCGTTTTTCTCTCAGTTTCTATATTAGCTGTGTAATAAGCTCAAAACAAAAGGAGTAGGGATTAGGGTAACGTCTGCTTGTGTAATACTCGGGCAAGTTTCCAATTACATTGAGAAAAAGTTTATTACCTAGGTAACCAACTCGCATACGAGTAGGGGGTGTCCTAAACAAAGGGTGACAGGCAGAGGAATCCCGAAATGTAAATCAGGGTAGATATTATGCCAAATTTTCGGGGTGGAATGATGTTTTAATTGCATTCTCATTTCAATTAATGTGTGGATCCACCCAAATTTTGAGACTTGCTAAATTTTTGGCGAATTGTTTGAGCAGTATCATTTGAAGACAAAGAATTTGGTCCAAAATTTTGTCCCACTGCATGTTTTCCCCCGCTATTTGTAGTCTGAGCATCTCAAATAAAAATTAAGTGGTGATGTCCGGTATCCTTAATTCAGGGTATGGGTGTTTTGACTGTAAGCGGTTTTCACCTTGAAGTGGGCGTTACTGGAAAATTATAATTTATCTTGGTTTCTCAGGTTTGCTTGGGTATATGTGCTATGCATTTAGTAATACACTAGCGTGCAAAGTATGGCGTTTTTAACGATATCTCGTCAGTGCCAGTGCCCTTGGCGACAGGAGCGAGTGGTGCGAATTTTATCAACCTGGTGCAAATTTCTGAGACTGGTGTGAGGAAGGTGACACTGAAAACCTAACAAATAATGGCTAAATGGTTATAATGACATAGGAGGGACCTTATGAAAAGTCCTCAACTAACTACCTAATAAGAGAGGTAGCATTGCATTGTGTGGGTGGGAATGAGTGCGCTTTTCTCCCTGGTATATGGCAGATCGGTGCTAATTTTTGGTGGCTGACGGTGTGAGAATTTTAGGTGGCTGGTGCGACTCATTTGGCCTGCTGCCATACTTTGCTGACTGAGCAATACAAAACACTTTGTTTATTATTGAAATAGAGCTATATCCGCTTCTCAGGCCAGGTCAGGCTTTTTCTTGTCATTTTAAGAGGTTTGCTTCAAGGTGGTTCCAAATGAAATACAGGATATGTACAGATTATCCCTGTTTTCAAAATATACCTACAGGCATTAATGCTAATTCACCATAATAAGATGGCGTAGCTTTGTTGGTTGCATTGCTCATTTACCAAAAAGATACTGGGTTTCCTGAGATAAGTAAGAAGTAACTAAAGGAGTTTCCTGATGTTGATCATTTTGTCATGCTCTTGGGATTCATACTTTGATACCTTAAAAGTATCAAGCTCTAAAGTGGTGCAGTATCAGGCTTAAGTTTGGTACCATTTGTGAATTACATGTGTCAGCAAGTCACATGATGCCTCATATCGGTGCCCCTTCCAGTTAGGGGCACCGTCACAGAGTTTTTACAGGGGGGACAGACCCCAGCTGGTGCTGACCTGGGAAGGCGAATTTTGAGCATATTTGGTACCTGACAGCATGAATGGCAATGGACCAAAAATTTGGAGGGGCATCCTTTTGGTTGGCCAACAGGGGAGATGCCTCCCGCTTTCGGCGCCCATGCTTCTAGTGATGTGAACCAAAGTTTGAGGTTGACATGCTGGGTGAATCAACCCCACATGCTTCAGCAAGCTTGGCTTTGCACATTAGACATCTACAGCTGACATTTATTGCGTATTTACTCCAGGAAAATACAGTGGATGGTACGATTCTATGCAAAGGGTGGGAAGTTGAGGTACACTGTTTTTACCATTCTTGTACCATTTTAACATGCCCAGCTGGAGTCTCTTGCATGACGCGCCCCCCTTCGTATCTCGGTCCCCACGAAAACTAAAGGAAAATTATGGGTGGTGTTGGAAAGCTCTTGACAAGACGAAGCGATTTTATACGAAGAATTTTCATGTCAAGTCAATATTGAGGTCAGCATAGGTCAAAGAAGATTCCATAGGCTTACAACAGAGCAGTGTACGTTTCTCTCTCTAGATCTGCCCTCAGGGGAGCTAGAGCAAATCTTTATGCATCATTGGATTCCTCTCATCGCTGCGAATTGAATGATGTATAATATGACCTTCCTAGGTCAAATAGTGAAAATGACTTGACCTCGAGCTAGGTCAGGGTCAGAGAGTGACCCGGTATCGTCATGTTGCATATCAATCGACTTCTCGTGACAATATAAGCACAATGCAAGCAAAATTGGAGCTTTATCTCAATTCAATGAACAGTTATTGGCCAAATAATCACTCTATGCTCCCGTGACCTGATGACCTTTGAGAGGTCAGATGGTTAAAAACTCAACTTAATTTTCAAGATCGTGGTAAGAATAGACGGCTTGAGGATTTTCAGCTTTATCTATGCAATATTTACTGAAAACGAGCCCATTCTATTTTTCACCATAGACTTATAATGGGGTGACCAAGAAATTGACCCCACCTTAGGTAAAAAATATAGAAATTACGAGATAGCAGATTTGTAGACCTTAATGATTTTATCATATTGTGGAAGTTTCAAAGTGATCGGTTCGCTGATGTTCCCTGGGCACCACTTCAAACTCGTAATTTTAGGTTTTGATGTCGGGTCACTTGACCTTGAATAGCTCCTTGACCAGACATGACCTTAACTCAAAGATTTGGCCAGATGTGTAAAATTGATTAGGAATAAGGTACTGTAAGTTTCGTTGCTCTGCGTCTCTTCGCTTTTGAGATATCTGGAAAAAACCAGGAGGGGCGAATCTCACCCCACCGCGGGGCGCGTGTTAAATTCACAGACGCACACTGCCCATTTCACCATGTTGACCTACAACCCCTATGTATGTTTGGTAAGCTATGGCCGATGGAGTTGCCGCCTACTGGAGATTGCGCGGCAACTTGCCGGTCGCCGCATTGTGAGAAGTTATTCGGCGGCGGCGGCTTCCCCACCTGGGCCTGCGGTAACGGTAGTCGCCTGGGTAACTGTGGCCCAACCCGGGCCAGCGGCAGCGACCGCCCAACCCGGGCCTGCGGCGGCTCCTTGGAACAGCGGTGGCCCCCTCTGATTCAGTCAGTCCTCGACACACTCGTGAACGTGACACCGGCGATATATCGACGGAGGAGATGCCTCAACTGTTCGATGAGCCGATGTGCAGTCTACGGTGTCATGGTCTCCCCCACCTCCCCCCCAACTATCCATCGCCTCGCGCCTCACGAACACCGTCGCCTCCCGCCTCCGGCCTTGCCAGTGCCGTCACCCCCGCCTCACCAGTGCCGTCACCTCCCACATCACTAGTTCCGTCACCTCGCGTACACGGATCTTGGGGGGGGGTTAGGATGGACCCTCGGCGCCATCTGCAATGGTCATGGCAACCCCCTGAAAGTTGAATAGCGCGCCCTGAAATGTCGCTTCCCATCCCCCCTAGAATGCGAGAATCGGCGCCCACCGATAGGATTTGGCGCCCACCTGAAAAGTTTTGCAGGCAAGAAGTGGCACCCACTGGAAAGGTGCCCCCGATCGGCAATGTCGGCGCCGTCTAGGCCTTCCCGGGGGCGCCATCCGGACCAGGGGCGCCACCTTGGACCGGCAAAATATTTCAGGCGGGCGCAAAATCCTAACAATGGGCGTCGATTTTCGCATCTTTGGAGAAAAGGTGAAAAGCGATATTTCAGGGGCGCCATCAACCCTTCAGGCGGCACCGTAACCATCCAGGGCATAGGCAGAATCCAGGGGGTGGGGTACGTGTCCCTCCGATTGACGCTCGGCGCCCCTAAAATGGTCACAGCGCTGCCCTGAAATGTCGGTTCTCACCCCTTCCCTCCCCAGGATGTGAAAATCGGCGCCCACCGATATGATTTGGCGCCCACCTCATAGTTTTTTGGTCAAAGTGGCACCCTCCTGGTCTGGATGGTGCCAACCCGGAAAGGTGCCCCGATCGGCTATCCGGGATCCGCCTATGATTCAGGGGCACAGATCGTTAGGTAACGAAACGCTCATTGGCCTTGACACTAGCGGGGCTAGCCACCTGGTGGCAGGATACCGAAGCAGCTGAGCAACCGAGACGCTAGTTCAGCAACTGGCCGCTAGAGGGGAAGCCGGCTGTTTTAGCTCTGCCAGGATTACTGCCTTAGGATTATGGGATTATTCTGGCCATTTTTACCTACGTGTGAAAGTCAGCCGCACATGACCGAATTCGTCATGAGAGTCATCTGGGAAGAGATAGAGGGCGTGGAGGCATTGAATCCATTACATCTAGCTAGGAATGTATGTTATTTCCGCTAAGACTCTTCGAATTGGGGTCCGTATTAGCCTCTGACCTTGTGGTAAAGGCAAAATTTCACATTTTCTGTCTTTGGATCGTATTTGTTTTGTCCTTTTCTTTCGCTTTTGTCTGTACTCGTCATGTTCTCTTGAAACTTGTTCTGATAAGGTCAGTTGTGTCAAGCTAGAGCGCTAAAATAAACGTCATTGTAAAAGTCTTATGATCTCATGTCATATTAGGTCACGAGGTAGCCTCAGGAGGTCAAACCACTATCAGAATGTCATTATGTTTCACATAGCGGAGAAAATTATGACATTTTCCCATTAAATGGAGATACGCGAAAACAAATTTATTGGGTACAGGGGTCGAAAAACTGACCATTTTGGCATTCTAAATGGTGACAGCCCAAGGTGGACAAGGTGACAAAAATTAGCTGAAATGTTTGCTCCAGACGAATAACGGAACAAATAGCCAAAATTTTCACATGCAATTTAAACTCGCAATGTTTTTCAACATTTAAGATGGTCCAGGCGTATCCCTTGGTATCCCAATAACTCAAAACGTGCCACATTTTGCAGCCTGGGCTGGTGACACATTTATAGTTTGGCATTTTTAATGGTGACAATCTGAACACTTTTTTGGCCCCTGATTGGCTAGATCAAAAGGTCACAAAAAGTTGTTTCAGAAGTCCTATTCCAATTTTTACGAATTCGGCCTGCAAATGCCTTAAAATTCCTTTCAAAGTCAACATTTCTAGACAACTTTACCGTTACATCTCTTATCAGCTAATGTGACGTATCCACGGCTAAGGCTATCAATTTCTCTAAGAATTAGGTTATATCTATCCTAATTAGTGATGTAGAAGTTCAGACTACTATAAAAAAATTACTTAAGAAAAAACATTCCAAACCCCTTTTGAAACAGAAATATAGGGCTTAAAAGAAATCAAAATTAACCAATGAGAAGCCTAGGATTCTCATACCGGGAGTCACGTGACCTATCTGACGCAAAAGTTCCGTCATTCTGGGGCTGAAGCAGAAAACGACTCAAGACCCGAGGTACGAAATGGCTGAAGATTTAAGTAGGTAATTGTATTTTTTCCGTTTCTAGGGCAAACTAATTCATTTTTTAGTTTGTAAAGGCTTTGTAAAATTAATTCACATACAAATACAGGAGAGACATTTGTATTACAAGAAAAAATTACTTTTCAACTTTAAATAGTTTTCGAAAATAAGTGATGGATGAAGGTTTCAGCATTTTATCGGAACTGCTAACTTATTTCGATAATAAGTGAGTGGCCTCCCAAAATTGTGTCGAATATTTAAAAATAATTGACAGTTTCCTAATCAGGATTTTTCAAATAGCAAGAAACCACAATCATAATTTTTTTCGCGTATCTCCCTTTAAATTTACTTTACTAGATTGCAATGACTCTAACGGCATGAGAGCTGTGCCTAGTCTGCTTAAGCATTGCATATTTTAGTGGAAATGGCCTATCGTGACCTAACTTGACCTCTGGAGGTCAAACATTTTGGCCTGAGCGCTTAAACATGCGAAGTAATTTCTTACTGGATTTACACGAGCTTTTCAGTGCACTTTGCAGATTTGCGTTAACCCCCATATATTCGGAGTTACAGGAGGGCATCAATGGCCCCCGGTCGGGCGAAGTTGGCGCCGGACCACTGGTGGGGCGTGGTTTAAAAGCTAGCCTTTACGTATATGGAAATTTGCAGCGTGGCTAAAATAACAGCTTTATGGCACATTTCGGGAAATTAAATACTGCTGTGTATTAGTTCGAACACTTTCACACATATGGTGGCTTTTCAAGCGCCGTCGTAATGAACGTGAAGTGATGAAGACTATGAAAGGAGACGGTGTGCATGATATTAAACCTGACTACCTCAATTCACTCTGGTAATCAGACTTAAAGTTATTGAATGTCAGTCGTTTTGAGCACGAATAACTGATAATCTGCGGGAAATGATTACCAATTCTTTCCCGGTGTCGAATTCACGAACTCTTTAATCAGGAAATTTCCAAGAAAATGAAAAGAAAAATTAATCAAAATACAAGGGATATGGGAGTGCGTCCCGGATATAACGTATATTCCGCGGACAGATCCTGTTGAATTCACCACAGTTCTTTATCACCCTTGCTATGTTGTAAGTGAGCAAATTACCAAGAAAATAGGCACCCGGATATCTATCGCCTTGGCTCACCCTGTTGTTATTTTCAACTTGTCATACTTCTTTTTATTTTTGGGATTATGCTCATCAATTTCTGTCATTGCCCTTGTTTGTCTAGTTTTCCCACGAAATGTTAAACACGAAAAGTTATTTATTTCAGAATAGTTAGGAAGGTAGTTATTGGGGTTACGCCTATATATTTAAAACTAGCTGAAGTGCCAAGTTCCCTGTTTGATTTGCTCTTATCGATGATACAACTAGATTATTTTTTGCCTCCTTTCTTTCAGTATTGGTTCCAGATCGACATGTTTCAATTTGTTTTTTTGGTACGTAATGGGCGTAGATACATTTGTTCCGAGACATATAATTTTCGAAAATAGTGTTTGGGCCTAGGATCTCAAGCAATATATCTGGATTGTATTCTAAAATCTAAGAAATGTTAAGGAAAAAGGGACGCTCAATAAAAGGATAAAGAACTTTGCCCCAGTTGCTATATAACACCTATTCCGTGGACGGTCCTGCTGATGAAGCCGCTGACTTGCCCCTCCTAGCCATTGGTTGGAGATCCCAGGAGATTGGGGAGGTCAGTACTCCCTTCGACTTTGGGTCTCTGATAGGCTTTGTACGGGACTTGTATTGCTGTGCCAGCGTTAAGCCATCCAGGACCACCACACATTGGTGCCCCCTGAGCTAGTACCTATTTTGTGCCCTTGAAAGGGAGATACGCAAAAAAATATTATTGTGGTTTCCTGCTATTTGAAAAATCCGGATTACGAAACTGTCAATTATTTTTGTATCTTCGGCAAAATTTTGGGAGGCCACTCACTTATTATCGAAATAGGTTAATAATCCCGATAAAATGTTAAAACCTTCACCCATCACTTACTTTTCGAAAACTATCTAAAGTTAAAAAGTAATGTTTTTTGTAATAGAAATGTATATTCTCATGTATTGGTATTTGAATTAACTTTAAAAAGTCTTTGAAAATACAAAATGAATTAATACGCCCTAAAAAACGGAAAAAAACATAATTACTCACGTCTTCAGCCGTTTCGTACCTCGGGTCTTGAGTAGTTTTCTGCTTCTACCCCAAGATGACGAAACTTTTGCGTCAGAAAGGTCACGTGACCCCCTATGAGGTGACTGTACGTTCTGATCGGTCAATTGTGATTTCTTAAAAGTCCTATATTTTTTGTTTTAATATTATTTTTGGCTGTAACTTTTTTAAAATAACTTTTTATTTAATAGTTTTAAACTTTCATGTCACTGCTTAGGAAAAATGGGACCGGTTTCTTAGAGAAATTGATAGCCGTAGCCGGGGGTAGGTCATTTACATCGATAAGAGGTGTACCGGTAAAGTCGTCTAGAAATGTTGACTTTGAGAGAAACTTTAAGACATTTGCAAGTCGAATTCGCAAAAATGATAATGGGACTTCTGAAACAACTTTTTGTGACCTTTTGATCTAGCCAATAATTTTTTGCGTATCTCCCTTGAAGCTGATCTGGGCCTCTTGAGTTGAGGAATTTCATCAGCAGCTCTAGGGCCCTGAGCTTAGCTGGTCACACTGAGGCTGATGAGGGCCCCTGGGCTGGTATGGGGCTCCTGGCCTGATTAAGTGCCTCCTGACTTGATCTGGCACCCCCGAGTTGATATGGTCCCCGAGCTGGTCGAGGTGCTGCCTAAGCACCCCTGATTATATAAATTGCTAATTATACTGATGGATTCTGGGGAGGGATGTGCTAAAAAGGCATGTGCCCCTGAGCTCAGAGAGCAGTCCCCTAAACCAGGATTTTTACTAATTAATCTAAATGAAGAACTAGTTTTTCACAATTTTCAGCCCTGTCACACCATCCCCACAAAACCACCAGCCTCTTTACGTTTTTTTACTCTAACTGGGACTGATCCTCGAAAATATGGAACTTGATAAACGCGTTAAAAGATATCTCTCAAATTATTCCGGCAGCAAAAATGGTCCAATGCCACTTTGCCACTCCTCCTCCTACACCCCTTGAGGGAGCCGCGGAACTTAATCCGCGTTCAACCAGGGCTCACTCGTCACGACAAAACCAGTGGACATAACAAGTGAATTTTCGACTCCAATATATCTTAGCTTGCACATAGTGAGATATCACAGGCTCCACTGATTTCTCTGATGTTAAGTACTTCCATGAGTTGGCTGACTTGTCCTTAAATCTATCCAAAACAGTCATGGTTTGACTACTTTGATGAGATTGCGGTGAAATTTTCTTTTTCCGGTTTTAATCGAGCTTCCCTTCTCCACCAATGTTTGATTTGCATTTTTCTCGTACCAAAGTTACCCAAAAGTTAATATAATTTAAGATATAGTAAGTTTTTAGGTTACGTTAAAAAGCCACCTTTTACTCCTGGCGTGCCCCTCAAAGGTGATGTGCCCCCCATTCGGAAGTTCTGGCTGCGCCCCTGCTTGTCACCGAATAGTGCTGACGGACCCAGGCCCCAAGTTCGGAACGGTGGGGGAGGGGGGCAGCTAAGTCAATACTCTGGAGATAAAGCCTGACGCGGCTGCCCTGGAAGAATCTCTGTTAGTCTATGGAAACGTGCTACTTTCAGGAGTGGGACCCAAGCTATACTTCCACCACTGCCTGAGGCAGTGATCACGGTCACGAGTCACGGTCAGAGTTCACCCACCTCCCAAAATGGTATTGTATTAAAAAACTCACATATTCCCTGGCTCTCTCGCATAAAGTGGGGAAAGCAAATTTCTTCCTGCCCATACCTTGAATGAAAATGTAAGGAATCAACACGGGGAAATAACATCTTGGTATAACGCTTATGTCATGGAGCGTCGGCGTTACTAAAAAGAACTATTATATTTCACAAGCTAATAGGAGGGGATTAGGATAGATGGTGAGACCTCTAAGATTAAGATAAAATACATTGCTTTACTCTTCAATTCAATACTTATTTTCAGATCACGTCTTTTCTGGTGTACGCATTGATCCTAGGGTCTACCCGTGAAGTGGTGTATTTACTCTGGTTCATTGCGGATTTCTCTCATGGCTACGGAGCGCTGCCAGCCCGACCTCAACAAAAGAGGAGGGTACACCCAGTCATCCATCAATTACGCCCGCCGTGAAATACCGCTGTGCGGGGCGCGAGAGGGATAGGGCTCGTAATAGCCATGACACTTCCTCACGCTCAACACAATGCGCCCGTATTGCCCGTGGAGGCGAATTTCGACGAAGGGATGAAAAGGTATGCTTTTGCGGTAACACAAGTGTTTGAATAAGGTGGCCACAGCAACAACATGTCAGGGTATCACTCAACCCTCTAACAAAAAAAGCTTTAGCCGGCTGATACTAAGTCGTCACCCGATACGTGCGCCGGCGACAGTCCTGATACGTGCCGGACACGACAGTGGAGCCAACCGTACAATGGCTCCGCGGTGGGTGGGGTGGAGGGGACCATCACTCAGCGCTGCCGGGATGCTTACCGAAGGGTTGGCTACAATGTACAATGCCAATTCACCGAGATAAATCAAACAGCTCCTGACAGTTTCGTGAAAGACGATTGCCAAAGATGGCACCTTTGTGTCAAAAACAGGCGTGCGTCTAAGCCTTACCTACGTCCGTCCTGGGAGGAAGCCGGAGTCACAGCACATTCACTCATACAGTGATCACGAACAATATAATGATGGGCCCATTTATAACTGAAACTGATAGTCTCTCCGCCATCCGTAATGCCGCCCCTGCCCATAGCGTGCGTTCCCATTGTGTAAAGAACCGGTCATATATAATCTACATTATACACTTCTGGCAATATAATTATAAACTGCTGTGATTACCTGGAAAGTGAATATTTGTAAATATTTCTTAACATTTTGGTTACTGTCTTTACAACGACTGTTTCATTCACTTACGACCCAAGTGCTGCTTCCACCGATTTCGGGTGCCGAAGACGAACGAAAATTGGCGACACCTTGGATATGAACAGTGAATGCTAGACCAAAGCTCGAAGGAAAAACCATTTGAAGCTGGCCTTTTTTATTTTGTGCCACCCCTGGTTTTGAGTAAGCTTTCCCCGGCATACCATTGGGCGTCTCACTTGAACATGGACCACCTTCATCGATTTTTGCTTGCCCTCTTGTTTGTGATTGGGTGCCTATATTTCATGATTGACCGCCCTTTTTCAGTACTGGAGCACCCCACTGTAACATGCAACACAAACCCCCTTTCAAGGGGCCCGACCCCAACTCAGGGGGTATAAGATCAGCCGAGGGGCCCGTAACAGTTAAGAGGTTTCGAACCAGGTAAGGGGTCATTGACGGCTAATGGAGCCCTAGTGCCAAAACCTGGGTTTCAAGATAAGCATGGGAGCCCTTACCATCTAGAAGGGACCCAGATAAGCTCAGGGGCTTAGAACCAGCTCAGGGGCCCCAGATCAGCTGAGCAAGTAAAAAAACTCAGGAGGCCAGACCAACTGGGCCCCCAACGGGCTTAGAGACCCCAAAGCAGCGTAGGGTCTAGATGAGCGCAATAGAGCCTGGACAAACTAAAAAAATCCAATGCCATCTCAGGGGTTCTTACCAGCTCAATAAACACCAATCCAGCTAGGAACCCTACGATAAAGCCAAAGACATTTTGAGTAGATCCTCTTAGGGGCTCTAGACCAGCTGGTGCCCGTCTCAATAATTCCACCATAGTGGTTCTTCTCAGCTCAGGGGGGCCCAAACAGCGTGGTGGAGTCTAAGGCCATGCCAGTAAGCTCCTTTGCAATACCCTCTCATGGCCCCAGAACAGCCCAGGGACTACTTGCAAAACTTACTCGCAGGAGGCTCAAACCTATCTCAAAGGTCCAAAATCCGCTGAGAGGCCCCATACCAGTTAAAAGGACCCGAAAATCTCAGATGAATCCAGTACCAGGGTTTCAGGATTAGTGCTGGCGCCTGAATATCTAAAGTGGCCCGGAAATATTGTGGCTACAATTGGCCCCTGCCTTGCTTGCGGGACTCCTTTGGTCTCTGCCCTCCGTGGCTACAACATCCGTCCCTGCTTGGGAGTAGTAGGTAAGTATTATATCTTAAACTCTTAATTCAAGCAGGCTCCAGAATACTGTATGCGATCTGTGATGGTCCCATTTAGTGATCCTAGCTGAAATTCGGCCAAACCCTGGATTTTTGGAGATTCAATCAAATTTTGAACGGACCTCAGGGAGTTTAAGGCCAATTCATTGTTTTGTGAGCGTTTAGAATGCTCAGAAATTTCGCCCCAAAACGTTGTTTAACTTTTCTTTTTTTGCTCCCCGACATGTTTTTGTGCATATGCGTTTTTACGAAAATTTACATCTTGCACGGTTGTGCCCCCAAAAGCTATTCTGGGCCTCCTTCGAGGCCGCCCCCATCAGGGTTCGCCCCCTCCTTGAGCAATTTCTGAATCCCCTGGGGCATTAACGGTGAAAGGAACTGAACTATTCCACATGCTTACTTCCATTGATGAGTCTGATGCTATGAATTTTTTTCAGCATTTCATTGTGTGTTGGTGTGTAAAGGATATGAATTATGGAATTCTTACATTTCAGACTGTTTTTTAACATGACAATGAGGGGGATCATTGATATTAGCTGCGGGCTCATAATTTTTACAAACGTATCGTTTCCTGGATTATTTTATACAAGATGAACATGAGGCTGAGTTTTAGTCATTGCACAGCAATGTCTGCTGAATGGGGGAAGGGCTACAATTCTGCCTCGTACCTGGCAGAGCATTATGTTTGACTCTTATTGCTTCTACGTTGACATATAAGCGTGGTATATGTTGGCTACAAAAAAACTTGTGGAGAGTGTGTTACTCTGTTAATATATCTGTCATTACGGATTCGAAGCGGCATCTTGAACTGGGCACCCTATGTTAATTACATATATGCATTTCTGTAGTCCAAACATAAAGCACCATGCACATTGGCTTTTCCATTGTACCTGCCGATTTGACATTTTTCCTGGCATCAAAGGTATCAAGGGCGAATTCAGAGTAAACAGAAGAGGAGAGTGGTTACCCTCTGATCAAGTCCTCGACTACACTACACTGCGATTCGGCATTAGCTGGTGCAAACCTGGTTTATGTGCCTCCCCCTCGATAATGAATCCTGTATCCGCCCATGACTAACTTAACCCTACTTCCAACGGGCTTCCGGCTACCCCTATTTCCAACAGAGGGCAGATTCTGCCCCCGAAGATTTCAAAAGTTACCCGACCGATTTTAAAAATTCACACTGCAATCGATTCATCTTGCGCTAATCTCCATTTAAAAAAAATCCAAAAATTTTGAAAATTGAGGGTGAGTGTTTCAAAATATACAAAATGTCTGCCTTTTTTAGATTATCCGTAACTCTTGTCTCTTAGGCTCTATTTTCACAAAACTGGTATGGATTGAAAGGGAATTGCTTGAACATGGTGATATCTTCTATTTGTAGCCATGACATGTATTTAGCGCGCACGCACACACACACACACACATAAGTATGGTTAAAACGCACAACAGGAGATCAGCGTTTAAGTCCAGCGGCAGGCGCCGCACGAAACTCGTTAGATCAAACATGAGCACAGGCCGAGTAAAGTAACAAAGGGAAAGTGACGGGAAGAAGGTAAAGGAAGTGTAAAGAGATGTGAGGTACCGATGAGACAGTGAGACGGTGAGAGAGACGCAATACCGTGTCGGGCTGCGAGACCAGAGAAAACCAGCTCGGGCGGCGAAGCGAGCAACGCGGCGGCGACGCACACAGTCATAACGGCCGTTCGGAATAGGCCAAAATTCATATCTCAGCAAAGAAGGATCGGATTGCTTCGAAATTGGGTGCATCTGAAAGCTAATCAAATTTTGAGTTTTCAGAGATGTCTGTGTGAGCCACAACACCCCCACCTGCCGACTTTGAGGGGGACTTTCAAAAGTTTTTTTTAAGTCATATCCAACGTTGGGTGTGAACGGTTAGTCTGAATAACTTAGAAAATTTTGAAAACATACAACCTTCAGGCAATTTATTTCTTAATTACATATTTCCCCTAACACGCGCACTGACGGGGGCGGGTACCCACCCCCCACCCCCCACGGGTTTTTCGGAGGCAGCATAAAAATGGCGGCACGTAGCACCACCGTACTTGCTATACCTTTTCTCATCATTTTTACAACTTTTGTCAAAATTTTAAGGTCAGGTCATCTCAGATCACCAGTGCAGGTCAAGTGACCTTACCTAAAAAAAAACGTTTAAGATAGCATAAGTCGGAACAGGGTGAACTTATTAGATTGAAACTCATATCATATAATGGGCCCACTGAGTTCTCTGAAATATGTTTGGGTATTTTTGATATCGATGACCTAAGGTCAGGTACGAGCCATGACCTCTCAATTGGAAATACATGGAAAAATTGTTTTAGCTGAATAACTTGAATGGCAATGAATGGTGCTGGAGCGTTTATTTTAGCGGCATTAGATTTGCCTTGTGTCTACGGTTCTAATGATATGCATGTTCGCTAATTTGACCTTGAACAACTGACCTCTGGTCAGGTCAAATCCTTGTTTTTAACCTAGCAAGGTCATATTATATATTATTCAATTTGGCTTGCGGCAAGGATCCATGCAGTCTCAGTTATTTTGCTCTTTCTTTACTTGTTTAGATGAAATGACCAAAAACCTTCACTTAAATTTTATCCCTATGACGACATGTTTTGACCTCTAGTGACCTCAAATATGACCTGACAAAAATGGTTTAAATATTTTCGATGGAGAAGTAGATGGGCTACCCATCACCGTTCACCGTTTTTTGCTACCTAGCGTGGTCCTCGAGATCTTACGGGGTAAGGGTACCCGCCACCCCCGTCAAAGTGAAGGTGACCCAGACCCATCAATGCACGTGTTTAAACAACATTGCAGCTATTGTAATAGTAACGTGGCCAGAATGGGGTGGTCGGGAAATGAATGGGGGTGCTAGGCCATACTCTATTCGCAGTATTCAACTCCTCTCTTGTTTAGACATACGGTTTGATTTCAGCTAGCGCTGGACGCTCTCTCATGTTTCTCTTTCCAAATATCTGTCTGATTAAGCATATTTGGATGCTTAAGTGCTATTATCAGTATTGATTTGGCTGCATGTAGCCAGAGGCTAACTGATTAAAAGAGTCGAAAAATTATTTAATCAATGAGACCACACTTCATGCATCCCCCGTATTCAAAATAAGTTCGGCTTAAATTTAATAAGGAGAGAATTACACATACATATTTTTTAAGATTATATGTATTTGGCTGAGCCGTTCTCAGCTGTTTTACCTGCACTGCTCCTTATTAGCGAGACACGAGCTTGCCTACGTGTAGTAACCACAAATCAAATAACTTGCGGAATGACCGGTCACAATGAAATAATGCATGGGAAGTTTCTGAGGCGTATCATCCCCAGGTGTCCACTAGCTATGTGTATCACCATCGAAACAGAGCGTACCATGAATACCCAGTGAGGTATTGGATAATGAAGATATACGGAGCATAGCAACCATCCTATTTCACACGTGTCGAGAAGAGACAAGTTGAGATCAGTATAAAACTCACAACCAATTTTCCAGATCCTTACTTTAGCGCGCGGCTGGGCTGAGGAAGATTGGCTTCACTTTCTTCCTCCATTGTATTGGTAGGTAGGTTGCCTTCATTGGACGATACCTGGATGTTTACAGCCAGAAGAGATGGCTGTTTACTCTTAAGCTCACTAAATCGGCGCCCGCACCTATTCCACTGGATCTGCACGTTCTTAAAAAAACTTAGCTAGTTCACAGCGTAATGGTGCTTCCTCTGCGGGCAACAGTTGAGACCCTGTCGGGTCACGCACTAATTTAACTCCAATATCTACGGCCCTTTCAGCGTTTCGCTTTTGATACTTTGAGGGCACTCGGTTCTGTATATGCCGTGACCAGTTCCTTTTTGTTCACGCAGATGACCATATCTAAGGTTACAAGTACTGAGAATAGAACTGGGTAGCTGTAACACCTTCACCATGCAACGGCGACAAGTAAATTGAATCCTAGCCCATTGGAAGTCATTCTCGGATCTATGGAAGGTAGACCAAAACAGTCCTAAGCTAACAAACCAGGTAAAGAACCAAGGGAACATAAGGATCCCTTTAGTAAACTATAGAAAATCCCCTTCGTCCGTGTTTGATAGGACACCTCAGTATGTTTTCGCTCCCCGCGCGGTGCCCGGCGCGTCCGCCTCAGCCGTGCGGGCGACGCCGCCGCCGAGGCCGTCGCCCGTCCGGCCGGCGAGGCCTGACATTGAACTGGAAAAATGTCAATATCTCGGCTCTGCACTATCTCCCCCCAGTCAAATCTTTTTGGAACTTGTAGGATACGTATGTATCTTCAACCTAACGCCAAATATGGAATGATGCAGATTGTGGAATTTTTTGTTGGCCAACACACATAAAAGTGCAAGAAAAAATCATAGCTAGTTGCAAGCCTTTACAAATTGCAACGTCAGGGGGTGTTTTGTTGTGAAATATCCACAAAAAATATCGTGTTAAGTTTGGGATTTATGTAAAGAACTCAATGATGCTAAAAACAAAGCAATAACACAGATATTAAGGGATATACCAAACATCGAAGAGGCATATAATTTGGGCTTCCACGACCTCAAAATATAGAAGCTTACCATCATGGCACTTTAAGACCATGCTGGGAGAATATGGGGAGATGGTAAGCGGTTTATTGTATGTTTTTGTGTGCTCTAAACATTTCTCTATCGTGCAAATCTGTTTGCGAGATATTTTTCGGTGACTCCCATTTTGCAATTTTGGCCAATTCCGAACGGCCGTTATGACTGTGTGCGACGGGTCCGTAGCGGCGGGGTGTGGGGGGGACGCAGGCGAGCTCGCCGGGATGCCACGGGGCACGCGTTCGCGCAAAGCAACGGATTTAAGATTCCGACGCAGCCGGCCCGCGGGGACGCGGGAGCAGGTCGGTAGCGGCGCGGCGGACGTTGTTCGAGTACCGGGACCGGAGGAATGAGGGAGAAACAAGAACAAGGATAATCAGGCTTAAGACATACTGGAGCATATCAATATCAAAAGCACACGGGTTATGGCTGAGTTGAGTTGGGAACAATCGGTACAACAGATTGAGACAAGTTCTATTTTTTCCCCAATAAGAAACTGCACAGACGGCCAAAAGAGAAGGAAGAGAATAGAACAGATATTTTCGTTACAGTGCCATCTTGTATGGACAACAGTAATATCATGTCGGAGTGTTGTATGAACATTTGTACTATTGGCGTATTTATATTTTTGTATCTTTTTTGTATTTTTGTATATTTTTGTATTTACATATTTGTACCAGGCGTATTTAGGTGAAATTAAAAATTCAAGGGCGGTTTAAGGGCCAGAATTTTGGGGGAATTATATGATTTTTGCTCGTCTTTTTGCAGAAATACATACGCCAGGTAGAGTGTGATATCTCTTATGTCAAACAAAATGATCAAATGCCAAACATATGTCAGATGTGGATTCAGGGAGGCAAGAAGGGTAAGACAAACAACCCCGCCTTTCAGGTATGGCTACTTTTCAAATTACCCCGCCTTTATCCACCTCTGCTCGACCCGGGGAACACTCCTGGATCCACCTATGGATGGATTGTGTCCATTTGGTGTAAGGATTAAATGCATATCTTCGATGCTCTGCCCCATTCAATGCAGACACAACACTAAAATGAACTTGAGTGTGAGTGAACTCCCCCCTCACCCCTAATTACGGTACCTGAGCACGTCGATGGCTTCCTATCATTATATAACACACATATCGGCTCAATGCATGGTTATGTTTAGCCCTCCCGTCCATTCTATAGGCAGTATATTCACTTTGGAAGGTTCGAATGGAAAACATTGTAGACCCCCCATTATGAACTCCTGGAACCGCCTATGGCAAAACATTTATCGAAATACACATCAACGGCCGCTAATTGTAGGACAAAAGCAGCGCAGGCGACAATGCTCGGCTTCTAGACAAACCCCCAAATTAGCGAGTCAGGCGGGTACCCGCCCTTAAGATCTCGACAACCGCGCTAGGTAGCGAAAAACGGTAAAAGGCGTTGGATGGCCCATCCACTACTCCATCGAAAATATTTAAACCATTTTTTGTCAGGTCACATTTAGGGTCACTAGAGGACAAAACAAGCCGTCATAGGGATAACATGTAAATGAAGTTTTTTGGCCATTACATCTAATCAAGTAGAGATAGAGCAAAACGATTTGAACTATATGAATCCTCGCAGCAAGCCAAATCGAATGATATATAACATGACCTTGCCAGGTCAAATCAAGGATTTGACCTGGCCTGAGGTCAGGTCAAGCTCAAATTGGGCAAAATTCATATCATTAGAACCGCAATGACGAGGAAAATCTAATGCAGTTTAAATAAACGCTCTATCTTTATTAATTACTGTGTTATTCAGTTAAAACCATTTTTCCCATGCATTTCCAAGGGAGAGGTCATGGCTCATACCTGACCTTAGGTCATCGATATCAAAAATTTCGGAACATATTTTAGATAACTCAGTGGGGTCATTGCGTGGTACGAGTTTCAATCGGATAAGTTCATCCTGTTCCTGCTTATGCTATCTTAAACTTTTTTGAGGTCAGGTCGCTCCACCTGTACTGGTGACCTGACCTGAGATGTCCTAACCTTACAATTTTGAAGAAAACAAGTTGTGAAAATAATGAGGAAAAAGGTATGCCAAGTACGGCGGCGCTACGCGCCGCCGTTTTTATACTGCCTTCCAAAAAGCCGGGGGCGGGTACCCGCCCCCGTCAATGCGCGTGTTAAGATCCTACCTGGGGCCCCTGAGCTAAGGTGGGCCCTAAGCCAATCTTGAGCTCCCTGTGTTGAACTGGGTAGCCCCTGGGCTGGTCTGGGCCGCTGCACAGTTATAGGGCCCCTGAGCTGAGCTGGGGACCAGAGCTTAAATGGCCCCTGGAGATGTTCTGAGACCCAATATACACCGACCTTTGGGGCGCCCCTAAATTGAGCTAGGGCCCCAACCTAGTTAAATAGTTGGTGCATATGCAGAGAAAGTGCCAGAGGGGAAAGCAACCACAGGTGGAGAAAGCAGGCACCCTGAGGATCAGCTAGGGGTTGATGCAGAGGCATGGAATGAAAGACCAAGAATGAACACCAACGGTGCGAGGGCTGGTCCGAGCCAGAGAGGCGAACCGAGACGCCAGTTCTTAAAACTGGTGGCAATGGAAATGAGAAATATCTTTTGTACAGAGACTAACCCTAAATCCAAAAAAGGTGATGGCCGGTCACGCTGCGCAATATGCCTTAGTGGGTTCACGATACATGTGGGAGGGGGGGTTGTTGCAGAGGATATCATTTTCGTGTGTGGCACGTACATACCTTTAGTGGGCGCCTTGGTTCGTGAATGGCGAGGAAGCCTTAGCGATCATCGTGGATACAGAAATATACGCGTGTTTCTTTCGCTTCTTGTGGGTTTGATAAACCAGACCAAAATTTTACACATAAATTGAAATAACGTTATCTGCAGACGTGGCAGCCAGCATTTGACTTGTGTCTTAAACGACTGATATTAAAAGCAAACGACAGCAATCTTTCGACCGCCACAAAATTCTCTATTCCATCGCTTAAACCCTCTACGCAAATCAGAATATTTCCTCCCGGATAGGATCAACGCATGCGTTCCTATTCAACTCACGACTATTGTAACATGCGACTTTGTCTATTAAAGTCGTCGGTCTTCTGGTGCTGGAAGCTCCTTAACCGTCCATGTTGGGCACAGCAGCATACCACAGAGGCCTGTCGCAAAACATTTTTACCGTCAGATAGGAACATTTAATGCTAGAGCGTTTGGAAACTGAGTAGCGGGGAGGGGATAGCAATATTGCCACTCCGCAGACGCTATCATATTAAACAAGTGAATCTAAGCATTTATGTACAATTATATATTAAAATTATATCAAACTGAAAAGTATACATGCCAAATATCTTGCAAACAAAGAATCCAGGCAAAATAAGCCCGTGCTTGGGGCAAAGTGGTCAAATAATAATAATAATAATGCCATTTATTTCATACCACTTGGGTACATATACAAGTGCAGCGCATAATAGAGAAACACGCAGTACACACAACATTCACGCATTCTTCATAAATATACACTTATGGTGACATGTCACATAGATATCGTTGACTAATCATGAGACCAAGCTGAAGCTTAAGCTTAAATAACATTTTCAGTCATGCGCTGGAGATAAGACCAAAATACATTATAAATGTGTTGCTTTGATGTCCTGCTCAAATCCATGCCTAATATTCCATATTTTTCTCTTATCTTTAGGTGGTTGATGTGAAGCAGTCCAGTGCGAACAACATCACTATTTTGAAGGCTCCGGATGATATTATTGTTGCTGAATTGAAGTCTTCTAATAAATAAAAGTTGTCTGTATTCAATGTGCATTTGGCAAGTCAGAAGTTTTAATTCATGGCACAACGGATGATTTCTTGAACATTTGGGAACCTTAACAAGCCTCTTAATGCTAGAATGATACGCTAAACTTAACTCCCGAAGAACTCTACCACTCCTTGTCGCCCAAAGCTCACAACCATAAAAGTTTGAACAGTACGTTTGAAATAGTCTTACTAAGATATGTCGATCAGCGTACCCTACAGTAGTCTTCAGCATGTTAACACTGTAATAAACTGAACGTTTTATCCGTCTCATGTCAGCACTACAGCTCAAATCATTTTCAATCACATGTCCCAAATATTTAAATTTATCAACCCAATTCAGATTAACCCCCTTCAGTTTTACACTAGGTGGGTTTGAGCGAAGCAGGTGGCCAGAACTGTAAGGTCTGCTGGGGCTGAATACCATACATACAGTCTTTTTTACATTGAATTTTATGTCCATTGCGTCGGCAAAGAGCTCGCATTCGTGCACTAATAACTGAAGTCCAGACCTGGAAGGAGCTAGCAGTACGATATCGTCAGCGTAGGCTAGTGCATTGACTGAGCTCATTCCAATACGACATCCAGCGCTATGGCTCTGCAGTTTACCAAACAGTTCATCAATGTAGACTGTGAAGAGCAATGGTGATAAATTCCCACCCTGCTTCACACCATTTTCTACCTGAAAAGAGTCTGATCTTTCGTTAGCCCACTTAACACTCATTTTTTGTGACCTATACCAGTAAAGTAGCAGTTTGAGGTAGGATATTGGCACCCCTCTATCTGCTAGAATACGGAAGAGTTTTGAGTGGCAAACCCGATCAAAGGCCTTGCTGGCGTCCAAAAAACATGCATAAACTGGGCTACCACGCTTCGTGAAGTACTGGGTGACCTCTTTCAAAATATAGGCTGCATGTGTGGTTGAGTGTCCGGTCTTAAATCCAAACTGTGCATCGTTTGTTTCTAGGTTGGGTTGCATTCTTTCCACCAAAATCATCTCGAGAATCTTTGATATGCTTGTAGAAAGCGATATTGCCCTATAGTTTGATGTGTCATCTAAAGCTCCTGATTTGTCCTTGACCAAAGGTATGATGAGAGAAAGTACTAATTCCTCGGGCAGATATGAGTGGTATATCATCGAGTTAAATAAAGCTGCAATAACTGTAAAATTATCTGGCCGTAAATTTTTTAAGTGGTCAGGTGACATCAGGTCCCAGCCAGCGGCTTTACCACTCTTGGTTTTTGTCACAACCATCCTAATTTCGTCCACCGTCACCGGCGGGGTCACATCCGATTGCTTATTTAGTAACTCATTGATCATTTCTACATTGCTCATGCAGCCACTATCGTTGAAAAGGGAAGCAAAGTGTTCTTTCCATAAGTTCGCAATGTTTTTTTCCCCTGTGATGCTGCCAAAGCTGGAGGGAAGTGGGACATTTTTAGCCATTTCTTGTTTAACCTTGACCCAAAATCGATTAGCGGGCTCACGATCTAACAAATTTGCCAATTTGTTGGCACGTAGTCGATTCTGATCTCTTTTACATTGTCTAAATGTATACTTAAATAACAACCGGGTTTGCTGCATATTGTTGGCAATAGCTCCCTCTTTTGGCGAACCATAGGAGCGCCACAAGAGAAAAGCGTTGCGAGCCAATGAGTGTACATATTTAACTTTCTGGTTCCATCCTGGATAGCTCTTTGGATGCTGTTCCGCGGGTTGCCTCGGTTGGCTAATGTAGTTGCTACCTGCGGTCACAATAGTTTCTACTAAAGTAGAATGCAAGTATTCAAGCATTTCTAAATGGCCACGATGTGCACAGTTAGTTCCACAGTTCAGAACTAGCTGTCTCATAACAGCCCCACATTTCGAGTCGAGCTGATCGGAAACGAAGTTGTTATAGAGATCTAAGCAGTAGGCATTTGTTGATCTCCAGCACGGTCTACATTCCTTTAGCCCTACATTTTCCGGTAGTGCCATTTCCGACGGGTTTATGGCAAAACTTACCATTAGAGGTATGTGGTCATCAGAGCTAGCACCATATTGGATGGATACCTCACTCACGAACGTTTGTAGTCGCTGACTGCAAAGACAGTGATCTAGCCATGAGGTCGAGCGGGTTGCTGAACTTATGAATGTGAAATTATCTCTGGATCTCCCTAAATAATCCACGTCCGTAGTAACCAACCCGTTTTCCTGACAGAAAACAACTAGCTCTTCATAAAATCGCGAGCCGTGGCTGTTTGCGTTTAAGTCACCGATTATCCCATAAAGTGGTGATCTGACACGCACTAGATCCAAATAACAACTGAGCTCAGCTAACACCATGCTGAATCTGTCATGACTGTCCAGATCCCTGTAGTCTGTAGGCAAATACACGTTCAAAAGTATAACAGTTCCCTCATGCGTCGTCAAATCGATAACCATGATACGGTCACTTACTATACTAATCTTTGCACATGGCTGCAACTCTTTCTTCCACATGATAGCGACTCCACCATATGGTCTCCCATCTAGCAGACCGCTGGAAGAATCGAATGCGGACACCCCGATACCTAAAAAGTCTTTATGGATGTTATTAAGCAAGGGTGTCTCAAATTTCGCCAGCCAAGTTTCCTGCAGGAAAATTATATCGTACACCAGACACAGTGAATACACTTCATACATAGCAGATTTCAGTGATCTACAGTTATATGAGCAGACTTTCATTTAGAGATGCTGTGGATATTATCAACACTATGACTTCGTGGCGGCCGTGATTGAGTGTTACCTGACGCTTGCCCTCCAAGTTTTGCTTCAAAAAATCTCCTTATTGTAACATGGGTAGGCCATTTATCAGCAACCATTACGTCCCCCACTCTGCCGGAGGGAACTGAAAGCTTAAAGCCTTTATAATGGTACTTTGCAGCGCAGTGCGGTATTTCCACCGCTTTTACCTCCACTGAACTGCCCAATATTCCCTTCACATGAGCAACAAGCGCTTCCTCCGACGTGTCCAAATCAAGCCTGCCCACAAAAGGTTCCCTGGGCTTGTTGGACATGGGCACACCTTTAAGCTGCGTGCTATCATTCTCACCGCGCATGCCCTGTCTTCTCTTACCTCGCCTCATGACCGTGATAAACCCGTCACTATCGGCGCCTCCTGCCTCCGCGCTGTGGCTCTGGTCCTGGCTTCCCGGATTTCGGGTCTGTTGCTGCCGCTGTTGCTGCTCCTGGTGTCCCTTTGAGGGCTGCTTAGACTGCTGGTTCAGCTGTTGGGGATGCTTACTGTTTTTAGCATTATTGCTAGCTGATCTGGTCTGCGCAGTTACTTGCGCCCAGGACAGAGATGCCGTTTTTGAGTCACAAGCCCGTTCGTCAGCATGGTGGCTTCCTAAGCTTTTGAGCTCCCCAGATTTTTCAACCAATGCTTTCATCATTTCTTTCAGGCTGCTTACCTCTGATTGCATGGCACTGAACTGTCCCAGCAACACAGTGATGTCCAGGTGTTCTGGTGTCACAGGAGGGATTAAATTCAAGTCCACGGCATAAAACTTCGGTAGATCTGTGCCCTCCCTGTCGCAGACTTGTAGGGCTTTTAATATGTCCTCACAGTCCAGACGCTCTTTGTTGCTACCTGTAGAATTCTTACGCTTCACATTTCGCATGTCCCTTCGATTTGAATAGGTCTTGTTAATCACAGTCTCCCAAAGAAGTGTCTTTGCATCTTGAATTTGGTCAGCCGAGTAAAAGTCAACGCATATCTTGACCAACATTTCATACGGTACATTCTTCATCTTATTGACAATAAAGCACAATACTTCATTCTCAACTGACTCACGGGATTCAGGCATGTTGCTAGCACTAATGGAACAATTATTCTCATTGGTATTTCTGACAACACTTTGAAAAAAGAACGCTTTATGCGTGCAGAAGAGGTGATCGATCACAGAGGGCCTTGTTTAAATGATAATTAAGTAATTACCAGGTTAAAGCTTGCGGCCATGAACTCAAAGTATTAGAAACAACATTTTTGGCACACACTTAGCTAATTAAATTAAATAAAACCATTATTTATCATAGCTTTTGTTAGGAGCAACGGGATTGCTCAAAATAACTTTGGTTTACTTTTTGGTTCCCTGTGCAGATATCTTGTATTTTTTGCCTTTTTGTCCCCTCTAGTGTCTTCAGAATTGAACATGGGACAAAATCATGGTACAAAACATAAGAAATGGGGATTAAAAGTTCTTCAAAATTGAGCAAATATCACTAGGGTGACCGCTTTGCCCTGGTCTCCCCTACTATTGTTTGGAACTGATCGGTTGCCAGATATTCCTTTGACGCAGCGTGAAACTTGTTATATTGGGTTCTGAGGTTGGGTCGCTTGCCCTTGAATAGCTCCTGTATCTGGCATGACCTGACAGAAAATTTAGTCAGGTGCATAACACGAATTGGGAATAAGGCACTGTAAGTTGTGCTGTCCTTTGTTTCTTCTTTTTTGCGTTTCTTGGGAAAACCAGCAGGGAGAAAATTTTTCCCCTGTAGGGCTCATGTTAAAACAAACAAATAATGGAAGACAGAGGGATATTACGGGTTATTTTACTCTTTGAAGGTCATCTCTCGCTGAAAATTTAATTCCATAACAGGCCCATTGAGGGGTGCTAGGACGGATATGATACAATGGAAGGCATTGAACAGTTAGGTATGTACATACATACATTGTTCTTGCATCACTTATTTAAAATGTCATCAAACAATTATAAAAAAAATCCTGCTGCCAATTCTTACAACGGATAAGCCTCTGAATAATTAAAAAAACAGTACATTTTATAACTCTAATCAGTACCAAGTCGCGTAACCCAACCCTAGGTCACCGGTAAAACGGTAATGTTTGATTGTTTTTGCCAACTTAAATTTAGACGTCATCATATTTGATTTGGGTCTTAACGACTCAAGGGATCTACAATTAATATAATGCTAATTATTAGTCTCTAATATATGGCAAGTGGAAAAGTAAGGTTTTTCATTGGGTCCAAAAAGTGCCCGAGGCCACAACTCAAAAACCATTAAACGGGCGCAGCTAATACATAATATCACAGCGATAATCTGCGCCTCGCAAAACCGATGTGACAAATTTTCATCAAATTCTGACATGTAAGGTGCTATCGCTCGGTCGATTTGTCGTGGGATGCCACAATACCTTGACGCGCAAGCGATCTCGCGGCCGTGGCCTGCCCCGGCGGTCGGGTCTGTTGGGCCGGCGCGCCCGTCCGACACGCCAACAACCCCGCGCGGCGGCTGGCGGTGGGGGGAGGGGAGGGGGAAGGGGTCGGCGTGCCGCCCATCGGGTAGTGCGCCTGACATTCCGGGACTGTAGCATTATTCAGCCGCCACTGCGGACCTGCTGTCCCCCTCCCCCAGTGATGGGTCGGAGAGCCCCACATACCTCCGGGTGGACCCCCTCCCCACCGGTACCTCCGCTCTGTCCTTCCGCTCAGCCGTTTCATCCGCTCGATGTGGACGGCGGGTGTCTATCTTACTTGTGTTTCACTATCTTACATTTCTTGAGTTGCTAATGGTTGGTTGGGTGCCCACCGGCGTAACTAAAGGGGCCCCGTGCTTGGGGAGCCTGGTTAATTTTACTTTAAAATTGCCACTGGTCTATTTTAGGTCGGTGTCTTACAGGCATGTATCGGTGTACGCACTATGTTACATGCAGGAGTGTCAGTCAATATATGAACGGATACAAATGATCAAACCAAGAACTGAATATTAGATGATAGCCTATATGCTGGATCAAATAAAGCGTAACAAGGTGTTATGGTGTAACCCAACAGGGTTTACGGGGCTTTCGGTCATTGCTGGCTGACCGGATAAGCGGGCAGAACCTTTGCTTTTTAAATATGCCGACCTGAAGGTAAAACCACTTACCTTAAAATCATACCAGAATATTTTCAGTTTTTAGTCACCGACTGCACAGAAAACTGCGCGTACTTAAGAGTTCAGCTTTAGGATATATCTACAGAGTAAGCTAATGAAACTTGTGTTTCTACTTTCCGTAGTTGTGAAGTGGTTCAGGGGCGTAGCCAAGGGGGGGCGGCAGGGACAGCCGCCCCTCCCTGAGGGCCCGAATGGTCCTCCTGAGGACACGAGCCGCGCGAAGTGCGGCTCGCCCGCACTATGCTCTGTGGCCAAATTTGGCATTTTATACCAGACAGGGCCCTCTTGAGCCCTCTTCAGCACTCTATTCTGTAACAAGCAGGGCCCTCTTTGTGCTCTTTTGAGCCGATTCCGTACTTTTTCTGTCGACAAATCAAGTGATAGACCGAATCGTATTTGGCCCCACCATTGGTTACAACTTTTGCCCCCACCACCAGCCTGGAAAAAATCCCTGCGCCTATGCCTAACAGAAATCTGACGAGTTCTGGCTGTTGGAAACTTGCTGTGGGAAATGAAAGCATTTGGAACTTTTATTGGGATGACCTCCGTGTAAATTATCCGAATGGGAATTAATTAAGTTTGATTGCCTTTTTCCATTGCATCGAAACTATATGTATGTGCCTAAGACCGCAGTTCACGATGTGCCTATGTAGACAATAACAGAATTCATCCGATGTTCCCTTCATATGAAACTGTGCGTACTTCAGACCTCTTCTCAGGATATATTTTCATAGCGAATGGCTGAAGAGCTTATTTTCTGGTTCATATGCTTCCGGGAGTGGTTAAGATTTTTTGCTGTGCTGGTATGAATCTGAAATGGGCCATCGCTCTGCCAGCAGCTTTACGACGAGTTAGATATAAGCCGAGGTCCAGTTGCTCACGAAATTGTGCGTAAGCACGGTGTTAGGCCTGCTTCTCAGTAAAGAAAGATTTGGAAGACCAATTTTTCCGCAAATTGAACCCGAATTGTGTGTACCGCGGCGCTTGCTGCCCAGCGGAAATCTTAGAAATCTATGCCGGTGGAGGCTTAGTAAGCCCCTTCCAAGAGGGACATACCCTTAGCTGAAGTCTTAGCTACGCGTAGTTTCTTATGCAGCGGAAAATGTGCTATCGATTGGTATGCCTTCACATTCAGTGCATTTTCCCGGAGATCGGCCCATTTTAAAATTCGAAAATATTTCTACTCGCACGGGTAGAAAGGTCTTCGCATCTTAAAATGGGCCGATCTCCGGCAAAATGCACTGAATGTGAAGGCATACCAATCGATAGCACATTTTCCGCTGCATACGAAACTGTTCGTACTTAAGACTTGTGCTAAGGGAATGTCCCTCTTGGAAGGGGCTTTCTGAATTCGTCACCGATTTCTGCGCTTCTTGCAATGGTTAAAAGATACTGACACGAGGGTATGAATCTGAAATGGGCCGATGACCGGCACGTAGCCCAGAGTAGAATTGGGCATGGCGTGATAGCCAAGATCCGATTACATACGAAACCGTTGGAAGCTAAGGTTTTGTTTCTGATCCTTATTAGATAAGAGCGTTTTTCCTATAAATTTAGCCAAATATCGGGCGTCGCGACGCTTGCCACCTGGCGGAGATCCGGGGAACCTATGCCACTGGAGCCCGCCCGACTCAATCACTAATGATCACGGCGGTGAGACCAGTTTCCGTAGAGTAAAACGCTGTCTTAGCAGAGGTGTCGAAGGTATGAAATCGAAAATGGTATCACTGCATAGCCCAGACAATTGTCTTTCATTACCAGTCGGTTCACTTCATTGTTCGTTCACCCTGCTTTTACTATGCAGCATTCAGTAACCCCGGGTATCAGAATTGATCGTTACCTAACGTGGTCGATAGGAGGGGCACCTGCCCCTTTAATTGACCCCCGATCTGTATGGTGATGGGAAAAATGTCTGCCTGACTGCCGCAAAAATTGGTAACGATCAAATAATTTCAATCAAATATTTAACTTTTGTTCCTAAACACACGTAAAATAACAATCGTAGCTCATATACCGTGAGAAAAGAAACATTAGAGAACAAACTTTTCCCGAACACGTTCCCCGAACGCGACCTCTCTCTCTCTCTCTCGGGCCTTGAACGCGGCCATGCTGCTCCCAGAATACTGTCCGATGATTGGTTCTTGGCTATGACGTAGGCAGTGACGTCAAGCGGGCAAGCCCTGCATAAATCACCGACCTCAAAATTCGCTCCTGCATATGGAAGCCTCCGAAAAATCTCTCCAGACAAATCTGGAGACCGAAAAGACGGGATCTAGAGGCTTGGGTGTCTTTTGAAAAAACCGACCCTGGAGGTCGGTTTTTTCAAAAAGACGCCCAAGATCTTGGGATATTTCCAAAATATATATCCATTAATTTAGATTTATCTATTGAATTTAATGCCAGGAAAAGCTCAGAATCAAGATATTTAGGGTCATTGCTTTCAATTTTGGGTAAGCATATTTCTCAAACTTCTGGAGTTTCACTGAAATGAGCGCTGTTTTTTTGGCTTGGGAAATGTTGAAAAAAAACTACGAAAAAGACACCCAAGGTTGATTTCAATTTATTCACGTTGTGAAAAGGGCTATTATAACAAAAAATCTTTTCTGTTTCCTTTCAATATTTTTTTCTCACAGATTGTAAGATCCAGGGTAATAGAGGACGGGTACACCAAAGTTTAGTAGTGCAAGCCGCTAGATAAGCGGATCAAAAATACAAAAATATAGCTGTATTACCACAATTTTCTCTTCAAAATTAAAAAAATGTCTCGAACGTGATGAAAACAACAGCTAAAAGCTCAAAAGGAAAATTAAATGTATTTTTGTCTCCATCATTTAGGAGAAACTGGTAGATTCCTCCAAATTTCTTCCAAACTAAGACTAAATATGGGCGCTCCAAAATAGCGGCAAACTCTGTGCTTTTTGTTCACTCAGTTTTCAATAGAAATTGACAACAATTAGGTATCGGGGGCATTTTTTGTTGCAAAGCTATTTATTAGACAGTTTGGTTTGCAGCGGATGTGAATTAAATTACGAAAACTTACCGAGATTGATTGCAGTCAGTTTGAACCCTCTCTCCTTTATCTTTTTTAAGGAAAAGGCATTTTTGTTCTCAAGAGTCAAGATACTGACTGCGTGTTGGGCCATATTTGTGTGCCAAAAAAGGAACTCACTAAAAAGAGTGAGTTCTTGCAGCTTGTTAAAACAAGTGATTGGAGTCCAATTTGTGGAGAAGCCTTTCTTCCTTCCTGGGTTCTTGGTCAAAAGTTCAATCTAGGCAGGTAAGTTTGTATTCTGACTCCACACTGAATGATTTTGGTTACCTAACAACTCTGATTGCCTGGTTTGCTTTAGTTTGAAGACTAGCAACAGCTATATTGCACTCTGTAAACCAAAATAGAGATGAAGTGAGGTGAAATCAGTTAAACCTGTGCAAGGTTTCAGTAGTGTTTATGTTTTTTGTTGAGCGGCTGCAGCATCAATTGTAGTCTACGCTGGAACACATTCCTTGTTCTTGGTGTGTTCTCCTAGATGTGTGACATGTGGACTCTGATATCAAGGCAGCATTGAGTAATCCAAAAATTCTTTCTGATGTGGAAAAGAAAATGGTATTTTTTCTGGTCCTGTTGCAGCTGTGATCCAAAAACTTATTAAGTGTGATTTCTTGAGATGCTAACTTGTGAAAACTTTCATATGTGATGCGTCTTGGGTACCAGCAGTGAGTTATTTTCAGCTGTCAAGATTGCTTAACTTCTAAGAGTGACTTTGTAGGTTATTGAGCTGCAGTACTTGTTTTTTATAGGTGTAAGAAATAGTCCCAGTTTCCATTCATAGTCGAGCGTGGCCACACATAGTTTTCGGATGCAATCAATATGCTTAGAGCTTTTGGCAATGGTAACCATTTTCAATCCAGTTCTTGTAAATCCACATCCAACAAGATCTGGCAGGATTTGGCATTGTGATGGTAAAGATTTCCCTTACAGTGCAGAGATAAAGGAGAGTTGACTGGAGAGGGTATAACTTTCTTTTTTATTAGACAAAACTAAACAAAGCTGCATTGCAGCTTTTTTTTAGCTGCATTGCATGTAGTTTTGTCTAGATGCATATAGTTGCATGCAGGTGTAGTTCACCTGAAGATTGTCTTGGACCGAAACATTGAGTTTTACCCTTTCCTGATTTTTTTAGCTAATTGTTATCCTTATCCGCACTGTGCGTAGCCTTTTTGTTTCCTTCATTGTAGCTTTGGTCTAGACATGGAGTTTTAGTTCACACACACACACACTCACACACACACAGTTTTAGTCTATGGACAGACCATGCCACGTCTCATCTGTGCTTTTGCACCGATTTTCTGTGGCAAAAGTACAGCACTGTCTGCACAGCACTGTCGTGGCAAAAGCACTGTCCCTTCGCGTTCTTTTTTTTTGCTCATTCTAGCAGTGTCTCTGGCAGTGTACTGCGTGGGTTTTAGCTTTTGATCCTGGTCTGGGGTTTTTCTTTTTCTTTTAGAATTTCAAGTACTGACTACACTGCACACTTTTTAATGAATTGTTTTCATTTTTTAGTCACTGCAAACAAGTTTGCGCCATTGAAATGTATTGGGCAAGCTACACTACGCAAAAGGAGAAAACGAAAAACGTCCTTAAAAACGAAAAAATGTCCTCATGAAACGATAAAATGTAGTTGAAAAGCAAGAAGTGACAAACTATTTAGTTTGGTATTTGAGCCGTATTTCGTTTGTTCACTTTATGATTGTTGTTTACGAGTGTGAGGAAGTTATTATAGTCCTTACTGGAGCAATTGGCGGCGTTGTGGGGTGGTTAATCAAATATTGAAGATATTTGGATAATTATTGTGTATGCTAGGAAGACCGCATTGTGAAATTTGGCAATACACTTGCGTGGAATCAGTGGTGGATCCAGGACTTCATTTTGAGGTGGGGAGGGGGGCTAGTGGACTCGAGCACCACCCACCAACGCCTCAGATCAGTCTTCGCCTATGCACTCTCTGTATATGCCAGTCTAGCTAATAAAACCAATCTTGGAATGACGGAATGATGTAATGCGTTACAGACGAACACATCTAGCCTCCCCAGCTGAAGTGCCCTAAAACTCAAATTATCATCAGTCTCCGCCTATGCATTAGCTATAGGCACTTAAACATGGAGGGGGGCTTGAGGCCTTAGCCCTCTTCCTCGTATCCACCACTGCACGGAAGCTACCTATGAGTGATCAGTAGATATTGCATTCAGATGGTATCTTTTGAATGCTGATGTTTGCAGTGTGAAAAAATCGCTGGTGCCTGAACTTTTGCATTCTGGTTGACGTAGGCAGATCCAGGGAGGGTTGGTCCAGGGCCCCAGGTGGATGCAGGGAGTTTGTCCAATGTCCTTCAGATTTTTGTCAAGTATATTTCTAATTTGATGATTGGATATAGGTTTAAGACTAAGTTTGCTTCCTTTTCTTGTCGAGTTTCTTGCCGCTTCGTGAAAAAGCGAAGTTATCGCCAAACTACATAGAACAATTCCCGTGTCATCTTTATGAAAAACATATTGAAAGCTTTATTTGAGGCATCTAAAAAATCATGTTTTCCCCGCAGACGTGGAAATCCAAAAAAGTAACGTCGTGTAAAAATTGCAGATTATCACTATCTACGCAGTTTTACGCAGACACGGTAAATTGAGGACATGTATTGGTCCTAAAATTTCCAGAGTTCATCCGTGCGTTTATTATATTTAAGAAAGTAGTTCGGTCAGAGATGCCTTTTTCATCCATTGGTATTTGACCAGAGACAACTTCAGAAATTCCCCCTTTCCCTGGTGACGTTTTACATAGGCAGATCTAGGGTTGCCGATCGGGGGGGCACCTTCCCGAGGGGGGGCGCCATCCGGTCCGGGGTCGCCACTTTTGACGGGCAAAACCTATCAGATGGGCGCAAAATCCTATCGGTGGGTGCCGATTTTCGCATCCTGGGGAGGGGGGAAGGGGTGGGAAGCGACATTTCAGGAGGCGCCGTGATAATTTCAGGGGGTGCCGAGGGTCGATCATGGGGGAGAAAACGTGCCCTCCTTGCCCGCCCCCTGGATCCGCCTATGACGTTTTATTATCATTGTTATATTAGTCGGTGTTGTTCGAAACGGTTCGCTAACAGCCAAAATATTGTCCAGGCGCCCCATGTGATGCAAAAAATCAGCAGGGGCTGATCAGAAAGGGAATTATAACTCAAAACGAAACAGGGAACCATGCTGCCTCCTCTATTGGCTGTTGGTGTGTCATTAAGCCGGACAATTATTATTATTATCATTAGATGACTGCTGACATTCCTTGCTTTGCCCCGTTGGTATTCCATATTGTCCGCTTCTCCCAATTTGGCAAGTGGATAACAAAGTGGCAGCTCTATCTTTGGTAATGTAGTGAAACATCTGAATGCTCACGAAGAGTTCTAAGCACTCCCTTGATTGAGTAAAAAAACAACCATATCACTCGCAGTGCTCCACCCAGTGGTTAAAAGCGGAAACCGAGACTGGGATTCGAACTCACCATCGTCTGATTTATAGACCATCGCTCTAACCGCTGCGCTACGCGACCGCCGGCGTACGGGGTGTACGCCGGGAAATTTGCGGCTTACATTTGCATGGTTCTCGGAAATCTATTTTTTTAGGCATTTATGTACATCTGACATAAAAATACCAAATGGAAAGTGGAAAGGGCAGGGAACAGGCCTTCCAATGACGACGTTACATTTCTTCCAACAGCCATAGGCTGTGGCTAGCACGTGGTTGAAAATGAGCAATTTAACACGTAAGCCCTATGGAGCAGTCGCATTTGTACGCCGTAACAGTATATTGCTGCCAACTAACTTTGGAGGGGGCTGGTAAGATCTGTCGCAGGACCATACCGTGCCCTAAAATCTGTCCGGCACTTTATGACCAGAGAGCTCGACTTTTTGCAGCTCTGGATTAAGGCGCATGGCGTTCGTCTAATTGATGGGCAAGCACTGGACTCGAGACTTGGTCGGGTCAGATGCCCATTTTTTCACCTTTGGTGCTGAGCGGTGTTTTTTACTGAGTTTATTTAAAACGGAAGTACTTTTATGTACAAGTGTATAATGCTTACTAAGCAGCATCGCCAAGTCAGAAATCTGATCGCCCCATTTTTTATATAATGCCTCGTCACTTATCCCCAAACCCTCATCGCCCCATAAAATGTTCGCAGCAGCCACTGACAATTGACATGTCGCATTTCCCATCCATCCCACTGAAATGCGAGTATTGGCGCCTTCGCATGATAGGACTTAGCGCCCAACTGATTGCTTTTCCGCCCAAAATTGACGGCCACTGACCATGTGCCCCTAAAAGCAAATTCTGGATCCTCTATGCTTCGCATCTGTGTGGATTCAATACTTATAGGAGAGACCGGTGCAAAACGGACACCCTAAGTGTTTTTCTAACATAGCAAGCTCAATAGCGGGCCGAAAATTTTAAGCTATCCACCCTGACATAGCTGAATGAATTGTGTCTCTAATGTAAAAGTATCAACTTGAAAAATTAATTTGAAAACACATGGCAGTAAAATATATCAGGTAATGTTTTTTTGTCCGTTTTGCCCCAACCCTGGGGCAAAATGGTTTTCAAGAAGGGGCAAAACGGACAGTATGACCTGCTGTCATTGTAGGTACTTTGCTTGAGCACCCCCAAAGATATATAAATCCACATCCCTGGCAGCCTGGGTAATATGGCGAAAAACATCATGTTTTCGTTAACACGCGCATTGACGGGGGTCTGAGCCACCTTCGCATTGACGGGGGCGGGTACCCGCCCCCCTAAGATCTCGAGAACCGCGGTAGGTAGCGAAAAACGGTAAACGGCGTTGGGCTGCCCATCCACTTCTCCATCGAAAACATTTGAACCATTTTTTTGTCAGGTCACATTTAAGGTCACGAGAGGTCAAAACATGCCCGTCATAGGGATAACATGTAAAATCAGTTTTTCGGCCATTACATCTGAAAAAGTAAAGATAGAGCAAAATGACTTGAACTATATGAATCCTCTTAGCAAGCCGAATCGAATGATATATAATTTGACCTTGCTAGGTCAAATCAAGGATTTGACCTGACCTGAGGTCAGGTCAGGGTCAAATTATATAAAAGGCATATCATTAGAACCGCAAAGCCCAGGCGAGTCTAATGCAGCTAAAATAAATGCTCTATCACCATCCGTTACTGATTTATTCCGTAAAAACCATTTTCCCATGTATTTCCAATGGAGAGGTCATGCCTCGTACCTGACCTTAGGTCATCGATATCAAAAATACCGGAACATATTTTAGAGAACTCGGTGGGGCCATTATGTGATATGAGTGTCAATCGGATAAGTTCACCCCGCTCCGACTTATGCTATCTTAAACTTTTTTTGAGGTCGGGTCACTTGACCTGTACTGGTGACCTGACCTGAGATGACCTAACCTTAAAATTTTCACAGAAGTTGTAAAAATGATGAGGGAAAAGGTATACCAAGTACGGCGGCGCTACGCGCCGCCGTTTTTCTGCTGTCTCCGAAAAACCTGAGGGGGCGGGTACCCGCCCCCCGTCAATGCGCGTGTTAAAGCATCAACATCTTTTAAATTAGTTAAAATTTTAACCGGCTTTCATTTTGGCACAAGACTGCCGCCCACCCTGGACTCGCCCCTGCCTTGTTTTCACGCTGTTTCTGTGACCTTACTACAATAACAAGCTGCATAACAAATTATTCGAAGTGATTGGAGTAGACCAGACCATCAGACCATTTTACACCATTGGTCCATTCTGCCCCGTCCGTTTCGCCCCACAGATACCCCGATTCAAGTTTTTACGTGTCGGAAAAAATAGCAGGCTTTGAGATTTGAAATTACCCTTACCCTAAGCCTACACTGCCACTTATTCATACATATCACCATCAGAACTGAACTCTGTCACTCGAAAAACGAAGATTTAACACGTGCATTGACGGGGGCGGGTACCCGCCCCCCCTCGGGTTTTTCGGAGATAGCAGAAAAAACAGCGGAGCGTAGCGCCGCCGTACTTGGCATTACTTTTCCCTCATCATTTTTACAACTTCTGTGAAAATTTTAAGGTTAGGTCATCTCAGGTCAGGTCACCAGTACAGGTCAAGTGACCCGACCTAAAAAAAGTTTAAGATAGCATAAGTCGGAGCAGGGTGAACTTATCCGATTGAAACTCATATCACATAATGTCACACCGAGTTCTCTAAAATGTGTTCCGGTATTTGTGATATCGATGACCTAAGGTCAGGTACGAGGCATGACCTCTCCATTGGAAATACATGGGAAAAATGGTTTTTACGGAATAACTCAGTAACGGATGGCGATAGAGCATTTATTTTAGCTGCATTAGACTCGCCTGGGCTTTGCAGTTCTAATGATATGCATTTTATATAATTTGACCCTGAACCGACCTCAGGTCAGGTCAAATCCCTGATTTGACTTAGCAAGGTTAAATTATATATCATTAGATTTGGCTTGCTGAGAAGATTCATATAGTTCAAGTCGTTTTACTCTATCTATATTTGTTCAGATGTAATGGCAAAAAAACTGAATTTACATGTTATCCCTATGACGGCATGTTTTGACCTCTCGTGACCTTAAATGTGATCTGACAAAAAATGGTTCAAATGTTTTCGATGGAGAAGTGGATGGGCAGCGCAACACCGTTTACCGTTTTTCGCTACCTACCGTGGTTCTCTCGAGATCTTAGGGGGCGGATACCTTCGCGGTACCCGCCCCCCCGTCAATGCGAAGGTGGCTCAGACCCCCGTCAATGTGCGTTTTAAATCTTGTAAGTATCGTAATACTTACAGGAAAATCCTCTTCAGTCAGCTCGCCTCGATATGATGCCGCTAAACTGACGATATACACTCTATTTTCTGATGTCCTTTGTCTAAAGCAGTAGTTCATCCTCTAAAATCTAGGTGGAATCACCAGCAACATACCGAAATAGCTAAAATCCGTTTTGCCCCGAAGTCCGTTTTGCCCCGGTCTCCCCTACCTATACGTTCAAAGCAAATTGAAATTTTAAAGGCGACAGCTTTCCTTATGCGATGTTTGGCTGGTGACAGGTTTTAGCTTATTTCTTCCTCTGCTGTCTCGTGACCCCCAGAGCTGATTTCGGGCCCTGGAAATGTTGAACCTTAGCAGCACGTTAGAAATAATTGCCACATGAATTATTCAGTTTCAATATATTTAACGTTCAATAAATTAACAACTTAGGGCCGTACCAGTGGGACCCCCGGTGACCTTCACCCACCGGCCTCGCTTGAAGAAATGCTGGTCTGCCCTTGGATCCCTTACATTTTCAGTTTGCAAAGATTTCACGCTCATTAACATGCGCATTGACGGGGGTCTGAGCCACCTTCGGATTGACGAGGGGGCGGGTACCCGCCCCCTAAGATCTCGAGAACCACGGTAGGTAGCAAAAAACAGTAAACGGCGTTGGGTAGCCCATCCACTTCTCCATCGAAAATATTTGAACCATTTATTTGTCAGGTCACATTTAAGGTCACCAGAGGTCAAAAACATGCCGTCACATGCCGTCATAGGGATAACATGTAAATTAAGTTTTTCGGCCATTACATCTGAAAAAGTAAAGATAGAGCGAAACGACTTGAACTATATGAATCCTCGCAGCAAGCCGAATCGAATGATATATGATTTGACCTTGCTAGGTCAAATCAAAGATTTGACCTGACCTGAGGTCAGGTCAGGGTCAAATTATATAAAATGCATATCAATAGAACCGCAAAGCCAAGGCGAGTCTAATGAAGCTAAAATAAACACTTTATCACCATCTGTTACTGAGTTATTCAGTAAAAACCATATTTGCCGTTTATTACCAATAGAGAGGTACATTGATACCCTGACCTTAGGTCATCGATATCAAAAATACCGGAACATATCTTAGAGAACTCGGTGAGCCCATTATGTGATATGAGTTTCAATTGGATAAGTTCACCCTGCTCCGACTTATGCTATCTTAAACTTTTTTTTGAGGTCGGGTCACTTGACCTGTACTGGTGACCTGACCTGAGATGACCAATCCTTAAAATTTTCACAGAAGTTGCAAAAATGATGAGGGAAAAGGTATACCAAGTACGACGGCGCTGCGCGCCGCCGTTTTTCTGCTGTCTCCGAAAAACCCGAGGGGGGGCGGGTACCCGCCCCCGTCAATGCGCGTGTTAAGTGACAAATGGCGGGGGCTCCCCAGCCCCAACAGCTTATCCCAAGAAGAGGGACCCCAAGACTCACAGACACTCCCCTCCTTTCCCTGGGGAAATCCTGGATCCACCCCTGGCTGCTGTAGGCAAATATTGGTGCTCGTGATCTGTATCAAAAGCGGTAGATTGAGGTCTAGCGGGAAAGCTGAAGGAGTTATTCCCAGGCGGGTTTAGTCTGGGGTTTTTAATGCCTTAAGTAGAGGATTTCAACGCTTGCTATCTGGTGATCAGCGTTCTCAAAAAAAGAAAAGTAGAGAGAAAACATGTTTGTTTTGTTTTGAGCATCGGTGTGTTTGAACCGTGGGTGTGTTGTGTTGTGGTGGTGGGTGGTCATGTGTGTATGTTTGGGTCATCTTGTCTTTGGGTGATAATGAGAGAGTGAGTTGGAGCCTGTACGTGTGAGTGGTACCGACGTACGAGTGTCCATTCTTGTTGAGAAAAGGAGTGTTCGCTTTTCCTTTTTCCAGTCCTCGTGGTTTGGGCTACCTATTTCAATTTAGGCATCTGCTATTGTGCTATGAGGTATTTGTGTATATTAGGTATATGCCCTGGTATTACTAATTGGTTCCGAAAAAAATGTCAATGCCAACTTCTCAGTCCACGACCATAACCACTTCGGTACCCTTAACCTAAATCGCAACTCCTGGCCAATGCGTTTCACTCCGCTAAGAAATCTTAAATCTGTCAGTGGTCCCCAACCCCCATAGGCGGATCCAGGGCGGCAAGGGGGAGAGGCACGTGCCCCCATCGACCCTCGGCGCCCTCTGAAATGGTCACGGCGGCCCCCTGAAAGGTCGTTTCCCATCCCCCCAGAATGCGAAAATGGCGCCCACCGATAGGAGTTTGCGCTCCTCTGATAGGTTTTGCCGGTCAAAAGTGGCGCCCCACCCCGGACCGGATAGCGCCCTCTCGGGAAGGTGCCCCCGATCGGCAATCCTAGATCCGCCTATGGCCTCATATTATATATTCTAGTTTGCCTAAAAAAGCAAAGCACAGCTCGACTTTCCACGATTCATACAGCAAGGACGAAATTAGGGGTAGCCTGTATTGGGCCGGGTCCGAAATTCGGACGGGGTGACGAACTTCGGGACACCTAATTTTTGGGTTCCTAAATTCGGACAGTTCAATACATATCACTTATTTGAAATATTTAAGGACACATCATCATGAAATTAACGTAATGACAATCCCTGAACAATTTTAAATCAGGAGAAATAAATTTGAACTTCACTAAATTAATGTAGTAAAACTGAACTGTCCTCAAACGGGAGGCTCACTCCTTAGCAAATCGGTAACGGAAATGGCTTGAACGCAGAAAATCGAAGCAGCTCTTCTTGTGACGTCAGTGACGTGTAAACCAATCATCGAAAAGAAATGAGGGGGTTCACAACGGAGAAAGAATTCAACGTTCTACAGTATTACTAATGCAGTTGTGTCAATGGCAAGCTGTTTGCAGCAGGAAAGGTGGTTTCCTACGAAGGTGGCCGAAATTAGGAACCGTCCAAATTCGGTCCCTTCCCCTACTGTGGCATTGGAGTGCCTACAAATTTTGGGTATTTTTGGTGGGTATGGCGTACCTAACGCCGATGGTTGTGGTGGGAACCTACCTATACAGTCGAAAATATTGATGAATATGATCACATTTGAAATCGGCGAGTGTTTGTCAAGCGTTAGAATAGGTGGAACACAAGCAGTGCTCCATGTGAGAGCTTCGTCAGGGCTGGGGGCGAATGGTTGGAGTTTTTTTTACTGTGTAGGTAAATATGAATGCATATGCGTATGTTTTCAAGTACCTATGATTTTTGGGGAATATGCTCATCATCTGGGTAAATATTGTTTAATTTCTAGCAAATGTTTATCTCTTGGCAAGAAATACTGAAGTAAAACACAGATAATTAAACCTGAAACTGGATACCATATAGCTGATGATTTCACTTTTGTCCAAATTTGCAGATCACTGTGTGGGCATGAATTGGTTGGCTTGAAATATATGCTTTCCCTTAAAGAGCTAATGTGAAAATGCTGGTGCCAAGAGCCAAATGACTTTGTGCAAGCATTCTTAATTATCAATCTGACCTTAGAATATAGTGATTAATTCTTGAAAGCTAACATTTTTTGTCTAGGTTCATGGAAAAGGGCTATTTCCCATTTCAAAATGCAATGTTATGTCTGTGTTAAGAAATCTCCAGTTTGTATTGTAGTTTCTTGAGTTGTTTATTTTGATCTAGAAGGAGAGGATATGCTCTTATGCCATTCATGTAGGTTCTGGGTTAAAGCCCATCCTATTATTCAATATGCAGGTCACCAAGCTGATATGTTTTCTATAGAAATGATACATTACTAGAACAATGGGCTTCCATTTTATGATTCCAGGCCAGGTGCCATTATGTATAGATTCAGTACTCTTCAAAATGTTATGGGACATCAATATTCACACCATAGCACAGAACAAACTGGATAACAGACTTCCACAGTGTGAATATTGCTGATCAGGTGTAAAGAGTGTACCAAAGGCGTAGAAAATTTACCAGATTTGAAGGTGCATGAAATGAAGGGGAAACAACATGCTTGTGAATTTGGACAATGCAAGTCAAGCAAGCAGCTTTGAGTCCTTTAAGTCCTGTTGGAGCAGTTTTGAAGCTGTACAGTGAAGCCCCAGCCAACAAAGGCAAGAGCATCATTGACATGTTATGTGCACAGCAGGCTGGCTTGGTGAATCTGGACAATATTGTTTTAGGTTTGATTATGTTATGATATGCAATGTGTAAAAATATTAAATCAGGCTCTTACCAAGGGCAATATTGGTGCAGGAGTGTGGTCAGGAAGACCCTCCTCTGATTGTCAAGGGTGTTGCACATGCCATTGCCAGAGCTGCTTGGTTGCAGGATGATAGTTCCACCACAGAAGCAGAAGTCCTGCACAAAACAGTACTTCAGTGCTTAATACTCATTTTAGGATAATATATGTTTGTAATTCTTATAGAAAAGTTAACTTTCATGCTTAGAATGTTGTTCCTGTACTATTTGTTACCCTTTTAATACTTTTAACGTCCTGAACGTCAAAATATTAGCTGTATCAGCCACAATTTACATACTTCTGACATGTGAGATAGACAAAGGTTTGATGCAGCAGCCAGGGAGCCAAAAGTAAGTAGTTAAACTTGTATTTTGAAGTTTGATTTCATTCAGGTTACTCATTTTCTCTCTAAAAACAGTCCTAAGATCAGAATGAAACAGTTTCATGGCTATCATCTGCATTGTTTTTATTCCAGTGCCATGTGTTCTTCAAAAATGACCACATTGCTTTCAATACTAACATTATAGCAGTTCCAGGGGGAGGGGCTGCACACAAAAAGGATCACCACAGTAAGGATCTTGGTACAAATGCTGCTACTTCTAAAAATACATGTCTGTGAAAAAATATCAAAGCTTTACTGGTGTTCTTGCTCATCAATGCCTTGCAAAACATTTGGAAAGAAGTCCATTGGGTGCTGAAAAAATTATATCAAAGACGTATAGTTTTATCACTTTTAGTGCAGAATCAACAAACAGGATTTGTGAAGTGAAGGGCCCCAGAATTTGATTAAATCATGGACCTCAATCAATGTTAGTCACAGAATTCAATAATGCAAGAATTTGTGTGTCAATTCTAGAAAGCAATGCTGCTGATCAGAGGGGTGTGTCTGGAGTGCCCCTAGGCGTATCTAGGGTTTTCTTAAAAGTTCTGACCTCAGGAAAAATGAGGGAAGAGTGAGTTTTACTGACACCTTGAGTCTATCATTCTAGTATGCTGGAAATCCATAAGCCTCTCTGTCTTTCGGGATGATGGCAGCTTACCTAAAATCTAGGTACAAACAGGAAAATTGATTGCATGTTATTGTTGATGTGTAAGTGTGCATTTTTGGGAATTATTTGTTTCTATACAGTTTTACTAACACATTTGTCATCCTATTTCTTCTGACTTACATATGAAATAAGGTATTTCAAATGGAAAGTGAAAGGTATCATTTTTCCTTTGTACTACCAGTTTTTTTATCGGGACAGATGACCACACATCAATGAATGTTTCCCTGACATAAGAAACCTTATAAAAAAATGTATGTATATAACAACTAGGCTGGAGCTAGATGTGCGGGCGTGATTTACAGGCTTTCCACATGCTGGCGTCTCTTATCTGCTAGTATCTGCTAAGTCTGAGCTAAAGTGGTGCCACAAACAATTATTCCTCCCAGGTACACCGCTAGGGGAAAACTAAGTGGGCAAACTAGCGTTAATACAGGCAATGCATACAAGCAAAAGGCTTACAAGCATAGAGCTAGCTCAATGTTCTTTACATTCCCGATAACTCCGGACCTGTTGGACTTCGATATTTCTCGATTTCTGATCGGCTGTCGATTGACACCTCTAGTTGTGCCCCTCAGGAGCCTCCCTCCCACTGTCAGATGGATTCGTTTCAGGTCCTGACAATGTCACCACAGACGGTGCCCGGCTGGTGCAGTCCTAACTGAACCCCGCCTCGGGTTACGATTTGGTACCCTGCGCTAGCCGAGTCCAGCCTACTCCCCTTCTTCGTCTTGTGGCAGTAGGACCGTGGTCGAGCCCCGTTTTTAGTCGTAATACGGCGTGGCATTACCGAGTTTACCCGTTAAAACCGTACGTCAGAATTCAATACCTTGCTTAATTTGTTCATCTGGGAAATGGACGTGTCTGCTCCTGCTGCTGGATACAGTGCTCCAAATGTCAGGGTGCAAGGCGGCACCTGGGCAAGTGGAATTTTCCACTCACTTTTGTACTATTATTACCAAATTTCTCACTCTTTTCTCAAGTGGAAATTTTTATTAGCACAATTTAATAGTAATGGTGTACCTATATTATTTCATAAAAGTATGGTAATAAAGACGTTTCGATGAAACATTTCCTTCTAATATAAGCCCACACTGAAATGAACTGGTTAAACGGGGCGCCTAATCTTTGTGCGAGCACACATTTTTTAAACCTTGGGCGATGGGAGGGAGATGGAGATCTTTCAGGATTTCACAGATTCTCGTCCGGGTTTTGTCACCCCTCCCTTTTTGTTCCGTGAAGTACCTTTTACTTAAATTTAGGAATATAAATCACTGCCCATACGGGCGTAAAAACTATCCTCCTCCGTTGGCGAATTCGCCACTCCTGCTTAACCGACCTTTCCAGCAATGATCCCGTGAAGGATGACAAAGTGTAAACCGACCATTTGCAGACAGTTGTCTTTCTTTATTCCAAAATTGCAGGTAAGATAAGGGCCGCGTTTTAAGAAGTATGTGCCAGATTTGTAGGACATTTCTATGCCCTTAGGTGCGTACTTGTGGTTGAAATACATATATTTCATTGTAAGTTCCGTTTGGTTTGAAAAAGATATTATGCTGCAATGAACCTCGTAAGATTGTATCCTTACTTTAGCTTTTATTCCACTCTTCTGGTGTCTGTTTACCTCAGTTGATGGTCCACGCAAAATGTGGGTCACCACCTCGGAAAATATTACATCTCCCGTTGTCATTGCTGAAGTAGCCTTATCATCGTGGGCTTACTCTGTAACGATAATCTCGATATCCGATATCTATAAATGGATGACTTTTGTTTCACTGTGGATGAATCATGACGAAACAGGCACGCTGGTATCACTGGAGACGGTCGGACGCTGCGAGTGTTGGTACAGCACCGGGGCTGGCTGGCCGCTCAACTGGTTTTTAACCCAGCCGTCCGAGCCCCGGCGGTACGTTGCACCACTGTTAGACTTTCTACTGCAGCAGTGTGGCAGTAGCGTTTGGGAGCCTGTGCTGGCAACATTGAAAACCAGAGCGGCGAAAAACAAGCTAGCCCGAGTGTGGAACCGAGAGGAAAAGTGGACCCCGACTAGACTTTTTCACCTGTGCTGGGTTTGAATGTGATCCTGGGCAGGACTGGTTTGCTTGTCGTCGCAAACTGGACACGGCTTTGTTTGCTGCCATTGTTGTGCACGGGAATCAGAGTGTCTTCAGTGTGCGTGTTCGGCTCCTAAAAATCCGTTGCTGATAGATTAACGCGAAATAGTACGAGGAATTAGGGCTAGATCATTTAAACGTTGGGTGAGAACTCATGCGACAGACTTCATATTTTAAAGTCAAATTTGATACAGCCCAGTGATGGTTTGTAAAGTAAAATACCACGAGGAGTGGTTAATGGCCCGATTTTCTAGCCCTGAGTCCAAACCAAAATTTATTTTCTAGCTCTGGATTGTGTGATACTTCTATGATATATTTGTATCACTAACTATAGTGCTAAACTTTTGTAAAGACGTACCACGATCTGAACCATCTGTTACCAGATCTTCCCAGTGCCCGATGCTTTTTGCGATGCTGGTTTTTCAAAATGCATTGTAACTCCTCCAAAAAAATTACAGCTTAGTGTGCTGGTTTAAAGACTGAAAAAGGACTCACTGATTTGTGGAATATTCAAATATAATTGCGCTGACGAGAGCGATATTGGTGTCCTAATACGATATTTGAGTACTGTGATACGGGCTTGTCCTAATATTTATTATGCTCGCAGATGATGTAAGCAAAGCTTCATTTTCGGTTTTGGCTTGTTTGTAAACTCACTCTCGAAATATGAGTCTCCAATAAAAATAGGTTTCACACCTTTCTCCGTGTTGCCAGGCAACGAGCTGTCTCAAAAATCCCACCACGCTGATTAGATGGACCCTTGGAAGGTTCAACGCGTCTTGAAGGAAGGGATCAAGAGCCTGTCCGACACTGATAGAGTTGTTTTGGAGAGGTAAATATCAGCCTGCTTATTTATTGGGCTGCGGGGGCATTACACATCGGACCGGTCACAATTGTCAAATATAAACTATCATGGGAGCGATTTCTATGTAAATTCTCACATATGGTTACATATTGGAGCGCCCAACTCAGTTTTGGCATTTCAGCGCGATCTGGCTTACCTTTTTGGGTTTTATCCTTGGGAATTGTTGCCAGCTTCTGCACATATTTATCTTTGTGGGCCTGTAAACTCATTTAAATCCTTCGAAACATTTTGGTTTTTGCACCATTTTGACTCGCGCAAAAGCGAGCGTTATGATACATTTTACATTTGAAAACATCAATTACTTTCTTAGTGTGACCCAGGTCAGCATTTTTTCATAAAAAGTTAAGACTTCTGTTTGTTTTTTCCAAACTCTTTTCTACGTCGTAGGATGAAATTTAGAGTTAAGGGTTTTCACTAAATTTTTATGTTATCTAGCATTGGCAGTCGTGTTAGCAACAAGTATGCTGTAGTACCTGAAAATTGGACCGAAATTGCAGCGTTACTACATTCAGCATTAGCTGGTAATTCTGGACTTAGTTGCGTTGCAATTTCGGAGTTTCGGAGTTGCAATTTCGGATTTATGCACCCAAGAGGATCAAGAAACGATTCCTGCTCAGAGTTCAAAGCTGTGCTCACTTGTGTAACGGGGGGCGGGGGGGGACATAGGCTCGGAGGGAAAAGGCTAAAAGCAGGTTAGCTCTCTGTTGAATGGTCACATAATTCCCACTGTTTTCATTTTGAGCCAAAGACCCTTGTTCTACTTACGTGCATAGCCCAGAAGTCATAACGGTATTGCATTCAGTGGCACTGCATATTGCTTTAGATATGACTGTCAATGTAATATTTTCTTTATTTCGCTGTTTTACTTAGTGTCTTAAAACAAACGAACTCCTGAGTTCATGTGGTATCGAAGGCGTAGAGGAGAAAGCCAAGCTGGAGCCAGAGTGGGGTGCCAGATCCTAACTCTGGGCGGACCCAAACCGGTGACACTATAGAACTTACGGAGTGCCACAGACCAAGTGAAAGGGCGCTCTTAGTCGCTGTCCTTCTTGGACCCTTTAGCAATCTTCCCAAATAACCACTAAGGTTGGTGCGCCCTTAAGCCCCAATAATCATTCAATCAATCAACCAAATTGTAAAATCGGGGTTTTCTCGGAAAGTTTTCACATGACATTTTCAGGTTAGTGAAATTTTTCACTTAAAAGATTTAAGTGAAATTTTCATTTTGACAATTTTTCGCACGATGTAGAAAGATGCTTGGAAATCGAAATAATATAACAAAGGCTAAAGTTTTCAATGGGAAATGGTCACGTTTCAACCTGGGTCAAACTGAGAAAAGGGCACCGCTCCACTTGACTGCATTGTTTTTCTTCAAAACATTTAATTAACTCATGGATCCCACGGTGTCTGTAATTTCAAACATTTCGTTGGATTTAAACCTGAGCTACCGGCCTGCAGAAATATATTTGTATGTTGACCTGGCGAAAATGCTCGAGTTTACAACTTAGTAATGGAATATTAGATTAAGCAGAAACTTGCCACAAATTTAGTGGCAGATAACTACTGGCGAAGTTTCATAAACACTACTGGTACCTAGCAATAGTTTATTACTCTCCGGTCGTTGCGCTGTGGAATGCCCCATTGCAGTTGTGATTATTTGTGGATATTTTTGCATATCAAAGCTGAGCTTTCAGCTCTGCTTAAGACGGGATGGCTGATCAGGCCTGTGCTCGTTTCTGAATTATGCCCAAAGGCGTGAATTTGCGATAGAACGTAGACTCCTCGTTTGTTGTTTGTTGGTTTTTTATTGTTTTCATGCTGTAACTTGTCCAGGAAATCCCACCAATATCCCGAAATATTCCATATTGTATATTACAGGAGGAAATGGAGTGTTCCAGCATATCGCACGGGATTGTTAGAATGGGGCGTTGTGTGAAGGCGAGCCTGCGGCTTTGGTGATGACCATGAGATCATGGCGGCTGCGAAGTATGCATTTTGCAACACTGGGTGCAGCCACCTTATGTAGTAAAGCCACTAATAATCCGCTCTCGACTTGCGTGCAGTCGAAGTCGACTTTGGCTTGAGATGACGTAGCATCGTCCCCTGCGCGTGCACTGACGGTGTCGGCCCCCGCGCCATCCTCTCGAAAGCCTCACGTTCGATTATTGACGGGATCTTGACCTCTATCTTATCGCCCATCTCACGCAGAAGCGATTGAGGTCAGCAGCCCCTCCCCCTCCCAACAGCAGCTATACCGTACGTTATCACACCATGTATGTACGTAGGGGTCTGTGTTAGCCTGATGCAAAAATGGAGTTTTGTAGAAAATATGGCGGCGAATATTTCATTTTGTTCTTAACTAATATTCAAGTTATTTATTTTGGTACCACATTACGCTGAATGTGTTTCCGTGAGTGGTTTAGTTGTATTGTAAACACTTTTGACTGTGAAAAGAAAGGGCAATATTTCCGGACGGGATGGAGAGAATGCCTTTAAAGTATGAAGATCAAGCTTTAAATATCTCTTCTCTCACATATTTTTCCCACTTTGATTACTCTTTCTGAGCTGTAAACACGTGTTTCAGCACATTATCTTACCTTCTATAGTCCGTGGTAACTTGGTGAGGAATCGTAATCGTCATGCTTCGTCAGGGCAAAATAATGTGCTCAGTTAACTTAAAATAGGTTTTGGAAGTTTTTAATATTTTTCATTGTAATTCTTGCTCCAGTGCAGCATATTTCATCCGACTCGTATCATGTATCCATATATTTTTCCGGCGATAAATACATTTGTAGGCAATAGCTACACGTTTAGCAGCAACTGATAGCTCAACTGACTGCCTATTGATAGGTAGCGAATTTAACTTCTGAGGCGCATAATGAGCGTAGTCAGACCTCAGTTTGGGATGAACGTTTGCTAGGAATATGCCAAACACGGTCTGCTTTCTAGATGGGGTGAAATAACACTTTAGGAAGCATTGCACTTATTCTTAACACGCGCATTGACGGGGGCGGGTACCCGCCCCCTCGGTTTTCGGAGACAGTAGAAAAACGGCGGCGCGTAGGCCGCCGTACTTGGTGTACCTTTTCCTCATCTTTTTACAACTTCTGTGAAAATTTTAAGGTTAGGTCATCTCAGGTCAGGTCACCAGTACAGGTCAAGTGACCCGACCTCAAAAAAGTTTAAGATAGCATAAGTCGGAGCAGGGTGAACTTATCCGATTGAAACTCATATCACATAATGGCCCCACCGAGTTCTCTAACATATGTTCCGGTGTTTTTGATATCGATGACCTAAGGTCAGGTACGAGGCATGACCTCTCCATTGGAATGGGAAAAATGGTTTTTACGGAATAACTCAGTAACGGATGGTGATAGAGCATTTATTTTAGCTGCATTAGACTCGCCTGGGCTTTGCAGTTCTAATGATATGCATTTTATATAATTTGACCCTGACCTGACCTCAGGTCAGGTCAAATCCTTGATTTGACCTAGCAAGGTCAAATTATATATCATTCGATTCGGCTTGCTAAGAGGATTCATATAGTTTAAGTCGTTTTGCTCTATCTTTACTTGTTCAGATGTAATGCCCGAAAAACTGAATTTTACATGTTATCCCTATGACGGGCATGTTTTGACCTCTCGTGACCTTAAATGTGACCTGACAAAAAATGGTTCAAATGTTTTCGATGGAGAAGTGGATGGGCAGCCCAACGCCGTTTACCGTTTTTCGCTACCTACCGTGGTTCTCGAGATCTTAGGGGGCGGTACCCGCCCCGTCAATGGGAAGGTGGCTCAGACCCCCGTCAATGCGCGTGTTAATCTGCGTCAGACTCCGAAAGGGAGGGAATGGGACACATAATCGCACCGACGTGGTCCAAGCACTGATCGCGTTTGCCGCGACCCACCACCGTAAATTTCAGATTTGTTGGCGCTCGTGATCGCACGGGCAAATAACTGTATTTGAGAGAAGGTGGCTCATTTACAACTGAGTTTGAACTGGGGTAGCCTTGTGATAGAACATACCGAAAGCAGTCCTAGGTATGACATTTGATGTGTCACAGAACCCACTGTCTGCAGTGAACATTGTATCTTTAGAGCGGGTTGCAGCCCCTTACCGCCACTGCGGGGTCCTCCACCGCCGCTAGCTAAAGGGCACAGAGGGGGGGCTAAGTATTCTTGCGCTTTTAGTAGTACGCTTATGAAGTACTGTTGCTCCGTAAAAGGTGAGCTCTGAGAAAAAAACAAAATATAATATATGTTCCCTTATTTGAACTGACGTGCCGGCATCAGGGCAGATCAGTTGTATACGCTCCCGTACTGGTTGCACAGCCTCGGCCAGTCATTGAGCCAATAAGGCCAGTCGGTGGTCTAGTTTTTGTGAGTGTCGTACCGGCTGTGTCGTACCGGCTGCCACTGGAGCGCTGTCGCCGCCGTCTGTGAGAGCGTGTACGTATGAAGCCGTCCGTGGTCCACAGCCTGTTTACATGCTCCACACCTGGCTGCTCAGCGGTGTATCTAACAAGTGCGTCACGTGCTTTTTTGCTTACAGGTACGCTGAGTTCCAGCGCTGCACGGCCAAGATGGCATCGGCCAGCGTGCAGCGGCAGTTCGAGGCTGCGGTGAAACTTATTCGGGGACTCCCCAAAGACGGTGGGTGTCATGGCTCTCGGATCAAAGCGGTGCCTGTGCCTACTGTACGCCATAGAAAACCGCAGTATTATGTTGAACTGATAACGAGCCCGTGCGTGCTTAAATGCTTTTCACGCTCGCCCATTTTTAGAATTTTAATCACGTACCTTTGCATGCGCGGACGCCTTCCTCCTCATTTGAAGTTTTTTTGCTAGCTTTGCCAGAGTTTGGAGGTATCGCCTTAGCGCAAACCGGCATCCAGTCTCGATATCTGTGAGCCCATGTGCTTAAAAAATCGCTATTCGCGCTGTTTCGGGCTGTGCAGGGCCGAAAATCGCCCGATGAGCTAGAGGTGATGCCTGTAATAAAACAAGGATCGTGGTAGCTCAAGCTTATAGAAACTTGCAGCGGGATATATTTTGGTGTCGGCCTTGCGCTGGATTACGTCAGTTTGCCGTGGTTTTGACCTTTAGTACTCCAGGGCGTTTTGTGGTAATCATTGTGTCAGATCAGATCCTAACAAAGCATAGTAAATGCGCAATATACATTAATGTATTCGCTGGGATCTACCGAAGTGAAAGATGTTGCAAGCGTTTGCAATATCCTTAGCACCAAATATGGCCATTTTAGTGGGTTTATTTTGGACCCAGATAGCCCAAAGAGCTGAGGTGCGTTAAAAACCCCAGCATCATTAATGGGCTTATTTTTTACCGGAACTATTCAAAACGGTTTTGCACATGACCTGCAGCTTAGCCTTTCGATCTGAATTGGCTTTGGCTGGCAAAGTCTCCAAACGTGTAGCGTGTTTGATTAAGCGAAAAGCAGGAGAGGTGTCGTTACGCTCTTTCCGTCGCGTTGAAGCGATGAAAATGTATTCTTTTAATTTCAGATCCCGATGTAAAATGTGCGTCACTAATTATTGTTTTTTATAATATTTCTAAGATAAAGGGCTTTGTTCTGAAAATTTCGCTTGGTGTTCCCTGTTCTCTTTCTTGCCCCGAGCTCTTTTTTTCATCCCGAGCATAGCCGTGGAAATTTGAAATGAGATCCACGGTGTTTGCGGGAAATTCATATTTACGAAGAAGCCGGTCTGTAAAGAACGAATGATACTTGTTGTTTGAACTATTTTCTGCCGACATGTTGCGTGACTTATTTGCATCAGCTGAAATTGCTTGACCTTGAATAAGTCAGCACCTGACATCAATGGCGCGCCCTTATGCTTCGCCGGAGAGCACGCTCAAAAGCACCCGTTCTGGTTATATAAGCTCTTCTTACGCAGTGATGTGCACGTCCTGTGAAGGTGCCTTTCTGGGCAAGTAATGATTTTAGGAGGGCTGAGCGGCGTGGTTGCGCTGAATAGAATATAGACTTTTGGCTTTCCGAAGCCTGTTGCTTACGCGGTATTCATGTGCGGTAAAGAATAGCTGTTAGCAATGCACTATCATACATATAGCAATATTGTACCTGCCTGCTCTTGCTACTAAATCGGCGCCACATGACCTTTGTTTCCCCCTAAACCACCAATTATGATGATGATGATTGCTACTAAATCCCGGCGTATATTATATAGATAGACCAATTTCTTACTCAATAACTAAATGCTTCTTTCGCCTCTCGTCCCACTTATTTCCCGTGCAACCGGACGTTGTGAGCTGCTGCTGTTGGCCGTGGCTCTCGGTGAGCCAGTCGTGTCGCGCGCAGGCTGCACGTGTACAATACCGGACCGCAGTTCTCTTGCTGCGTCCCGCCGGTCGTTGGTTGATTTGTGAAACTGGTACCGGGCGCTGCCCGATGTCCATCCGGTCGACCTGTTTGACTCTGGTGATGCGGTGCTCTGAGTATGGGCGTCCAAAGTGGTTAGGGGAGGATGGCCTCTTCCAGTTTTAAAATCGTAGAGTTGGACTTTTCCCAAACATTATGAACTCATGTAAGGTTTTTAGCGCTTTGTTTCGGTCAAAGTAGTTAATTGCAACACATTTCCACAATTCTTGTGCTGGCTAACTGCATCGACAGCCTTTTCAAAGACATCTGATAAGCTATAGCTTCGCTTCCCACCCCGTTCCCTGGCATCGTCTGTTTGTTCCCCTAGAAAAATGACATTCCGTGACGTGAATTCCATTTCCTGGTCGTGGGATGGGTTGGGTTGGAGCCACCCTGCGGTAGACTGGTCGTGGGATGGGATGGGTTGGAGCCACCCTGCGGTAGGCTCTGGTCGTGGGATGGGAAGGGTTAGAGCCATCCTGTGGTAGGCTCTGGTCGTGGGATGGGAATGAGTTGGAGCCATCCTGCGGTAGGCTCTGGTCGTGGGATGGGAAGGGTTGGAGCCATCCTGCGGTAGGCTCTGGTGTCATGGGATGGGGTGGGTTGGAGCCACCCTGTGGTAGGCTCTGGTCGTGGGATGCGATGGGTTGGAGCCACCCTGCGGTAGGCTCTGGTCGTGGGATGGGAAGGGTTGGAGCCATCCTGCGGTAGGCTCTGGTGTGGGATGGGAAGGGTTGGAGCCACCCTGCGGTAGGCTCTGGTCGTGGGATGGGATGGGTTGGAGCCACCCTGCGTTAGGCTCTGGTCGTGGGATGGGAAGGGTTGGAGCCATCCTGCGTTAGGCTCTGGTCGTGGGATGGGAAGGGTTGGAGCCATCCTGCGTTAGGCTCTGGTCGTGGGATGGGGTGGGTTGGAGCCACCCTGTGGTAGGCTCTGGTCGTGGGATGGGAAGGGTTGGAGCCATCCTGCGGTAGGCTCTGGTCGTGGGATGGGCAGGGTTGGAGCCACTCTGCGGTAGGCTCTGGTCGTGGGATGGGAATGGTTGGAGCCATCCTGCGGTAGGCTCTGGTCGTGGGATGGGTTGGGTTGGAGCCACCCTGTGGTAGACTCTGGTCGGATACTAGGAGTATCTGCGAGCTGCTTGTCTCCCTTTGTCGTTCTCATCAGTTCTCGAATATTTTGTTGGCGTTTCATTCAAGTGTACTCACCCGATGCGTGATTGGATAGGTGATCATGTGCATTTAGGTGGAGTCCGAGTTACTTTACTTAACGTCGCGGAAAAAGCATCACTGTGACAGGGATGTCCCCTGCTCGTGATGAAGTTCCATAACCTTTGTCACGGGTGGCACATTTTCAACTGGAATCACCTTGGAGAGTGCTCTCCCGGAGGACAGACTTGTGGCTATTTTTGCGACATTGCACAGCTCAAATGTGTATTATTTTGCATTGAATCGGTGCAGCAAAGTGAGGTTGCGCAGTTCGGCACAGATAAAACCTGCAGCTGCTGCACGTGTGGTAAAAAACCACGGCCTGTCCTTGGACCGACCGTGCAAACTTGGACGAGAACGACGAGAAGAGTCAAAAAGAAAAGTGTGATTTCACGGCTTGTGAAACTCATAAGGCAAACGGTTGATGTTCTGTTGCATTCAGTAATTTATATCGAATGTAATTGAAGCTACTTATTTTCGGGTAGAAGTCGGTTGATTTACCTGTAATTTTTTATTAATCTGTAATATTTTAACCGCTAAAAAAGGCACCCTGGTCCGATTTCGCTGTTACAAGCGTGCTTGAATACACCATGAAGTTCTATGTAGTATTGTTATCTAGTTCTTGTAATGTACTTCTATTATTCAAACATATTTTTGTCTATTGCTGCTTTTAGTATGTTGATAGTGATTCTGTGTAGTAACTAGATTTGCCAATCATTTTAATCGCCTCATGCGCGCCAGATTTTCCACCCTAATTATTATCCGAACATACAACATGCCAGGCTTAGGATAAACGTGGCCCAATCACTGGAGAAGTTAATACAAGCGCATGGTCGCTGGACCCATGACCTTGTTGAGCATAACTAATGACCAGCCAAAAGCCTTTTTTGTACGCCAGCCAGTGAGAATGCTCATGACGCCAAGGTGATTTGTTACTGTTCAAAAGACTGAGCTAGACTTCGCAGCAAACATAGGTCTAGGAACGTCTAGAACATGGGGGAGCGGGTGGCAAGGCATATTTAAAGCCGTTTCTTTTCAGTTAACGCCAAAGGGTCACTGGTTCAGATCTTGAACATTAAGGGAGGGGGAGGCATGACCCCACTGGCCCTCCGTGTTCCTACGCTTATGGATAAAAAGTCTCGCATGGACGCGAAAATTTCAAATAGCAAAGCTGTGGAATTAAGCGGTTCGGGAGCTGAGGGCCTGATTATTTGATGTGAAAATGTACATATTTGTTAAGTCTCGGGTAGTATAAACTACGGTGTTTTGGGGAACCGAATTTGCTTATCTCTATTATATAAAAAGTGAGGTGAGAACATGCGGTTGCGGACAATGCCCAGAAACCAGACACTAAACTACTGCAGTTACAACTAGCAAGGCTACTAGCTACCGCGAGACAAGCGCTTACGTCCGCCCTCACCGGTAGAAACGCTGTGTTAGGACCTCTCGGTAGTGATAGTGATCTCATTTCAAACCGTGACGTCTTCTGTCTTCTGTGAGGCCATGACGTTCGGGAAGGCCAAACACCCTGTACAATGTACATACATACATTGTACACTACGGTGCCAAAGCTTTGCCAACAGTTGGAAGTTTTAACATTATTTTCTAGAGCACAGGTGGCAGTAGCCCCATTATTTATTACCTTTATTTCCTGGAGGCATAATGTCATCTATGCCTGGAATCATATCACTTGCTTCAAGTTGTGATTTGTGGGGTATTTGGAGGTCGAAATGTATGTACGAAATGGCTAGATTTTGTATACACGCCGTGCTGGTGGGTAATTCAGTATCAGGAAGTCCCTGTTTCGGTAGTGACATCCATGTGTACTTTTGCTGGCTCTGGAGACAGGAGGACCACCTATTCAGCTTTGGACTGACATGAGGGTTTTTGTTCTTGTCCTATAAGCAGACTTCAGAGGGTGGCTTTATGGCGTTGCTGGGGCTGTTTAATGTAAAGTCACGGTTTTATGGCTGCATGGGATATTTCACTTGTTTGTGATAGTTGTCTATTAATGTTGTGGTTGATTCAAGGATGCGGAAATCTACGAACATCGACCACAATTTTGACGGAACGAAATATTAAAGTAAGGAAGCAAATATGAGATGAACTAAGCTACTTTCTTTGCCTTAAATTAATCGAAGAATACATTTATCCTTATTGATGCTCTCGTCTCAGTTGTTTGGTTTATAATACAGGTACATTTTAACATGTATATCCGTATCTTCAACAGTCTTGAGAATTGCTTAACTTTGAAAATTAATCCGAGCTTGTCTCGGCGGCAATCCTCTCTCACCCCAGCAGTTTCAACATGTAGTATTTCAACACCGTGGGTGAACCGAGTTCGGGCGCAGCGTAGCTTTCATGCCTAGCGCCGTGTCCGGTCGCCCTGCCGCCCTCACAGCTGCTGCGAGGGTGCGGTGTCACTGTGCCGTGTCGTCCCCGCGTGCACTCACCGAGACCGAGGCTGCGTGCCTCCTGGACACTATCCTGCTAGTGGCCTGCTAGGGACCATTAATAGGATGGATATCATCCTATTAATGATCTGTCGCACATTTTATACAAACTCCACGTCATATGTCCCAAAACTGGTACAAGTGTTGGTCCGGTGCCGTCATCCACGGAGTGGATTCGGCCTCTGGAAAATGATTTGCTTATCAGTACCACCAACAGACAGAGCATCCATTGATAGTCCAGGTCAATTGCTAGTCATTATGCATGGTTGTAAACGGATATGCAGTGCTGGCTAAAATGTTAGATCTGGATCACCGGCGCAGTGTGATGATATATCGCAGTTAGATCTGGTTCACTCCGATACAAGTGGTGTGGAAACTTCGCGCAAAAAAATTGTTTACATACAGGAGCGTCGCCACCTGGGGGCGGGGGAGGAGGGGGGCAGCACTGTGCCGCCAGTCTCCTGTCTGGGCCAGAGATCGTGATATGGGTGAAGATAGTGTCACAGTTGTTTCATAACTTTTACAGGCGAAGCTCTGAACGTGTTGAAGTCATAGCAACATAAATATGGACCGGAAACAAAAATGTACCAATGATTCGTGGTATCTGACACAAACTGTTTGGTATTGCCAGCCGTGCTGGTGCATATTGCTTCTGCGACGCCTTTTATCCATCTCCCAGGAGAGATAGCTTACACACCCCTTATCCGCCCTCCTTAGCCTGGCACCGGCGCCCCCTCCCCCTGAAGTTTCCACTCTGTGCGGTGGGGACGTTTGCGGCTGTATCGGAGGGGAGAGGGTGGGGCTTTGATACGTCAGCTATCCCGCCGCCAAAGTCTGTTCCTAGGCAGCATCAGTTGGTGTAGAGTTAAGAATTGTCATTGTATGTAAAGGTGGATATTTACATCTAGTCACGACCCGGAGGTACTTAAAGTCGCACCTGCATAAAACCTCCGACCAAACCCGCGCATAGCGCCGGCCTTTTTACACACAGACTGCAGCCTTTGGAAAATTAGAATTTCAAGGAAAATTTGCCCGATGTAATTTCCACTATCGCCTCAAAGCCCCCGCGTCGCGATTGCCCACTACATCCACAACTGATCGGAGCTCAGCGCCTCTTGAGAGCGTGCTTCTAAAATGATGTGCGAACAGCTTTTTATCGTAGGCAGGTGTCAATTAAACGAATTGACCACACCGGTAAAGGCACAGCAGAATTCTGAACCTTGGAGCTGAAACGCTCCAACAGGTGGCAATTTAATCCGAGTGCGTCCTTTGTTTGACATACGACGCGGCTTTAACTCGAATTTACTTTAACATGCGTATTGACGGGGGGCGGTACCCGCCCCCCTCGGGTTTTTCGGAGATAGGAGAAAAACGCGGCGCGTAGCGCCGCCGTACTTGGTATACCTTTTCCCTCATCATTTTACAACTTCTGTGAAAATTTTAAGGTTAAGACATCTCAGGTCAGGTCACCAGTACAGGTCAAGTGACCCGACCTCAAAAAAGTTTAAGATAGCATAAGTCGGAGCAGGGTGAACTTATCCGATTGAAACTCATATCACATAATGGCCCCACCGAGTTCTCTAAAATATGTTCCGGTATTTTTGATATCGATGACCTAAGGTCAGGTACGAGGCATGACCTCTCCATTGGAAATACATGGGAAAATGTTTTTTACGGAATAACTCCGTAACGGATGGTGATAGAGCATTTATTTTAGCTGCATTAGACTCGCCTGGGCTTTGCAGTTCTAATGATATGCATTTTATATAATTTCACCCTGAACTGACCTCAGGTCAGGTCAAATCTTTGATTTGACCTAGCAAGTTCAAATTATATATCATTCGATTCGGCTTGCTAAGAGGATTCATATAGTTCAAGTCGTTTTGCTCTATCTTTACTTGTTCAGATGTAATGGCCGAAAAACTGAATTTACATGTTATCCCTATGACGGGCATGTTTTGACCTCTCGTGACCTTAAATGTGACCTGACAGAAAAATGGTACAAATGTTTTCGATGGAGAAGTGGATGGGCAGCCCAACGCCGTTTACCGTTTTTCGCTACCTACCGTGGTTCTCGAGATCTTAGGGGCGGGTACCCGCCCCGTCAATGCGAAGGTGGCTCAGACCCCGTCAATGCGCGTGTTAACTCCGCCGGCGCGCAACTATGTCACCAGTGGATGGTTGCAAGGGGCTAATTACCCTGCTGGAACTGTGTCGTGGCCTTGATCTCGGTCCTCAGGTCGCGGTGGGAGGTGTGTCCACGCGGTATACACGTCATGCCTCAGCGATCGTGGAATATTACGCTAATAGTTTCATGCCACGTTGGGTGCTGAACCGTATAGCCCCTTTACAATGCGTCATACACCAGGTGTAATATGCATAAATTAAGTGCTGAAGTGTCTGTTCAACATGCTCCGATGCCAGCTTTCTCCGCGTGTCCTCTGACTGGATTCAGTGCCACCGAGTCACGTTGAAGAGGTGTGTTATTGATGTCGATCTCGGTTCACGTGCCCTGGCGACACATCCAGTCTGCGGTGAACTTTGCTCGCAGCGCTCTGATAGCTTATCTGTTCTGAAGCCTTTGAAGCTGTTTCTAGGCGGAGGTGAAACGCCTGACGGGATCAGTGGTTTCTAAAGTTCAAGTGTAAACCAATTCGACGGGAGAGCTTGCTGTTTTTCTGAAAGTGTCAACACGTAAATACAATATAAGTAGTCAAGTTTGACATTTGATTGGTCTTTTGTTGCTTATTTATCATGTGGAATGTATGTTTTTCCTCAAATAATTTGATGTCCAAAGCTTCCTGGTGAATATTTTCATTTTCTGATTGCCTTTTGGACCCTGTGTGTGCCCTTTGCATACAGAATCGTTCCGACGGAGCGTCCGCTGGCCGTCGATCGATTTCGTTGTTTCAGTTGGAGCACGCAGACACGGATGAATCGATTTGTCGCGGTAGAATTATACAATTGTCACTCAGCCAACCGAATATGGTGCGAAGAATCCCCCGTGAGCTGTATTATGTGGATGCATATTTCTGGAATATTTCGGCACGGGTGCATTTGGATAAATTGATAGTTATGTGGGGTTTCAGGTGCACGAACCTGCTTAGGTAATATAACGCCTGCAACATTACTATGAATACCTATGACCGGGACTATTGAGTTTTACAATAAAATGGAGACGTGTCGTCGATCGCATGTCAAATAGCAGCCCCGTTCGATCTGCCTTCCCTCCAGCCCCGATCTAGCTCGGAGGGGAGGTTCGAGCCCCGTTCGGGCTTTAGCCTCCCCTCCAGAAAAGAAACACCAGCCCCATAGTTATCTCTGGTATATGTTTACCCAAAAAATGAGCTGTAATACTTATCTATCATTCTGAAAATGGTAGGCTGCTGTCGTGCTGTTACTGTTTTCCAGCGGTGCAGCAGCAGTCCGTCAGCACGTAAAACCTGTAAGACCAGTTCCCGGGGAGAGGCTACAGTCCTGTTAGGTTGGTTTATCACGCGCATTGACGGGGGCTGAGCCACCTTCGCTTTGACAGGCCGTACCCGCCCCCCTGATATCTCGAGAACCACGCTAGGTAGCGAAAAACGGTAAACGGTGTTGGGTAACCCATCCACTTCTCCATCGAAAATATTTGAACAATTTTTTTGTCATGTCACATTTAAGGTCACGAGAGGTCAAAACATGCCGTCATAGGGAGAACATGTAAATAAAGGTTTTTGGTCATTACATCTGAACAAGTAAAGATAGAGCAGAATAACTGGAACTGTATGAATCCTTGCAGCAAGCCGAATCAAATGATGTATAATATGACCTTGCTAGATCAAATCAGGGGATTTTACCTGGCCTGAGGTCAGGTCAAGGTCAAATTAGATAAAATGCATATCATTAGAACTGCAGAGACAAGGCGAATCTAATGTAGCTAACAATAAAAGCTCTATCACCATCTGTTACTGAGTTATTCAGTCAAAACCATTTTTGCCCATGTATTTCCAACGAGGAGGTCATGGCTCGTAGCTGATCTTAGGTCATCGATATAAAAAATACCGGAACATATTTAAGAGAACTCGGTGGGCCCATTATGTGATATGAGTTTCAATCGGATAAGTTCACTCTGTTCCGACTTACGTTATCTTAAATTTTTTTGAGGTTACGTCACTTGGCCTGTATTGGTGACCTGACCTGAGATGACCTGACCTTAAAATTTCGACAAAAGGCGTAAAAATAATGAGAGAAAAGGTATATCAAGTACGGCGGCGCTACGCGCCGCCGTTTTTATGCTATCTCCGAAAAACCCGAGGGGGCGAGTACCCGCCCCTGTCAATGCGCGTGTTATTGCTGCCCTCTGTTTGGTGCTCATAAAACTGTGCTGGCAGACAGAACAGGGATAGCGCCCGAGTTAAAATCCTTACTAAGCACGCGGTACTCAACCTGGGTTGTATAAGATTCTGAAATCGCCAGTCTTTGATAAATTAAATACCTGGTTAATATTATCAGTTATTATTATCAGAGTCGCCCTGAAACGTTACTGCCATTGGGGTGATTAAATTTTTTTCTAAAAAAAAACAATCATTATACTCAGTGTAATTAAGATTGCACTGAATTGGTGGCTGCGTGTATTCATTTCTCGTTTTGTAGGTAGCGCACATTCCTCCTCCTCCTGACTAATGTCATCAATTCCGACGTCATGCCACGTTCACGCCATCTTCCTTTTCCAGGTCCGTTCCAGCCGTCGAATGATATGAAGCTGCGTCTGTACGGCTACTTCAAACAGGCAACCGAGGGGCCGTGCTCGGAGCCGGCCCCCAGCTTCTGGGACGTGATCGGCAAGGCCAAGTGGGGTGCCTGGAAGGCCAACGGCAACATGGAGCCAGAGAGGGCCATGAAGTCGTACGTGGAGGAAATCAAACAGGTGAGGGTGACGGACCGAGGGGTGCAGAAGGGCGGGCCGGGTCTCCTCAGTGCTGTGGGTGATGAGCTGAATATTGTCGTGGGGAACAATGAATGTGTTGCTTGGATTTCAGCTGCTCAACCATTGGTTGCCAGAAAGTCTAGAGATAGTATTGAAGCTCTAACGAGTGACAAATAGTAGGGAAGACAAATTCCCTCTCGCCGCTTAGCGTCTGGTGGACTTCCTGGAAAAGCACATAGGTAAGATGTATTTAACGGTGAGCCAGCTGCAGACTGTCTCCATTGCAGGAACGAAAAAGTTATCTGAAAAAAGACTGCCGATAGCTTCAAGGCTGGTTGTGAAAGGCCAAGATTCCCCGAAAGCTTTCATTTTTACCTGTCAGCGTGGAGAGGACGATTGATAGCTACTGTCTAGCTCCTTGCAGCATACAATGTTGCGTCATTTAAAAAGTATTTTGTGTCGTTTACGGGCCGGGGGCGCTCCCAACGTTTTTGTGATATATAGGTCGCCAACCGAGTTTGCCCGAGTGCGATTAGAGAGCAGAGAAGTGAAAGCCATGGAGAGGACTCCGGCGCGACCGTATCTCACCGACTCAGGTCTCAACATCCGCAAATTGCAACCTGAAATGTGGCACTAACGAGGTCCACCCGTCAGATTGCGTCGGGTGATGGATTATCTGACGTCATATGACCTCGCTTGAGTTGTTATCTCGTTGAAATTAAGAATTACATTATTTTACGACGATGGAACGGTGTTGACTGAAAGTTTTCACTTTGGGGTTACAGGAGCTGGTTTAAGTCGAAACGATAACATGGTGCTGTGCTAGAGTGAATCGGCAGTTTTAGTAAGAGCCAGGCCTCCGGTGCTCTAGTTTATCAGCGCTTCAGTCTGGGATTGTTGGTAAAGCCTGTATGTGAGAGTTCCAACGTCATCATTCTGGGGCGAGTTTGCTGCGCCCAAACGATATCGACCTTCTCGTCTTGTGGTGAATTTATAGCCCCGGGACAGGTGTCTATGTTTTTAGTAAAGCTTCTGCCTGATAGCTCCCATGGCATCATGGTGTGAGTTTATAGCATCGAGACCTTCAGCTGGATCAGTCATTGTTCAATAAGGATCAAATCAAGCAGGTTCCCGACGATCTAGGCCTGTCAAGTAACATATAGATTATTGGATGACACAATTAGGATTATAAGTTCCAGGACGTGACGCATGGTGGGGTTGCGGGGAGAAAGCAGTTTCGGGGAACAGACCTAAGACTGGCAATCAGCGGGCGGGAGAAGGTTGGGAGGCCAAATTTGGACACACTGGCCGTCTTTGAAATCGCTGCTGATACATTCCTCTGTCAATAAATTAAGGACATTCCCGTCGATTCACACAGGTAGGAACAAACTGCAGAAAAACCTCGAGTCGAGTCCCATGATTTTGGGGGACATCCTCTAATTCGAGAGTTAGGGTGGACGCCCCATCCCTTGCCCCCCCCGCTTTCGACACTCGTAGGGATTGGGTATGAAATTGGAGAGGACTGGACAGAGTTTTTGTCATACGAATCGGAAAATAATGCCTTTATTTTGTTGTATCTTGTTGTAAAGTCGCAAAAGCGCGGGTGGCTGACGTCGGATGATTTCCACATACAGCATCTGAGGACCGGTTCTCTCATTAGCAGGTGCATCTGGCAATATTATGCTGTAGAAGTATTGCTGCTTAGTATTGTTGCGTCACCAAATGCATTCAGGGTAGATCCTAGAACTTGTTGTAGCCGCCTCGGCCGCCGAAAACAGTCGGAACAGGCACGTTGGGTGTATTAACACCGTGGTGTCGTTACTGACAACAACAAAAGAGGGTGTCAGACAAGACAGCAAACAATTGGACAGACAAGAAAAGCAGTTTTTACCAAAAACACTTCCTCTGCCACATTAGCATTACCAATCCAGCTTATCCAGAAGCAATAGACTTGTCCAATGCCAAAAACCAAGCCAGTCACTAAAACGCCACAAGCCCAGCACAACTTGACATCACGAAGTAACAGACGGATCCGAAATTATAATAGATTGACGCTATAATACTGGCTGCAAAAATGAAGGAATGTGAAATAATTGCGTACCGACACGTTGCGCCTCTGCGGCCTGGCGACTTCGATAGGGTAGATCCAGATACAGTGTGCCAGCGCTACGAGCGCCCACCCCCAGGAGCGGTGCGACGCTTCGGCCTCAAAATCTCGACGGCCTCGACCTATGACGCACAATGTACTAATATTACGAGAAGACCTACAGAAAAAGTGTATGAATTTACGTAGCAAACCAAAATAATACCAACATTAAATCAATCCAAAAGTCATATGCATAGACAAATGAGAATGAAGGCAATCCTTGCGAATACTGCAATAAGTGACAACTCCGATGCTCCAACTCACCATGGTTGCGAGTCCAACAAAGTCCAACAGCGTAACCTTTCACCAAGAAAATCGGCACCAGAATGACCCGCGCCCTCGAGACTGTGCCGGGGTCGGCCCGGCCCACCGGCTCGCCAAATTTAGTGCAACGCCAAATTTAAATCACACGTCAGCCTAACAAAACGCAACATATAATCATCTTCATGCCACTCAGACCTTCAAATGTAACGCAGTAGTTTGTACCGATGCGATCTATATACGTACATTTCCGAATAAACGCTACAGAACTCAAATTTCACAACATTTCGATATCACCACACCAAACCAGGTCGAGTAACGTGATCAGTGACCTCAGTGTCGCTGCCATCTATCGGGAAACATAGCAACCTGCGCAACACAGACAACCGACCCTCTCTAAGGGGTTCTTAACCCGCCCCCACCGGGGGTCCAGCGCCACCTTCGCCCCACCGGGGCCATCGATGGCCCCTCTAACTCCTAAAATATGGGCGTTAGCGCAAATCTGCAAAGTGCAATAGAAAGCTCGCGTGAATTCAGTAAGAAATTACTTCACATGTTTTAGTGCTCAGGTCAATGGTTTGACCTCCAGAGGTCAAATTAGGTCAAGATCGGCTATTTTCACTCAAATATGCAATGCTTAAGCAAACTGGGCATAACTCTTATGCCATTAGAGCTATTGAGATCTGGTAAAGTACATTTGATAGGAAATTGTCAGTCCTATTTCCGGTATGTGAAACGTAGAGACCTCCCGCCAGTGGTTTGACCTCCAGAGGTCACCTCGTGACCTAAGATGACCTGAGGTCACGAAAGGTCAAAAAGTGACCTTGCCGTATATCAAATGAAAGCCAGTGACGAGACAAACACGGTGGTGTTTGTTTCAGCGCTCTAGCTTAATTAGGTCAAAAGTTATTGTCGAAATACTGTTTTTGACCCCTGGTGACCTTGGATGACATTGGAGAGGTCAAAGGGAAAATATGGCCCCTGGAATCCGTGAAAGGGTGTCTAAGAACGCTTTTCTGATCAAGCTGAGCATTTTCAATCGCTTTTGTGACTTTTAGATCATAAGACAGCTTTTCCCCATGCTTTTTCAATGGGAGAAGTCACCTCGTGACCTGACCTCAGGGCACGAAATCGAAAAATCCCGGATATACACGTTGTAGACCCTGGAAGGGTCATAAAGTGTTGGAAGTTTCAAATCGATCGACTTCGAAATGTAGCTCTTACAGAGCTCTAAATTTGAAGTGAGGTGACCTTGGTTGACCTCGTCTGGTGACCTGACCTTGGGTAACCCGGGGTAAAAAATTTCAGGGATGGTGGGAAAATGATGCAGTGAGAGGTTTGAGCCCTCAACCGCGGCGCTGCGCCTCTTCGTTTTTCTGCTATCCCGAAAACCTTAGGGGCCATCGATGCCCCCGGTGGGGCGAGGTTAACCGAATCCAGGTCATGTGGGCCGAGGTCAGTGGCTACAAGTAGCCATGGGCGAAGAAAGGATCCGGAGAAAGGAGAAAAATCGTCTCAAATTAGCAATCGAGCTCCTCCAATATGAGCTGCCCCTAGTACAGTAGAGACCCCACACTGACAAAATTAAGCTCCGGTAAAGTAAACTCAGAAATTTATGCCGCGGCGCCAACACTTCTTCCTTTGAAAGCGAGTTGGTGACGCCACATGACATCTATTCTTCACTTTTCACTGTATTTAAGTCGCGGACTCAACGAACTTTGATCGTGTTTTTATCATTTGTACTCGGATACTTTCCACTCAGCTAAATGAACAAAATAGGTCGCAAAACATTGTCATGGCTGGCAGAGGTGCGCGGCATCCTTGAATAAACAGGTTCGCGACAGTGGCACCACCGTCGTTGTGTTATTACAAAAACCCATGACGTGGGTACTGGTGTAGGAGTCGGGGTGTTAACGGTCCGAAGGCTTCCGAGTCGGGCACTGCACAGAGTGCTGCTCTGGGCTGTAGCGCCTGAAGTAAGTCGAATTCTAAGTAAGAATGGAGCATACATATCGTCTAAACCCTCAGTCACGTAGCAGCCACCAAGACAGCCCGTAAATACGTTGACACATTCCCAGACAAATCCTAAGCATGGTTGAGCTGTTTCGCCCTGCTCCCCTTGGTTGTGACTCCTGCAGCCGCCTGTGCGCGCCGCACATAAACAGTAACCGAGGGAGGCGGGGGCCGGCGCCGCGCCACGTGCGGGCGGTCGGTGACAGCTGTTCCCACATAGCCAGCCGGGCTGCCACACGGGCCAACCGTTCAGTTTTCACTCGCGCGGCCACCCCGGTTGGTAATGAGGGAAGATGCGTGTTGTGGTCGCCTTGCTGTGATGGGTCGGGCCCAAGCGCTGCGTTGCGCTGCAGGCTGTTATAGTGCAAGTGCCCTTATTATTGTGTCTAAACTTGAAATGTGTTGTTGGTGTGTAAACATGTGTGCAGTTTGAGGTGCTACGACTCTTTTGGTCCTAAATTAAGATGTAATAGTTGACCAGGAAATACGTTGGACCGAAGTCGTGCTGCGTAAACACCGGTGTTTATGCTCTGCACATAAAAATTAAAGCCGACACTCATTGGTGACTTACATGCGATATCGATACGGCTTTCGTACACCGCTCCACTGAATGTTTTCTATTTATATTGATACTAGCGCGTGCGGGCTCACTGTATGCATCAGAATAACAAGTTTTTGTGTTGACCGTTGCAAGCTTGTGGGAACATCTTTATTTTTGCTTAGTGGTAGAGCTCAAGAAGTACCTTACGGTTATGGAAAATTATAGGTCATTGAAGAAAGAAAATATAGTCGTCTCAATTTGCAGGTCCTAAAATTAAAAAAACAAAATTAGCGGCCGATATATGTCATAAATGCAAATACGCAGGGAGGTCATAATTAAATATTTTTAACCCCTAAATACGGAATATTCGGTATCCTTAACACCCGTACTGGAGAGGGGTCTGGCACTAACGTGCACTGGACGGGGCCCATGGTAGGCCCCTGAGATCTCGGAAACTAAGACACAATATAGGATACTCCCCATAATCTACACTATAACTAACACTACAGTAACCGTTGGGCGGGAAATGACCTTTGCCCATGACTTTTGGCCTTTCCTTTACATTGAGTTCCTTAACACGCGCATTGACGGGGGTCTGAGCCACCTTCGCCTTGACGGGGGCGGGTACCCGCCCCCAAGATCTCGAGAACCGCGCTAGGTAGCGAAAAACGGTAAACGGTGTTGGATAACCCATCCACTTCTCCATCGAAAATATTTGAACCATTTTTTGTCAGGTCACATTTACGGTCACTAGAGGTCAAAACATGCCGTCGTAGGGATAACATGTAAATTACGTTTTTCGACCATTACATCTGAACAAGTAAAGATAAAGCAAAACGATTTAAACGATATGAATCATCGCAGCAAACCGAATCGAATGATATATAATATGACATTGCTAGGTCAAATCAAGGATTTGACCTGACCTGAGGTCAGGTCAAGCTCAAATTGGGCAAAATGCATATCATTAGAACTGCAATGAAGAGGCAAATTTAACGGAGTTAAAATAAACGCTCTATCTGTATTCATGACTAAGTTATTCAGTTAAAACCATTTTCCCATGTATTCCCAATGGAGAGGTCCTGGCTCGTACCTAACCTTAGGTCATCGATATCAAAAATACCGGAACATATTTTAGAGAACTCGGTGGGGCCATTATGTTATATGAGTTTCAATCGGATAAGTTTACCCTGTTACGGCTTATGCTATCTTAAACTTTTTTAGGTCAGGTCACTTGACCGGTACTGGTGACCTGACCTGATATGACCTAACCTTAAAATTTTGACAAAAGTTGTAAAAATAATGAGGGAAAAGGTATGCCAAGTACGGCGGCGCTACGCCCCGCCGTTTTTATGCTTTCTCCGAAAAACCCAAGGGGGCGGGTACCCGCCCCTGGCAATGCGCGTGTTAACTATGACGTCATGTCATAATTTACGTTAGACTGGGTAATGCCATCTGGCCGGAAGCACTGGGGTCAATGACCTTTGAAGTCCTGGTATGACCGTAACCTGTGACCGTTGACCTTGGTCTTCATGTTAGGGTACCTTGACATATCATCCCGTTTTGTATGGCATTATGATGCCACCACTCGGTCTCCAACGCAAGCGGACTGGTCTGACCGCGCGATAGTGGCGATCTCAAAATGTAGGTCTTACTTTTAAAGCCAATAAGTAAAAACAAATCAAACCGATTTTCAAAATTCTTGCACCAATCGTTGCGCCGTTGAATTCTGTCAGATGTGACCGAGTGTCGTTTTTCAGCTACGAGCGGTTCTCCGGCCACCTTGCAAAAATATTTGGGGGGGGCGTGCGAAGCCTGCCCCTCCAGTGCGCGTGTTAAATTCGGTGAATTTTAAAGTGATCCCTTATAGAGTCCTGAAACAACATGTACGTGTTATGACTCATTTCCCTAACTGTGTGATATGAACACTATAAGGCGGGCTTATTCTCTAAGAATAGCAGGACCATGCCCCTTGCATCTCGTGAGACTAAACACCGCCCTGCTCAGTGCGGAATGTAAAGCGCCTTTTCTACTTTAGATAAGCTGCCCGCGCACCGCCCTTTACCGGCTACTGCGTAAGAACGGGTGCATCCCGCGGTCCTCACAGCTCAGGTCCACAGGTCCACACAGTCAAAAGATGTGAGTGCATATTAACCCTCAGAAGCACTTGGCCAATGTACGCAGCACTTTCAGTGTGTTTCGAATTTGCAATCGCTGTGTAACAGCTGTCACCATGGCTTATTTAACGACCTAATAAAGAGTGTCGTGTGAGTGGAACGGTCAGATGCCTGCTAGTATTGCAGGGGATGCGGGGCTCGGTGAAAGGGCGTCTTCCTCCTAAGCCACTTGTCCCGGGTTTAAGGCCAGGGAGATCTCTGAGTCGGTGTAATCTGATTCCAACATTCGTGTCGAGAGTGAGAGTAGGCCACGCCGTGCGGCGTTCGCAGCTGGCGCACCATCGAATCACTGGCAGTCCTATATGGATGAGTTTGACACTTGAGCAGCTTGCCATCATTGGTGAATAATTTAGCGGCATGCGTTTCTCCGCGAACCAGGGGCGTCTGTGCGGGAGCAGTACCCTGCCCTGCCCGAACTGTTTCGGTGCCGGGTGTTCTGCTCATGACTTGTTTACCATCAGACAAACTATTTCTTCGCCTTTTTGTTTCTTAGTGTCAGGAAAAGATGGCGGCCCTCTCCTGGTATATTCTGGCATATGTATTGGTGTTGCCCTCCATAATACCGAAGTGACCGGGAACTGACCGCGCCCTCTGTCAATATATATTCAACACAGATGTGCTACATAAACATAAAAATCGCGTGCTTGCCCTGGCAGGTGATGGAGACGATGTCCTTGACCGACGACATGACCTGTCTGATGGACACGCTCGGCCCCGTGTACGAGTATGTAGACGAGGCCCAGCCGTCCGCTGCCACCACCGCCGCCCCCAAATCTGCTGCAAAGAAGCACGTTCGCTTCAAGACCGGCGACACGAGCGAGGAGGAGTACGTGACCAACACCGAGAACGGTACAAACGGCCACGTGACACCAGTCAACGGACTGGAGAATGGAAATGCTCGGGTTGATAATGAAAATGCTATCCGCACTGAAGTCACTTCTGTGAATACAAGGGACAGTCTGGCCTTCACCAATGGCAGTCATATCAGCAATGGCTCCTCAGCTGCCGAGAATGGCGCCTCCATCCAGAACGGCGATAGTCTCGTCCCAGTGAATGGAAACGGCGCCCTGGTGGCCTCTGCGCCCAGGGTGACGACTATGGCGTCATCACCCGCCTCCGTGACGTCAGACACTGACGACGAGGAGTTCCAGGACCCCATCGGGGTGAGTATTTTGCAGTTGGGGTGCCGCTGACGATTCTACCTGTCGCAGAGTGGGGCGGTGGGAAGTCACGCTGCCATCTGTGGCTTTGGGGGTGGCTTTCTCCGGAATGCAGAAGGGAGTGGCTTTCTGCAGTCCGTGAACCTTGCGCTCTAGCGACTTTTCTCTTCCCGTCCCCGACTCCCGGTCGTATCTGGTAGGATTGTGTTCCCCCCCAGACGTGCCATGCGGGACTGTATCATGCGGACACCTTCCGACCTCTTTTCTCTGAACACGGACCGTATCCGAATTCTCTTCTTCCTGAAGCCCGTCTGTGCCATGCTTCTCAGTTCCCTAAGCCCCACTCCTGCCTGATTTATTCTCTCCCGAACGCGCGTCCGTGCCCGACAGCTCCTCCTCCCTCAAACGCTGGTCCGTGTCCGACAGCTCCTAATCTCCAGAACGCCCGTCCGTGCCCGATAGCTCCTCTCTCGAACGCCCGCCAGTATCTGGTAGTATAATATATATATATATATATATATTATATTTCTTATTATATATATATATTGCTCTCTCTCTCTCTCTCTCTCTCTCTCTCTCTCTCTCTCTCTCTCTCTCTCTCTCTCTCTCTCTCTCTCTCTCTCTCTCTCTCTCTCTCTCTCTCTCTCTCTCTCTCTCTCTCTCTCTCTCTCTCTCTCTCTCTCTCTCTCTCTCTCTCTCTCTCTCTCTCTCTCTCTCTCTCTCTCTCTCTCTCTCTCTCTCTCTCTCTCTCTCTCTCTCTCTCTCTCTCTCTCTCTCTCTCTCTCTCTCTCTCTCTCTCTCTCTCTCTCTCTCTCTCTCTCTCTCTCTCTCTCTCTCTCTCTCTCTCTCTCTCTCTCTCTCTCTCTCTCTCTCTCTCTCTCTCTCTCTCTCTCTCTCTCTCTCTCTCTCTCTCTCTCTCTCTCTCTCTCTCTCTCTCTCTCTCTCTCTCTCTCTCTCTCTCTCTCTCTCTCTCTCTCTCTCTCTCTCTCTCTCTCTCTCTCTCTCTCTCTCTCTCTCTCTCTCTCTCTCTCTCTCTCTCTCTCTCTCTCTCTCTCTCTCTCTCTCTCTCTCTCTCTCTCTCTCTCTCTCTCTCTCTCTCTCTCTCTCTCTCTCTCTCTCTCTCTCTCTCTCTCTCTCTCTCTCTCTCTCTCTCTCTCTCTCTCTCTCTCTCTCTCTCTCTCTCTCTCTCTCTCTCTCTCTCTCTCTCTCTCTCTCTCTCTCTCTCTCTCTCTCTCTCTCTCTCTCTCTCTCTCTCTCTCTCTCTCTCTCTCTCTCTCTCTCTCTCTCTCTCTCTCTCTCTCTCTCTCTCTCTCTCTCTCTCTCTCTCTCTCTCTCTCTCTCTCTCTCTCTCTCTCTCTCTCTCTCTCTCTCTCTCTCTCTCTCTCTCTCTCTCTCTCTCTCTCTCTCTCTCTCTCTCTCTCTCTCTCTCTCTCTCTCTCTCTCTCTCTCTCTCTCTCTCTCTCTCTCTCTCTCTCTCTCTCTCTCTCTCTCTCTCTCTCTCTCTCTCTCTCTCTCTCTCTCTCTCTCTCTCTGACCTGCGCCGGGGGCCGGCAGGACTCTGACGCGTCCGACGGTGTGACCCGGCGCCGGCTGGAGGTGCTACAGAGCCAGGTGGCCGCTCTGACTCGGCTGGTGGACGCTGCTGGCTCCCAGATGGCCCGCGCTGCCGATCCTGAGCCTCCCACCGTCGTCGCCGTACCAGCGGAGCACGCCGACTGGCTCGGTAGGTGCATCTCCGGCGGTTTCTCAAAGGGAGCCGATGTTTGGGGGACTCGAGAAATGTTACTCTGTTTTTGCGTTGCCATGGTTATTGAGTGCTAATTGGACGATTTTTACACCCAAGTAATTCTGCATCTTTTCCTGTGATAACATTGTATGGCGTGAGCTATGTGCGACTTTGCTGTATAACGCCATACTTTTCCTCGAGTTCTCTGTGAGGAAATTCGGACACTTATGACGCCTTACTTGCGACCTGTTTGACGCCATCACCTGTATTTGCACTTTCCAGTTGATTTTCGCCATTCTCCCCTATCTGCTATAAGAACCCATCGCCTGCACTTGGGGTTTCAGTGATGCCCTCCTTCAAGTCAACTATGACAGACCAGTGTTACCGCTCAACGTGATGTGGGTATCATTATACTGCCAGTGACACCATCTCTGTGTTCATTGCGTTATTTCCAGCCACGTCCTCCCTCTATATAAAGTGATGCCCTGTTTCTGCCCCCAGTTGAGAGGGACCAGCTCAGAGCGCTGATTCAGGACATGCGTGCAGACGTGTGTCGTCTGGAGGGACGCATAGCCGCTGCCGAGGAACACCGCCGCAGAGCCCTGGTGAGGTCGCGCTGGGCGACGGGAGGGTGGGCACGCCGCAGAGCCCTGGTGAGGTCGCGCTGGGCGACGGGAGGGTGGGCACGCCGCAGAGCCCTGGTGAGGTCGCCCTGGGCGACGGGAGGGTGAGCACGCCGCAGAGCCCCGGTGAGGTCGCGCTGGGCGACGGGAGGGTGGGCACGCCGCAGAGCCCTGGTGAGGTCGCGCTGGGCGACGGGAGGGTGGGCACGCCGCAGAGCCCCGGTGAGGTCGCGCTGGGCGACGGGAGGGTGGGCACGCCGCAGAGCCCTGGTGAGGTCGCGCTGGGGGCGACGGGAGGGTAGGCACGCCGCAGAGCCCCGGTGAGGTCGCGCTGGGCGACGGGAGGGTGGGCACGCCGCAGAGCCCTGGTGAGGTCGCGCTGGGCGACGGGAGGGTGGGCACGCCGCAGAGCCCTGGTGAGGTCGCGCTGGTCGACGGGAGGGTGGGCACGCCGCAGAGCAGACTGTAACAGGAAACCTGGGTGGCGTCAGATGCCAGGGCTTTTAAATAAACAAATCTGGCCAGGAAATCGGATTATGAGGCATAAATCTAGCAGGGAATCCATAACACACGCACTGGATGGGGTCTACGGAGGCCCTCCCCACCTATTTTTCTGAGGTAGCCGAGGAATCATTTTTCGGACCTCCCCTTCATGGCCTTAGTCCGCTTTCAGCATATTCCCGGCTTTGTTCCGCACAACCACGGCACTTCCTATTAGGTCCCAGCACGGCTAATATTTGATATTCATGACCTCGTTTGACCTTGAAGATATTGACCCAGTTCACTGGAAGGTGCTATAATGTAGATCAGTCTAGCCCCCATCACACTCTGAAACGGGCGTTTTTTCTTGATGTCTTTCCAAACCGCAGGACTGAAATATGACGGATGGAAATTGAAATAATTACGCACATAAACAAATGCAAACACTACGGGACAACGTAAAAACAGTATCCAAACAGTAAAGGGAAACGCAATCGTACCTATAGAAGTCAAAATTACCACTGGAATAGTATCCTTGATGTGTATGTCCTTGAGAGGTATAAAAAACAAATGCTTGTATTCTCCTGTCAATTCCGGCTATTCTAGGGTATGTTCCAGACCCTCTTGTAAAAATCCGAGAGCTTTTGGTGCCAGAACTTTTTCAGGAAATACCTACTGGCCTTGACAAATACCCAAGATAAATGGCGTGGAGAAATTTAACGAATGCGCTTTTAACGTCCTTCCCCATCAACCACCCTATCCGTATCCTTATCCTACAGTGTGTTTTTGCTTAAATCTGTCATTTATGTCCCTCATTTTCATTACGACCGGCGTCAGAAAAGCCACTTGGATAGTGAAGATGCCGTGTATGTCAAATACAAATACAACAATATTGTTGCCTTGTTCTTGGCAATGACAATTATGACTCGCGTGTTTTAATCCCTTGCGTCATTTGTCTTGGGTAATTAAAAAAAACACCTGGCACGGAAAGCTCTCGGATTTTCGCAGGAGGGTCTGGAACAAACCCTAGTCTATCCAACGTTCCCCGTCCGGCTTCATCCCCCCATGTGTCTGCGATTACTCGCTAGAGCTGCGGAGCCACTGAGGCGCCACACTGGCGCCGCCTGGCGTCCTCTCCCCCGCTGGCTACGGCGCGGCAGGTCCTCCCCTGCTAGCTACGGCGCGCGGGCCGCGCACCTCTCACGCAGCCAGCGAGCGTTAGAGAGCGAGCCCAAGATGTCCCAGGCTTTGTATTTCTCCCCAAATACATGTATTTACTTTCTTATTATCACAAACCAAGGATAAGAATCAGGCCTTTTGACCTGCAGTGTGTCCGTGGACCTTTACTGTCGTCCGTCTTGGTGCTATTGCCTGTGGTTCTCGATTAGGGTCGGAGGGGAAGGGTATTGGCACCCTGGTAAATTAAATTGTTACGCAACTCCAGTATGGTAAACAAAGAATGCAAGCTGAAAAATATCAGGGTAAATAAAGCGTCAAAGTAATTTCGATTTTTCAAAGCAGCTCTGTATTTTTATCTAGTGTAAACCTTGTCATTACCCCGGATACATGAGCAGTTCCAGTACCCTCCATTTCAGGGGCGTGGCCAAGATTCCACTCAGGGGCGGGGGCGGCGCACCGAACAGGGCCCCTGCGACAGCGCCAAAGGGCCCTGATGGGTAAAAAGGGCCCTGCCTTTACAGAATAGTGCTGAAGAGGGCTTAAAGGGAGATACGCGAAAAATTTTATTGGCTATATGAAAAGGTTACAAAAAGTTGTTTCAGAAGTCCCATTCTCATTTTTGCGAATTCGGCCTGCAAATGCCTTAAAATCGCTCTCAAAGTCAACATTTCTAGACGACTTTACCGGTACACCTCATATCGATGTATATGACGTACACACGGCCAAGGCTATCAATTTCTCTAAGAATTAGGTCATGTCTATCCTAAATAGTGATGTAGAACGTTGGACCTCTACAGAAAAAAATACTTTAGAAAACAACATTCCAAAACTCTTTTGAAACAGAAATATAGGGCTTAAAAGAAATCACAATTAACCAATCAGAAGCCTAGGAATTCTCAAACCGGGGTCACGTGACCTATCTGACGCAAAAGTTTTGTCATCCTGGGGCTGAAGCAGAAAATGACTCAAGACCCGCGGTACGAAACCGCTAAAGACTTGAGTAATTATGTTTTTTCCGTTTCTTGGGCAAACTAATTCATTTTGTAGTTTTTAAAAGCTTTTTAAAATTAATTCAAATACAAATACAGAAGAGCAGACATTTGTATTATAAAAAACATTACTTTTCAACTTTAAATAGTTTTCGAAAAGTAAGTGATGAGTATGGGCATGGGTAAGTGATGGGCATTTTATCGAAACTGTTAACCTATTTCGATAATAAGTTAGTGGCCTCCCAAAATTTTGCCGAAGATACAAAAATAATTGATAGTATCGTTATCAGGATTTTTCAAATAGCAAGAAACCGCAATAATAATATTTTCGCGTATCTCCCTTTAAGAGGGCCCTGACTGGTATGAAATTTCAAATTTGGCCACAGAGCATAGTGCGGGCGAGCGGCTCTTCGCGCGGCCCGTGTCCTCAGGAGGCCCTTCGGGCCCTCAGGGGGAGGCTGTCCCTGCCGCCCCCCCTTGGCTACGCCCCTGCTCCATTTATGTACCTTCTGCGAGGGCGGACGTATCGACCCATATAAACGGGGGTGGGCCCACGGGATCCCCGGCTAAAGGAGTCGATAAGTCCGTGCTCACGCGGAGTGCATAAATCGAGTTTCTGAAACTCGATCTGTATTATGTGTGTGGGGTAAATGTGTCTGGTGTTAAATCGCTGAAAAGGACTTCCTGTTCACCATGCAGCGTGCATCTCTCTCGCTAGCTGATTGTTTCTTGACTTCACGTTGGTGAACTCTCCTCTGGGACAGGGAAGGCCCTGATGCTCCGTCCCTCGCTGTGTGCTGACGTCTCCCCCGTGCCGCAGGGGAGGCCCTGATGCGCTTTCCGCCGCTGTGTGCTGATGTCTCCCCCGTGCCGCAGGGGAGACCCTGATACCCCGTCCCTCGCTGTGTGCTGACGTCTCCCCCGTGCCGCAGGGGAGGCTCTGATACCCCGTCCCTCGCTGTGTGCTGACTTCTCCCCCGTGCCGCAGGGGAGGCCCTGATGCGCTTTCCGCCGCTGTGTGCTGACGTCTCCCCCGTGCCGCAGGGGAGACCCTGATACCCCGTCCCTCGCTGTGTGCTGACGTCTCCCCCGTGCCGCAGGGTAGACCCTGATACCCCGTCCCTCGCTGTGTGCTGACGTCTCCCCCGTGCCGCAGGGGAGACCCTGATACCCCGTCCCCCGCTGTGTGCTAACGTCTCCCCCGTGCCGCAGGGGAGACCCTGATACCCCGTCCGTCGCTGTGTGCTGACGTCTCCCCCGTGCCGCAGGGGAGACCCTGATACCCCGTCCCCCGCTGTGTGCTGACGTCTCCCCCGTGCCGCAGGGGAGACCCTGATACCCCGTCCCTCGCTGTGTGCTGACGTCTCCCCCGTGCCGCAGGGGGAGACCCTGATACCCCGTCCCCCGCTGTGTGCTGACGTCTCCCCCGTGCCGCAGGGGAGACCCTGATACCCCGTCCCCTGCGGTGTGCTGACGTCTCCCCCGTGCCGCAGGGGAGACCCTGATACCCCGTCCCTCGCTGTGTGCTGACGTCTCCCCCGTGCCGCAGGGGAGGCCCTGTTGCGCCGTCCCCCGCTGTGTGCTGACGTCTCCCCCCGTGCCGCAGGGGAGACCCTGATACCCCGTCCCCCGCTGTGTGCTAACGTCTCCCCCGTGCCGCAGGGGAGACCCTGATACCCCGTCCGTCGCTGTGTGCTGACGTCTCCCCGTGCCGCAGGGGAGACCCTGATACCCCGTCCCCCGCTGTGTGCTGACGTCTCCCCCGTGCCGCAGGGGAGACCCTGATACCCCGTCCCTCGCTGTGTGCTGACGTCTCCCCCGTGCCGCAGGGGGAGACCCTGATACCCCGTCCCCCGCTGTGTGCTGACGTCTCCCCCGTGCCGCAGGGGAGACCCTGATACCCCGTCCCCTGCGGTGTGCTGACGTCTCCCCCGTGCCGCAGGGGAGACCCTGATACCCCGTCCCTCGCTGTGTGCTGACGTCTCCCCCGTGCCGCAGGGGAGGCCCTGTTGCGCCGTCCCCCGCTGTGTGCTGACGTCTCCCCCGTGCCGCAGGGGGAGGCCCTGATACCCCGTCCCCCGCCGTGTGCTGACGTCTCCCCCGTGCCGCAGGGGAGACCCTGATACCCCGTCCCCCGCTGTGTGCTAACGTCTCCCCCGTGCCGCAGGGGAGGCCCTGATACCCCGTCCCTCGCTGTGTGCTGACGTCTCCCCCGTGCCGCAGGGGAGGCCCTGTTGCGCCGTCCCCCGCTGTGTGCTGACGTCTCCCCCGTGCCGCAGGGGAGACCCTGATACCCCGTCCCTCGCTGTGTGCTGACGTCTCCCCCCGTGCCGCAGGGGAGACCCTGATACCCCGTCCCCCGCTGTGTGCTGACGTCTCCCCCGTGCCGCAGGGGAGACCCTGATACCCCGTCCCTCGCTGTGTACTGACGTCTCCCCCGTGCCGCAGGGGAGACCCTGATACCCCGTCCCCCGCTGTGTGCTGACGTCTCCCCCGTGCCGCAGGGGAGACCCTGATACCCCGTCCCCCGCTGTGTGCTGACGTCTCCCCCGTGCCGCAGGGGGAGACCCTGATACCCCGTCCCTCGCTGTGTGCTGACGTCTCCCACCGTGCCGCAGGGGAGGCCCTGGTATTCCGTGCCGGAGCTCTCCCCCGTTCGCTGTTGCTGCTGCTGGCCTGGCCTCTGGTAGTGCACTTCGCCCTCAGCCTCATTCGCGGCCGTCGACGAGCCCGGTAGTGCAGTGCTTTGTGCATCGGTGCTGTAGTGGGGAAGTTACGCTGTGCCGGCCAGCACTGGGGTAGACCTTTCTCGGTTGTAGCCACGCAGTGCCCATAACGAAGGCATTGCAAAAGTGAGTGTAGCGATATATACTGAACGCCGCTGCCCGCGGGCGAGATGGCTGCGGTTCTTGAAATTAGCTCGGGAAATGTTAAACCAGCGCTCTCCCCATCACTAATGGAGGCATAGGCACATTAGTTTGATTGGTAGTAGATGCAACTTGAGAAGGGTTCCATAAGTTTATTAACGGGGTGGAGAAGTTGAGCTGTTTTCGAAGATTAGTGCATTGTCTTTGGCTACAAAGATGTACCACCACTTCTGGCCTCACCGACTTGATTCATGTCCTTCTTGTGTCCTTCACTGTCCAACTTATACATCTGGTGCCTGCGTTGACCGTGCTTTGAGCCCGCTATTCTTGTTGCATGTAACATAAGCATTTGTCTCCCTGCTTTAGACCAGCTCATGTAATATTTTGTATTTGAAAAGTAAATTTCAATTGTAAACCATAAAACTTACCCAATGGTCATATTAGCTTTTCCCGGTTTCCGTAAATGAAATATTAAAGTATTTCCAGGGTTGAATTGTATTCGCCCGATGCACAGCGGCATTGTGTCCAGATGTGATTTCCTCCACTTCCTCATAGTTAATATATCTGTATGATCGCTGCCGTTCATCTCGCCACCAACACCCGCCAGATTCCGTTGTTGCTGTGTAGATTTAGTCCGGGTTCCAAGTCTTGCACATGGTGATTCGCCGGTTGGCCTCTGCCATGGTTAAATGCCAGGGCCACGACGACACAGCCTCGCACCATTTAGTTGTTTGGAGGCGAGCTACCCCAACTCGGATGTTACGATGCTGCCTGTGGTTGTGTGTGTTTGAGGTTGTTCAGTGCGAAACGCGCTATTTACATATGAGCTATTCTCCTTTATTCGGTGATGGATATATTGATAGACTGAAATAATGCGAAGTGTGAGGGAGCTATATTTTGGAGAGGATTTATTGTTTTGTGTCCATGTTGAATGGTAAACTCTATCACTGTGCGCTGAGTGTCACTGCCTCTGTTGTGCGTGCTCTTCAGCCTTGTCTGAGATTGCGTGGTGAGCACGCGTACACTGTGTATGCTTGGGCATGGCGGTAAGCCAAGCGTGAAAGCATGAACCCTTTGTACCTCGTATCGTTTATGGTTGAGCTGGCCTCGAGGATGAGTGAAATTGTGGAGCTTGGGCACAAGTAGTGAGGGCAACAGGTTTTTACTGAACATGTTCGTGTGTGGAACTCGACTTATCCCGTCTTTCTCCTCGAGGACGCTTGAAAGTTTGGGAGGTCGTCTTCTGGATGTACCTGTTTTGTGGTTGTTCATAGTTGTGGAGCACCTTATAGCGTGCTGTGTTTGGTCGGTATCATAAGCTAGTTTTATCGTTGTCAGCTGCTGTTGGGTTGTTCACTTGTTAAAATCAAAATGGTCCCTACACAACCCTAATGAGTGTGAACAATGGTCCAGTGTGCGATTCCACTTGATGTTTTGTTACTTCTAGCACACCATAATCGTAGTTCAAGCCTGGTATCGAATCACGTGCTATATTTAGTTGTCCTACTACGTAGGGTTTCGTGAAATCAATGAACTGCATAGCGTATTAGTCGAACACCAAATAATTGTATAATGTTTATTTCTGTACCGTAACTACGCGATGGCTAAATTTAGACCAGTGGTTTCCCAGCAATGGGTCATAGCCCCACCTAGTGCAAACCGGCAAGGACAATTGAAACCCCTGACCATAAATGTACCTACTACCAAGACAGCTTTGTTGCAGCTCCTGACTGAAACATACGCGAACGGTGCAACAGATGAACAGAAAGCAGCTGTCTCTTACGCATTGATTTTACTTAACGCGATAACATGGAAGGAACTTGCTTTGTTAAAAATGATATCAAGGCAGCTAAGCACCGGGAAATCTTGCTAATTACATGGATTTCAAGGTCATTGTAAGTGAGTAAGTTTTGAATGTGTAGGCAGAATTTGTTAGCTCGGGTGAGGCATACAATCGAAATTGATTTTCCTATGAAAAAAACATCTGCCGATATCATTGAGCAAGCGTTCGAGTGGTTGTATAAACTTGCCGAGCTGCGCCCTGAAAACAGGCGCAGCATTCACGACGGCCTCATGTAGCAACCGGTTTACCGGCTTTGTTTTGTTCTCATCAAAGAAGGGTCAAGGCACCGCCTGCACAATAGACAACCGCATCCCGCCTGCTTTGTCGACATCTAAGCCTAAAACTGAGGTATTGATGAATAAGTATCAAATACCTACACGTAGGCACACATTTAGCATTGGTTTTATTGCGAGTCCTGCAATTTGGTGGACGTTTAAAGAGAGGCTCAGCCAACTCCTACCAAAAATTGCTCTGCTTTTGATAAGTTGGTATACGTTTTGAAGACCGCGGTATTTGGATCTTCTGCTGAATAAGGGCAATCGAGTGGGGAGAGGAGGGAACCACTGGTCTAGATGTATATAGATTGTGCTTATAAAGGGAATTCATGTAAGAGGGAGACAAGTTGAAGTAGTGCAATACGTCGTCCAGTCTTGGACAATTTGTAATATTATTCAAGAATCTTAACGCATCGCAGTTTGATGGTTCTTGGATATTTAAATAGCAGACTTACGGCTGATGTGGCGCAGATGCTGTAATATACAGAGATTACTGCACCTTCTACTGATTCCTTTTTAACAGTCAGGCAACGGTGAGGTGAACCGCAGCTTTCATGCCGTCCTCGTGTCGTCCGTCATTCAGCTTTCATTGTCATTCAGTGACCTCGGGTCATCAGTTGGTCAAGCTTAGCACCTTTTCATTTTGTGACATCCGTAGTCAGAGCCATAACATAACCTCAATTAAGCGTGTCGAAAAAGAAGCACCGCAGCTGTTCTTTGGATCGGCAGACGCCCATTTTTCATTGAAAAATTTCCCAATTTCAGCCAATTTGGAAAACGATTGGAATGTTTTGTATCTGGCATGTGGGCAAGGTGACGGGGCCCGAATCCGCCGCCTTCGTCTGGGAAAGTTTCTAGTCGACATGAAGTTGAAGACTGGTTGTAGTAAGGTTCGATATAATTCAACGGTTTAGGCGCTACAAAAGTCTGGTAACTTTTACACACGCAGTACGTCGAGAAGAGGTAACCTTAATGGCTGTCTCTGCAATTTGGATGTGTGGCCTTCCCCCATTTCATTTGTTTGGAGATGTGTTCCCGTCTCCCCACCGCTTTTGCACTCCGGAACTGATGTTACAGATCCAAAAGTGATGCTTATGTATTCATTTTTATGTAAATCGCCCACCCAATAAAGAGCCGGTGAGGGAAGAATGCACTGGCGGATCCAAGGGGGCGGAGGGCAAAGGGGCCGTGGCCCGCACCAAAGCCTAAAATAGTATTTTATGCACCCCCCCAAAGGACCAAATATTGACCGTTTTCCTTTAAAAATACTCCAAAGGCTGCTCCTGGATCCGCAAATGGATTGATTGATTGATTCCTGCTATAATCATAACGCTGATAAACTGCAATATTGTAAGCCACGAGATGAGTACAATACAAAGCAGCAGCAGAAAGCCGTAGGTACACATCCCAGAAGGACAGTGGCGGATGCAAGGGGGCACTAGGAGAGCTCAAGTCCCAGAAATGGCAGGGTGCCCATAAATAAAGCATAGCCGGAGGCTGTTTCGAGGTGATGGCGGGGGAGGCTCGAGCCTCCTAGATCCCGTCACCTGAAAAAAGGTCCCGGATCCGTCACTGCAATGGCATGGGATTATAATGATAATGGTTGGGGTTGAACGATGCACGCGTTGCCAAGGATATACGGTATCGCCAGGTCTCATCCTGTTGGGAGGGATTTGTGGGACCAGACCAGAGGCTCCGCTGGGATTTCCGCCAAGAACCGGTGACTGTTAGGGGGTGGGGGCCCCGGGGGGCGGGGGGGAAAAGGGGGGGGGGGGGCCCCCCCCCCGCGGGGGCGGGGGGGGGGGGGGGGGGGGGGGGCAGTGACAGCAACGTCATCCACGGTATAGCCATAGAATCGGAATTCATACACTTTTATTCAGACATACTTTATCTCGTATCACATCGATAGTAAGAAAGCAAGTAACTCCCACTACACCATTGATAAAGCATACTTGCTAGTTGCTACAGCAATCCTCGTGGGGGCACTGGAGGCACAGCCAAGTGCCAACATGCGCGAGCAACGGTATAAATGCGAGAACGCTCTGGTCCAGCCCGCGATACCCTGATGCAAGGCGACAGAGTATACTTATCCTGATGGATACTTATCTGGGAATGGGCTCGATGGGGTTGGGGAAGAGAGGCGGGAAAATGTGCAGCCAAGAGCTCCGCACCGATTTTAAACCGTTTCTGGCCAGGGTATCATTTATGATACCCACAACTTATCATTTACGAACTGGCAAAACTGTTTTTGTGTGGCGGTACATGGTGGTGGTTGCATGCATGACTCACTGCCAGGTGCGCCGCCACGGAATTTTCGCAGGGGGGACAGACCCGGGCTGGTGCTGACCGGGAGGCGAATTTTGAGCATATTGGGTAAGACCCAAAATTTTGGGGGGACGTCCCCCTGGTTGCAACAGGGGGACGCGTCCCCCGTCCCCCGCTTTGGCGCCCATGCTCACTGCTGTATCCGCGCTCCGATTACCGTTAACGTTTCCCGTTTTCGTTCATTTTCCATCGTATTTCGATTTTTATTTCACGATAATCGAAATAAAAATTACGGCTGAAACGGGTTAACACCAGTCCCCTAGAATCCACGCTCAACGCCCCCCGTTTTCTGGCACCATTTGAAAGAAGCCTGCGGCTGTCCCTGCCGCCCCCTGCCTACGTCCCTGTTCCAAGCAGGGAGTGTCTCTATTGCCTTGGTTCCAAGTACTCGCCGATTCCGACGAGTGGACCCCGTATAGCAAAGCAAACCATAAAATCAAAATATAACCTAGCGGCTGTATAGTGAAACAAAGCTACAACATTGGACACCCCTTCGTATAGAGGACGCGCTAATCGCGTCATTTCAAGGCAATGCGGCGTGTGGCTGAAAGCCAGGGTACCGAAACAGTCAAACACTTTCACGAAATAGAACAGATGATAAGGACTAATTTTCACATAATTGCAGCAATTTACTGGAGATGTGAGTATCATCGTTTGCTATTTTTACCGAAAATTATTTCATTTTGCAGCTTTATGGATCATGCATAGAAAATACGAAACTTGAAACGCGAGTGGAAGTTCAGCCGATACGCGAATCACAAAATAGACATTTGGCTAGCGTCATTCTAATTCACAGCGAAAGCCAATTGGAGTAAAACACAAATCACAGCAGCTGTCATGAGACATTTCGCAATGCTCCGCAAGGGACCATGCGCTGTGTTTTTTTAAAGCGTTGTGAAACAAGGAGGTGGTGGAGATCGTAAAATATTTAATCCCTCGTGTTGCGCTGTGCTTTCCTTGCGTACTGGCAGTGACTTTTATATATTTTTGTGGGATTGAGGAGAAGGAGACTGTTCATGGCTTCAGTGGTCCTGCCTTAAGGCTTTGAAGACAAGGTCTTGTGTGAAAGAGCGGATCTTGGAGCTCCTGGATCAGGAATATTCTTCAACATGAGTATGTGTATGTGGCTGCCTTGTCTTTCAGGTTACCTATAAGAAAATTGGTCAAATTTTTGTAGGAATGTGTTTGTTACCCCAGTATGCTAGCTACATCATTGAAGCTCCAAGCTGGGTGGCTTTGTCATGACCATATGGAGGGAGGTTAAGTTATTATTGCTATTCATTTTTTCTCATATCATGCTTTTCTTAAGCAGCAGGCCTTATTTTGAGAGTTAATGTTCCTTGCTTCCACATGCTGCTTCCACTGACCACTGATAACCTTTGTATAAAGCTCACATGTTTTTCTTCAGCTTAGTGCGGGAAGCGTCAGTTCAGCTCACCTGTCATTGTTCCCAATATTGGGTATGTTCCACTCAATGGAAACATCCTTGAAACAGGAATGCTCGTTCCTGAAGATGAGGATGATCTGAGCCTTTTTTAAATAAAATATATCGGGCAGCAAACTGTAATGGGTTACCTTCTACCATATTTGTTTGGTTTGTTGCCCTCTGCCAGATTAAAATGTGGAGTTCTTCTTTGTATTCTGGAACCAAACTGTGAACTTGATCTAAGTTATTCATTTGAAGTGCACTTTCCAGCTCCATCTGTAAATAGAGACTAAGTTTCCATGGCCAAATTACTATGTGGATACACATTTGAGTCAACGAGTCCATCAAGTGCTATTGCCTTGTCACTATGGCACAAACTGCTATAGTGCTGGAGAAATAACACTTGATGGACTCACAGACTCAACAGGGTATCCTGTTTGGTAATCCAATCTGGATTACCTACTTCATTGTGCATGGAAACTGGGTCAAAGATGAACAAATTGTACTGGAAATTACTACTTTGGTCTACCTTTAAGTTGAAACTCCATGTGGTTTGTTCTGTTGGTTTAAGGAATGAATGTGTGCCACTTTGTGAACCTTGAGTATTTTATGACCATAATTTCTACTCTGCAAGGCATTAAGCCTTAGTGAAACCTGCAAAATGAGCAAGGAAAAACTTAGTTTTTGTAAATTGACCAGTCTTTGTACCAGACACTGTTTGTTACTCATTGGAGCTCTAGAAAACTCAGCAATATCATAGCATTGCTGTATCAGAGCACCTCCAAGTGCAAATCTATTTTTGACTGGAGCATTTTCTTTTATGGGTCATGTTCCCGTTATTGGATGAGCATAATTTTTTTTTGGAAATGCTGACTACAAGCTGACCACATCTCCCCCTACTGAGCTGCTGACCAGAGCTACCTGTTGCTTGCTCACACACAGCATCAACTGTGCCTTGTTTGTTTGCTTTTAGTTTATTTCATTTCTCATCAAACACATTCACCATTCAACAGACAGGATAGCTCAAAAGACCCATAAGGGTCTTGAATGGAAGTGCCTATCCATCGGTTTAGGTTATCAGACATCCTTCCACCATCAACCAAAACAGACTCCCACCATTCGTGACATGTCTCACAGCACTTTAGACAAATTATTAACTGAATTAATCACTGTCGAACAAAGTAAAGAAGCTGTCAAATGCAGTTTGAGGCTACCTTATGTTGATAAGATACTGTAGTTTTTTGTCTTGATTGTTCTAATACAACACCATACAATGAAGCAAACAAATGAGTATCCCTTTTTATATATAAATTCAAATTTTGGTCAGTTTTAGTGACCTTGAAAAGAACCGCCCAGAGACAATTATTTGGGAGGCAGGGCAAACTCTGCCCTGCTGATGTTTGCTTTCTGTTACAGGTGCAGGCGTGTTCGATATGGACCTCCACGAGGAGGACGCCCGCGAGGAGGTGTCCGAGGACGACGACATCATCGATGTCGAGGAGGTAAGAAGCCTCCATCTGAGGCGCGTCGGAACCTATGAGGGAGAGCTAAGCTAATAAAGACTCTGCATAACTGTATGGGACGGATCTGGGAGGTGGACAATGCAAAATAAAACTTGACTGATATTGAAACTATTTAAAGCAATTAACTTCGGTCCTGGAAATGTGCATCAAATATCTCGAGGTTTGGCTGTTCGTTTTCAAACCAAGGTGACGAGCCCTCTGGAAACTCACCGTGGAAGGGCGCCTGTAACACCATAGCCGCTTTTAGACATTAATTCTGCAAGATATTGTATGTCTTATTGTGCACAGAGGGGCTGTTCCGCGCGCCCTCCATTAAGAAACGTCAGAGGTAAAAGTTAGTTGAAAAATAACGTTACATGACTAAATCGGTTTCAAGATATCAAAAAAGGCTCATTGAATCCTGAAATCAAGGGAATTAAGAAGTAATCTGGCGTTTTGAGAGCCAGCTACGTGGCTTCTTTTGACCGATTGATCTGACGACCTAACTTCAACTTGTTAATGGATGGCGCTGCGTGTCTTCCCTGATACATCTCCCCGCGTAGTGCAATATAACCACGCATTGTAGTTGTAATCGTCAAAAATAGATTTAATGGCTTGACCATTGATCTCTTCTGCGCAGCCAAGGGGCCATAGATCAGGGGATGCGATATGTATTCTGGGCTTACGACTGGGGAGTTTCTCACTTGTGGAGTAGGTACGCAGGCAACGAATGTTTGGTGGAATATGTGACGACGATAAACCCAGGCGGGAAATCTGTGATGGGATGGGTGACGATGATGTACCCAGGCGGGAAATCTGTGATGGGATGGGTGACGACGATGTACCCAGGCAGGGAGTCTTTGATGGGGTAGGCGACAACGATGTACCCAGGCGGGGAATCTGTGATGGGATAGGTGACGATGATGTACCCAGGCAGGGAATTCTGTGATGGGATAGGTGACGACGATGTACGATGGCAGGGAGTCTATGATGGGATAGGTGACAACGATGTACGATGGCAGGGAGTCTATGATGGGATAGGTGACGACGATGTACACTGGCAGGGAATCTTTGATGGGATAGGTGACGACGATGTACGCTGACAGTGAGTCTGTGATGGGATAGGTGACAACGATGTATGATGGCAGGGAGTCTGTGATGAGGATAGGTGACAACGATATACGCTGGCAGGGAGTCTGTGATGGGATAGGTGACAACGATGTACCCAGGCAGGGAGTCTGTGATGGGATAGGTGACGACGATGTACGCTGGCAGGGAGTCTGTGATGGGATAGGTGACAACGATGTATGATGGCGGGGAGTCTGTAATGGGATAGGTGACGACGATGTACACTGGCAGGGAGTCTGTGACGGGATAGGTGACGACGATGTACCCAGGCAGGGAGTCTGTGATGGGATAGGTGACGACGATGTACGCTGGCAGGGAGTCTTTGATGGGATAGGTGACGACAATGTACCCAGGCAGGGAGTCTGTGATGGGATAGGTGACGACGAAGTACGCTGGCAGGGAATTTTTTCTTTGATGGGATTGTGACGACGATGTACCCAGGCGGGAAACTCTGATGGGATATATGACGACGATGTAAGGAGGCAGGGAATCTGATTGACTATGTGACGAGGGTATAGTGACATATGGTTGATGAATCCCAGGGGAGATTGATTTACTAATGCGTGGGTCCTAGCGCGATCGGAGAACATCAGGGACATTCCCTCCTTATATTAGTCGGTTAGGGTTATATTCGTGACTTCTTTCCGCCTAATCACGGAATTTCACAAAAAGAGCCCAACATTCAAGAGCTTTGGCTTTGATGACCTACTTTGACATTGAACACATTGACCTAAGGCAATGAAAATTGGCTAAGACGTAGATATTTGTAGCGATCACTTTACTCATTACGTGCGTTTTCCTAACTCGTTCAGTTTCGTAGATCTCCAGGGGAGCGAATTGGCCCCTCGCCTACCGATTCTGTCATTTTACAGGGGTGGCATAGTAGGGTTGGAACTTATTGATCTAAAAATCTCGTTTCCTCCTGTACCCTAGACATTTCCTTCACAGACGTGCGATTGCTTTTCCCCGCCGTGTACAGGTCTGTCCAAGGTCTGTTCCCCGCCGTGTACAGGTCCAAAGCACCGCGCCGCTTCTGCGCGTTGAGATGTTGCCGCCCTTGATGATGTGACGGATACTGTCGACTAAAGAGGGCCGGCACGCACACTGACGAGCCTAATGCGTGGACAGTCGTGCGTCCGCTGGAAGTGGGGTCCTTGACCCAGAAGTGATATACCCGTGGTCTTCGGTTATGTTTCCACTAAGGCTTTGCGAAAAACTTGACATGCGCACATTTTAAATGACATCGTGGGCAGGCCTTGACACACGCATTGACCGGGTCTTAGCCACCTTTGCTTTGACAGGGGGCGGGTACTCGCCCCCTAAGATCTCGAGAACCACGCTAGATAGCGGAAAACGGTAAACGGCGTTGGGTAGCCCATCCAATTTTCTATAAGGTCTCTAGAGGTCAAAACATGCCGGCATAGTGATAACATGTAAATAAAGGTTTTCGCTCATTTTATCTGAACAAGTAAATAAAGAGCAAAGCAATTTTGACCATTGCAATCCTTGCAGCAAGCCGAATCGAATGATTTATAATATGACCTTGCTAGGTCAAATCAGGTCAAATATGGAATTATGGGATCTGAGTATCAATCGGATAAGTTCACCCTGCTCTTACTTCTGCCGTCTTTAACTTTTTTTGAGGCCAGGTCATGACCTATACTGGTGACCTGACCTAAGATGACCTAACCTTAAAATTTTGACAAAAGTTGTAAAAATGATCAGAGAAAAGTTATGCCAAGTACGACGGCGCTACGCACCGCCGTTTTTGGCTATCTCCAAAAAAACCGAGGGGGCCGGGTACCCGCCCCTCCCGACGTCCCCTCCGCATGGCGCAGGGCGACTATCATCCCCATTCCAAAGGCCGGGAAGGACCCGAAGGTAGCCAGCAGCTACCGTCCTATCGCGCTGACCAGCCATGTCGCTAAACTGGCAGAACGAATGATAGCGGCACGCCTGACTTACCTAACCGAACGTGATAACATGATCCCTGCAGAGCAGGTGGGTTTCCGTCGGGGTCGCTCCGCCGAAGATAACCTGGTCTGACTGGTCCAGTGGGTATAGGACGGCTGGAAGCGGCCAAAACCAAGAGGCCGACCTTCAGAAGGAGTGACCGCAGACAAGTTTGTCTTCCTGACTTTTGACTTCTCTAGAGCGTACGACACCATAGACCACCGCATGCTGAAGCTCAAGCTCCTGAGGAAGCTACCGAGATGCATGGTGTTCTGGATCCACCACTTCCTCAGAGACTGTCGAGCGTGCGCTGAGGTTAACGGTGTTCGCAGCCGCAAATGCACCTTCCGGGCAGGTCTCTCACAGGGTTCTGTGCTTGCGCTGACCCTGTACACGCTGTGGTCTGCGGACCTGATCGAGTCCCTGCTGGGAGGTCCTGCGGACCGACATCTTTCTCTACGCTGACGACACCGCCACCCTCAGCGCAGGCAGCACCGTGGAGATCGCCCGCTCCCGTGTGCGGCATGCTGCGGACGTCATGGCCCGCTGGGCGGCGCAATGAAAGATGACCATTGCTGGCCAGAAGACCCAAGCACTGGTGCTGTCACAGTGGGCCAGGGACGCAAGGAACCTCTCCATCAAGGTGGCGGGGACATCTGTGAGTGCTACGCCACATATAAAACTACTGGGCGTGACCTTTGGCTGCATTCTGCACTTCGGGGAGCACTGTCAGGCCCTGCGTAGGAAGACCAAGCCTCGCCTCGCACAGCTACGTCAGCTCACCGCGCGTTCGCGGGGTTTACGCGAGCGGCAGCTCAGGACCGTTGCAAACAGCTACCTACGTGGCGTCCTAGAGTTCGCTGCCGGCGCATGGATGCCCGCCGCATCATCCTCACACATCGAGCTGATTGACCGGGAGTTTCGCGCCGCAGCCAGGGTGGTAACCGGTTGCCCACACTCGACCCCTGTGGCACCACTCATGGCAGAAGCGGGTCTACCACCGGCTCACTACCTTCGCCGCGTCGTGGCCGCCCGTATGGGCTGCCGGGCGAGGTTGTTCCCAGCATACGACCCACTCCGAGCAGCGGTTGAGTCGACAGCCCCAAGACGCCTCGACTCGACAACGGGCTGGCGAGAGCTGGGACTCGAGGTCCTCAACAAGGCCGGCCTAGCAGATATCGCGGTGGAGGAGCGGTTGGGGGTCACCGCCCCACCGTGGCTGACTCAGGGTCCTGTCCAATTCGACCTGGACGTAGGACTGGGGGCCACCGCTCAGCCCCTGACCCAGTCAGACGGACCACTGCCGAACAACACCTGGCAAACCAACCGACCCGGGCCACTTGGATCTGGACCGATGGGTCCGCCGCCGCAGGCACGTCGCTCGGAAGCGGAGGTGCCTATATCGCCCTTCCATCCGGGCAGATCAGAGAGGTGCGGGCACCGGCTGGTGCGCTGTGCTCCAGCACCCGAGCGGAGTTGCTAGCGCTGCGAGCTGCACTTCTCGATTTCAGACGCCTGGATGGTGAACCGGCATCGGCCCCGGTCGTAGTCTGCACGGACTCCCAAGCCGCCCTCGCCATGCTCGCGGACGGCGCCGCGGCCCAGACGTCACCACTGGGAGCGGCCATATGGGAGACCATCACCGAAATTGCGAACCGCCCGCAGGCTGTCCACATGCAGTGGGTCCCGGCTCACTGCGGCCTGCCGGGTAACGAGAGGGTGGATGCCTGGGCCAGGGAGGCCTCTGGCCTGTCCCAGAGCTCCGTCCTAGTGGACGCCAGGACCTTGACAAGGGCCGTCGCACGTGCGGTCAGCGAGGAGTGGAGGGAAGGCTGGCCGGCAAAAGAATCAATGGGGGTCGATTGCTGCCCCCCATACCCGGCGAGGACCGCAACGCAGCCGTGGATGTGCACCAGCTGAGAGCTGGCCACTGGAGCAGATCCATCCAGTACCTGCACCGGATCGGCAAGCACCCCTCGCCGGGCTGTGCGCAGTGCCCCGACAAGTGGTGCCCAGCGGCGCTCTGCGCCGTCTGCAGGGTGGGGGCGGACATGCCCGAGCACGTGCTTCTCCGATGCCCGTCCCTCGCCGGCACCTGCCTGCGCCTGGGAGTCAACATAAACATCACCCTTGAGCAGCTGCGGGACGACGGCCTTGTGGCCGCCTTGTCCAGAGGGGCTACCTTCACTTCAGGGAGCCTCTGGGCTATGGTCCTCCTTGAGGACCCAGGGGGACGCAACAACAACCCGCCCCTCCCCCGTCAATGCGCGTGTTAGGATAGTTGATAACGGTCGAAACCGGTCGGTCCTGACGCCTTGCTCTAGATTTGATGAATATTCAGACCATGACACGTCTGCTCGAACATGAACTATCGCATGCATGCCGTCCGTAATGTATTGAGCTTGTGCTGCATGCTTGACTGCAAACCACCCGTCTACGCGGGGATAGTTAGCCCTCGGTCTTGGTTAACTGCCTGAATTGCTTAAAGGGAATTTGGCTCATTGGTCGAATCCTGGAATTCATTGTAATTAGTTGTATTTTTAGCGCTTTGATTGGCTGATACTCACCGTGACGTCAGCATATGTCGTCACACCAATGGCTGATAACTGTGGCCTTGCTGCTAAGGGTACATGTGAGGTACATTTCAGGTAGTTTGTAGCTTTTCTCTACGGAAATTTTGAGTTTCAAAACAAATGATATATAGAGTACCGAGTTTTCCGGCATGCTTTACAACTTGGCTATCTCAGTTAAAATTACGTTATATAGGTGCCTCATTCCCCTTAAAGGGACCGTGGCACTTTCATAATGGGAGGTGAAGTAGAATGTGTGGACAAAGTCATGTGGCTGGGCATGCCAAAAGACATAAATTTCGGTATTTTATTTTTCCCAGAACTTACCGTTGGCGGAGAAAAGGCGCAAAAATTTACCCCCTTAGACCCCGTCCTTCCTGGGTGGCCACGTGGTATGATGTGACATTGTTAACGGGATATAACGCTCAAGGCTCGCTGCATGGGTGCATTTATTTTGCTTGGACCTCTTTAAAATATACGTGCTAAACGTGGTTTTGGTACTGATGAATATACATATGTATAGCATTCTTCAATGACTAGTTTAAACGTGAAATATGCTTTGAAATATCAAGATAAATAGCCGAAATCGATCAGCGTCACTTGCAGCCCTGATGGTAGGCTGTTTTAGCTAAAACAATGGCTTCGCTTTGAAGCTTGTGGCTAAAATTGTTTTCATAGACCCAAGTTATTTCAGAGTTTTGTAATAAGCTGACTGTAGGTAAATTTATTTTGTATTCTTATTTGTTTGTGGCGTAAAATGAGAGGTTCAATCTGACAGATCATAACAACACCGGACACCGACAACGGATATGGAGGCTTTTTTGCCCGAGCACAGGAAAATTAAATAATACGATATAATGCGCTTTTTAGTCGTTTTTTAACAGAGCAAGGCGGAATTCATCATTTAGAAAAGTCCGTGCCCTAGAACCACTCGAGTCTGTAATTGCACCAATGTGCCACATTGCCGTCAAGGAACTCTACGTACGCCTCCATATTGAGCATCAACAAAACATCTCGCGCACGCTGAAGAAGTTTGATTAGGAAACGCAAATTGGGAAGCTCTTGGAGATATCCCTGGCTGTCAGATGCCGGCTTATTATATAATGTATCTAACTCGTTTCACCTGTTTCAGGAATTCGATCACACACCAGACGTCAACTCCATACTCAAGTAAGTACCTGCCTCGCATTTGTATGCATTAAACGAGGGAGCCGCTCATGGTTCGGTTGTTCAACTAGTGATGAGGGTCGGAAGCTGCCGGCACTTTCCAGGTCATCGAAAATGACCCATAATAAAGTTGAATGGAGCCAATTGCATCCTGCAAGTTTTTTTGCGAGAGATGCTTCAATGACGATTTTTTAAACAACCTCGGTATCTGCTGTGCCCTGGCATTTCAAGAGACGTATACGGTGACTTTGTTATGGCCACCATGAAAAAAACGCTGGGTTTGAAGACCGGCCTGCAGTGTCCCAAAATGCAGTACTTAGGGTGGGAATCCTCACCCAAACTAATCTGATTTTGTCATTCAGCTACTATTAGTTGGGATATGGTTTTGCACTCATCGGGGTGCCCAGTACTATTTTGCCTCCCTTTTTGTTCTCCCATTCGAATTTAATAATTTCATAAGTTCAAAAACCCAATTGGTGTTTGTTTGCAACGATGATTTGTTTCCGAGAGCCAAGTGAAAAATTACCCATACACGCGTGCTGGGATCCCCCATCCCCCAGGCAGCATACGAACCACAATTCTCCACTCACTCATGGCGCTCTCCCACCGGAATTTCCCCTCCACACCCATGCGGGGCACTGCCTGGCTGTGGAGTTGGCAGACACAGTATGAGACATTCCCGCCTTTCCTCTGCCCCGTGCGACAGTTCTCCTTGAACCGCTGCAAGGCAGAGTGGGAGACCCACAGCGCCTGTTGTGAATGGGACCTGGTACAAAGGGAGCGGCCGGGCCTCCGAATGTCCGCCGTCCGCCGGCCTTTACTCAAGCCCGGTCTTTTGTACTCGCATACGTGCAGTTGTTCCTGTTTGTATACTTTGCAGCGTGCTGGGCGTTCCGCTGCAGTTTGAATGTGGGTTGACATCGCTCTTGTGGGATTAGTTTGAATAAACTCAAGCTGAAACGCAGTGATTCCGTCACGTCAGCTGGCAACCACGACGTGCATCAGCAGCGGGCTTATAGGGAGCCCTTAGATGCGATGGATCCTGAAGAAGGGCGGTGACGAACAATTTTCATTGCGTGTATTTTACACCTTCACTTTACATTTTGAATATTCGTTTTAGAGGCTTGCTGCCTGACTTCACTTTGCAGGGTGCTTGTGGTTTGTTTATATTAGTCGAAAATGGTCCAACAAGGGACATTCAAGTTTATATTTTTAGGTAATACGCACGAGTAGTTGTAAACGTTTGTATTTTCATTCCCACCCACGCTTTTGATACAGCGACGCTCGATGTTTCGGCCCCCCCAGTAGGTGCCCCGCCCCATCCCGTAACGTACATGTTTATTCAGTGCCTTATATTTCGTTAAAACAAATTGTTCAGAAACTTGCGTAGTCTGTCAACCATCAAACAAAAGCGTTCGACGTTAAGAGGGGTGCTCTGAAGTTAATGGGTCGAAATCGAGAGAAGGGCTATGTATGAGTTTGTATTTTCTTACCGCAAATCATTTATAAAAGCTAGTATTTTCTTACCTAAACTTATTTCTAAAATTTTATATTTTTAGCAGTGAAAATAGTGCAAATATAGTAACTATCACAACCACGGCGTGCGTTTTTGGTTGATTTGATCGAAAAGTGAGACAAGTTTAAGGCGTAAGGTCCGATACCTCGATCCCGAGTGTCGACTTTGACGGCTGTATTTCTGCGTCCGATGTTAGTACCTATGCGACCGCGCCTGTGGGGCTGAGGCTAGGACGCTCTGGTACTGGTGCCAGCCATCTATTCAGTTAATCAGGAAAATAATGCATTAGTATGGAAATCGTGCAGATTTTTGGAAATCGCTTCTGTTGTTTGCCACATGCAATATTTGCCAGGTACAACTGAACATTCTCCCCCGAAGACCCCAGTCATTCCCGTATACAATGTTTATTCATATGTTGCACTTCCGGCGATGGCGTCTCCGGGGAGAAGTGGACGGACAAGCCATTACTAGATGGTTGCTTACCAAAAGACCTTTTTGGGAATTGGTTTGGCCGCAATGCTGCTGCCACTTATGTTGGGTCACTGCTTATCTGGAGTCGGAGCTGATGACGTTTTTATTCAGTAATTGCAGATTAAAATATGTAGATGACAGTTAATTTGCTGTGGCGGGCGGGCTTTCTATCGCAGAGAACTTAACTGTCTGCATTTTGTTATTTTATGTTTTCAATTGAAAACCCGGGGTGGTAGGGTGTATTGCTCATGGCCAATTTGCCTTGTGAGCTGGTGTTGGTCCTGCGGGAATGACCCCGTGTTGTCGCCACCATCGACTCGTGAGGTGGTGTTGGGCCGGCGGGACCTCCTCTGTTTGTTCCCACCGCCGGATCGTGAGGTGGTCTTGGGCCGGCGGGACCTCCCCTGTTTGTTCCCACCGCCGGATCGTGAGGTGGTCTTGGGCCGGCGGGACCTCCCCTGTTTGTTCCCCCCGCCGGCTCGTGAGGCGGTGTTGGGCCGGCGGGACCTCCCTTGTTTGTTCCCCACCGCCGGCTTATGAGGTGGTGTTGGGCCGGCGGGACCTCCCCTGTTTGTTCCCCCGCCGCCTTGTGAGGCGGTGTTGGACCGGCGGGAGCTCCCCTGTTTGTTCCTACCGCCGGCTTGTGAGGTGGTGTTGGGCCGGCGAGACCTCCCCTGTTTGTTCCCACCGCCGGCTCTAGGGGTGGTTTTGGGCCATCGGGACCTCCCCTGTTTGTTCCCACCGCCGCCTGGTGAGGTGGTGTTGGGCCTGTGTGACTGGCTCTGCCGCCGATGCGCCACTCCATCGGCATTGTTGTGATGGTTCGGGGCTCGAGGGACCAGCCTCCAATGAGTGGTATCAGCGTGCAATAGCCTGACATAATTACCGAAGGGGGTGTGATCGGGTCCGCTGCGGCATTCAATGGTGGATGCGTAATCGAAGGAATTTATTTTGTAATTCATTGATAGGTTTCGCATTTGCTATCGTGAACTATTTGTATGCTGTGGTTGGCTGTTTCGTGATCGTGTCTTAATCTCGCAGACAATTGGAATGCTGCCTTACGGAGGGAAAGGAGATGATACACTGAGGTTATTTGACCATCGGTTTTATGTCGTACGAAGATCAGGGTCCAATATCTGATTTATTTTGTCTTCATAAGACACGATTGTATAGAAAGCACGTTGTTAGCTGACGTGTCACGCCGTTCTCAGTTCTCATATGTCAGCGGCAGTAGACGAGTCAGTGCAGCGCCTCCGTAACTCAGCTATCACTGTGCTTCTCTCGCAGTCAAGTGGGCGTGGAGCGGCTCACCCTCAACGAGAGCACGGTCAACATCGGCAAGGAGCGGGTGGGACCCAAGGACTTCGAGCTGCGCAAGGTTCTCGGCAAAGGCGGGTACGGCAAGGTGTTTCAGGTGAAGAAGATAGCAGGCAAGCACGCCGGCCGCGTCTTCGCCATGAAGGTGCTGAAGAAAGCCACCATCGTGCGCAACCAGAAGGACACGGCTCACACCAAGGCTGAGCGCAACATCCTGGAGGCGGTGAAGGTAAGTTCCTGCCCAGTGGTTGTGGTGTCGTTTGCTGGATTTGTGTGGGTGTCTTTTACCGCTCTGGATGGTAATCACGAGAGGGGAAGTTCAAATTGAGTTCAGACATTCACCCATGATGTAACTTCAGCCTCTGGAAGTGCCTGATGTTGTTTTGCGAATTGTCGAAAAGTAAACAGTTGCGCACTAATTTGTGTGCTTATTCGTTCGCTTTTGCTCTTCCACTTTTTAAGGATTCATTTGTAGTCTCGCTCTCTCTCGCTCTCTCTCTCGCTCTCTCGCTCTCTCGCTCTCTCGCTCTCTCGCTCTCTCTCTCTCTCTCTCTCTCTCTCTCTCTCTCTCTCTCTCTCTCGTACCACCTTTCAGCCCAAATTTTCGATAATTCCCACCTGACGGAAGACAACCAGCTGTTGTGTAGCGCGCTTCCTGATACAAGCTTTGCAAAGTGCAGGACCGCACCTGTGGTACGTGACATTTGGCACTTGTCGGAGAGCGCCCGCTCACGTGCGGCCGGCCCAGTTTCTCAGTTTCTCAGCTTGCTGCGCATATGCTAAAAGGAACACTCAAACTGATAGGTTTAGCTCTGCGCAGCGGTCGTCCTGTGGCTGTAGTGGAACCGGCTTGCCAATGAGGGCTGGCCGGGTAAAGGATTTCGAGGCTTGGAGACGTTGATGTGATCTACTTTAGGGAACGCAGCGGTGGTGAGGACAAATGTTTGCTTAAATATGTCGCACAGTTGGCGTTACAATAGCGTGCATAGCGCTGCATTCATAGGAGTGGGAGGGGGATTATACGGTCTGAGTTTTCTGCTCAGGTCCTGCGTTGAAAGTATTATGATCACACCTCGTATTCGGTGCAGCCCTATGAAGAGGTGCGCGTCTTTTTAGTGGGGTCCCGGTTTCCGAGAGCCGCGTGAGGTCACAGGGACTTGTTATTATCCGAGATCTAATGTCTGGAATCGGGTAGATGACTGATGGAGCATATTGTGCACGTTGAATATCGTGTTGACCGAGAAATGAATGAGAGGTCTACCATATTGGTGTACCTGATCCTGGTGGACCTGGTGTACCATCTGGACGAGTGCCGCGCACCCTGGTTCAGCTTAACACCCGGCCCAATATCATGGAGAGCTAAGGATGCTGAACCCCATATATTTGTATTTTTCTCGTCATTAGCAGAAGAAAATCCATCAGCTGGAGAGGGAACTTTATACGAATCCATCAATTTTGGACGGTCAATGAAATTTAGGTCTAGAAAGATGTCGGTAGGGCCTTTCAAGCCAAGTGGACAGCGCACTATTCTCGCACAATAAGTAGCTCAATCTAATTAAATGAGCCAACATTGATGTTTCGTATTTCAAGTATCATTAAAGTTCCATATTTGGGCAGGTTTTAATTCATTCATTGGGTGTCTGTCGAACCGAATTAATCCTCGCCCCGCGGGGTGTTTGAACACCCCCCTGGGTTTTTTTCGCCAGCACGAAAAAAACGGCGGCGCGAAGCTCCTCTGTACTTGATACACCTTATCCTTGATCAATTCCGCAACTTTCCTCGATCAATTCTGCAACTTGCCTCAGAATTTTAAGGTTGGGTCATCTCAGGTCAGGTTACTAGTGCAGGCCAAGTTACCCCACCTCCAAAAATGTTTAAGGTGACATAGTAAACAAAAATAGGCGAATCTATCGAATTCAAACGTATATCACAATGGCCCACCGAGTACTACAAGACATATTGGTATTTTTATATCAGTACCTGGGGTCAGATACAGATCATGACCTCTTTATTGAATGCATGGGGAAAACAGGAATTGAGCTGTATTTGTGTGAATACAACTGATAATGCCTTCATGTTCTCCAAATCGTAGTATCCTGGGTTCCTTTCTATGTTTATGTTGCAATCTTAGCCTGTGACCTCTGGGGTCATCTGGTTTTAGGGGTTTTCAGACTTGGGTAACAACTTTGCGAAAATAACAATAAGCGTTTATTTTGATACCATTGTGTTTGGATTGTTATTGCGAGATTGTTTTTCGATACGATTGATATGCATATTCCTTGCTAGATCGATAATGATCTTGACCTGACCTGAGAGGTAGTTTTTTTGTGATGTGACCTAGTATAGTTATTATATACATCATTCGATTCGCCGAGACGAGAGGAAGCGAATTGTCGTAAATAATTATTCTAACTCAACTCTGTCATACGCTAGAACCCAAAAGTCTATTCTAAATGCAACCTTATTTGACCTGTCGTACGTACGGAGCCGAAAAGTGACCGGTGTAGTTTCTTCATGCATTTTTATGGCATATCCACCAACATTCGCGTTTTTGACTATCCGCATAGGAGCCGAGTTCGAGGGGGTGTTTGAAATCTCCCCATCAGGGCGAGGTGGCTCGTAGCCCACTGGGGCGGTTGTTAGTTAATGCGTACCATGGATAAATTGGGCTCTGTTTAAGCCAACTGTGAAGTAAGTTTCTGGCAGTTCTAACATGTTAAAACTAATAATGCGCTGGAAATAGTTCTGCCCTCGCAAATAGACGCGGGGCTAGGATATTCTATTTTTTGATGTCAAAGTGTGGATATCGACGGGACTGGCCAACATAATATTTATGATGCTGCAATACGTGCCTTCATTTTACTCCTCCCGCTCAGAAAACACTAAAATCTATGAAAATTAATGTGATCCATAGCTGCAACCTACCAGTCATGCTTAGAATTCTAACAGGTAAGCTGAGGAGCCAAAGCTGTGACTTGCCTGGGCTCGATTACCTTACCAGTTGGTAGAGTTTTTGTAGAACTTGATTTGTTGACCAAAACTGCAAGAAAACCTTTCTGGCCAGGGTAAAAAGCATTTCCTAGAAATCAAAGCTAAGCACAGGTGAAAAGGTAATACACGCCATGATACTCCATCACATTACCTCACCATAATGTTCCACCACTTAACCGTAACGAGTAGCTTTTACATTCTCAGCTGGACATCACGAAGCCAAAATCATTCCTGCTCCTATTCTGCATCTGAAGACATCCCCTCCCCAGCGCCTTTCCGTCCTTATTCCTCCGACTAAGCATTGATTTCACTGCCCAGCCTCCACTTTCAAACGGTGAGAATATTTGTAGTGAGACACTCCCCAGTCCTATCCCCACGTGGCGGCTGCGTGCTTCCTGCCCTGGCCCGGTTTTTCATTTTGGTGGTGTCCCCCGCCTGGTGTCCCCGAAAGAGATCGAGCACCCGCTGACCCAAGGTGGGGTTGCTCCTCCCATAGGTGAGAATTGCGACCTGTACCAGACGGCACATAGTACCTTCTGGAAAACACCTTCGCGAGAGTCGATGGCGACCGGAGGGCAAGGTCAACAGCCGAAGCAAACCCTGCGTAACTGGAGGTATGACAATTTAAAGAACACTTACAAGATGTATAGCGGCTGAAGCTAAGCACAGGTGAAAAAGGTAATACACGCAAGGTAATACATAGTATGCAACAACCCCAGCCGAAACACAAATGGGAGGAGATCGGAATGAGACAAGGAACATTCCGTTATTTATAGTTACTCGATTTGTAGGCTTTCTTGGTCTTGCAGTCGTTTGAAGCAAGGAGAATGCCCCTAAAAATTATGATTTATCATTTGAGCTTTTCGATAGATTGTCTCACTATTCTGTATTCCAACATCCAGTCAAGCATCATTGCTTCCGTGTGTGCGCCCCTACACTTCAACATTTTCAGTTCTTGTCGGTTTACCATCAAGGGTAATTCCGACCCTAAAACACACCGGAAGTTGTACGGCACCAGCGTGACTTTTCCCACACTTTGGACGGGCCACAAGTTCCTTCTGCGATCACGTATATACCATCAGGGTAATCGGAACAAACGGCAAAATACGATTGGAACAGCGTGGGACCTTCATCAACTGTAACGATAACACGAACTGGGCGATAACACAAACCCAGCGCGAGGCTGAGGAGCTATCTGATGCAACCCACTTCAGATTTGCATTGCCGTGGTCCGACATCTGAGCTGTCGCGCTCTGGGGCGCTTCACTTACAGCGCTATAACAACTGTCGGGGGCACGGGGATATGCTGTTGCTACGGCAGTCGGCTTCACCGGAGGCTTAAACAGCACTCCCAAGAACAGCCAGCTCATTTATTCCCGTCCACGGCTGCAGCTTCCCGCTAAGCGCTAGTCAAGCTGGAATAAGGCACCCGTGATTCCCGCGACCACCGGGGCTGAGCGTACCTCCGCTAGGTGCCACCTATGGAAATACATATGGCAGTGTTTTGCCGTGCTTTCCCGATTGCTGGATTTCTTTGATGCTTCACCTGGGGATGGGTGGTTTAGTGAGTGGCCTCCATGTCTCGTGAGCCACAGGTCCCGGGTTCAAGTTCGGGCAGAGCCTCTAAATAAGCTGAGCAGATTCCCTCAAATCCCTCCCACTAAGATGGGGATGGTGACGCCCAGTGGTGGATTCAGGGATTCGGATTTTCGTGGATTCAGTGGTGGTTCAGGGAGAAAGAAGGCATTCCCCCTGAAACGGAAAAGCTCGGGCACAACTATGTTTCTGTCCCCCAAAAAAAAACTGCTCCTTTTTACCCCGACTCCTTGTTAGTTGATATGCAAGGTTTTGGTGCTTCAGCTCTCAACTCCAAACAGAACCAGTCAACTTCAGGGAGCGTAAACATTGGGCCTGGGATAGCAAAACAAGTATCTTGTGGTCACATTTTTGACCCTGCGAGATTTTTTGCTTATCGACTTTGGCTTGTTTTTTTCTTTTTGCTTGTCGACTCTGGCTTTGCCGTACATTTAAAGACCATGGGTTTAGCCCCAAAACTTATAGTCAAACCCGAACATTATTGATGATTTACCGAACTCTTTGCTCAGATATGTAAGAAATTAGGCCGGCTGAGACTTCAGTGAATCCGGCAAATAATAGTATGGGCATTAAAATTATTCAGTTAGAATTACCTATTTGTATCAGCTTTTTCACACTATGAAGGACCCGGGCGGGTATTCTGCCTATGTCTTTCCGATTCTCATAACTTCCTCCCAACAGGATGAGAGTTGGGTACACCATATGATCTCAGAGGTCGAAGTGTCGCAAAGCCCCCAAAGTTGCGTTTACATTATGAAGGACTGTCAATATCTCTACAAAAAAAAACTGTAGGATCCCCACATCCATGAAAATGTAGAGCGATCTTTTCATATTGGTGTCTGCCTAAACTACCTGTGAATTTCGTTAGCTGGCATGAGCCAAATCATGTATGGACCAAATCAAATCAGATCAAATATGCTAGATTTAGGTTGATCTCATGTTATCCGACAGATGGCTTTATTCGGAAGAAGGCATATATTCTTCCGTAGGGGGGGGCGATAGCTCCCAATTGGGCCTCATTCCACCACATTTAACAATTTGGCCTCATCTGGTAGAAGTCTTGGAAGGCACCCATTAACAAATTATGGGCGACATCGCTCCCAAAGTCAGTCCCTGCCCGGTGCAGCGGGTACTGGGCCACCACGTGGTGGCGGGGCTGGGTACAGCGCCTGTTCCCACCGCGACGGCGGCGGCGGCGGCACGCGCCAGCTGTCCGGGTACGCCGCAGTGTATACAGAGCCGGCATTCCAGCCGAGCCGGGCGCCGGCCGCGTCTCAGCGACTTTTGACTGGCACGGCTGCCAGCGGAGCCAGCGCCGAGCTGACCAGTGGCAGCGCCTGTTGACAAACGCCTGGTATCTGTAGGTTAGCGGGCACGGAGCGCGGCTGCCTGCTGTGTGACGTTACGGCATTTGCTGCCGCGCTCTATCTGTACAATCAACTTGGGCTGTGAAGAGCTTGTCGTCTGCTGAGGTCATTCTGCGCATATATCTGAAGCTATTCTGACCACTCACGTTGAGGACGCCTTCTTTGATATGCGTCACTTGACTCAGACGATTCAAGCACGAGGCGATAGCTTAGGCATTCGGCCTCGCCTCACACCGATGCGACGTCGAAAAGCCACATGACGACGTATGAAAAACGAGAACATTTATTTCATCAAATGATTAAAAAAGACAGCTCGGTCGGACCCGGCCGTAACCAGGCCCCTCGCGTCCAGATTCCTACTGCTTTACCTTGGCGTCCCTGAGTTTGACTGTTGTCGCCGCTCCGTTCTGCCGCGCGCAGCTGACCCTGTTGGGCTGACCCGAGCACAGACGATGCCGGTAGCTTTTTGGCTGGGGAGGGCTTCGGAAAACTGTTCGAAATCTGGCCGAAATTGAATGTTTTGCTCTCGAATTCATGCGTGTGCTTATGAATTTATTTAGTTTGCTTCTTGTCGCCTTGTTTCAATTGCCTGCTTCATACCTTTGTATATTTTGGGGCATTTCAATCACTATGTTCCCCGGATCTTTCTCGTAACGCGTCAAAAGAATCACATTTTGGCTATCAAAAACTCAAGCATCAACTCCCTTTTTTGCAAGGATTGCCTGTTGAGAGATTTCGAAAGGCACCGAGTTCAAAGCTTTTAGCTTGATGAGCAAGAAAAAGAAAGATTGAAAGTCTAAAATATCCTGCTTCCAAAATTGGTTTCCAATTTAGATTCAGCTACATTGGTATGGGCGTGTGGGAAATAGGGGCTATCACCCCACAAAGTTTGAAAGCGCTATGATCAATTTTCAGGCCGGACAGACGGCACACAGAGAGACAGACCAACAGCTGATTTTCACCACGACGGACCAGTGAAGTGGCCAGTATACTGTTCTGAAACATATTGATTGAACCACGTTCGAAGCTTACAGAAAGATACACTGTGAAGGACTTCCGTGCTTGTTTATGCAGAATATGCTACTGCTATTGTTCATAAATGCTGAAGCTGTTTGGTCTGGATATACCGCCAACAGGATTGGAGGTAGCGCCGTAACATTTAAGGCGTGGAGAAAAGTGAATTTGTGTGATGTAGATGATTTCGCCGGAAATTCTGCCAGGATTGCCTCTGGGCCACTTTGCCGAGTGTCTGCGGGCCGCTGCTCTGCACTCGTCGATCGCGTCCATCGAAATCGAATCAAGACACCTCGTTTTCGTCTGGACGCCACCCGGATCCTCTCCAGTTCTCTGGGTATAGCGCACGGGCGGATCTAGGGGGCGGGTGCCCCCACCCTTCCCGCCATCCAGCGCTCGGTGCCGCCACAAGGCACTCTTTCGCCGCCTGAAATCAATCCGCCCGATGCCCCTGTAATCGCGTTTCTCCTTCTACCAGGATGCAAATAGTGGTGCTTGGATAATTCGCTCTTGGGGCACCCGCTCCTGATATGTTGCACCCTGGGAAATGGCCGCCCCCCCTGAAGGAGGGAGTCCTGGATGCATCTCTGTTGTAACGGTTCCGGAGCTTTACACGTGTCCAACCTCATTAAGGGCGCTGGAGTCGAACTGCCTCCAATGCCAACACATTTCAGCAGCCATTAGCGAATTCAGAACCGAACTCCAAGCTTCATGTTTGCAGCTGATGGCTCTGGTGCTGCTCGTCGCACAGATTGCTCGCCAGAAAGTGAGAAAATCAGCGACACAGCTGATTTCTCACCACATGCGGACGCTTTTGTCTGGCGCTTCTGCGGCCCCACGCATCATCAGATTCCTACCGAACAACTGGTGAGCTCCCTGGAAGCACGTGCTGCGTCTACTCTGGCGGCGGGCCGGCCATCAGCAGCGTCTCAGCCCGCCACGCCGACCGGAAGGGACCCTAAGTGGCGTGCTCCGGCCGTGCGGGCCCGCCACGCTGGCTGATTGGACCGCCTCGCACCGACCCCGCCTGTCGCAAAATAATGACACGCCCCCAGCCGGACAGGCGCCGCAGCTGGCTCCCGCACGGTGTGATCCTGACCCGGACCTCTCTCCGGGTACTTGTGGCCTGACCCGGACCTCTCTCTGGGTACTTGTGGCCTGACCCGGACCTCTCTCCGGGTACTTGTGGCCTGACCCGGACCTCTCTCCGGGTACTTGTGGCTTGACCTGGACCTCTCTCCGGGCACTTGTGGCCTGACCTGGACCTCTCTCCGGGTACTTGTGGCCTGACCCGGACCTCTCTCCGGGTACTTGTGGCCTGACCCGGACCTCTCTCCGGGTACTTGTGGCCCGGCCTGGACCTCTCTTCGGGTACTTGTGACCCGGACCTCTCTGGTACTTCTGGCCCGGACCTCTCTCCGGGTACTTATGGCTTGGCCTCTCTCGGGGTACTTGTGGCCTGGCCTAGACCTCTCTCCAGGTACTTGTGGCTTGGCCTCTCTCCGGGTACTTGTGGCTTGGCATCTCTCCAGGTTCTTGGGTCGGGTACTTGTGGTCTGGCCCGGACCTCTCTCCGGGTACTTGTGGCTTGGCCTGGACCTCTCCCCGGGCACTTGTGGCTTGGCCTGGACCTCTCTCCGGGTACTTGTGGCCCAGACCTCTCCGTACTTTGGCCCGGCCTGACTCTCTTCGGGTACTTGTGGCCTGGCCTGAACCTTTCTCCGGGTACTTGTGGCCTGGACCTCTCTCCGGGTACTTGTGGCCTGACCCGGACCTCTCCTGGTACTTGTGGCCTGGCTGAGACTTCTCTCCGGGTACTTGTGTCGCGTTTTTGCCGGCGCTGGGTTTGTGTGAGTAATGAGGGGGATTGACAGGGACGGCCGCAGGATATGGCAGCCACGGATGTTTTTGCCCCGCCTGGTCCGGCGCTGTGCTACTTTCGTCCAAGTCCAAGGTCCGGCTCTGTGCTACCTTCTCCGAAGCCCGACCCCAGTCCATTTCTTAGTGAACTCTCAATGGAACCAATTCGTTGCTCTTATTAGAAATGTGCAACCCGTTTCAGTTTGGCGGCAGACGACTGGGCCTTGTGTAAGCATGGCGCTCAGTCTTAGTTAAAGCTCACATGGGTAAGATAGAGTTACACGCCAGACCGCTGAGCATGCGGACTGCCCGATCTGGTAATCAGTGACCCGAGTCGGCCAGTGCTGCTGCTCTAATCTGTATTAGTCGCTAATGTTGCCTGTCCGATTTATTTTCTGGCTGGGAGTTCAGGCGGTTGGTTTTGTTCCGAGACGGAGCCTGCTCACAGATTACACACCGTGTTCAATAATATTACCAGAAGTTTGGAAACACTCAGTGTGGTCGCGCTACTGCGCCCATCCAGCTGCCTCACATTCTTTCAGAACCAGGGGCGCCGCCACATTAATGACGATTGGCCCAAAAATGTGGGGGGACATCCCCCTAGTTGGCCAAGAGGGGGGACGCGTCCCCCCGTCCCCCCGCTTTCGGTGCCCATGTTCAGAACCCGATCAGCTTGTTCACGATAGCTTTTTGGCAGACCTATCTATTGCAGCGTTCCCGTTGAAGAAGGAAGTGGTATGATAGTATCTTTTTTCAGATAAACCTCTTGGGTGTTGAATTTTTCTGAAAGCCTTATACCCCGCACTTAGGCTATGGAAGTCTTATCATCTCTTCGTTTTTGAGTCCAGCTTTTACCGTACGTATCATGAGTGGGATCCAATGTGTTTGAGGGGTCCAGTGTGTTTGCGGGATCCAATGCGTTTGGCGTGGTTCCGGGCTGATCACACTTGCCGCACGTCAGATTCAAATGGAGGTATTGTCCATCCATACATGTATTTGCGACAAAACACACGGACAAAACACTACAACAATAAAAAACGAACAATACAATGGGTGTGCACCCTAAAATCCTAACGCCGGCCGGCATGATTACGCTAAGCAATATTATAAAATGCATGACTAACTGTACAAAACAGCGGAACAATATAGCGCACATAACCGCCGGGCCGGAGCCCGGCCGCAGAGAAGGCCGCCACACGGCGACCGGATTGTGTTATTGTACTATCTATAGTACAATATAGGTGTATTACATACCCATAGGTATGTAATACATCGATGCACTATGAGAAAATTAGATGAAATAACCCCGAACAAGTGTGCTTGGAAAACGTGTAAAAGTTGTGAACTCATACCAGCACACCCACAGCCTGTTTACAGAACTTAGTAATGCCACCCAGATCGGGGAGTCCGTATTGTGCCCGTCTCCTTGTGGGGAGAGAAGTAGTTTATTTTTAGACAGATGGGGGACGTCCTGACACCACTCGCATGCACCGTACACTGATTGTTACGGACCGGGTCTCGGCGGTACCGACATCACGCAGCCTCAGCTGGTGGGGGCCTGCTGCCAGTGGGCGTCCAAGTGGGTCACTGCTCCACGCAGTCAAGGTCAGCCACCCGCTGCGGCCCCGCTGGGATGAGGGCTCGCGGCCGGCGGCGGCGGCGTGCCGCCGGGGACGGTAACTGTCACGCAGGCCAGCTGCTAGCGCTCACCGGCTCGTTAGTGTCCAGATACATGATGGACTGGGAACATGTGTGCCGTCTATCCGGCTCAGCTTGTCACTGTCCGGAGTTCCTCCTGGATACTTTAAAGAGGAATCAAATGGTAAACTGTTCGCAGACATATGCCATGCATGCGAACCGTGGCGAATTCGAGAGAGGTCGTGCGATCGGTTCATTGGCCATGATATATGAACGCAGTGTTTAGTCTACATTTCAGTGAATGTTGATGCAATTTGAAAGATGACCGTCGTTACTAAGCTTTGAAGAAGTAATCGTGATAAATCGGGCCCATGATCTGCTTGGATATCGTGAGATCCTCTTGCCAAACAATTATACGTAGACGGCATGTCTCTGAAAACGAACGGCCATGCTCAGCAAACTACCACTCTCTAAATACGCAGTAGAAATAGCCAGTCATAGACACTTTAGCAAGGCTGAAAACCAGACCTCGGTAAAAACCCTCATGCCAAGGCGCCGTGCTCCCGAGCATAAACATACAACTTCGCGGCGCTAGGATCTCCACCCGATTACACCGCGCTGCCCCCCCGCCCGGTGGACGCCTCCGTGGTCCCGGGTACGAAGTTGCAGTACCGACAACGGTGACGCCCCTGCTATGCTGTGTGCACTGGGCACCCTGCGATATGGCTGAAAACTAAACTCATGCCAAGCTGCATTATCGTAAGTGTCCTCAAGTGAGTGACCTTGACAAAGGAGTATGGTGGACATTAGTATGCCTGGGGAAATAGAAAATGTACAGATCATTGAAAAGTAACTGAGCTTTTAAAATGCTTGGTAGAAGTTTTTCCAAAATATGTTTTAAAGAAACAATATTGGGAAATTTTCCTCGAAATCGCCACAAAGTGAGTGGAAAATTCTAACCTCTAGGTATGGGAGAAAACTTTCTTAGAATATATTCTTATATTTATGGTGAATTTAATATGTTCTTGATAATATATTCTTCTGTAATATATTGTTTATTTATGTGTTGTCGTGAAGTTTTTCTTTCGTTGTCTACCTCAATATGTTTTCTGTTTGATCTCGTCCTTGTGAGCATGATCTGGAAGCGAGAAGAAAAGAATAGAAAAAGAAAGGACAAGAAAAAGACTCATTGCAGCAATTGATTTTCGATTCGATCCGAAATTCGACGTTGAAATGCCGCAATGAGTGGGCCGCGAATCAGATCTGGCTGCGTTAGGATATTTACCCTATAATCTGGCTTCTAGGACGCTGATTATCAGATAGTGCTCGATAATGTGTCCCTCGTTAGTCGTTTAGATTCCTCTCCGAAAATTAGCGTGGAGAAACGCGACGTTTAGTTGAATACTCGTCATGTTTCTTTTTATGCTGCGTGGCTCCCGTCTGTTATTCGTTTCCTTTTTGTTTCAGTCCAGCCTTTCGTTTCACTGTTCAACACAAATCCCAGGTCCAGTGTGATTTGAGCCGTCGGCGTCCGTAATAAACGGCTGTCTGCCATTTCAGGCATATGGGACGTTGGGCCCCGTGTGCCTTTTATTTCATGCTTCAGACTGTGGGTGTCCGCCGGAGGCGTGGCGCCGGAACATGGTGACAAGGGCGGATCCAGGCCTGTGACTTTTGGGTGGCAGGACAGAACACGAATTGTTCTCAAGAAACGACTTGGCTCGGGGGAAGGATGTTTGTAGTTCGATACTGTCTCTGGCCTTGTCACAGACCGATAATTCCTGGCCTTCTTTGATGCCGAATTGTTCTTCTGCCTTTGCTCTGGGCTTGACTCCCAGTGGGACTGGGGTTACTAGGAGTCTACCACAGGTTCTTCACCGCCACACTGCGAGAAGCAATCGTACATACACGGTGTCCATTGCTCCTTGGGGTTAAAAGGCTGCGGTTTCCGGGGGCACAGGAGCGACCTTCAGTTGGGGATGGGGGGAGGGCAGAGCTCGTGGCCCCTGGCTGGGCCAGGATGTCCGGCCTTTGCTTGTGATCATTTGCATTTCTGCCAGATTGGGGCGGAACAGGGATAGGCAAACGTTGACGACATGCTGAAGGGCTGGGGCGGAGCAGGGATAGGCAAACGTTGACGACATGCTAAAGGCGCTGGGTTTAAAGGGAATGTGGCACCTTTATAACGTGATTTTAAGGAACAACACCACAGAGAGACAAGAATTCGTCACCAGAAAAAATATATCCAGCAGTTTTAATCGTTTAAAATTCCTTCAAGACTGTAGCATTGAACAAGTTCTACCAAAATCAGCTCCTCAACAGCTTAAAAGCAAAGATCATCCCTTCGAAACGCGTTCATCTGGCTGCTGTGTTTGTTTAAGTGATATAACTGTCAACCAGTGCTCTACAGTCTGACATGGACCTCGAAACCAACACCACAGAGAGACAAGAATTCGTCATCAGAAAAGGATCCCGCAGTTTCAATTGTTTACAATGCGTTTGAGATAGCCAAGTTGTAAAGCATGCCGGAAACCCCTGTACTCTATATATTATTTGTCTTGAAACTCAAAATTTCCGTAGAGAAAAGCGAAAAACTACCTGAGATATACCCTACATGTGCCCTTGGCAGCAGGCCACAGCTGTTAGCTGTTGGTGTGACGACATATGCTGACGTCACGGTGAGAATCAGTCAATCGAAGCCCTTGAAGCCTTTTGAATATGGTAGTGGTTGCCAGATCATGACATCATCCACAGGCAGACATTTCTTTCTTTCCCTAGAGGAGCATTTAAGAATAAAGATATTGAGCTTATTGTACATTTTTCAAGAAATCATGGACGCTTCCATAATGTTCGGCAAAAAGTTCCCTTAATTAGGTACACTAAATTTCACGATTCGACCAAGGTGCCACATTCCCTTTAAAGGCGCCCTAAAGTTAACGTTTAAAGGGAATGTGGCACCTTGGTCCCAAGACACCTTTACGTAAAGGTACGTTCAAGAGGGATTCCTCTACGCCCGAGTGACGTCACACGGGCCTGGAGGAATTCCTTCACCATTGAGCCGTGTGTTAAAGGGAGTTACGCGAAAAATTATTATTGTGGTTTCTGCTATTCGAAAATCTTGATAACAAAACTATCAATTATTTTTGTATCTTCGGAAAATTTTGGGAGGCCACTCACTTATTATTGAAATAGGTTAACAGTTTCGATAAAATGCCCATCACTTACCCATGCCCATACCCATACTTACTTTTCGAAAACTATTTAAGTTAAAAGTATGTTTTTATAATACAAATGTCTGTTCTCCTGTATTTGTATTTGAATTAATTTTAAAAGGTTTTAAAACTACAAATGAATTAGTTTGCCCTAAAACGGAAAAACATAATTACTCAGTCTTCGCGTTTGTACCGCGGGTCTTGAGTCATTTTCTGCTTCGCCCCAGGATGACAAAACTTTTGCGTCAGATGGTCCGTGACCCCGGTTTGAGAATTCCTGGTTTGATTGGTTAATTGTGATTTCTTTAAGCCCTATATTTCTGTTTCAAAGAGTTTTGGAATGTTGTTTTTCTAAGTAATTTTTTCTGTAGTAGTCCAAGTTCTACATCACTATTTAGGATAGATATGACATAATTCTTGAGAAATTGATAGCCTTAGCGTGTGTACGTCATATACATGGATATGGGTGTACCGGTAAAGTCGTCTAGAATGTTGACTTTGAGCAATTTTAGGTATTTGAGCCGAATTCGCAAAAATGAGAATAGGACTTCTGAAACAACTTGTAACCTTTGATATAGCCAATAAAATTTTTTTGTACCTTTAAACTGCTGCTAATGACACTTCCCGGTTACGAATTTGTGAGAATACACGGTAATCAAGTTTATCCCAAATGCAATGGATAAACATTTTATTTTCGATTCTTGGCCTCTTTTTGCAAAAGTTTGGGTATTTAATCATTTAATTTCCCCATGTTATATGCTACGAGGTGTGACGTCACATCCGGTGGTCTGCGCTTGCTGTTGGAGGGGGCTGCCTTGGTCCAATCCAGGAATTTAGTGTAATTAGGGGTATTTTTAACCGAAAATCATGAAAATGTCCATTGTTTCTATGAAAAATGTACAATGAACTCAATATTTTGATTTCTAAAATGCTCCTCAAGGGTGACAAATAAACCTCTGTCTGTGGATGACATCATGATCTGGAAACTTTTGCCATATTCAATAGGCTTCAAGGGCTTAAATTGGCTGATTACTCACCGTGACGTCAGCGTTGTCGTCACACCAATAGCTGACAACTGTGGCCGCATGGCAAGGGTACATGTGGGGTACATTTGAGGTAGGTTTTTAGCTTTTCTCCACGGAAATTGTGAGTTTCAAGACAAATGATATATTGAGTACCGGGTTTTCCGGCATGCTTTACAACTTGGCTATCTCAGTTAAAATCACGTTATTAAGGTGCCACCTTCCCTGTAGAGGTGGTACAAACAGAAGCGCTCTCCCGATAGTGGGTATGTGTACTTTTGGCTGTAGATTTCCGTTCGGATATGGAGCGATCCCGCCCCTGTCGGCCGCTCCTCCCCGCCCCTCCCCTCCGACACAGTCCTAGATTCGGTACTTTACTTTTACCATGACCCCCACCGCCGCTTCAATGAGAAACCGACAACCGACTAGGGGTAAGCGAATTTCAAGACGCCTAAAATCCGCTTTGAGGGCCCAGGTAATCTATTAATGATTCTTCCTCTTCTGTAACGAAGCTCTAGATTCGCCACTGCTGTTTCCTCTTCACAAGCTCAGTGGACCATCGCTACTAGTTTAAAAGACCCGGTCACCAGTTGCATTCATAATGCTGCTATGCCTTGGGACTCTCACCTTGTCTTCGGAGGAAATTACTCCGAAGGCTTGTTCTAACGGCAAATTGAAATGAATGGATCATATTCGGGAGAGCCGTGTGTCCACGGTCACAAAGTTATAGTGGGCAGCCGTCCCCCGGATCCCGTGTGTATGGGACGCCGGTGCTGCTGACTGTTGTGTTTCCGTCCGCGGGGTCGCCGGGCTCGTTCGCCGCGTGACTGGCGTCGCTGCGCGCTCCATTCATCGGGTTTGAAGCTGACTCGGCTGCGTGCAGTGTGTACGCGCTGGCCCGGCCTCCCACAGCTCGGCTGGAGGGGGGGCTACTCTTGGCACGCTTCCTAGCACGCGCCGGCACTCGAGGTGTGGTGCTGCATAGCCACGTCCACGTTGGGAAGGGGGAGGGGGATGGCTGGCGTTACGGACGATTTCTCAAACCTAGTAAGGCCAGGAGGATGGTGGGAGAAGAGCAGAGCTGGCACGGTCAAACTCGTAATGGGAAAAAGCCCTGTCTTGACACGATCTCGCGAGATAGCGCTAGAGCATCAGGGTTCGCAACATATTGAGCCCGATGCAAGTTGAGCGCTAAGCAGACTTGAGTCTTAGCCGCGGCGAGCGCCACACGCACGGGGCCAGACGGGATGTGTACGGGACTGGCGCTGCTGAATCTCACTTCTGGTTCTCTCCACCTCTTCTGGTATTGCTCGTCTTAAGACTGCACAAAGAGTGGTGTGCGCGTCGTTGGGTTTACCATACACGCAACAACGCTTTACGTTTTGTGAGTAGATATCTTTAAGTCCGTGGCGATGCAATATTATACCGTGAATAAGGTGGCTCGTCAACTTTCCACTCTCTATCTGCGCGCGAACACTGTGTAATTTGCACGATTTTACATTTGGATAGTGAGTGAAGGCTCCAGTGTCGCTTTGGGGCTTTCCATCGGACGGCTTCCCCCTCGCTGAGTTTTACGTGGGATTTGTAAGGCTTTCTTGAATGAGAGATGCGGTCCATTCGCCTATTCTGTACACATCGTAAACCCTCCTGCAATGACATCACGACTACCTAACCATTGATTCACATCTTCCTTGTGATTCCTTCACATCCATCGCCTCAGCTGACAACTCGTTCTCTCGGCCCGAGCTCCCTCACCACATGGGATGCAGTGTTAGCGGTGTCTGTGGCGTCACGTCTCTGTGACAAGTGCGTTCTTGTTTGCTAGACAACCGTCCGTGTTTCGGCAGCATCCGTTCATCGTGGACCTGATCTACGCGTTCCAAACGGGCGGCAAGCTGTACCTGATCCTGGAGTACCTCTCCGGGGGTGAGCTGTTCATGCATCTGGAGCGGGAGGGTATCTTCATGGAGGACACGGCCAGCTTCTACCTCAGCGAGATCATCCTGGCGCTGGAGCACCTGCACCTACAGGGCATCATCTACAGGTACGGCCCCGCCCAGGTGGCGCACAGGACTGGGATGTCGACTGGCTACAGACCTCCGGCTGATGGTCGGGAAGTCGACGCCGTTGAACTTGATGGAGACAGTTTTGGGTCGTGGTAAAACGTAAGGAATTTTAGTTACAGCTGAAAAAACTGCATGGATAATTGTTGCAAAGATCTTAGATTGGATTAATTATTTGTTCTGCTGTTCGTTTTTTGTGCAATTCGGAACGATCTTTAAAGAGACAACTATCGTTGGATGGATTCGTGGTTGGTTGTTGGATCTTGCGACGCACCAGTTGGCTGCTGAAGACAGGTGACGCCGCCACCTCCCACCGTGTAATGGGGATTTGGGGCACCAGGGCAGCTACACCAATCGCCCACTCTGAGTCGCCCAGTGACGCATGGCTGTATGATCTTAACACAGCTGTGCCAGTGTTACTAAGCAATTGCAGAGCGTCCTTGTGATTGATACCGGGGTCACACAATACGTCTTTTTCATGGAGCCCACCGGGACTTCAACCCGGGACCCGGGCTCAGAAGGCGAACGTGCTATCGTAGTCAATTATCCGCACTGAATTAAGAAAGAAAATATATATTGTTTTGCTGAAAAATAAACCAGCAGCTTCTACCAGATATAAATTGACTTCCAACATATCTGCAAATCGTTTTAGTACTTATTTTGCGGGATTACAGTTCTGTTTTCAAGCTACCGAAGGGTTGGGTTATTTCAAGTTCTGCTTCTCTGACCAGGCAGCCTTGTTTTATTCCCAATAGTTTGCTTTGAGGAGGCGAGCAGGGCAGTCAATTTTTCACCGAGCCTTGCTAAGGTTGATGTTTAGAGGCCCTCGTGTCCGTATGGAAATGAATTCACATCTCCGGAACCAATCTCCTCCCATTCTATCAAACATATATTTTCTTGTTCCGCCACTATCTGTCTTCCCAGATCCGTTAGAAAAGGAATCAACCATAGTCTCTTAACTCTTGGAAAGTCTTAGAGCTTCTCTAGTTTCCACATTCTGAAATCATACGCGGATCCAGGGGGCAAGGGGAGATTCCCTCGCCTCCCCGATGAATCCTCAGCTCCCCATGAAATGGTCGCGGCGCCCCTCCCCTCTGAAAGGTCGTTGGTGCTTCACCCCCCCTCCCAGGATGCCAGTACCGGTGCCCCTGCGATAGGATGTGGCGCTCACCCGATAGGTTTTCCGCCCAAAGTGGTGTCCCTGGGTCCGGATGGCGTCCCCCGACCATGTGCCCCCATCGGAAATCTGGGATTCACCTATGCCCGTAATGTATCACTAGAACGAGAAAATGTGCTAAGCCAGATCTGAAGATTTTTACTTTGTGTCTCAAAAAGTGCAGGCTTTCCGGAACGGAGAAGTTCACTTTTCGGTTTGGTTTTGTACGTTAGTGGTTTGTGGCAGGAATGTTTTGATAGAATCTGGTTGAGATTTCATTATCAAATCTTATGGGATATTATTATTTTAGACTAGCATTGAAAAGCGAATGAAAATACTGCTTCTACTTCCAAGCACACATCCTATTCTGTTTCTTGTCACTGAGTTTGATTTTTGTAGTCCTAATTACCAAAACAAAGCCAGGCTTCAGCGTGGTCTAGCACATGTCTGCCTTAAAAGCCTCGTTCCTGCCCTCGGGTGCTGAGCTGTTGAGCCAGGAGGTTGGAGAATCTCACGCCTCATCACATAATTACCTGCAAAGTCATCATTATAGATAGGGTTTCCCTAAAGTCCTAATGACGGTGCTGCTCATTTATTGGGCTCTCAAATTTACGGCCGGTCGTCCTGGAACAAGAACACTGCCTAACGATACTAGGATATGCTGTACTCATCCACTTATCCATGGTTACAGAGTGGCCGTATGGAACGCTGCCCAGCAGGGTTTAAAACAACTTGATTCAGGCGTTGGAAGTGGTAGTCACTCAAAACAAGGTTGCGGAGTCGATCGAGTATACCAAATCGAGCATGGGCGAAACGAGTAAAAGTTGCCACTTTAAAGCTAAGTTTGGATCTGAAGAGAGCGATCTAACATCAGCGAAGCGAAGTCCGGGCAAAGTTTGATTTTGGTTGGTTATCTAGCAGAAATTGTGCCCTGAGTCGGTGTAGGCATCGGCTCTGGATCGACTCCGACTCCGGGTTTCGTGTTAGTCCTCTCCTCCAGCTTGTGACGTACATATCCAAGCATTTAATCCTGGGCTGCAAGTCTTCCGAAGAATACCTCTGTTGGGTCGAGAAAATAACGCCGGGAGTATCTTCCAGGTATATCACCTGGTGTCGGCCCCGGAGTTAGCAACCGACTCCGCTGCACTGGCTCAAAATATTTCAATTATGAGAAGCCGGCTGTGCTCATAACTTCATCGTGTATAAAATCGAATTAACAGCCTCTGCTCTGTTATCCGACATTCATAACTGGTCGGAGCCATGCTCATGGGGACTAGAACTGCGGAAAACTAAATCCAAAGTTGTTTCCCTACTGGGCTTTCAGTTTATTCGTTGGGAGTGCTGTGAGATCCGGCGCACCGTTCTCTGGTCCCTCAGGCTCCCATGCATCGGTGAACAAGGCTGGTACGTAACTGCCCGTTACGTAATTTCGTCATGTCGCTGAGAGGGGAGAGAGAGAGGCGAGCTTGCATGTCCAGATTTAGAGCACTTACCCAGAATCCCACTAATGAATGTCGAGAGTTTCTCTTGAGCCTGACCCAGTGATCTGTACCCGTAACCACGCCGTAGAAATGTGGCTGAATAACATTGGGGCAATAGAATGATCGAAGAGATTACCGAGTAAACGAACGATGTTGCTGCATGATTAATGTTTCCTTCGGTGTGTTTGGAAATTTGGAGAGGGCTCAGTATGCGTGGTCTGGCTTTGAAGGGGCTCTCAGGAGAGTCAGAGAAAGGAGTTGTTATTTCTCGCTTTGACCTTTGGTCGTTTTTTCTGTTTTTTCTTGTTGCAATTTCGCTTTTCTTACCAACATATACATCAAACATCTGCAAGGCTCATCTTTGAAATAACTATTTCTGGACATCAGTAGGTGTGAAATACGAGGCCATCTCCCACTTGAAATTCAAATGTTTAAGAATGGCGAATAGTGGGACTTTCACTTTCCCAAGGCTCAAAAAATAGCGGAACTACCGGAAGCGATACGATAATGTTCCATCCAACATTTTATCCAACACGCAAAACGTGCATCAAACTTTCCCCTGCACTCCGGCGTTCCGAATGCAATAAGTTGGGTATGGTGCATCCTTGAGCTAAGGTCGGTGCCCAGTGCTGCGTATTCGACAGTTGTGAGGACCACTATCGCCTGCGCTGGGCGTGCCCACCGACGAGTCGAGCACACTTGAAAGTGTGAGGGTACGTTCCGACTGGCCAGCCGTGCATCTGAATGACTTCTGTTTCAGGTACTCCTGTGTACATCGATGTGGCTCGGGTGCTGCCATGTTGCTGGGCTCCAATTTATCTATTTAATAAGACATGTGTGTTTCGATATAACTGAATATTGTCATGTTGCTCATTCAGGCCATGATTTCTGCTCCAGGACTGGCTACGTTAGGTAATAAACGCTTTATGTGGGATTACTCCACCTATGTCCCTCCGATTACATGCTGAAAATCTCACACGAGTTGCAGGACAGTGGAGGTTAATGATGAGACGATTAGTGCGGTCAAAAGGTAAATTTATTCGTTCTCCATCCCACTAAAAGTGCTGAAATTAGATATCAAAGACGATTACCTTGAAAATGGTGATATTTGGAGCAATATAAGCTTATCTGTCCGGATAGTTTCTGAGAGGTTTGATCTACGAGTTTCCTCACGTGATAACTTTACTTCGCATGCTTTACAGTTTATTATTATTATTATGCGCAGTGGTCTCTCATCACGTGCGCCCATTAAGGCGAGCCGGTATGCTATGTACTATGTAGTGAATTTATACATGTGTAGGCCAAGACAGTTGATGAGTCTCTAAACACTTGGATTTGAAATCGTAAGCGAAGACTGGACGCAATTGCCGTGTAAAATGCTTCAGTGTTTGATCGGTGGGAGGTGACCATTTTTCGATAACGGAACTCTTCATTCGAGGTCGCCGTGAAACGGAGTTCTCGGATGTAGCACGTGGCTTCTGTAAGTGGCATCCGAACCTCTTCACTTACTGTTGAGTGGCACTGTCATTCCAGAGAACGATCAGCTTATGTGTCCCGCAGTTGTCTTTAGAGACGGTGCTTTTAGTTTCTTTTTTTCGGGAATTTGAGCTCACTCCTATTTTTCAGTTGAGCTCTCTTCCGATGACCTACAATGCGAAATCTGCCACTTTTGTTTCATTATCATTGTTGGGATTTAGCAGCTCGCTGGCTTGTAGAGTTATATCAATATAGCGCCCACCCGGTTTTTTGCTCCAGCAGTTTTCCCATTGTCGTTGTCTTTTTGAGAATGCCAAGGTCCTGGGCTGGGATATATGAGACCAACGATAACCTAATGTTGTTAGGAATGTCTGCCTGTGATGAGGCGCGTCTGCATGTCCTAGCTCTGATGTGGGTTTCCGAGAGGTCTGGGAGCGCGCTCGCTGCAGACGGAGTCGCCGGCTGACCTTTCTAACGCCGCGGCTGTCTGGCGCGCCGAGTCTCTCCAGGGAAGCCAGGGCGCGTGGCCCGCATCTGGATCGCTTCACACCGCGCGCACGTCTGTTTACTATGTAGAGGGCTGGCAGGCTAGGGTTGCGGTTTCGTGGGGCTTGGGTGGCGGTGACTGCTTGTTTACGAACTGGTTTTGGCTTCAGCTGGCCCGCCTGCGAGGTAAAGACTGCAGCTCTGGATCTTCTATTTGAGTAGGGAGCACTGCCAAGAGGAGCCGTAAGCCTTTTGTCTGCGAGCTTTCGCTTTTGTGTGACGTATCCTCGTGGAACTGCGGTGTCTGGAGATCGTTTCCGTACATTTATTTTATTTTGGGAAGTAGGAACACATTTTCATCAGACCTGTGCTGCTCCATCTTTGGAGTCTGCCGTGTTTTTACGGTACGATAGAGATGGAAACTGCCTATGGGGGGGAGGAGGGGTGAATTCTCTCGGAGACCAGGACCCTTAGAAACCAATTTCTCGCGAGGGAGCCATTCTGGATAGTTTTGAATCCACCAGAGCCACTTTTTCCATTCACTTCATGCGCCCTGGATTTGGGGGTTAGGCTTGTAGGCCCGTGCTTCAGCTCATCTGTGACTAGACTGGGATACTTTGAGGCCATGTATCCCCATGGAGTGGGGTATACCCTGTGCACTGTGCATCCTCACGTGGTCTTTCCTGATATATTAGCGACCGGAGGTGTTGGTAAATCTCGGTTACTTGGAAATTTGCACTCCGGGGCACCTGAGGCCACTAACTTACTGTCTTCAAAACATGACAAGTTTGGATCAGGGAATGTGCCTACATCTGTCAAATTTGAGTTGTATGGACTCTGAATAACAGGGCACCATCTTGGACGATTTGGGGAGCGGCTAACTTCTGACAGTACGGTCACTTCAGCTCATGAACCAAACGAAAAATACAGATGGCAAGCTCCTCCTGAATATTGTTCTATAGCGTTTGTCTCATTAGCCACTTTGGTGTCCATTCCCCTGGGATACCACAAACAAATTTCGATATTTCGCAACACTGCGATCCCTAACGTCCTCCCCTTGTGAGGCATGTCAGTGTGTGGTCAGGGTCCAACCCTGACGTCCTCCCCTTGTGATGCACTGCCAGTGTCTGGTCAGGGTCCAACCCTGACGTCCTCCCGTTGTGAGGCCTGCCATTGTGTGGTCAGGGTCCAACCCTGACGTCCTCCCCTTGTGAGCCCTGTCAGTGTGTGGTCAGGGTGGAACCCTGACGTCCTCCCCTTGTGAGCCCTGTCAGTTTGTGGTCAGGGTCCAACCCTGACGTCCTCCCGCTGTGAGGCCTGTCAATTTGTGGTCAGGGTCCAACCCTGACGTCCTCCCCTTGTGAGCCCTGTCAATTTGTGGTCAGGGTCCAACCCTGACGTCCTCCCGCTGTGAGGCCTGTCAATGTGTGGTCAGGGTGGAACCCTGACGTCCACCATACGCCACCAGCACTCCCCTGCCGCTGAGGTAGACACTGAGCGGGCGGGGGCGGCCGACTTCACTCAGGCGGTACCGCGGGGTGGCCAGCGGCGGCCGGACACCCCCAACGGGCTCGGCCGTCCCAGTTGGCATCGGTACATGGGCCAGACGGATCCCGCCAGCCGCCAGCAGCGAATGCTGCTGTTTAGATGGGAGGGATAAGTGATGCATCAGCTGGTGGAGCACAGTAAACGGCGAGCGTCGCCGAGTGTAAGTTGGCCGGTTTGGCGTGTGTGCTTCCGTCGCCCCGGATGCGAGTCTGCATCCGCCCCTGTCGGTTTCTGGCTACCCTCGCCTGGCCACGTGGGCCCGCTGCGGTGGAAGGACTGAGCTCCCGGTCACCGACGTTCTAGCTGGAACGGCCAGAGTCCTGCCCCGTCCGTCTCCTCGTCCGGCCTCCAATGCGTCCCCACTCAGAAGTGGACGCTAGCCCCGCTCTGTTGTTGCCACGGACGGCGCCTGCAGTGGGGGAGATGGGTTGGTGAAGGACGCACTCTCTGCCAACACTCGTCAGTTTCGCCCTGTACGCTTGTTTTGAAGTTGCCATGCCGGGTTAGTGGTTTCCCTGAGATGCACAGATCGGGGCCGTTTTCACGTCCACTGGGCGGTGGTGGTGGTAAGTTAATAAGCTGGCTCTAAAAGCCTATACTGGGAGGCCTTCGCTCCTCGCCACAGGCCCCGCTCAAGGTTCCTGACGCGCTCGGTTGCGACCATGCAATGTATTTCCTATAATAGGGTTGGTTTATAATGATATGACCGTGGTTACCCTACCGCGCTGTCCACTTCGATGGCAATCACGTGTTATGACTTAGATTGCTGGCTTGAATTTTATATTTTTGTAGGTTTTATCGGAGGTGGTCGAGCAAAACAGTGGATCGGTGATAATATTCATACAATTCCTTCATTTTCTGTCGAATGATTTCTTCATATAGTCTATGATAAAGCCATAATTCCGCGTGTTTGAGTTCCAGGGACTTTCTGAAGACCCAGGCTGCGTTCTTTGAATTATTCGAGGTGGAATTCCGGGTTTGTGACGTCTGATATTCCCGGATTCCAGCTGTGGAACGTTCTTGAACGAGGCTGGAATGGGCGTAAATGGCGAGGTGCGATAGTCTCATTATTTATTTTGACTTGTGCAAGCGCAAATCTTTCATTTACCTTCATTTAGTGTTATTATTAGGTTCCATTATCCTGGAAAACATATGTGGACCTTTCAGCAGATAAATATCCAATGTCCGCAAACCTACTGTTAGAATTCATCCATGGGCGCCGCCATCTGAGCGGGACTGCTTTCTATTCCCACCGTTCCGCGCGGAATGGCGGGAATATTCCACTGGAATCCCGGGAAAGTTTCAAGAACGTTGTGACGTCACTTTCCTGAATTCCGTAATTTTCAAACCTAGTACAGTGGTGGCTGACAGTATTTCATTACCAGTGAAGCGGAATAGTTCTCATGTCGCGAACTTTCGCATCTTTCTGGACCCGTTTTCTAATTGTTTATGTGCTGACAATTATCTTGTTTGAGAAGTTCCGTTTTCAACCAGTCGTGAGGATACTCTGTGCAGGACCTTATTTCTGAGGTGAACCATATAGATTGCTTTCAAATCCTTTGTATTTATTTTTGGTAAGAGGCTTGAACCGCCGGCTCACGCTACGTGACCGATTTGCTACTTGAGCGAGAACGCGACGGCGGGCTGACAAGATGTTATCGCCCTCCTTGAGCCTTCGTGTCAGCTGCTACCGTTTCTTGGCTCTCGGGCCAGTCCCGATGAAATTGCATGCAATCGCGGACAGAGGTAAATTCAGCGAGAGAGACGTATGTAATTAAACCAGTGAACGATTGCTGATAATCATTGGCAATTGGCAGGTACGGCTCTCGAATTGTCTGGTTTTATTTTGACCTTCTTGTCTCAAGAAGACGAAAAGAAGGCATGGGAAAATTGTGGTAAGTTAAGGTGCGTGGAGGCTCGCGTCACAGTCATCAATTCTAATCGTGGTTTCCGTAGAATTCGAGATTATATCTGCCGTTCAAGGAAAAAAGGATAACTCATTCCTAATACATTGGAGTTATCCCTTTTTTCCTTAGCACGGCAGATATTTTAAGAAATCACACCGACTGGTAAAGGTTTTCTGGAGGTTTGCGAATTACCTTGTGAATCACCTTTCATTATTGTTTATCACCAATGATGGCGTCAGTGAAGCTGACTGTTGGTTCCGGTTCGGTGAGCCACGCAATCACTGACATATTGTTAGCAAGGCATTGTTCTCCGACTGGAACGCGTCCAGGTGTTTTCGGAGTTACCCTGGCTGGCCGGACTGGTTCGTTATAGACACTGCCAGTGACCAGCACGGCCCAGTGATTCTTAAAGGGAATGTGGCACCTTCATAACGTGATTTTAACTGAGATAGCCAAGTTGTGAAGCAAGTCGGAAAACCCGATACTCAATATATCATTTGTCTTGGAACTCGAGATTTCCGTAGAAAAAAGCTAAAACCTACCTGCAATGTACCCCTCATGTACCCTTAGCACCAGGCCACAGTTGTCATGGCTGTTATTGTGACGTCATATGCTGACTTCACGATGAGCATCAGCCAATCGAAGCCCTTGACGCGTTTCGAGTATGGTAGTGGTTGCCAGATCATGACATCGTCCACAGGCAGATATTTATTTCTTTTCCTAGAGGAGTATTTTAGAAATCAAAATATTGAGCTTATTGTACATTTTTTCAGAGAAATCATGAGTGGTTTCATTATTTTCGGCTAAAAGCTCGCCTAATCACACTAAATTCCAGGATTCGACCAAGGTGCCACATTCCCTTCAATTACTAGAGGATTGTGGCAGTCACAGAATGGGCCTCAACCCTCTAGTGGCGGTATTGAGCATCAGCCCCTGCCCGCTTCTATCTACCAGAACAACCCACCTTCCGGGTTTTTGCGGTAGCCTTAGTTCTACGATCGGCCGCCACGCGGTGCTAGCGTTTGCCTTGCTCTGCTGTGGCGTTGGGACCCGTATAGTGCCTGTATTTGATTAGGGCTGATACGGGTGTCCAATAAGAGACTGTCGCTGGCCGGGCCGGTGTTTTTTGGAGGCTTTGTCTGTATGCGCGCCCTCAGCTGTGTGTGAGCGCCTGCGGGGGTGCCACAGCGGGGCCAGGAGCTGGGTTCGGGGGTAGCGATGCCTCTCCAGAGGGGTCACCTCACCGCCGGGTGTTGATCCGGCCGGCGCGAGCGACTCGGCCGACCTCCGTGTCTGTGTGGGCGGTCCGCACGTGTACCACTGCCGACATGAAGTGTGGAACGGAAGACTGTGGCGTGCTCTGCTGCGACCTTCGCGCGTGCGGCCGACGCCAGAGACCAATCGATAGGTACGGCGGACGGCTGCGGGCGCCGGCGCGTCATTGGGGGATTAGGTGGCCGGTGGCAGGTCGCGCGCTGTGCCTGAGATAACTAGTGTGGCGCCCAGCCGGCGGCCTCAGGGCTGGCGGCCCAGCCGGCCGCTGGTCACGTCTCCAGCTCGGAGGATTCTCGGTCCAAGGCCGCAGTCCTGCAGCGGCGGGACGCTCATGTTTGATCGTTGTGATTTATATAAGCGGCTGGAGTTTGGGATACGAGAACATTAACCCTTGTGGCTACTTGTTCTGACTTGATGGCCGGTCATGAATGAAGACCTAACAAGGTGTTGAGTGATCCACAGCCTTGTTTTCAAACGCTCAGATCCGGCTTATCCAGACCCTGTGTTTGAAGGCCTGATTAAACATGGCAGTGTGTCGCCTTCCCAGCTGCCCTGTGTGTCCGATCGACCCACTCCCATCGCGTGGAATCCTGCTGCTCCCAGCGTTCTCATCAGCTCCATATGCTTCCGGTGTGCTCTCATGTCCCGGTTTTCTGGCGTGGTATCGACCCGCAACGTAATATGTCTCAGACGCAGTGTCTAGTATTTAGAAGAACGTTGACTTGTTTAGGGAACATTGTTTCCAGCTGGCGCGTTCGGGCCTAATCCTGGGTTAGAATATCGGAGGAGGTATGACGTTAACAGTTGGGCGTCGCCCCAACACCTATTGGTTGTCGGAACCTTTTATTTTGAGCGTGAATTCCCAGTTCTGGACGTTTGGATGAGAGTAACCAAATGCAGTTTCAGAGCGGTCCCTGAATTTTTACCGACGCGCGCGTCTCTGCTTTCATCCTCAGCTGTGTTTGTGCCATTGCCGAGCGCCGGGAGCGTCTTTGCCTTTTCTGATGGTCTATAGAGTGAAAATGTCTTGACAAATACTGGAATGAATTCAGCGGTGGAACCAGGGGATCTAGTTTGGTCTTGGCCCCTTGGAGCGAACACATTTTACCCCCATCTGGCCGATTTTGGTCTATTTTCTGAAAGAAAACTCAATTCCCCTGGGGTAGACTTCCGGCAACAGAGATGAGTGCCAGCAGCGGGTTCTCACTGGCGAAACGTGGCAAGATTTTAAATGGTAAATATCATTATCGCCTGCCTTGGTTTTGCCCTTTTTGTGGCATATGCAAACAATTTTAACAATATTTTGTTTTTTTCACTCGAACGCGTAACAAGTTCGAATAAGGTACTTCACAACAATTTAATCGGTGCATAAGGCCATGGATATTGCCGTAAGTTTGGCATTGTTGTTATCTTGGTTGCTGGTTAAAGGGAATGTAGCACCTTCACAACGTGATTTTGACTGAGATAGCCAAGTTGTAAAGCAGGTCGGAAAACCCGGTACTCCATATTTCATTTGTCTTGGAACTCGATATTTCCGTAGAAAAAAGCTAAAACCTACCTGACACCTGCCCCCCTCAGCCCCCGTCGCCGACGGCCATTGTTGTGAGCTAATGGTGTGACGACATATGCTGACGTCACGATGAGCATCAGCCAATCGAAGCCCTTGAAGCGTTTCAAGTATGGTAGTGGTTGCCAGATCGTGACATCATCCACAGTCTGATATTTATTTCTTTTTCTAGAGGAGTATTTTTAAAAACCAAATATTGAGCCTATTGTACATTTTTCAGAGAAATCATGAGTGGTTTGATTATTATTGACTAAAAGTACGCCCAATTACACTAAATTCCAGGATTCCACCAAGGTGCCACATTCCCTTTAATCGGTCAAGTTTTCAGCTCGATCTGACTTTTCACTTAAATCACGTTAAAACCTCAGGAGCTTTCGCCAGGTCGCCTTACACAACTGTCTTTGTGGGTCTGTGCTCTGAGTTAAACCAAACAAAGTCTGTAAAGCGATACGCAATTGATAGATTCTGCAGTGTTGCTGTTAGAGCATGGTTATTATATTTAGATATGTAATTTAACATTTTGGTCTCAACTGTGGGACAGATAATTGAGTGAAATTAGTCATTTAGATAATTATTAATTTCATCACATTTTTTATTCCAGGTTTGAGGAAATAGGCCAAGTAACGTCTTTTACATTTGATAAACAAAAAGTCATGACCCTCAGGTTCAGAATAATATTTAAAAAATATTAATGTGAACTTGTATCTTTTTTCAGTATCCCTTCGTCAGCTTTACTATGGCCAAACTCCTGTGGGAACTCATGACCTTGGTCAAAGCAAGAACGTGCCATGATCTCGAAAATGAGGCTAAAAACATAATACAATCCCAGCCTTCGCGTCGCCGCTAGACTCCGCAGGAAACGTTCAATGCTCCACTTTCGGAAAGGATGCAGCACAAAAGGCTGTGATGGAAGGACGAGAGAAACTTTCCCGGGCTAATGACCTGCATACTCCTCTTTCTGTGCCCGGATGTGAGCAGTTTTCTTACCTTTTTAATTGCACGCGTCGAGGCCACCCAACACTGCCGGAGAGCCAGCTACCAAACGGTCCAGTCGCATGCTCACTGTGGCACGCATTTGTTTGCACGGGGCCTCGTGCAAGAAGTCGGCCATTATTTGTGCCCACTCATAGCTTGAACGCATTTATCGGGATTAACTGTTTATAAAACTGGTTTAATACTTTTACTATTGAATACCCCATTAGCAGTACTGAATTGATGGATAATGCTCTGATCATATTATATAATTGAGCTCTGTCAGAGGGCTGGAATAGTGCCATGAGGACCTTGTTAGATAGATGATGATGATAGGAGCTTATGGCACTTCAGCTGCTAAGGCCATATAGTACCAACGTTATCAGATTAAATCAGTTTCTGGGCCGTGGCGGTTATTTCAAGAATCTACACCGGAGACTGTCTGGTCTAAAAACTTTGCTTGGGCTGTAAGCTGAGTTCAACTGTATGCCTCTCAAGGATATGATTAAACCTGCCTGCTGGAGCTTGCCAAATATCAAGTGATCCCTTTGATACAGCTTTTTGTTATTGTGCTGCTATTAAACACTCAGGCACCCGCCCCAGTACCAAAAATTGGGCTTAAATTCATGTGACATGGAACCAACAGCGGGTATTTCACTGATTCGAGTTTTTGTCACTCTTTACCCGGTGGTTAACCAGCCGGTTTTAATCGGTAAAAATAGCGGTTTAGGCTGCTTTCTTCTGGCTGTTGCCAGCCGCGCCCCCTCCCCTTAGGTTAGATCTAGGTCCGCCATTGAGTGTATTCCGTGTGAAATGGTGTATATTATCAGCATAGTGTATATTATGTATATTATCGTGTATATTATTTCAGTAAAAAGTAGTAACTCCGTTTTCCGACACGGACACGAGTGCTTAATTAAAACTAAAAGCTGTGCATCAACTTGAGGTGTTTGGGCTCTGAAACTTGTGTATATATTGTAAATTTGTCAGTCAATTTGTGGTGTTTTAAAGGAATGTGACACATTCACGATATAATGGGAACTGACATAGCCAGAGGGGATAAATCACTAAAGAAAAGTCAGTTTAACATTTTATTCGGCGGATAACTCACCATGTGTGGAGAAATAGGATAGGTTGAGAGTGGATTGTGCCCCCCCCACTGACCTCGTGCCGGTCGCAGTTACCAACCAACAGCTGCCCTCGGCAGTTGGCCTGCGCGGGTTCCTAACAGAGAGGCACAAGCGAGCTCATTTATTTTCTGTTCCAATTTCGTTGTATTTATTCGATCGTTGACGGGAATTCCCAATCATGGATGGGGCTATCGGAATGCTCTACGCACCTGCTAGCTCTGTCCAAAGCTTATGAAGGTGCTATATCCACTTTGGGCGAATTTCGAGGTGCCAACTCTCCTGACCAAGTCTGGGGCAATTTAACAATGAGCCTGGGCCGTACAGTTGAGCGGATTTTGAGTGGGCCCAGCTTGTTTGTTTATAGCGACACTACCTGCAGGTGATAGTTACGAAGTGACAGATTCGCCAGGCTGGAAGACGGGACTGGGGGCTGTTTATCACTGCGCTCGCACAGACACCGAGACTACAAAGCCGGGCTCCGTGGGCGTATCTGGGCCGTGGTAGGACTTTTGAACGGGGCCATCATCGGCAGTTAAAATTTTGCTAATGCACTTTGCGGTTCGTCATTGGATTAGTATTTTTCTTTCCATTCTCCAGCTCTTACGGTCATTGGCGGACGCATGAGTGGCGCATTCCGGCCATGGTCCCCCAAAGGGCTGGAGGGGGGAGCAAACTATCTTTTGCCCCCTCTCCAAACGCCGAATAAATTTTTGAAAAAATGTGTTTAAACTAGGTCTGTGGAGCAAATCAATATTCCACCCCCCCCAGGAGAGCGATCATGTAATTGGAGAGGTAGCTTATACTAGGTTTGTCGAGCACCCAAATCGCACGCCCCCCCCAGGAGGAGAAGCAGACATGGGTTAGGCTCCCCAAACTCGGTTCTGCGTCCGCCCCTGCTGACGATTTGTCGACTCCACCATACAAATATCTACTTTTATTTGGTCATCGATACATACTCAACGTGGTTTTAATGCAATTTGTGGACGCTGTTATGCCATTGGCCATTAGCTTTGGGGAAAGGTCAGCCCCCTCAAGAAAAAAAGATAATGTTTTTTACTTGTCAAGATGGTTGGCAGTAACGATGACTATGATACCAAAGGAACAGTCCCGGCTGTCTTCAGCCCATAACTGAGTAAGTTTCTAGTATCCCACCCTCCCAGAAAGTAAGTGTGCTTCCTGTGCCTGCTTTCAGTCGCTGGGGACACTGTCCTCCGGTAAACCTGTCACGTTTTCTCATTTTGCAAGCGGCCGCCCGCTGCACACGGACGTGCGGTGAAGTTCAGGCCTTCGACCCGTACAATCACCTCAGACGCGCCTGCTGTACACGTGCGCGGGGCCGAGTGTGACGGTGTGACCTGGCCTCGCTGTACACGTGCGTGGGCCGAGGTGACAGTGTGACACCGTGCCTGCTGTACACGTGCTAGGGGCCGAGTGTGACAGTGTGACACCGTGCCTGCTGTACATGTGTCGGGGGCCGAGTGTGACAGTGTGACGCCGTGCCTGCTGTACACGTGCGCGGGGCCGAGTGTGACGTGTGACACCGTGCCTGCGTACACGTGTCCGGGACCGAGTGTGACAGTGTGACACCGTGCCTGCTGTCACGTGCTAGGGGCCGAGTGTGACAGTGTGACACCGTGCCTGCTGCACACGTGTCGGGGGCCGAGTGTGACAGTGTGACGCCGTGCCTGCTGTACACGTGCGCGGGGCCGAGTGTGACAGTGTGACACCGTGCCTGCTGTACACGTGTCCGGGACCGAGTGTGACAGTGTGACACCGTGCCTGCTGTACACGTGCTAGGGGCCGAGTGTGACAGTGTGACACCGTGCCCGCTGTACATGTGTCCGGGGCCGAGTGTGACAGTGTGACCTGGCGCCTGCAGCAGCGTCGCTGGCGTGTTTGGGTGTGACGAGTGTGCTGTACGACGCACAGCTGCTCGGCTCTCCAGTCATCGCACTCCGCCGCGGCACACCTGGCGGGATGTACACTGGTGACACACGCGACGAAAACGCCGCGCTTCCCTGACAGAAAAGCGAGGGTGTGCATCTGTACACGTGTGTGTGTGCGCCAAAAACGTGCTGAGTCGGCAGAGTCGGCTCGATCGGATGCTTATCATACCATGTATTTTATCTGCAGTTGTCAGTGGCTTGATTATTAGACTAAATTTACGCGTTTGCGCAAGTATATCTCGTTTATCTGTACAACATCCAACCTGAAAAGGATTTTTTTTCAAACGAAAATCAGCGGGCTATCTTAGCTGCTATTGAAAACTGTCAAAATTCTGGGCAGCGGCAAACTGACGGACCCATAAATGGTTACCTGTGCACAAGCGCCGTGCGCTGCCGTCAGTTTCGGACAGCACGATATCGCTGACCTTGAAACCGCCAAACAGTCGCTCAATCTTTTCTAGAGTGTATTGTTTCGGTCCCACTGTTTGACAGACCAGCTAGCACGTTAGTGGAGACCCGCCGGGGACTGTGGCCTGCCTCCGACCCAGAGCGTTAGCGTTAAGTGAATTGTTCGCATGCGGTTTAATTCCTGACATTTATGACCGCATTCCGGCTCCTCCACGATACCAGGCCAAACTGTTTCGATATCTCGGCACACATGGATTTTAATATCTGAAATTTCGTGAAATGGTCGATACAGTGGCCGATGGCGGACCGCTAAATGTTGTGCGGTCTCCTTTCAAGCACCTCGCGCGGGCTCATGTAGGGGAGGACCCACCACTGGACATAGGCCGCGGCCAGCGGGGCTGCGCTGGACTGGCACGACGACGCGCCGGCATCGCCTCAGTGTGGCAACAGAGGATCAGCACGGCAACAACAACAACAACAACGGCGGCGGCGGCTGCTGGCCCTGACCGCTGGTGCTGGGGGCGGCGCTGATGCAACAGCCACTCGGTACACAGCGCCGGCTCACCGCCGGTACACACGCACACAGTCACAAGCACAGGACTGCAGAAAGGCGATAGGCGGAGTCAGGCGGCGCTTATAAAAGGTCGGAATATAACGCTGTCCCCGCCTGCCAGCGGAACGCAAGAATAAATACTGTCTATGTACATGCGTATATAGTATGTATCGGGTATAAAATATGCAACGAAAACTCTTCTTACCGCAGAAAGTGCAGCGGCGGTCCGCCACGTTGTGAACGGTCCGTCCTGCTGCTGCCGTTGTGGACCGTGCTGGTACAGCGGCTGCCGCGCTCCTGGGCGGACTCGGGTCGCCGAGCGGGAGGCGCCGCCGGCCACCTCGACACGTGCTCTGATATGCGCTAAACTGCGGCCTCACCGGGCCGCGTGCGGCGACAGTGGAGCTGCAACATTATAACAGGACAGTGCTCAGGTGTGGCGTCGGAGCGACGCTACAGGGCGACCGACCAGCGGCGCTGACACTCTCACGGCTCGCCACCCGCCGCACTCGCTCTCGCACGCGCGCTTCAGCACCTGCTCCAGCAGCACAGCCCACCTCACTCACCCGCCGCAGCATCGGGTACTGGCCGCTCCGACATGCCGCCGTCGGACGTGTTCACACGGGTACGATTCAAGCTCACTGTTCACAGCACTACAGTGAAATACTGACGGCTCACTTTCTGGACCTTTTGCCTCTCACTGAGGGCCACTGCTGAAACATTCACAGTTAATCCCTGTATGCTAGAGTTATGTTTCTGTGGAAGAATTCCCGGATTTGTTTTCTGGGTCTGCCTCATAACGTATTCAATACTGTCTCCTGTTTTTCGCTCAGCTCCGTTTCATCCGCGGCAATACTGCATTCTTCCTTCCATTTGCTACCGTTACAACAGTAAGCTACGGGTGACGCTGTGTCGAGGTCGTCAACGTCTTCGGCAGATCTATAGCAATGGCTCAGCTATGGCATGCGCTTCACATTTTCGGCCTATTTGTTTTCAATCAGATTTTGGAGCTGCGCTACCAAGTCTCTGGCGAGGTTGAGAACGGCGCACGCGTCATGCCGCTCCGCCATCTCGTTGAAGAACTTGATGATGTCGGTGAAGTCCATGTTGTTGTCGAGTATGATGTCTCTGTAGTACTGCACTAGGGCTAGCGCGATGAACAGCACGAAGTTTGGGCTAGCCAGCTCGCCGGCCGCCCAGATGGTCTCCCAGGTCATGAAGACGTCGTCGTAAACGAACTCGCGCTTGAAGTCGAGCAGAAACCAGCGGTAGCAGAAGTAGAAGTGGGTGTAGTCGCCGTTCTGGTGCATCAGCTCCAGCATCTCTGCATCCATCACCTGTGCGGTACGCCGCGTCAGTAACCCGCGCCCCGGCAACGGCTCAAAACAGTATTCCAGCACTCTTATTTGGCCACAGAACATTGCCTTTGAGATGATGTAGAATATCTGACCGGTGCCGTCGTATTTTGAAACATGATAGGCAGCTTCCTTTACATTAGAAATATGGTCCTGTGGAAAATTCCGGGGCGTCGTGTTCTCAGGTCTTGTCTGACATCACCTCATTGATGATTCATGGCACAGCATTATGAAAGCGATGGGCCATTTACGGGCATAATGGTAGGGTTGATGCGCAGAATGCACCACCAGCTGTCAGCTGCTATCACCATTATATAATGTTATCAATGCCAAGAATGTGCGAAGAGAGGATCGCCGTCCCTCTAGCTTTAGAAATCGAAAAATTGGGAGAAGGCTCTTCTCCCAATTTTGGAACCCCAACAGGACCACTAAAAACGGACTATTTTCACTTGTTTTCCTTTTTGGCCCCTCATGTGGCCTAGCCGTGGTTTACCCCGGCGCACTCTCCAATTCTAGAGCTTTCTCTCTACGTAAACAAAGTTGTCGACATTCCCCGTGAAGACAGCCCCGAAGTGGGTTTATCCCCTTCCCCAACATCTCAATTCCCCCCCCCAACCAACCTGAACATGATTCCAACGCCCCTGATTATTGCTATTAGCAACAGCAGCAGTTTACATCTTCGAACATGATCGCTGAGTGTGCATTGAGCCTCCCAGTGCTGCTGACTGTTTCGTCACCTCCCAACGCAGTACATGTAACTCAGGTCGCCAGGTGAATGACTAAATTTCATTTCACGATTGGTCAGGTTATGGAATTAGAGAAATCTAGTGTCGACTGGGCTTCAAATGCAAATCCTTCGGGTAAAAGACCGTACAATGCTGCAGTGAAGGAGCATGAGTGGGAGTTCATAGGATTATATTTTGCCCATCTCCTTAAATCTGGGATGCGAATTGGGCAACTTCAGAGTGATTTTTTATTGGGGCACAGCCATTCATCAGAATCTCAATGCATCCGGATTCGAGGAGGTCAGGCAAAAAGCATGTCATCAACTACTTCAGGTAATGATGGAGCCAGACAGCCGTTGCACAACTTTGAAGACCGAGTACGATATCACTCCTAAATCTTATGGAAGCACTGCGACGGTATTTATTGCGATCAATCTGTAGAGAAGTCAGAAATTCTGGTAATGCTAAACCTCTGTTCAAACTTCCAATTATTGCGTTTTCTGCTTTTTGCTCGGTTGATAAAACGTGATTAGTTGCCAGGTCACCTAACGTCAGTGCTAGTTTATATTATAATAACTTTTAAGAAATGTTATCCGCTTCTGTTAGTGTATTACCGGAAAACAGTTATTATGATGTGCCAGCTGAATTTCAGTGTCCTGGAATTTATGATGGCACCAGCGCCCGAAAGCGGCATTTGTTGGGCTTACCTGTATGAGGGAGCGCATGTTGGCGAGGTGTTGGTCCATGGCGCCTCCCTGTGGAAAGTTGGCCGACATCCTGCGCATCAGCCGACAGAAGCAGGCGTAGGTCAGCCACTCGTCCTGCAGCACGACCAGCAGGGGCGCGGCTAGGTCGCACATGCCCTGCATGTAGCCGGTGTCCAGCCTCTCCCACACGTACGTGCACATGATGTTGCGCAGCTTGTCCAGGTTGTCGGCGGTGAAGAACCAGTAGTTTCGGTCGCAGCGCTGCACGTCCTTCTCGATGCGGTGCAGGTTGAGACCGAACTGGTCCAGCAGCTCGTTGGTGTAGACGCCGCCGTTGCTGCTGACCGGGGAGGTGCAGGCAGAGCCGCCGCCGTCCGCCCGCAGGTGGTCTGACTCGGGGTCGTCGCCTCCGGCTGGGGAGGACGGATCATCCTTTCCGCAGCCGTTGGTCGTCGAGTCCATGGGCTCGGTTTCCGTGATGCAGGGTGTGAAGTGTTCCGAGTCGGAGGCAGGTCGACAGCCAGCTGCCTCTGACTCCAACTCCGGGTCGGAGTCGATGGCGTCGTCGGTCTCGTCGCAGGTGACGTCCTCAGCCGATTCTGTCCTGGTCGCCTCCACGGCGGTCGGCTGCGTGAGCGACGTGTCATCACCGCCGGAGGTGTTGGCCGCGCAGCGCGCCATGTTGGTGGCGGCCAGCTCGCGGTCGCGCTGCCGCACGATCGCCTCCACGGCCAGCCACACCGACATCGTCTGCTCGTAAGCCTGCCTCTGGGCGGCGTCAGAGGCCGCTCGCGAGGCGGGCGTCGAGTCGAAGCTGTAGTGGCCCAGCAGGAAGGGCCACACCTCACGCCGCCGGTCTGCAGCCACGCCGCCGTAATAGACGTGCCGGAAGATCTCCTCCGGGTTGTGCCAGGAGCCGTCGGCACCCCAGGCGTCCCACAGCTGGCTGGTGAGTCCGCCGGTGGCGTCGCTGGGTAGTTTGGGTGATACACCGCTGACGCCCACCAGGCCGGCCAGGTGGGTGCGCACCGTGCGCAGGTGGCGGCAGTGGGCCATCCAGCCGTAGAAGGCGCGCGTCAGGATCTGACGCCGCATACTGTCGCACACCAGCTGTATGGAGGGCGAGGCAGGCCCGTCAGTCGAGGCGGGTGAGCCGGCCTCCTGCGCTGGCTGCGGGGCCGAGGCGGCCTCTTCTTCCCCCGACGCTCGCCGATCGAGAACACGTCGTTACTGGTCGGGACGTCCACCTCCGATATACTGAGAGACTTGGCCGAAGACGTGCTGCTGGTGGACATGGTGGACGAGCTGAGCTTCTGCTTGCTTCCGCGCCAAGAGAGCGGCGCTGCCCTGCCGGCGGCCGGAGGGAACATCAGCTCACTGCTGACGGCGGGAGGGGGACGCTGCGAGTATAATACCCGGAACACGTAGTCGGCTGCCTCGGCCTCTTCCTCGTTGATGGCTGGCGGTGAGTTGTTGAGCCGACCTCTGCCTCTTCTCCTGAGCCGGGGAACACCTTGCCGCGGCCGCGCTGCGACCAGAGCGGCGGGTCCAGCTGGCCATGCGGCAGCAGACCCGTCTCCAGGCAGGAGAGGAACGCCAGCAGGTGGCCGCCGCGCGGGAACAGCACCGGCGGGTGCTGCACGCCGTCGTGCGCCACCAGCACCGCAGTGCCACCCGTGTCCGCCTGCTGGTGACAGTGCAGGTATACTATCTCGTCGACGCGTACCTGCAGCGCGTGCTCCCAGAAGGTGGTCTTGTCGGCGTGGCTGGGGCTGTCCGAGTCGGCGTTCTGACAGCCGTTCATCAGCTGGTTGGGCGTCCACTTGATGACGAGGCTGTCGGGCAGCTGATGCAGCGACAGGTAGCCGGGCAGCGGCGCCGACTGCTGCGGCGGCTGCACCAGCACGTTGTTCTTGCCGTACAGCAGCGTCGCCTTGTTGTTCTGGTGCAGGGACTCGACGTAGTCGCGCGCGCACACGTTCAGGCCGTCGACACTGAGGGGGCGCGTGCAGCTGCGGCTGCTGGAGAAGTGCAGCTGCGGCCGCCGCGAGCTCGGGGGCGTGCTGGGCGAGGTGTAGGGCGCGGTGGAGATGCGAGCCCGCTGTACCAGTTCGTCAGCCGGCGGGTCTGACCAGAAGTGGTCGATGGTCTTCACGCGGGTGTACTCGAGCGCGCACGGGCCGACCAGCAGCGACCCGAGAATCGTGCCGAAGTCGGGGTCGGCGATGAGCGCGTCGCGCTCGTAGTACTGGTTGCTGTTCTGCACCAGGAAGTTGATGATGTTGGCCAGTTGCTTCTCGAAGAGCGCCTGTCGCAGCCACACGTACCGGGTGTTGGTCTGCGAGGTGGTGCGCTTCAGCAGTGGCGGTGGCCGTGCCGTTATCTTGGATGTGCTGTCGCCGCTGCTGCTGCTGCGGCGCCCCACCTCGGTGCCCTCCATCTCTTGCAGGTGCCGCGATATTTGTGCTGCCGCATCGCAGCTTCGGCCCAGCTTGTGCAACAGCGCCGTGGTGGAATTGGTCTTGAACAGCCCCAGCGCGCGTCGGCGCAGCCCCTGTGAGAGACACGCGTCCACGGAGGCGCACAGCGCCGTGATGGACGCCGAGTCCTCGTGGATGAACTTACGCGTCACCGCTTCCTCCATCAGCTGTTTGACTTCCTTCTTGACGGCGCCGATGAGCCGGCTTTTCTCCTCCTGTGCGGCGTCGGGACCCATGGTGACACACTGCCCGTCCCCTCCCGTTGTCGGCGATCACTGCATCGCTGCACTGCAGCGCACCGTATTGTGCGATATGGCGCGGCGCGCTGCGGCCGGACGGGCGGCGGCGTGGCGGCTGCCGGCGGCGTTGGGGCCGGTGTGGCAGCCCCCATCGACCGACGGCCGGCGGCGTCGCCTGGCAGTGGCTGCGCGCGCCGACACCGACGGCGGCGCCGCTGTCGATCGATGCCCGTGAAACGGGCGCCGGCGGCGGCCGGGCCGTGCGCAGCAGTACGCGGCTGCACGGAGCGACCCAGGTGAGCTGGTGACGTCAGAAGCGGTATCGAGCCGTCAGCCGGCGCGGGACCGGAGCCGACCAGCTGCGGCCCGCCTGTTGCTCAGCTGCCGGCGCCGTGACGTGCCCCCTTGCTGCCTGATGCACGCCAGTGATCGATCACGCCCGGCCCGGCCTGCCATCGCACGGACTCGGTGTCGTCAGGCGATCTCACCCCGTCCTGCACGCGGCGGCCACAAGTTCCCGACGCCCCTCCGGAGACCCTCAGCTCACGTCTACGCTAAGTTGTCGCACAGTCGCCGTGCTCGTTGACCCTGAGGCTGGTGTGCCGGCGAGGCCCGCCCATCCGCCCACCTCGCCGGCGTCCAATACCGGCGCACGTGGCGGGAATCTGCGGCCGAGGTCGCCAGCTGGGGCGTGGGTAGACCGCTCCAACACCGGCCGCTGCCCCCGCCCCCGCCGCCAGGCCCATACGCACAGCAGGCTTTCGCGGTACTCTGTCATCAGGGCGTGCAGTGGTATGCAGTAGCGACATTCTGGCTTGTTTGCGCCATGTGAGTGGGCAGAGCATTGGACGCCGCCGCGCCCCCTGCGTGATTCATTAACCCTGGTCGGATGGCGCAGAATGTATCGAGCGATGCCCCGGCTGGTGCGCATCGACATGTTTCGTGAGCCGCGGTGTCGGCCTGGTGAGCTGAGCAGCGTTCACCAACCCTGTGAACGCTGCTCAGCCGGCCAAGCACTGATTTCTGCACTGCTCGATGTCGACACCGGCCGTCGATACAGATATCGATCAATGGTCAACCGATTACGGGGTCAATCATCTGAGTCACAGCAGTGCCAAGTCATGACTCAGCAGGTGCGTGACGGTTGGATTTAGCTGAGTTTGGGTGACCCGGATTTCATTACGCATATTTAGACTCATGGTTTGGTTATCTCATGCTTGTTTGTTAGATGTGCCGAAGGAGCGTGTCGTCATGTTCTCCCGACCCTGAATGTTTATCGTCGTTCCAGGTTAGAGAGCACGTGGTTTTCCTAGATGAATATGTCATACGGAATCTAAATGACTGAGTCGTATCAAAATATTCATTTTGGAAATACAGATACAGTGTGGGCGTATTTGTTGGCGCACACTTTGGTACGCTGTGGGACTCATCTGCAATATGCATATCCCCCTTCAACAAACTTCAACCCCCTCCGCTCCCAGTTCAGTGTCAGAGCATTGCCCTCGGCGTATTGACATGGCCTGTCTACGTGGCTGCGAGGACCCTGTCTAGTGGCCTGAAGAGCGCAGATACCGCTGTGAGGCGTGGCGTCAGCGGTTCTCTCAATAGCGCGGCCACCGAAATCGGGCTGGAAATGTTTGGCCGCATTGAATAGCCCAATCGGCAAACACAAACATTGTAGAAATGAAGCATTGATTTTCTGACCCTAACTTTTGAACTAACACCCGTATTTCGCTTGAAGAGCACAACAAATTTTATTTGTAAAACACAGTTTTGAAAGGGGGTCAGTTTTAAAGTGGCTCCTTAGAGGGCCACTCACAAAGCTGGCTGGACTAGTTCAGACTCCGGGTTTTCGGACTTAGGCCTTTTAAACCGGAGCTTTTATCACTGCCTTGATTTATATGCCTCCTTTCAAAGTGTTAATCAGAAAACTCCTCACCTACAAACCCTGAAATTCTTATCACATCAATGATTCTGCTCTAAACCGGTTGGTCTCTTGTCTCCGACCGGCGCCAGAAGGTCATCCTAAGTGGAAAAACTTTGAGTGGAAAAGTTGTCTGAGGGGTCCCGGAAACGTCTTCAAATTCGCCTGTTCTGCCTGCACTTTCCATAAATGATCGTCCAGGCGACATTGAGTATTTAAAAGATTAGATCGTATAAAAAACAGAATATTTCGAAAAGTTGGATCTGTCCAAAAACTAGGCAACAATTTGACGGCCTGTGGTTGCAAAGTGACCCTAACCGTCCGCATCAGTGGTCTGTCGGGCGGGGTTAGAACCGTTCCTATCCGAATGTAAGGGCATTCTGATGACCCTCAGGCGGACACGGGTCCAAACAACTCTTCTGGTCGAAAATACTTACCCAAGTCCGCAGAATAAATCCGCTATTTTGACATTTTTATGGACTCGAAATCGAATTTTTCACTTCTCCATTCTAGCATAATACGGCAAGCTAGCAAAGTATTGTGATTGCTAAATCGATATTTTCAAATCAGGCTGCGTTCATCCAAAATCAGTACCAAAACTTTGCTCACAACTTACAACGTGAATATTTGGTCTATTTTGGAGCATGATAGTGTAGTCTTGGCTGGTGCGGCCAAATCGTTCGCCGAACAGCTCGAGCGGGTGCAAAACAAAGTCTGAATGTGCCTGAGCTGTTGCACTTTACGGCCTTGCGGATCTTTGATTTATCATTCACTTCTTAGCATCCAGTCTCTCAATGCAAGAAGAGACGATTTGGAAGGACGATTTTCTATTTCTTGAAGTTCTCTTTCAGTTGACAAGATGTTTAATGGCTTGCTCTCTCGAACCATGACAAAATGGATCTAATACACTGGGGCTGTATATTTGGGCACAGCCCTTCATCAGAACCAGCATAATACAATAGGTAAGCTCACATATTCTTGGTCATAGTGTAGCAAGACCTCGAATATGCAAGACCTCGGTCTTGCTACGCTTTGACCAAGAATGTGTGACTTTGCCCATTGTATTATGCTGATCCTGAGATTCTGATGAAGGGCTGTGCCCGAATATATAACCCCAGTGCATTAGATCATTTTGCATTCAGGATTCGAGGAGGCATACCATTAAACATCTTGTCCACTTATAATCATGGTGCTCGCCTCAGGACTCCGAAATCTATAAACGTTTAAAAACCAGTTTTCCCTTAAAATATATTCGAAAACTTTCTGAACTGCTTTTTCCTTTTTGCAATCCCTCGGCTTTGCAATTGCACTGTCTGTATGCGGGGCACCCCAGAGGTCATTGATCTCATTGATGGGCAGGTAAGCATTGCGGGAGGCCTGCTAGGTAAGCAGACGTCTGCTATTGTTAGTCGACCGGATGTTGGGCCCATTATGACTTGTTATGATGAAGGAGGTCGCTACCTCTCGGGCAGAGATCATCAGCGGTTGGTGGCAGTCCTCCCACGTTCTCGAAGGCAGCAGGGCTGGGAGAGGGTGGCTTTCAGTGCTGCTATCCGGTAATCCTCCTCTGCGACGGCAACACAAGTTGCGGGGGCTCTCAAAACCCGCCGAGTCCTGTGGAGTGTGAGTTTGTATCTTGCTGGGAGCCTGCAGCGCTACAAATTTACCCGGTTTGAGGATAGGTACGACCACGAAAAAGCTTAGTTTTAAGTCTCGCATGACTAAATTGATTTAAAAGTGGTGGATCCCTCCGTGTGATCTTAAAGGGAACGTGGCACCTTGGTCAAATCCTGGAATTTTGTGTAATTAGGCGTACTTTTAGTAAAAATAATGAAACCACTCATGATTTCTCTGAAAATGTACAATAAGCTCAATATTTTGTTTTTAAAAATACTCCTCTAGAAAAAGAAATAAATATCAGACTGTGGATGATGTCTGATGATGGATGATATCTGGCAACCACTACCATACTTGAAACGCTTCAAGGGCTTCGATTGGCTGATGCTCATCGTGACGTCAGCATATGTCGTCACCAGTAGCTCACAACAATGGCGTCGGCGACGGGGAGGCTGGGGGCTGGTGTGGTGGTTTTAGCTTTTTTTACGGAATATCGAGTTCCAAGACAAATGAATATGGGTACGGGTTTTCCGACCTGCTTTACAACTTGGCTATCTCGTTAAAATCATGTTGTGAAGGTGACATTCCCTTTAAGGCAGTGGCTTATCCATTGTGACATTTGATATCCCAATACGTGCCGTGGTGGCGAAAGTGGACTCCGTCGTCATGTTCACTATCATTTTGTCACGATAGTATCCGGTAGGACAGTGCGATGTTCTGTTCACTGACGTGTATTCGCCATATGTCGGAACGGGTTGGGGGCACCAAGCACCTTCCCTGAATCAGAAATTCAACACTAACGCAATGGCGGTGACTAGAAATAAATTGTTTGAAAAGCTCATAGTGCCCTTCATTAAATTCTGACTCTGACGTTTTTTTATTTTTATTTATTTGCTGCGAACACTTCCACCCATGTGGAGGCTTTTCAAGTGTCGTTGTAATGGGTATAAAGTATTACCACTATAGAAGGAGACGGTAATGATTAGGGAAGATGAGGGTAAAGGAAGGTAGAATACTACCAGGGAATCCATGGGCGGGCTATCGCTCCATGCTCATGTACACGTTGACTGGTGTGTTCCCACTGGTTGGTCCACTTGTGTTCATGCTATTGTAAATTTGCTTTAGCCGTCTACCTTTTCTGCCAGCGACATTAAAGGTGGCTGGGTCTCTGGTGTCTCATGTTTAGTGTTCAGGAGACACCGGGGCGTTATATAAATGTGACAGTTAATGTCGTTTCACTGCACTGGTATCGATCAGAGGCGGTTGCACGGCGCCTGACCTTCGGGCCTTACGACGCCCAGCTGCAGAGGTCATACGGCGTCGTCAGCTCACACTTGGCTGGAAGCATTTGTTGGGGATCAGGAAGTCCCTATTCCGTATTCCCGCTCGGGATTTGAACTCGAGTTAGCGGCGTGGAATCCCAATGCGCTGCCACTGCGCCACCGCATCCCCTGTCGTACGGTGCGGAATGTTACACTCGATTTATCGACTCCTCAGGTTGGTATCCAGGTATGGTGCCTAGTCGGATATTTTTTGTCTCTTCAGCGAGCTGTACTTATTTTGTTCTAGTCCACCAATTGCACTTCCTAGGGGCCCTTCATGAATTAAGTCACGCTTTTTATATGTGTTTTCAACCCCTCCCCCATGTCACCGCAAGTCACGTTTCGGCCCCCCTCCTCCCCCGGAGGGTGACGTAAAGTATGAACAAACATAACGGCCTCTGTTTTTCGATGTGCTTTCGACTCCCTCCCCCCGGCATGTACCGTCACTTTTTGACGGACCCCCTCCACCTCCAGGTTACTTAATAAACCTCTCACTTAGGGGAAACCGGGGCAACACGGACACGCTAACGGTGGTGTGAGTTTTCGATGGCCGATGGGAATTTTCATCGGCTGTCGTAGAACTGTGTTATTGAGCGAGAACAACGCAGGTCCACTGGAAGATGAATAGGCGTTTATTGATTTTCGTACTCAAACATATTATGCAAGTGGCTGAAATATCCATGGGCTTTGAAGAGGGACCAGTGAGTTCTTGTTAGATGGTTCTGTCAGGAATAGAAAAATGAATGAAACATGTGTATGTATGTTTTGGATGTTGCGATATAAAAAGATAGCGCGCGGTGATCAGTTTGTATTTAAAACATTAGGAGATTTCACGATAAAAAGGTGCAGTGTGCCTAATTTTTTCAAATGAATGCGGATGATTTACCAAACCACAACATAACAGAAAAATAAAACCCTCAAAAATGCCGGGGGAAAGGACCACCCTGTGTAATAGCACGTCACCTTTGGTCAACCCCCCTCACGTACGCATGTCACGTTTCGGCCGACCCCTTCCCCCCTTGGAGCGTGACGTTAATGAATGGCCCCTAACCCAATTGGAGGGGACCGGCGAGACGCATTTCTGCGGCGGGTTATTCTTGGCCACAGAAAAAGGCATTGCGTCATCTGCCGCATTGTATCATTTTTGTTTTATTTCATTTTCTTATTTTTTGAGGAGCTGTGATGCGGAGAAGAAAATAGAAAACCACTTCCAGTGCTTCTGGCCATGAAAGGCAGCGTGTTGCCGTTATGAGTTCATGCGCCCTGAATCGATACCCCGAACATGCTGTGGATATTTCTTTGACGTCTGATAGGCAGTGATTGGACGTTGATACCGTATCGCTGATGGCCTCTCGATGTGCTATTGGTGTGGTACAGGCTGTTTTATCTTATCTGCGGCAATGTCACTTGGTCACTGCAGCGCGCCGACATAAAAACAGACCCTGATGTTTACGTGGGGGATGTCGGACATTGACAGGGTGTCGAGCGTTGGGCATATTGTCAAAGGGCAGTATAAGCCGGGTGAATGCGGCTGACTGAAAAACTCGAAATTCGATGAAAGACGGTCGGCTACTTATACACAATCCAACCGAACAGGTACTTGTGGCATTGTCATAGCCTTAGCTCTGGCCCGAGATGTGTCGAAATATAAACTGCAGTTACCATTAAGTATATCCCTATTATATAGTAGCGGTTCCCACCAGTGAGTCGTCACCCCATTACGGGTCACCAAATCGTCTGTGGCGATAAGTAATGCTTCAGGCAGAGTACGTGGAAAACTACAGTTAAAGTTTTGGTAAACAGATCACCGTGTTTCTTTTATAAATTGACGGAAATATTCAAAGATGGGAGCATGCAGTTATCGAACTGACACCCGCCTTGGAGATTGTTCTGTCATGAGCGCATGCTGGAGGGGAGGGGGACCAGTAGGCCCCTCCCGAGAAAAAACCAAGAGGCTTAGAAAAACGCCTTCTTGGGGTTGTGTGAGGGTTTTGGTGGCGTGCATTATAGCAAACCTTAATTAACCGAACTCAATATCTTTAACGTCAAATGAGGTCATGAGGGTTAAATATTGGCCGTGCTGGGGGCCTGTGGGAAAATGCCTTGATTATGCGGCCGAAAGTCTGGAATATACAGAAAACTGACCAAGGTCATAGTGGGAAGATCCCAAAGAAATTTTCCCGAAATAACAGGAAAACAGGTAGGGTGGCCTCCGATCCCCCTTCCCCCTTTTGTGCGCCTGTTAAGAGCGGATGCCATGCTCGGAGGGCTGGAAACTAGAGCTATTGGGAAATTATTACAAGCAATGACTTTCCCCCAAAACAGTTAAAAACTAGCAAAAGATAAAGCAATCTTCTAGGCTATTTTTCAGCGTTCCCTGCGTCGGGGTTTTAGCCTTCATACATCATGCGCTGTCTCTTTGTTTTTGATCGTGCGCACGAAAGCCAAAATGTTTAACTGTTTTTTTACCTTTTGTTCCGCGGAAATTTTCTTTGGTGCGAAAATTTTTTATGTTTTTTTTAATATCATCTTTTAATTTGCTTCTATTTTAATATGCTTTCATGTTTTGCTTTTTTAATATTTCAGGTGGTGCCTTATCTTCAGCAAGCTTTCCGATAATTTGAGGCGTGTACGATTTTATTTTTTGCTGAACATTATATCTGGGTTTTGTTATATCTATAATGTACAGCATGTTGCAATATTAGATGATCTATACAATATTATATCTGGGAAATGCAAACCCCGGGGAAGGTTCGAAATCCACGGGCTCCTGTCCGTGAGAGGAAATATTTTGAGGTGTATTCATTTTGGGTTTCCGCCGAATTTTGGGGCTGCGCCGAAATTTCGGGGCATTACAGAATTTTCGAGTTTCCATTTCGCTCAATTTCGGGACTCGTTCATTTTTGTGCTCCAATGATTTTTTGGGCTCATTCCAGACAATTTTGTACCTCACCCACTTCGGAGGCTCTTTCGGATTTTGGGGCTTTTATTTTGGGGCTCCACCGATTTTGTAGAGTTGGGATTCTGTTGCAAGTGGGCAATGCTTGGGTTCGGGGAAATTATAATTTAACTACGAATATTTCTGGGAGGCAGTTCCAACGCGGCATTTTGTATGTTTCTATGGCAATCAATCTTCTTGGCTGAGATATGTCTCTTTACCTTCGATGAGCAGTCGGAATGAGTTGAGAAGGTATGGACATTATCACCGAAATGGGCCGCTGGCACCATTCAGACTACTTCCGGAGGCCATCAGTGCGCTTGGGCGTAATTCCACTCCGACGGCCAGTACTTACGGAGCGCAATAATTACCTCTTCGCGCGTCGGTCCAACGACGGAAGCCGTTAATGAATACATGCGACAGGACAAGTGTTGTCGGCGCCCTGAGTTTAGGACAGCCGTCCCGTGTTTTCTGGGCCCCTCACACAAAGTGATACTGCCGAACCACCTGACGACTTTCCAGGCCTGTAAACGTCTAGACGACGATTGCAGCCGGAGATAGGTGGTGGGCTGGGAGCAAGGTGTCAGTCACTGAAGCAGGTGGACTTGGAGCCGCGCCTGCTGGTGCAACCGCCACTGTCTGCTTTGCCGGCACATTTGTGTAGATCATGGGCACTGTTCAGGAAGGAATGAGGAGCACGGAAATATCACTCGAAACAACTTTTGTGCTGCTATTTTCTTGCAGGTTACATTAAAACAATTACTTGAACACTCAGCGGGGCCTAAGCTTAAATTGGAGGCTATCGATCGAAGCAGTCCTAATGTTTTTTTGCCGGCCCAACACAGTTGCCAATAAATTTTGAGAGTGTGGGTTCCCGCTGGCCATAGGCAGATCCAGAGGGGTCATGTGGGGCACTTGCCCCCCCTCCCCGATCGACGCTCGGCGCCCCCTGAAATGGTCACGGCTCCCCTGAATGGTCAATGGCGGTCCCCTGAAATGTCGCCCTCCCACAGGACAGAACACGGGTATGGGCGCCCCCGCGATTGGATTTGGCGGCCACCTGATAGTCTTTACCTCCCAAAAGTGGCGCCTTCCCGACCATGTGCCCTCCTCTGATCAGAGATTCTGGATCTGCCTATGCCGCCGGCCCGTACCGAAGTATGAAGAATTGTATGCAGAACACGATACCAGTGCGTCCGCGCGCCGACGCTACCAAAGAGGTGACAGTGCGTACCGTACTGGACCGGGAGAGGCTTTGCCGTCGCCGACACTGTTGTCTAGGGTTCCACACAGCAAATATCGGCGAGGGACGAACGCGTGGCCAGTTCCGGCCTTTGGTGTGTATTCCATTGTGAAAACGGGTCTCAACAAGCTTAAGGCTCTCAGTGCGAGAGGAATGAGAAGAACCGAAAGCTAAAAGAGCCAAAAGAAGTACAGACCACACCGGGAACGCTTATTACGCTGCATCGTCCAGAATACCTGATACATTACAAACTTTTTTTTTACATGCAACATTACAAACTTTTTTACATGCAATTCTATTGCTAGAAAAGGTCCGCCATTCATATAAACGGGTAGCCAGGCGTGCCCCCTCCGCGATCCCAACGACAACAGTACCCTTACGTTAACACCACCAGAACATAAAATATTACAAGTCGCGGCACGCCCTGCTAGGAAAAAAAGTAACTTAAAGAAAGCATAATAAATATCATACTATTAGTAAAAACTGCCAGTAGTAGCTCCCTGTAAATATACAGGGAGCAGGAATATGTCTATTTAGGTTAAATGCACAACAATTTAGCTCATTACCGGTTAGATTGTTAGTCTTTTTCCAAACGGGACTACCCAAAACTGGAGATTCGTGTTAGCCCCTCCGAGATTCTGGCGAAAAGATAGAGGCCTAGTAACATTCGCCAGAGAACTCGGAAGACAGAAAGCAAATTAGGGCAGACATGCAGGCATAGGCAAGCAAGCGAGCAAGCAAGCAGGCAAATTAGCAAGCAAGCGCAGCAGGGAGTCAGACACACGCACGCACGCACGCACGCACGCACGCACGCACGCACGCACGCACGCACGCACGCCCGCCACACACCACACACACACACACACACACACACACACACACACACACACACACACACACACACACACACACACACACACACACACACACACACACACACACACACACACCACACACACACACACACACACACACACACGCACACGCACACACACACACCCCGCACACACACACACACACACACACACACACACACACACACACACACACACACACCACACACACACACACACACACACACACACACACACACACACACACACACACACACACACATCCGAATCCACGCACCACGCCGCCTCACATCCCACACACGCGCACGTCACCCCCACACACCGAGTACCGCAGTCCCCACCCACGCACGGCAGACATCCACCTTCCCACCCACAGTCCCCTCGCCCACCTACAAGCACACTATCCCACTCACATACACGCACGCCCACACCCACACACATTGTGTCCGGTACATCATCACCACCATCAGCGCCGGTCATCGAGGCTCATTATTAAGAATTCTATAATTGCAAAGAATACTTCTGTTTTTTTAAGCATGTTTGTTTAGAGGAACTTCCGTTATACATTTAAAGGTTGGGCATATAGTTTTGCCAAATTTCGGGCAGGCATGCCGGCAATTTCCTATAATTTGTTGTAGCCTGAGGTATTTCAAGTGTCTTATCAATCTCGTATTAGTTGTTCTGTATTTCTGAAAAGAGACGATATCCATCGGCATTGTCCATCCAATACTTTCGACAATATAATAACTTTTTGTTCAGAGACTAGTTCAGGGAATTTAAGTTTTTTAATTTTAGAAACAGTTCATTTGTGTGGTAATAATAGGGTTTTTGTCGATGATTCGAATAGCACGTTTCTGTAATTTGATGATCTTATCGAGTGGATTCGTAATTACTCCCCAAACCATTGCACAATAATTTAGATGGGGCAATATAAAGGCGTTATACAAATGAGTGAGTTCGTGCGATGATAGGAAATACTTGGCTCTGCTCATGATTCCTAATTTCTACTTATAATCGAAGCCATGAAGGATGTGCGAATTCCATTAAGCTTTTCGTCAATATAAACGCCAAGATCTTTCAATTTCTTCACGTTTAGCTGCATTCCATTTGTCCTACATCAAAATTTTTAATGTTAGCGCTAGAATAAAGCTGATAATGAGATTTTGAAGCATTTAGAGACAAACGATTGGACTGAAACCATTTTGACACTTCTGAAGAACTTTATGGATTTTTGACTGTCACTTCTCCATCCCCCGAGATTATGCGTTGAGTATCCCTAGAATTTCCTCGATGGCAAATTGTTGGCCGAGGTTTAGAAATGAATTTAAAGCTGGAAAGTCTATTCGCCTGCCATGTGAAGTTTGAAGATGGAACCGCCAGCCAATCATATATCGTGTGAGCTCAGTGAATTCAGTCGCGCCGCCTGAAGAGCCGTCCCGCTGTGGCGGTGGCTGCACCGTAGATATTTTGTGCGGGTTGAAAGGCTGCCGGACTGACAGCCACGATATGCTGTGATATTGGGGACTGTAACTGCGTGTCTGAAGGCTTGTGATGCCGGCGGACTCTGACCCCGGGGCTCGGCCTCGCGCTGTCGTACGAACGGGGTATTACCGCGCCGCCGAGCCAATCAGAACCCTCTGGAATCGGCCGCTTTTCACGGCACGGCTGCGTCAAAGGTTGTGAGCTGCCTAAACCAGTGGGGAGGAATGAGTGAGGTAGGTGGTATGAGCGCGGGGAACTGAAATGGCAGTTAAAACATGTACAAGACACACCAGATCTAGTCGTTGGTAGTTTTTACCCGAAAACCATAGTTTCCCCATGAACGCTCCATCGTAGTTTACTTGGTTCAGAATCTGAGTTTGGCCAGGTTATTTTGCAGTTGCATTCTTTCCACTTCAAAGGCGTCGCAGAAGTTGGCTCACATAGTCCATTATTATCATTTCTCATGCGGTTCTGTGCTAAGGAGAAGCCTGGGACCATATTTTTTCCAACGTATGGTGATTCTGTTGTACGGACGTGAATATGGGTGTTTTTGGTGTGGCAGCATCTTGCATATAGCTTTGTTAAAATTTGGTTTGCCAATTTTATCCAATTTTACACTCGTATAATGGACGTTAGTGTCTTGCAGCAGCATTCGGTTTGCAGTGTGAGTGAGTGGATCGTGTGGGGAGTATTGCAAGTCCCACAAATCATGGAGCTTGGGTTCGAATCCCTGCGCGACAGTGGAGTGAGCGATTCTCGGGGACGACTGGTAAGACTCGGATATCGGCTGCAGTGCAGATTTCGCCGGGGCACGCCATCTGCTGAGTGTAATGGTGTGGGCCAGCTCACGGCCATCTATGCCAGATAGCGAAGAACAGGCCGCGCGGCCGTCGCAGCCACCGAGACAGATGACTTCAATCCCAGCCAGCGCCGTTCCGGGGGTTATCTGGGTCCGAAGTCGTTGTTTAAGCTGGAGTCGTCCGTACCGCACCATCGGTCTTCGGTCGTCCCACCAACTACCAGTGGCGTGGGGAGTGATGGGGCTGTAACTCTGCCCCAGCGCGAGCCGAGTCTCACCGAATCGAGCGGACGGGGATGGACGGAAGGCCTCGTCACCTGGTGGACATCGAAGAGGCCATAGCCAAGCTACTGGGGGCGAGCGGAGCAGTGTACTCCCAGATGTCAGAGGAGGTGCACAGCGACAGCGGAGAACAGAACTGACTGCTGCTGTCTGTACTCCATCCCACTTTCCACATACGCCTGGAAATCAAAAGGAACCGATATTTGGCCGCTATTGAATTCATGGAATCAAGTTGACGATTGATAAACCCCTTGAAAAGACAGCGGGAGCTGCCATCGGCACTTAAATGCAACGTCGAAAAAAGAAACAAGTTGCAATGATCTACCCATCGTTTAATACGTGTTGGTACTGTTTATGTTCTTGATGTTGCTACCATATCAACCGATCTCTGACTTGTGTTTTTAGTTTGCTAAATTTTGCTCATTCACATATGGTTAGTGATGTAACATGGGGGTTATTGGACACAGGTCCGAGCTAATATTAGCTATTGTGGTTATCGGCGACCAAATAGGAGTGCCGGGTCACACCTAACCCTACCGACCGGCGGGATTTTCCGTTACGTTGCTGTAGGCATTTGCCTTAGATGGTTCACTTGGGCCCGCATCGTAGCGTTAAGCGGAAAAATTGCCTGCCCTTGCGGTCACATTTTTCCTTTCACGATTTTCGAGTTCCGGAAGTATTTTACCTTTTCTGCAAATGTTTGCAAATATGATTCTTTTTAACTGATGTGATTAAAGTGAAATGAAAGCGTGATTTGCGTCTCCTTATACCGTCTCGTCGGGCCGTGTTGTACCCATACCGGTCGCGTCTCGTGTTCAACATTTTACCTCCCCATACATATAATGCAGTCTCACTCTTTTCCCAATAGGGAGGGGGGACAGGGCGATGACACATCCAGGCTCGGTTGGGCCCGTGACTGGTAATGCGCTTTGTGGAAGGGAAGGGGAACCGGCAGCGTGCGTGTCGGGTTGGCGTCATCGGGGTGTGACACGCGCCGGCTAATCACGTTGGCGTGTTAGCTAAACGGCGCGCTGCACATCATCGGTCTCGACGCATGCCAGCGGTGGCCGCTGGGGTGTCCGTATAGCGCTGAAGGCAGATGGGAGAGAGGGAACGCACCGCCTGTTCAGCACTTTTACCGGTGCAATCTAAAAGGCATTGCAATCCAAAAGATATGTTTGCGTATGCTGCTAGTGTCAGTTCCCGACCATATGTATGACCCCCGGGTGGCTTTTTAACCTTTGACCTTTTAAGTTCAGTCGTGGTCAGTGCATTAAATTACTCAATGTAGCACGCAGCAGTAGATGCAGAAACATCCAAGCACTTAATAGAAGCCGTTTTACTGATACTACAGCTGATCACGTATTGGGAGAGGTCAAAACTCGCCTGGTGATACTGGCAAAGGTTCACTGTCGACGTTTTGATAATTTAACATGCTTGCACGTGCAGAATACAAAAATGTCCCAAACACGAATCTGTGATGTCAGGTCCTTAACACGCGCCCCGCTGGGGTCCCTGGCATGACGCGCCCCGCTGGGGGGGCGAATTTCGCCCCCCTCCGTATCTCATTTCCAAGGAAAGCTAAAGGAAAATTACGGACGGCGTTCGAAAGCTCTTGATAAGACGAAGAGAAATTTTGAGGTATTTTTATGTCAGGTCAATATTGAGGTCAGCACAGGTCAAAGAAGGCTCCATGGGCTTACAACAGAGCAGTGTACGTTTCTCTCTCTAGATCTGTACTCAGGGGAGCTAGAGAAAATATTTATGCATCATTGGATTCCTCTCATCGCGGCGAATCGAATGATGCATTATATGACCTTGTTAGATCAAATGGTGAAAATGACCTGACCTCGAGCTAGGTCAGGGTTACAGAGTGACCTGATATGGTCATGTTGCGTATCAATCGACTCCTCGTGACAATATAAGCACAATGCAAGCAAAATAGGAGCTTTATCTCAATTCAGTGAGAAGTTATTGGCAAAACAATCACTCTATGCTCCTGTGACCTGACATGACCTTTGAGAGGTCAGATGGTCAAAAACTACACTTTAGGGTCAAGGTCATGGTAAGAATACATGGTTTGAGGACTTTCAGCTTTACCTATGCAGCGTTTACTGAAAACGAGCCCATACTATTTTTCACCATGGACATAATGGGGTGACCAAAAAATTGACCCCTTCTTAGGTCAACAATCTCAAAATTCCGAGATAGTAGATTTGTAGACCCTTATGATTTCATCATATTGCGAAAGTTTCAAACTGATCGGTTGACAGATGTTCCTTAGGCACTGTTTCAAACTTGTGATTTTGGGTTTTGAGGTCAGGTCACTTGACCTTGAATAGCTCCTTGACCTGACATGACCTGACCTAAAAAATTTGTGCAGATGCGCAAAATCGATCAGGGGTAAGGTACTGTAAGTTTTGTTGTTCTGCGTCTCTTCGTTTTTGCGTTATCCGGGGAAACCAGGAGGGGGCGAATGTCGCCCCCCTCCCAGCGGGGCGCGTGTTAAATGTTGTCGTAAAACCATGTCGTGGTAGTGCTTTTTGTCGTTTTAGCCTGTTCAGGCCATATCAACCTCTCAAGGTCGCCAATTGACCTGGTATCAACGATAATATACCACTGGTAAGCTCAAGTCACAAGAAACACGCTGCAGCTTATCGTGTCTTTCTATCTTTCTTAGTTTATAAACGGCTAAGGAGAGGTTCGATGGACTCCCCCTTCCCCTGTAGGGCTAGGATGTAAAATACCTCCGGTAGGTTCGCTACGGTTAATATGCTCTACCTTATATTGTATCTCGTCTCCCGTTAATTGCCGTTTTGGCATGGCCACCCTGTCTCTTTTGCAGGAATTTGACGCCCCTATCTCCTTTGCAGAAATCTGGCCGCTGCCGTGCCTCTGTTACAGGGATCTGACCGCTGCCGTGTCTCTATTACAGGGATCTGACCGCTGCTGTGTCTCTATGGCAGGGATCTGACCGCTGCCATGTCTCTATTACAGGGATCTGACCGCTGCCGTGTCTCTATGGGGGATCTGACCGTTGCCGTGTCTCTATGGCAGGGATCTGACCGCTGCCATGTCTCTATTACAGGGATCTGACCGCTGCCGTGTCTCTATGGTAGTACCTGACCGCTGCCGTGTCTCTATGGCAGGGATCTGACCGCTGCCGTGTCTCTATTACAGGGATCTGACCGCTGCCGTGTCTCTATGGCAGGGATCTGACCGCTGTCGTGTCTCTATTACAGGGATCTGACCGCTGCCATGTCTCTGTTACAGGGATTTTACCGCTGTCCTGTCTCTATTACAGGGATCTGACCGCTGACGTGTCTTTGTTACAGGGATCTGAAGCCGGAGAACATCCTGCTGGACGCCAGCGGCCACGTCAAACTTACAGACTTCGGACTGTGCAAGGAGAGCATCCAGGACGGCCTGGTCACACACACCTTTTGCGGCACCATCGAGTACATGTGAGTCTCAGGGCTAGCAGGACCCCGACTTATGGCGGCTCCATCGAGTACATGTGAGTCTCAGCACCAGCGGGGCCCAGACTTATGGTGACTCCATCGAGTACATGTGAGTCTCAGCGCCAGCTGGGCTCAGACTTAGGGCGACTCCATCGAGTACATGTGAGTCTCAGCACCAGCGGGGCACAGACTTATGTCCGCAGCCGTGCAATAGCAAACAATGGCCTGCCATTATTGCCACGTTATTGTCGGCTCGCTCCTTATCTGCGGGTAAACCCCTCGTGCCGACTCGTCAGTTATCTTAGTATTTCGATGGATTATCTTAGGCACTCTAAGCCCAGTATTTAGTGACTTATCCATTTAGTGATCTTATCTAATTTTTCTTCCCGACGGTTTTTATTGGCTGGTGTAGGACCCCATTACGGAATGATACTTGGCGTTGACTTTTATATTAAGTTCATCATTACTAGTGAGAAATTCAAGCTTAACTCACCAAATTGTTCCTGCTGATATTCTGGTACTCTGTTAATACCCTTGGTACTCTGATGAGGTTCACCTCCCGTATAATTCAGCTTGTAGCCGACAGAGCTCAGATGTCCCGGAACCTGGCTGATGTAAGATGGGCGTAATTAGCAACGTTCGCCCCCTGGTAACCGGACATAGTGTCTCAGTATGAGGTGTAGATGGGAGGCAGCTGGCGTGGTGGAGCTTTCAATAGGTTTGTCTATTTTTATTACATTGGTACCGTCAGGGATTGTGCAGGAGAATCTGCTTAAAACAAATAAAATGTCTTGAAAATTGATGTCTCGTGAGCTATCAAAAGGTACCAAAAGAAACCATTCTGATCGTGAATCAATGGGGCGCGCATTAACATGGTGCACTTGACTCACCATAAATGCTTCAACAAAGCGCTCCACCGTTCAATAAAACCAAGGCGAAATTAAAAGGAACATCGTGTGAAAAAGCGGACGGAGCTTGCTAATCCGTTGAGTGAAAGGCTGAAGATAACGACTCTGCGTACCTGCTTGGAGCTGCCGTGCTATCAGCCTGCGCGCGCGTTTCCCATTGGTCGGCGTCAGTCGGTGAATGCATCTTCCTGAAATAAGGTCGGCGTTTACTGCAGCTTCATTACCTCTAAGCGTTCAAATACCAAATGCAAACCTTGGTATCTTACCACCTGTCACTGGATGGACTGTACGGGCACATAGATGGTTCGATTAAAATATGGGGATTTATGAACACCAAACTCGTTAATATGTCTGAGGGCGCTTTCAAGGTCTGCACGAGAATGGGTGAGTAACGTTCAATCGTTTGCCCGTAACATTTTCCATATTTGGTCTGGATTGCGCGAAATGTCGAAAAAATTATGTGAAACACCGCATTGTTGCGGCGTTCTGACAAACCAGCGTACCGAGCCTTGCATTGCGGCTTATCCTGTCAACACCGGTGACTTTCTTAAGCTGTTCCATCAGCGCATTCAAATAAGCACGATTTTTTGAGTCAGTGATTCGGTTGGAGCTGAAGTCTTGCGGCCATGACCTCCAAATCTGTGCCTCTGGCGGTATCGTCGCGTCGCCCGGCCCACCGCGACGTGTGCCGCCTAGCAACAGCGTGGTGCTCGCAGACTGGAGAGTTATGGGCTGACATGATCTCGGAGACACCCTCGTCGCCGCGAGATGAGTCCAGCGAAGCACCGCAATCCAGGCGTGATCCCAGCCACCCGAGCTGGAGTGGTGAGCCACTCTTTGCCGGCTCACTGGACTCGGGAGTCTAATCTGGCACGAGCGCCGCGGCGAACTCCTGATGGTGTGCTCCATTTTGCACAGACAGCTGGTTGCCTCCGGGCGAAGCCTGTGCTCTACGTCCGAAACGTAGATTACGGTCCGGGACAGAGATGGTGACACATGTGAAGGCAAGGAGCGTGATAGTGACGCTGGGCCGCCGCTCGGGTGGGGGGTTCTGAGATCAATGGTGGGACCAGGATTCTAACGGTAAAGTTAGGTAATGTAATGTCGTGCTCTTTTTGTTGAAATATGCCGTGCAAACTCTTGTGTAATGGAAGACTGCTAAGGTTGTTCAGTGCTGAAAATATGTACTGGGTGCAGTTGCGGATTATTTTCAGCGTGTGGAAACATTGTGTGTGTGTTAGCGTGTCGGACCTCGCTTCGTGAGCTGGAGACGGGAGAGGGGTCTATCACCCACATCGCTCAACGCCTAATTTCTAACTCTAGCTGGATGCGCTATTCGCAAATACCTACAAGGTAATGCTAGTTGCTTAGGTTCATAAAAAACTGTTTCCTGTAAGACTCTCCTTCCATTGTGAGGGCGCAAGCTTGTTTTCATAACCCTCTCGAGGGTACCGTGGTGTAGCAGTCACGGATTTAGGATTTCGTTTAGGGGGCTAAGTCTCAGGGAGTGGGATATACTACCTGGAGGTGCCTGTTAGACATCGGAGGCTCCGGCACCAAAGGGCGCCCTCTCGGCACGAATTTTTGGCAATTTCAATGAAGAAGTTAAGAACGGATGGTTAGCTGGTGGTACAGTGAGTGTAGTGGTGAGGTGCGCTGGTAATTGATGTGTGCCGCTGGACTGGGGGAGGCCGGGTGTACGGGATATTTTGTGAATGTGACTAGATCAGTGGCTTATCCAGGACTCTAGTTTGGAAGGGGCATCAGGGCCGATATTCTGGTGGGCACGGTGTTGGGGTGGAGCGTGACGCTACTCCCATGAGTGAAAAAACAACGGGGGCCGCCGGTGTAGCACCCGGGGGAGGCACCATTTTGTTATTATGGGGACGCATTCCCGGTGGTTTTTGTAGGTGTTTGGTAACATGGGCTTCCAAAGTGTTGGAAGTTAGCGGGTGAAAGTTTGCCGGATGGGTGAGCATATAGTCCAACGGGAGTCTGCGGCTGACAGGGAGAGGACGCGGACGCGCACATAGCCCAGCCCAGCTGCTGAAAGCGCCCTTAAACACCAATACCAATATGGAGAGGACGCGGAAACACAGGCGTCCCTCCCGGCACCATCTTCTGAAGCCAGTTGTAACGCGCATCCGCCGCAAAGGTCTGGCTGTCCATTTACTGTTCCTTCTCAATATATCATTTACTCAATGTACTCAATGTACTCAATATATCATTTGTCTTGGAACTCGAGATTTCCGTAGAAAAAAGCAAAAGCCTCCCTGCAATGTACCCCTCATGTACCCTCAGCAGCAGGCCACAGTTGTCATGGCTGTTGGTGTGATGATATATGCTGACGTCACGATGAGCATCAGCCAATCGAAGCCCTTGAGGCGTTTCGAGTATGGTATTGGTTGCCAGATCATGACATCATCCACAGGCAGATATTTATTTCTTTTCCTAGAGGAGTATTTTAAAAATCAAAATATTGGGCTTGTATATTTTTCAGAGAAATCATGAGTGGTTTCATTATTTTGGCTGAAGGTACGCCTAGTTACACTAAATTCCAGGATTCTACCAAGGTGCCACATTCCCTTTAAACACCGATACCAATATTAAGAGGAGGCGGAAACACAGGCGTCCCTCCCGGCACCATCAAGGGGGACACGACCCCCCTTTGGCTTCCTGGATCTATCCTGGTAGTGCAGTAGTCAAGGTGCCAGCCTTCCGCGGGTCGGACCTGGGTTCCAGGCCCAGCGAGTCAGAAGCCGATGACGAAGGAAGTAAATAGAATGTCCTGATTCAGGAGTATTTTGATCTCCAGGAAACCCCTCGGACTGGGAATAAGTTAGCGACACCATAACACCCTGGTCGATAAACGCAGAATTATCATCTAAGGTTTTTTGTTTGCTGTGTCTACAAAGCAGATGTTCATTTTCGGGGAATGGCGGCGATCTTTTGTCCGGCTGTGTCGGAGAGTGCAGCTTTTGTTGCTGATCAAGCCATCAGTACACTCTCATCACGGAGATAATCACGTCAACGTTGTCCCGGCCCAGAATATTACGTCCCTCTGGTACAAGGGGGCTCTTTACGATGAAACGTGGTTTGCTGACCTGAAAAATCGATAACTGACTCTTGGTGGATGTGCGTTGAGATTCAGTGTCCATAATTTGTTACGAAGGGGACGGCTCCAAGACTTCCCTGACTGCACCTCAAGCGGAAACACGACGAATGTTTTCCTTCCAGGGGAGAGCTATGATCATAACGATCTGTGACGCAAAAACTGCGCTGCTGCGGATGAGAGAATTCCGGCAGGAGCGGGCTCAGTTAATAAGATACGGAGAGGGAAGACATGGCTCAATAAATGGCGCGCTCATTAAGACACCGCTGGAGCCCATGCGTTCACGGTCGTGGGAACTCGGCTTTCACGGTCGTGGGAGCCCGTGCTTTCACGGTCGCGGGAGCCCGTGCTTTAACGGTCGCGAGAGCCCGTGCTTTAAGAGTGGCGCCGCCTCCTCCTGAAGCGCTGTCTTCGGCCCAGGGAGGGAAGCTGCGTGTAAGAAAGACACCGTGCCGTCCCCATACCGAGCTGGGCAGACCTGTGGTGTGCTCGGGCCGTGGGCGTTACATTGCTTGCGTTTAGCTAGTCTAGACGGATCACAACGATGCTTTTTCTGCTCCTCTTCAATTTGTGATGACACCTATGTTGAAAGAAAATGACGTACGATAGTTGACGGTACATGTTTAGGAAGAAGGAGCCCATTTATATTGAATATTTTCGTATTGAGTACTTCTTCAACCCCCCCGAACTACGCAGTAGTGTGGAGTCATAGGTACCAGTTTTCCAAACTGGTGAGCTGTGTTCACCTATCATACTTGTATATGTAGGATTTTTACATAGCGACCGAGATCCTGTCGCGGACGTGTGTTGTAGGGCGCCTGAGATCCTGTCGCGGACGTGTGTTGCAGGGCGTCTGAGATACTGACACGGACGTGTGTTGCAGGGCGCCTGAGATCCTGTCGCGGACGTGTGTTGCAGGGCGCCTGAGATACTGACGCGGACGTGTGTTGCAGGGCGCCTGAGATCCTGACGCGGACGTGTGTTGCAGGGCGCCTGAGATCCTGACGCGGACGTGTGTTGCAGGGCGTCTGAGATACTGACGCGGACGTGTGTTGCAGGGCGCCTGAGATCCTGTCGCGGACGTGTGTTGCAGGGCGCCTGAGATCCTGACACGGACGTGTGTTGCAGGGCGCCTGAGATCCTGACACGGACGTGTGTTGCAGGGCGCCTGAGATCCTGTCGCGGACGTGTGTTGCAGGGCGTCTGAGATACTGACGCGGACGTGTGTTGCAGGGCGCCTGAGATCCTGACGCGGACGTGTGTTGCAGGGCGCCTGAGATCCTGACGCGGACGTGTGTTGAGGCGCCTGAGATCCTGACGCGGATGTGTTGTAGGGCGTCTGAGATCCTGACGTGGACGTGTGTTGCAGGGCGCCTGAGATCCTGACGCGGACGTGTGTTGCAGGGCGTCTGAGATCCTGACGCGGACGTGTGTTGCAGGGCGCCTGAGATCCTGTCGCGGACGTGTGTTGCAGGGCGTCTGAGATCCTGACGCGGACGTGTGTTGCAGGGCGCCTGAGATCCTGTCGCGGACGTGTGTTGCAGGGCGCCTGAGATCCTGACGCGGACGTGTGTTGTAGGGCGCCTGAGATCCTGACGCGGACGTGTGTTGCAGGGCGCCTGAGATCCTGACGCGGACGGGCCACGCCAAAGCTGTGGACTGGTGGTCGCTGGGTGCCCTGACCTACGACATGTTGACGGGAGCCCCGCCCTTCACTGCCGACAACAGGAAGAAGACCATCGAGAAGATTCTGAAGGGCAAACTCAGCCTGCCGCCGTACCTGACATCAGACGCCAGGGACCTAATCAGGAAGCTGCTGAAGGTTAGTAGTAAAGGGCTCTCCAGAGGGAATAGTGCTGGAGAACGTGAGCTATTATTTATTGCCTGTATGCCAACACAAATATGATTGGTGGTACTTACCCACAGAGTTTGTCGCAGCAAACTCAAATAGAAAGTGAAGGTTCGTGGTCATGAAACAAACAACACAAGCTTTAACTAATAGCCTGGCCTAGTTGGCACATAAGATTGATGGTAAGAATTAAGTAGGAAAAAGTGTACTCTTGTTTTGCGAACAATCTGGATTGCGCTGTGGCCCCACCGTTGTCTGTCAGGGTACGAACTACCAACGGCGAGCAGCTCATTGGCTGTGGTGGTCACTCGTAACCTGCCTCTCTCACATTCCCAGCGATCGCTGTGGTGTAAAATCTTGTGCCGCAGAAAAACATCCATTCCAGGGTTGTTTCCGTCGAAAACTGGTGTCAACTCTCTGGAAGCTTATAGCTGATGTTGTCGGGTTGTCTGATGTTCCGGGTATGTTATGCTGGTACCCTGATGTCAAAACATACATTGAGCAAGCACTGTTCGAAAAGTCAGGCTTGTGGATGAAACAATACACCGAGGCAAAGGACGATACCGGAATTCGCTTCCAAAACTCTTGGTGCTTCTCAATTGGTTTCAGTCAAATTTCCTTGTATAATACTGAGATGCGCAAAGTGACCAGGGATTAATGATAAGTTGGAAAACGAGTTTAGATCTCTGGTTTTCTTGTTAATCTCCTGCATTACCAATAACAGAACAGCCCAACTTAATGTGACCCATATATACCAAAAGTACGACCAAAAGGTTGGTTGGGGCCGTTAACTCCAAATAATCAGTAGAGGTGGGTGCGTGCCGGACCTGTGGACAAAGGGATCTATCGTAATGTACAGTGAAATATATATATATATATGATCTGTTCTGATGTCTCCTCGAAAACAAGATGGAAATGCTTTGGAAGAGGTGCACAAATTCTGTCCGTCGGAATGGCTCCGAAGAAGTTGGGCGGATATGTAGCTATTTACGAGTGACGGGCGCGAATATGGTGGCCTGGGCGAAAACGTTGAATGGTCAAAATTCAATCAAAACATGGCGTACATATTTAACGCATTTAGCCGAAATGGCACACGGAAAATAATCATCAGTAACGCTCACAAACCTGCATTGGAGTTTGCGTGTATCGTGAAATGTGCTACTTTTTTCCATTGAACTCGTGCGCCAGAGTTGAGTTTCTTTCCACCTATAAACCCATCTCTTGTTTAGGGTGAGATTGGAGGAGCTTGGAGAGCCTACGGAGTGTGCAACTGAGAAATGTTATGATGCCCGGTGTTAGACCTTGAACAGAACCAGGGACTCGGTATTTTGGGAAAGAAGTAAATTAGAGGATAATTAGTTTCTCGATAAAATTGATGTTACCTGGCTCATGATCCGGTGTTGATTTGCAGAAAAAAACTACCGATTGCGATTTTTGCTTTCACAGAATGGCATTATTAGCTCATAGCCGAATAACAGAATATCGTCTGAAATTGTATCAGATCATACAAATTCGTAGTTGAGCAGTACTTGGACTCACTTGAGCCGTGGTGTGGAGTCCGTACTTGGCATCACTAGCGGTGACCTGACCTTGACCTGGGCCGGCAGCGCCAGGAGAAACAGCGGCTGGGCAGCGGGCCCGAGGACGCCGACCCCATCAAGACGCACCTCTTCTTCAAGAACACCAACTGGGCGGACGTGGCGGCGCGGAAGTTGGACCCGCCGTTCAAGCCGACCTTGGTGAGTGCGGCTGACCCCGGCGGGGCGGGTGACGGTGCACCAGGGGCCGTCGGTCGGTGTAGGTAGTGAAGACGCGCTGGCCACGCCCGGCGTGCCAGGTCAGACCCATTCGTCGGGGCCTTCCTTATTGTGTGGTAAAAACGGGACATTTTCAACCTGGGCACCAGCGGAATATTGGTTAGCCAATACGCTAACTGAGTTGTTCGTTCCACTAATTCCTAACGTTGCAGGTTAGCTGGCCTTTTAAAACTAATCACAATGAACACTAGTTTTGCGTTATGTACGAGGTTAAAGTATTATGTCAGTAGAATCAGCGCACATACAAAACAAGTATGTACTGGTCTCCACTCTCTCACCCTGTGGCGCCGACCAGTGCATCTGGCCCGCCTGTGTTATGACCCAACCTTGTTCCTGGGTTATCGATTGAACAAGCTATATGGCAGTCGACAAACGATGTTTAGGTACGGCACAGTGGTCAGAACCGTTATTCCGCCGAGGGTCTCCAGTAGGCGAGTGCGTGCGTTGATCCGCCGAGGGTCTCCAGCAGGCGAGTGCGTGCGTTGATCCGCCGAGGGTCTCCAGTAGGCGAGTGTGTGGTGGGTCGCCCTCTGCCTCTCTCGGGCTCCTGGCGACGTATCGGCCAGGCCGGCCTGGCGTCAGACGCGTGTCCATTTTAAAATACCCTTTTTGTGAAAGACTGAGTTCAAAGAAGTTTGAAGGTCTGAAATAAGAACAGATAAAAGTTAGCGGAGAGTGGAATTATGATTTTGCGCTCAGTAAATCGCTAATCCAATCACTTGTCTTGGTTCGCTAATTAACGGATTAGTGATTAGCAGACCTTGTTAGCGGAATTCCCTCCTCTAAATTTTATACTGGGAGGCAGTGAAGACGCTTAAGACAATCAAATCTTGAAAACTCATTTCCGCGCAAATTGAGCAAAATGTTATAAACTAGGAGTTTTGAATAATAATCTCTCGCTCTCTCAAGGTAGGTTTTTAACTTAATATTTTTATTTCCATGTCCCTCCCTGTTGGCCTCTAGTGTTTTGCATTAGTTTGAAAGTTATTAAGTCTCAAGGGTGGCCTAAGCATTATTGTTTATTGTCATGAAAAGCTCGGCATTGCCTACTGCCGCATAGTGGCCCCCTTACCTCGAGTTATGGTTCCCGCCCAGGCTGATATTCCGTACTTCAGGTTATAAATATTAATGCGAAGTGCGCCATATGCTACAGTGGTTCAGTTATTGGCCCTTCAGTACTGGAAGAGCCACACTGAACGCTTGCAATTGTTTGTGCTAATAGTTGAGCTTGGGTTTAAAGACCGGTAGATGGCCATGGGTATGGTTCGGTTACGGGCCATGCATTGTTTCCTGCTATTAATTTTGAGCGACGCTTAACTCCATTGCGGTCTAATGTGAACCGTATCATAGTTTGAAATATTTGACTGTGTTTTTAGACTTTTAATCGGCATCGTTGTTGTTTTGCAGACGAGTGAAGAGGACACGTCACAGTTCGACCAGAGGTTTACAAACCAACCACCCGTGGATTCGCCCGACGACTCGCATCTGTCGGAGAGTGCCAACCTCGTGTTCGAGGTGAGATTGAGTACTACATTATTCATCGCCTAGTTAAACCAGTACAGGCCGGTGGCCGGCCTAATATCCTGCAGTGATCAAACAGAATAGAACGTTGAAGGCCGTGCGTGGTATAACGATACAGGGCATATGGTGGCCTACCCGGATAATGCGGTGATGCGTGGATTGTTCAGCATTGTGCCCTACTTCTCCTGAGCCTGGCTGTCCGCGCACTCGAGCAGACCATGCGTTCCGTTCCTTCCCCGACACCGGAGGAAGTGTTCCCTGCCTGACCCGAAAACCCGACGCCCCACTGCCCATCAGAGCGTGTCGGCTTGTTTACATTAGCAAGCCTTCACTTAGTTACGCAGTAATTATTGGGGAGGATGGACAGTGTAGACGGCATCCTGCCGACTGCGTTACTGGTGTACGGCGCCTTCTCCGGTCTGGAGTTTACATCCATGAGCTCATATATTTCCCTTGCAAATTTAATCTTGCGAATCAAAATAAAGTACATGTTTCAGAGCCGACCAGAGGCCTTCACCTCCTACCGTAGCTTTCTGTCACCTGAGGTCTCGGATCCCTTTATCGGTGGGAGATGTTTCGCGCTGATGTGAAGGCTGTAGTAGAAAGCAGGAGCCGACTCTCCTTAATTTGAAATAAGATATTGTCCCCACATATGTCTGCTTGTAGACGTCTTGTGGAAAAAGTACAATGTTTAATTCACCAGGTGGAGAGTAACTACGGGAATCTGTGCAAGGTATTGGATTATTGTCTCTGTATTGATGTAGCACCACTCACCAGAATGTGAGTGGTGTTACATCAGATTTCTGGGAGACTTGAGGCGCAGTTTATGCCGAAGTGTCACCCGGGAATTGTGTGCCCGTGCTCCATTGCAACGGTGTGTCACTGCGAGTGTTTTTAGTAGTGGCAGAGCGGGCGGGAGATCAGACGATGGAAATAATATGCACGTTTTCCGTTAGGCTGGGCTACAGAGCTCAGTGCATAGCTTTCATCGCACTGACAAAGCTTCAACCGCATATCTCTCAAAAAGGAACTGATTGGCCATAAGGTGTTATATTTTGCATGGATTTCGCACGAACTCATGTTGGCAAACAGATGGGCAGCAAAAGGTGAGAAGGGGATAGGGGGGCACCTTTGGAGGGTGTTGCGGCCGACCTTTCGGACACTCCTCGCGATGCCGCTGCTCTCAATCGTTATTAACCTCTGACATTTGCGAGATGCCGGTGCGCTTCGTTGCTCTGATTGGCGAGCCTGGTTTTCGCTGGTGTCACGTGTTTTGAGCAGATTGGATGGAATGGCCTGCCCGGAGCCGCTGGAAATGGCGCGTGACCAGCGGTCTGGCACGGCCCGCATCTGTCCGATGTTTTGCAGTGACCTTGACAGGGTTTAGAAGGCTGCCGGCGGTGTCACATTGTGTGCCTCGTGATGTGTTTTTGCGCAGCGTTTGGCTGTCGTGTCGACGGCGTCTCCTAGAAACGTGGCCTGCGGTGAGTGCCATTATGGAAGCCGTTAGTACCGTGCGGTCACAGCATGTGAATTGTACAGTCAGTTGCGAAAGTATCGTTCCGCTGCCGACCCACTAGTTTGGAAGTCACTGTACGCTGTAGCGCTGAGCCGGGCGAGTGGGCGGGCATTGGGCGGGGACAGCTGAGGAGGGGTGGAACTCACGCCTCAGACATGTTGTTTGGTCAAGTTGAGGTCAGTTATACATGGGTGCCACAACTGCAGATTCAAACTAAAATGGACGCAATGTCCGCATCACATGCCACCTGAAATGTTCGCATCACATGCCACCTGACGGGGTTTCTTTATGCCTCTCTTGAGATCTATAGAATTGGGATATTGCCAGGCGTGCACCAAGGATTTTCGTTTGGGGGCCCGGCTGACGAAGCGGGGGGCTGATGGGAGGTGGCATGTTTGACAGGGCGTGCCAGGCTACTGCAGGGAAAAAATTGGCCAGAGAGGGTACTTATCAGGTAAAAAGCAATACATATTTGTCGTATGGTGTATAACGCAAGTGAAGGGGTCATAAGCGTCGCCCCCGCGCAAAAAAAGGGGGGCAGCTAAACTCCAACCTGATGCTGACAAAAAACTTTCCACGTCAGGACAAAAAACTGTCTGAATTTGGGCTCCTTGCTGCCTTCCACAGCGGCTGGTTATAAGCATTTGCGGTTTTCTCCCATTTTGACTGAGATCAGTAAATTTTTGGCCGAAAAGTCTGGGACCAGGCCCCCTGGCCCCCCTTTTCCAACGCTTATGGAAGGTGATACAATTATTATAAACCTGGCCTGTGGTTGAATCACATATTGAGTGAATAATTCACCGGAGGGGCTACACACTTTGAGCAGGGGCGGTAAGGTGAAATGAGAACTGGAACTAAAAGCCAGATCAAGCCTCATTTCTGCTCTTGATGGGTGACTCCAGCGGTCAGTTATTACCAGAACCCACGTCGAGTGCCACGCCAGACATGGCCGAGGGCCGGCACTTTGGAGTCAAAGCGTTTGGGGGAAGGGGGCCCGGGCCCGCTGGCCCTTTCCTTGGGTGCGCTACTGGGTATTGCAGAGCGTGGCGAATTGAGGGGGTTAATCAAGGGTGACATTGACCTATCCCATTTCCAAGATTTTCTCTTTATTTTCTTCGCAGACTTTTTTACGATTCTTAGGTCTGTTGTCCCCCAGACCACCAGTTCAAACTCGCAGGTAATTGTAAATTTCGTTGAATCAAAATCTCCCAACATTCTTGATTTTTTCCAGTTCGGGGATCAACCTAGAAACAGAAATTTAGGGAAAATTGATGCTACCTTGGTATTTTAAATGAACTCTATACGAATTCAGACCTAAATATGTATATGCGTAATTACCGAAAGAAAGGCATCATCATCAAACGCATCATTTAAGATGCCTACTTTAATTGGACATCACTGTCAAAGTTTGTCCATGGCGTATAGGGGGCATTCCATGACAGATCGACAAGTCGATAACACCCTCATATCTCAGATTTCAGTGTATGTTTTTGTGAGGGGGGCTATTGATGAAGCTGATGACTATTTTTCTATTCATTTTACTTCCTGACTTACGGATTGGAAATTTTAGCCTCAATCATTTTGATCATATTCACTTACTTGTCTTTTTTAAAGACGAAATTTTACCTGTGTGATTCTAAAAATACCATGAAGACTTGATCTAGGTCTCTTAAGGATAAATTACGAATTTTGGCTCATGAGAAATATAACTCAAAAAATAAAATTTTGAATGTATTATACATTCTTCATTTTTTTCAAAATCTATGAAAAATTGTTTTCCTATGCCTTATTTTAAACTTTTTGAGGCTCATATTACTCTTTATACTTTTCTCTATAAGATTCAGCAATAAAAAGAATGGAGTCTTTAACCAATCGCGAGTTCTGAGTTCCCAAATGTCCTGATCCCCACTTTTGTGAGGTTCGTTCGCCGGCGCGGCCCGCCGTCGTTGCGGCTATCAAACGTCTCTGGTTACGAAAAATACCTTCCCACAAATCCCACCATTGACACTTGTGTCAACGATGGGATTCGTGGGGCATGAGGGTAAGGATGTATTTAAAACAATAAACTGTAATTAATGTCCCATTTCTTAACACCCGCACTGGAGAGGGGTCTGACACTTACGCGCACTGGTGGGCTCCCTGAGCGCTCGGAAATTAAGAGACGTAGAAAAATTCCGGTTGGAGGCTGGGTGGGAGCTATTGAAATCTATACTATGACCGATTTCGATTGACCTAGGTAAGTACCGTCCAGTTCAAACGAGGTCATAAGGGCCATGTATGAGCCGTGCTGGAGATTTTTCTGGAAATGCTGTGATTAAGCGCAAAAAAGTTAAGAATGCACTAAAAACGGACCAAGGTCATAATGAGAACGTTCCAAAAATGTAAACCTAATTTTTGGGGTTAAGTCATTCAAGTCCATTGACCTATAACGTCACAATATTACATAATCCCTATAATTACACCATGGCTAGCACCATAGCAACCGTTGGACGGAAATGAGGATTGACCTTTACCCATGACATTTTACTTTGACCTGTGCCTTTTTACATTGAGTTATCTTAACTTGGACGTCGTAGCATGGTATGCGTCATACTGGGTAACGCCATGCGATCGGAAGCACCGGACCAATGACTTTGAGAATGCTGGTATGGCGCTGAACTGTGGGCTTGATCTTCATGTTGGTTGAACTTGACATATAACCTCATTTCATATACCGCTATAACTTTGCCAGTCGGTCTTTGATGCACGCAAACTGGTACAACCGCGCGATTGCAGCGATCTCAAAATAAAGCGTTTACCTTTGAAAGTCTATAATTACAAAATTGGGGCCGATTTTCAAGATAATTTGACCAATCGACGTGCCATTGGATATTCTCAAAAGTAGCTATTTAGCATTTTTGGCCACGAAGGGTTCTCCCGCCACCTTGAAAAAGTAGGTGAGGGCTTCCGAGGCTCCCCTCCAGTGTGCTTGTTATCACGCGCTGGTATGAGGTCCCAGGCGACCTTTACTAGCATGGGGGGTACTCATCCCCCTACGATCTTAGCAACCATGCTTGGAAGGGAAAAGGAAAGCAGTGTTCCATTGCTTCCCTCGATCTCTACCAAAAATGCCTATACAACTTTTCGTTCAGGTCATTTTTGTGGTCTCGGAGGCCAAGGTATGTTTCCATAAGAATACAACGGAAACTTAAATCTTGTATCGTAATGGCTAATAAACTATAACAAGAGTAAAGTTATTGCCATCGTTGAAATGTATGTGCAGAAACAAAAACTACTCAAATTAGCTACTGAGATCAGAAAATGCTTCGATAAGGCAATCACGAGAGAAGGAACATTGAAGATTCACAAGTTCGTGCTGGTTAATTCGAAGGCCATTATTGTGCATGAGCTCTCGAACGACTAGGGACAGAAGGTTCAAGTTTCACATTTAATATGTGAACTTCATTTGCGCCACGGGATGGAGTCGTTCTTCCGATCCGTTGGTCAGATCTTAACCCTCGCCCGGTGGGGGCGTTTGAAAACCCCGTCGGTTTTTTTCCGGCGGCAAGAAAAACGGCAGCGCCAAGCGCCGCCGTACTTGGTACAGCTTATCCTTGATCAAGTCCGCAACTTCCCGCAAAATTTTAAGGTTAAGTCATCTCAGGTAAGGTCACTAGTGCAGGTCAAGTGACCTCATCTCAAAAATGTTTAAGGTGGCATAAGTAAGAAATGGTGAATCCATCGAATTGAAACTTATACCACATAATGGGCCCACCAAGCGCTAAAAAATATATTCCGGGGTTTTAATATCGATGACCTAAGGTCAAGTACAGACCATGGCCTCTCGATTGGAAATGCATGGAATAAAAGATATTGGGTTGTATTTGTGTAGATAAAACTGAGAATACCTTCATATTCTCAAAATCGTAGTATCCTGTGCCCCTTTCCAGGTTCATTTTGCAATTTTTGACCCGTGACCTCTGAGAGGTCATCTGGGGGTATTTAAGCAGTTTTCAGACTTACGTCAATAACTTTGCATGAAATGATGAAACAGCTTTTATTTTGATGTCATTGCGTTCAGGTTGCTATTGCAAGTCGATTGATATGCATATCGACTATGCTAGGTTAAAAAGTGACCTTGACCTGACCTAGGGTCAGGTCATTTTTGTGTTTTGACCTAGTATGGTCATAATCTACATCATTAGATTCGCCGTGACGAGAGAAAGCGAATGGTGCCCAAAAAATGGTTCTAACTCAGCTCTCAGACGCTAGAGCACAAAAACTTTACCCAAAATGCCACTTTCTTTGACCTGTCATGACATGACCTCAATATTGAACTCAGCCAAAAAGTGACTAAGATAGTTTCTTCATGAATTTGTATGAGCTATCCAGCAGCATTCGCGTTTTTTCGCTATCCCGCATAGGGGCCAAGTTAGAAGGGGTTGTTCAAACACCCCACCTACCGGGGCGAGGGTTAATAACAATATGACATATTTATGTCAAAAGGTACTCCTTGTGTTTCAGTGTTAGTTACGTGTACTAAAAAAACACGGTTGTCATCACAACTAACTGTATGCAGCTAATGACATCATGATTGACTTCCCAGTGGTTTCAAAGACCATTCAGAAGAACACGTTCTAACGTGTAATTCTGAACGAAAATAAAGTAAAGGACTTCGCTCCGCAGCCGCAACTAACGCCGTTCGGTCCCTGTAGGTTCACATATGATATGGTAATGCAGACTAATGGTACCAAGCGGAATGGGTCTGTAATTTTTTAAGCCAGAGGGAAAACGATTTTTTTAATGGGCTGGATGGTGGCTTGTTTCCACAATTATGGACATTTCTCCTCATTAAGGGATTTGTTGGAAAGAGTGGTACGTGGTTTGTAGATCAGTATCGCCGTTAGCTTCAAAATACGAGGGGAATTCCGTCGGGACCTAAGGGATTTATTGAAATTGAGTGAGTTTAGTTGGTTCAACACTTCTCGCTGGGTGATAACGATGTTGTTTAAAGGAGGGCTGATTTCTCTGTTTGTGTCCATGTGAGGCTGGGATTGATCATCGATGTGTCGCCTGAATAACGAAGCGCAATATTTATTCTATATTTAATATAATATGATATTATATAATATGATATAATATAATATGACATAATATAATATTCTAATATTACCTATCTATTGTGATATTGAGATGGATTTTGCTTGAATTGGACATGCGTCGCTAATTTTTTTTTGCACCATCCATCTTTCCCAGCCTTCCCCCTGTCACTCTTCTTAGCCAATTTGAATTGCGATTACATTTGTGAATGCTTCTTAAAACCTCCGATGTCACCCATCGGTTTCTCCCGCTGTTAATTTTTAATTGCCTTTTCATCTATCACCACTGATCACCACGCTTATCGATCTCTATCCGTCTCTATTAATCCCGACCTCTTCTGTATGGACGCAACATACCCAGTAGCATGCACCTGCCCGAGTTAGTCAAGGGCACGCTCAGTACCAGGGGCGTAGGAACGGTTTGAAAAGTGGGGGGCCAACCTTAGAGGGGGCCCACCTCAAGGGGGCCCCAGTCCACGGGGGCCTATAATTTTAAAAATTTTAGATAGCTCGTTTAGCGTAATAAGGCATGCATGCACACAAGGATGACAATGTATGGAAAATTGAGAAATTAATTTTTTCCCTATGATTTCGAGCTGTACCTATTATGATGTAATAAATAATAGTAAAATGCCAAAAAAACAATTTTTGTTTTTTACCTAGACCCTTTTCAAATACAAAATACATTTTTAAGCTTTTTTGAGGATTTCAATCATTTTTTTACCACGAGCGCGTTTTTTATATTTACAGATGTTTAGGCCCTTTTCATTACATTTACAAAATTAAGAACTGCTTAGAAAACTACAGACAATGCTTTGATACCAAATAGTCTCACTTCGTCATGCCTAATCAACTTGTATTTGCTTATTTAATGACGAAAATGGAACATTTATGTAGGTTATTACTGATCTATTCTTTCCATCATTAGAGATTGATTTAAGTAAAGGCTGATCACAATAAATACGCCTAGCTATATTTCGATGGCTAAAATGCAGAGTTCCAGCATGACTGCAAGTGCAATGTTGGTACTTGATGGCCAGCTTTGTAATGCCGAGGAGGTGTGGGCATGGTGTTATAGTGGTTCGCAACCCTGCTTTCCACGCGACCAACTCGGGTTTAAGGCACGGCAGATTCCTTGTGCAAGGAGCAATTTGACTCCAAAGAAACCCCTCCAACAGGGAAAGAGCTGGCGACGCCATATAACCCTGGCATCGAAAGACGTCGCGCCTTTCGATGGCTCAGGGACGACTGTTGCTCGGCATTTAGTGCAGGGTCCGTGTCCGATTCATATTTTGTGTTGGGATTGATATGGAATGGAGTTTGATTGGGCCCAGTTCTAGGGACTCATTTGGAAACACTCGGGTAGTAGGTTCCTTGGCTTTGTTACGAAGCGCTCCTCCTCCAGGGGCTTGCAGGCAGCGTACTACCGAACTTGAACGTTCCCAGACAAGCTATCGGGGCCGTTTGGGTTTCTTGTTCTATATTACAGTTGCTGATATTTGTATATTCGTTGCGGGGGCCCACCTCAAAAAGGGGGGCAGTATCCCCCTCACCCCGTTTCCTATGCCTATGCCGCCCAGGGGCCGCCAAATTATCTCGGAGGGCCCCAAAGTCCAGACCATGGCTCAGGAAACCAGATCAGTCAGCTCAAGGGCCCAGACCAGTGCATTAGCTTTGGGACCAGCTTATCAAGGGACCCTACATAAGCACAGCACCGATAGAAGCTCATCACAGGGGAGCTCCAGATTCGCACAGGGTGCCAGATTAGCTTAGGGGCCCGGTTCAGCTCGGAGGTCCCCAGGTCGACTTATGTAGGGTCTCAAAACAGCTCAAGGGACTTCAAGCTCACGGATCCCAGCTTAGCTCAATGGTGCTAGAACAGTTCAGAGGCCCCAGACCAGCTCAGGGCTCTTGTTCAGTACAGGCCAGCTCAGCTCAGGGGCCCAGATCGGCTGATATAGCGTCTCCTCTCACACCAGCTCAGGGGCTCCATTCAAGCTCACGGCCCCAACTTAGCCCAGGGACCCTAGAAGAGTTCAGGGCCCCATACCAGATCAAAGGCCCCAGTTAAGCACAGCTGTACCCAGATTAGCTCAGGGCCCCAGCTAGGCTTAGGGGGTCCCAGGGTGGCTGATGTAGAGTCACAGAACACAGTGGCGTAGCCAGGATTCGGCCAAGGAGGGGTCCGACTACCGTCGGGGGCCCCAGGCCGGCGTTCCCTTAGCAACCGGGCCCATCTCCTATATCTTTTGTATAGTATTTTAACATTATAACATTCACACGAAGGAAATTTTGTTATGGCTTTTTAAGCATTCATTCTTATTTTGTTTATAGCTTGGTTTTTCAATCCGACCAAGTGTTGGTAAACTAAGGTCACCAAATATTAAGGATGGCCCATAACTTATATGGTAGCGTGGCTATAATAACAGCTTTGAGCCATATTTCGGGAAGTTCAATGTTGATGCACGCATGATGTTAAACCTGAGTCTACCTCAATTCACTCGGGTAATCAGACATGAAGTTATTGGAGGTCAGTCGTTTTGAGTACGAAGAAATGATCTACGGGAAATGATTAGCAATTATTTCCCGGTGTCGAATCCATGAACTCTTTAATCAGGAAATTTCCAAAGAAAGGAAAAAAACGAATAAAGATACAAGGGATATGGGAGTGTGTACTGAACGTTACATAACCTCTATTCCGTCGACAGATCCTGTTGAAATCCATTTACTTTCTTACCCTTGCTATCTTGTAAACGAGCAAATTACCAAGACAAAAGGCGCCCAAGATATCTATCGCTTTGGCTCACTCTGTTATTGTTATTTTCAACCTTGCATACCTATTTTTCTTTTTGGGATTATGCTCATTAATTTCTGTCATTACCCTAGTTTGTCTGGTTTCCTACGAAAATATTGGAAAGTTGTTTATTTAAGAATATTTAGGAATGTATTTATTGGTGTTAAGCTACTCGATTAAAAATTGACTAGCCCTGTTTGATTTGATCTTATGATAAAATTATATTAATTTTTGCCTTTCCTTCGATAATGGTGCCTGATCGACATGTTTTAATTTGTCCTTTTTTAGTACGCAATAGGGGTAGGTACATTTTTTTCCGAGGCATATGATTTTGAAAATTTTTATTTGAGCTCTGGAGCTACCTAACACCAACACTTGGCGGCACTCACAAAGATAATTTTCGGCCGCCCTCCCGATTATATCTCAAGGGGTCTCTGAGATTGATTCACGGCGCCTGTTGATCAAAACTGGGGGCCCCTGAGAATCTCTCGGGGCTCCTGAGATTAGTTATCGGCAGCACCTCTGAGACTAATTATTGGGCCCCCCAGATTTGCTCTGGAGGAGGGAGGGGCTGAGACTGAATATCGTGACCATCCAGATTAGCTATTGGGGTCCCCTGAGGCTGTCTTTGGGGTGGGGGAGGGGGGCTGGGAATTACTTCCGACAGCCCGCTGAGACTTACTCTAGGGCACCCCTGAGACAAACACCCGGGGGGGGGTGGAATCACCTCTGAGACTGTGTCTTTGGCGTTCCTGAGACTGACTCTCGGAGGCTCCAGATTAGCTCTCGCGGGCCTAAGGCTAACTCCGGGCCCATGAAACCAAAAATCGGGAGCACCTCTGGAAATTACTCTCAGAACCCTGAGATTAACTCTCGGATGTCTCTGAGACTGACAACCGGGAGCCCTCTGAGACTAACTTTTGGGTGCTCCCTGAGATTGACTCTTGGGGCCGCTTATACCAAAACTCGGGGGGGGGCACAGCCTGAGGCTAAATCTCGAGGGCTCCCAAAATTACCTCTCTGGGGCCCCCTGAAACCAGCACTCTGCAGATCAAATTGGACTAACTCTCGGACCCCCGGATTAACTCTCGGAGCCACCTGAAACTAAATATTGACTCCTGAGAGAGAAACCCGTGAGACTATGAGGGCCCCTTGAGACCGACTCTTGGGGTGCTCTGAGACTCACTCTTGTGGTTCTTTGAGACAGACTCTCAGGGGGACCCCGAGACCGAATCTCGGGTTCCCCTAAGACAGACTCTTAGGGTCCCCTTGACCGACTCTTGGGGTTCTCTGAGACTGACTCTCAGGAGCCCCCTGAGATAGACTGTTGCAGGGCCCTGAGAACCACTCTCTGGGGGTGCCTGAGACTAGCTCGGCCCCCTCCTCTGAGACAGACTCCCGGGGCCCCTGATACCGACTTTTGGGGCCCCTGATACCAACCCTCAGGGGCCCCCGAAATCTACTTTCGGAGGGCCTTGAGACCGACTCTCAGGGCGGGGGCCGGGAGGCCGACTCGGGACGCCCTGAGAACGAATCTTCAGGGGCCCCTGAGACTAACTCTGGGGGCCACGTGATCAGAGAATCCTTTGCAGTTGTTCAGATTGGCCCAAGGGGTGGGGGTCTGCGGACGCCTAGGGCCCCCTTGGCTACACCACTGCATCCACACTTTCGGAGGCCCTCCGAAATCACCATTTGGAGGCCCCTAAAATAATTGCTCCCCCTAAACCAATACTCCGGAGCCCCTTGATACTGATGCCCGGGGGTCCTAAGACCAAGCTCGGGGTCCCACTTAGATCAGGCTCAGGGGCACCCTTAGACCCATGCTCGCGCTTTTCTCAGGAGTAACTCGACACCGATGTTCCGGGGCCCTCAAGATCAATATTTCGAGCCCCCCCGAGACTAATGCTTGGTACTCTGGAGCCCCTCGATGCCGATGCTCAGGGGTCCTGAACCCAGGTCTGGGGGCCCCTGGGACCAAACTCTGGGTCTCATGAGGCCAATGCTCGTGCTTCACTCATGAGTCCCTCGATATCAATAGTCGGGGGCACCCCGAGGGGATCCTGAACCCCTGAGACCAAGCTTGGGGGCCCCTGAGACCAAGCTCGAGGGGACCCTGAGACCAAGCTCGGATGCTCCCTGAGACCAAGCTCGGGGACCCTGAGACCAAACTCGAAAGGCCCCTGATACCAAGCTCGGGAGCTCCCTGAGACCAAGCTCGGAGGGCCCCCAGACACCAAGCTCGGGGCCCCTGAGACCAAGCTCGGGGGCCCCTGAGACCACAATCGAAAGGCCCGTGAGACCGAGCTCGGGGAGGAGGGGCCCTGAGACCAAGCTCGGGGGCCCTGAGGCCAAGCTCGGGACCCCCTGAGCCTGAGCGCAGGGGTCCCCAAGATCAATATTCGGTACTCTGGAGCCCTCGATACCGATTATCGGGGCCTCCTGAGACCAAGCTCGGGAGGCCTTCCCATCGAGACCAAGCTCAGGGGCCCCCGAGATCAATTTTTGTGTTTTTTGTGCATAAGGTCGGCCCAAGGGGGTCCGCGGACCCCAGGGACCCCTCCCCTGGCTACACCACTGTCAGAACATCTCAAGGGACCCATTCAAGCTCACGGCCGCCAGGTCAGTGGCTGTAAAGCCTTATAGGGGTCCCAGACCATCTCAGGGGCCCTCAGTTCAACACAGAGGCCCATATTAGCTCTGATGACCAGATAAGCTTAAGGGCCTGGATCATCCAGGGGCCCCTTGCCGGCATATTTGGGGTTTCAGAACAGTCCAGGGTTTCAATTAAAGCTTATAACCCAATTTCAAAGCAGGGACCCTATTCCTGTGCAGGGGTCTCAGATACGTTTAGGGTCTTCTGTGCATCACAGGGGATCCAGATTAGCTCAAAGGACAATATTAACTTTACGGTCCCAGCTCAGCTCAGGGGTCCCCAGGTCGGTGGATATAGGTTTTGGCCAACTCACGGGGCCCTGTTCAAGGTTACGGCTCCTAGCTCAGTTTAGGCATCCTAGAACAGTTCATGCTGCCCAAACCATCTCAGGGGCGCTCAGTTCAGCTCAAAGAGCCCAGATTAGCTCGTATGGTATCAGAGGCCAGTTCAGGGGCCCCGAGAAGCTCAGGGGCCTTAAAATCAACTCATATGACCTCAACTTAGTTTAGGGGCACAGGTAAGTTTAACGGGGTTCCGGGGCAAGCTATCGGGCCAGTTTGAGTTTCTCGTTTGATATTACAGTTGTTAATATTCTTACCTCCGTTGCGGGGGGCCCATCACAGAAAAGTGGGGGGGGCCAGTGGCCCGCCTGGCCCCCCCCGGTTCCTGCGCCTATGCTCAGTACGGCTCCTCTCGCAGGCAAACCACAGCACAAATGGGCAGCAGTTTGAAAGACAATACAGCACGCCCCGTGTTGAGGAATTAACGTGCCTTACATTCGCGCGTCCCCAGCTATACAATGGTACAGTAACTGTGCAATTGGCTCTCCGATCACCCCTAAACGGCGCGCTTCCTAGCACCTGCTACCTCTCCGCCGGGTCACAAGATCACATTCTCCGCAATCCGATGCCGGCTCAGCTTGCGCCGGCACCACCCGCTCAGGTCACGCGACAGCGAGGGTCGTCTCCGCAGACCATTCAGCTCCGTGTTCAGGTCACGTGACAGTGAGGGTCGTCTCCGCAGACCACTCAGCTCCGTGGCAGCAGGGGCGGCAGCATACAGAGACAACGGTAGGAAAACATACAAGATAAAAGTATGAAAGACAGGTCCCCCAGTTAGATATAACGCGGCACATACGCTAATGATGACGATGGCGGAAAGGCCAGGCCTTCCGCTGATCTTAGCCTGGACGCGGTGCTGCATTTGGCGCCGGGGTGACTTAATGCTCGCCCGAAATACGGCCCTTGAATGTGCAAAATGGAGCTCGGATAATTTTGAACAAAGGTTTCACAAACGTGCTAACTTTGGCATCAAATCTTTTTAAAGTCGCGCATCCCTAAACGTATGCAAAGGCGCTATCACAATGCAATAGGGTCTCAACTATCGCCCCTGAACGATGTGCTGCGTGACATCTGCTACCCCTTCGCTGGGTCACAAGGTTACATTGCCCGCATTCCGATGTCAGCCCAGCTCCACCCCCTCAGGTCACGTAACGGCGAGGGTCGTCTCCGACATGACAATGTGTGGAAAGCTAAACATATTTCCTCCTAAAAGCATCATTTGATAGGTTGGCATCAGTATTCAGTTTTGGAAAAAACTGCCAAGCTATGCACAGCCAACCCGGGTTCGAACCAGCATGCTCTGTAAGAGAGCGTAACACCCTACCCACTACACCACGGCTCCGCACGCTGCCGCCATCCCACTAGTCCGGACAGGCGACCCGTTTGGAGGTCACGTGACTCTGTCGCCAGTACCTCCGACTGATCGAGGACACTCGCAGTGACGGAATCTGGCGTTGAACGCTGGAGTGGGCCAGAAAGTAATTTCAAGAGAAGCGCTGGCATCCCAAAATATTATTGAAATCGATGTTTCGGAACAGTTAAGATACAACAATCCGCTGTAACCACTGTGACGTCCCTATCATAGGTAAGATGGTTGGTGCTGCAAAGTGTCAAGAGACCGATCATATTGAGGGGCTGGCTCATCAGTCATTAATTGGTTTGAGTTCTGTATCCCTTGCACCTCATGGGTGAATTCAGGGAAGGCAAGTGAGGGTACTTGCTCCCTTCCCTAGATTGAGCCTCGACGCCCCTTAATGGTCGCGGCTTCTCCTAAAATGTCAGTGGCGCCATGATAAACTTTCGTTTGCCACCCGTTTACTCTTTCCGTCAGGATGCAAATGAGCACACGACGATAGGTTTTGGTTTATCACCCCTCCCCCTTCTGGCTCAGATGGTGACCCGCTTTCAATCATGCGTCGTCCCATAAAAATCCTGTATTTGCCCATTCTGCAACCCCGACAACCATGTTATCCCCACTCCTGCCAACTTTCTGGCAATAATGTGACCTCTGCTCCCCCCTCCACCTCCTGGCAGTAATACTACCCTAAAACACACGGTCCTGCCTCCAATGGTATTTGGGGTTCAGCTCTCAATAGTGGGGAGGGATACTTGGTGGCCCACCGCAGCGGAACCGAGAAATTACCATTATGGTGCTTCGGCTCTCTGTCGGGGAGGCTCAAATACAGGAGTTTCCACGACTGAAAGTGAAAACATTGGGTCACCCCACCCTCCCCGGCTGACCCCAGCCTCATCGGTCCGACCCGCTAACCGCTGGGGAGGTCGACCAGCCGAACAGGCCACGCCCTCAGACATGTGGTTCCCAAACTTCATGTTTCCGCCTGGTCGGACACCCCTGGAACGGAACGATACTTTCGCAACAGACTGTACGTCGTAGCTGCACTCAAATAATAATCACATAACTAATGGTGTCCAGCTTTGAGTCACATCAGTACACTCGTCTCACAGCTCGGCCTGAGCACAGACCTGGCGCCGGGTTTTCTCCGGGTCTGCGCTGCACTGAGCGCTGGGTTTTCGCCCTGTCTGACCCACCGCTCCCCCGGCAGGGCTTCACATACGTGGCGCCGTCCATCCTAGAGGAGATGGCGCGCCCGCTGTCGTTCCGCGCCCGATCGCCGCGCAAGCACGCGCGCGGCCTGGCGGCGACGTTCGGCAGTCAGACGCCGTCGCCTCTGACGTTCGGCACAGCGCCGGAGTCGGACGCGCCGGAGCTGATGGACACCACCTCTTCAGGACACGGACACCCGCCGGTGCCGCCGCAGCAGATTCCTCAGCCCAAGTGGGTGTGGCAGCCGCACTGATGATGCCACCCACCCCCTCCCACCGCTGGCGACCGCGCTCCTGTCGGGCCGCCGCCCCCGCCCCCCTAGGATAATGACCCCCAGCCGGTGCGCTCGCGCGGCCGGCCGGGCGGCAGGACGCGAATGGATAGTGCTGAGTATGCGTGTGAGTGTACATATAGTTCGCCCCAGGCGGGTAGGCGACACAGTGTGCGATAGCTGTGGCGGAACTAATGATGAGACACCGCCGGTGGCCATATTGCTCAATTTATCGGGCTTCGTGCCGGTCGCTTTAACATGTAACGCCGGAAATAATCGGCGAAGAGGGTTTCATTTGCGCGAAGTGCCCTGTTGTGTTGTATGTCCAATGTGCTGGTTGGGGTCGAATCCCGGGGCGATCGCCGCTTTTCTTTTCCCCGGTTCTGGCTGCTAACTATTCTCTCTCTCTTCTCTCTCTCTCTCTGTCCGTCTCGCCTCCTCGCGCTGTTTGGTGTCGTCGGAACCGTGCGTCCTCCCGTCTCTGCCCTGCACCACCTGTTAGCGACTCCACCGAGACCTCACATCTCTAGTTCGCGGCGCTGCCGCTGAGCGACGCTGCCGTCGGCGGACCGGCTCGCGGCTTCGCTCTGCACTTCTTGCAGCTGTTGAACGGCGATGAGCTTATGAATTGGCATCGGCCGGCGAGGGATCGGAGAGAGTTGACGCAGTGGGCGCACAGGTGTCGATAAATCCGTCTTCATAAGAACGCTTTTAAGGCATCATTCGAGTCTTAGAAATAGTGATCGGCTCTGTCATAATGTGTTGTGATGTTTTATCACCGGCGCTGTTGTTGTCGACCGGCTCTAATTTTCGGGCTCGAATAATCCTTGTGTTAAAGCGTGCCTTGGTGATTGCTGGCCGGTTTTAGGCCCTGGAGACGGGAGCGGACAGTAGGAGCCTGGTAGCGGCCATTGTTACAATTTACCGGGGCCGCGGCGTGTGTTGTTTCACCTGTAACGCAACACCTCCAGCGAAGCGGCCGAGCTGTGCAGGCGTGTAGACTAATGATACTGGATGCACGGGTTGGGCGCCGCGACAGCCGCTCAGCGTGCTTGGTGCTCGCGTGATTAGTGAGCTGCAGCGCCCCGGAGTCAGAGGGCGCCGGCGCGGCACGCCCGTTTTTATACGAGTAATGTTTTCGGCGAGACCTGGTCTCCGGCGGGGCGCCGCCGAGCGTGTGACGCTCCCCGCTCGTGACGGGGTGTGTGACTGGGTGTGGGTGTGGCGAGGCTACGGGCGGGGACTGGGTGTGTCGCCCCTGGCCGTGCGCGGCACAGCCCGCGGCGCGCGCGCCAGTGCCCATATCGCTCGCCAGAAAATCACTATCAATAAAATGCTAAGCCAATGTATTTGTAGGGTGTTTCATTGCACTTAAAATGCCATCGGAGGGGAAAGGTCTGCGCATGGCACCCCAGGTAGGCAGCAACACGGCTGGAAATCCAGCATATTGCACATGAGACAACATATGCGGTGAGGTAACATGATGTCATGGCAGACTTCCATCACCATTCTGATGCCGCAGAGATCTTCCAGCATTTAAACAGTCCCTTACTTTACTCACTTGATAACATAATACCTGTGGCATAAAAGGGACACAATTTAACGCTAAGATAATTGCCAAGAAACCTAGCCGGCGTGGGGGCAAGAAGACACAATTCAACCTCACTCCGTGACCCCGGCACTGCAGTAAATATGACCGGGGTCACGAGACTAGTGTACAACAAACGCACGCTCTTCAGAAAAATAATCTCCCAGGAGCACAGCCGAAGGTGGCGGAGCACCGCGTCCTTGCGAGGTAGCATATCAAAAACAATCCAGACACACGATTCACTGTGAAAAGGTAGCTGATCCCAGGCGTCATATAACGGCGCTATTACCCCCATGTCCTACGTTAGAGCGCCTGCGCGGGTCAGCTGATGACGCGCAGCACGAAGGAGTAGGAGCCGAAGAAGATGCTGCCCCCGACGCTGATCCACATCACGCGCGGCACTAGACCAGAGAACAACCTGCCGGCCGCGGCATAGAGTCAGATGTGACCGTCAGTATATCAGTCTCGCTCAACACATTCCCATAGTCGCCTGGGTTACCACTGCGGGCTCCGTCCAAGTTCTATTCGCTTTTAGTTTTTGTCACGTGGTTATAAGCCTTCCACGCATTTTTCTGCATCAGAAAGCCGACTCTGGTTACAGTTGGTAGCTCAGAGGGCAGTTGCAGACCCATAGCGTTACAACTTTACCACACACCGACTGCTGATCTTTGGTGTCGCGAGCCCTCTCCCTGTTAGGAGGATACTATGGGGACCGAAAATACTTATGCAGATTACCCGCCCGGAGATTTGAGCCCGGGTCAGCGGCGTGGAAGCCGAACACTATATCCACGTCACTGCAACCCCACTGATAGTGTCGCAGTGCGAATCAACGAAGCAGGTCTTCCAGGCGTCTTTCATCTTGGAAGCAGCAGCATAGGCAGAACTGCGTCCAAACACAAAAACAAACACCGACTAAACTAGATACCTGCTGTTCACGGGCTCCTTCCCCGGCGGTTTCGGTCGCGCCCGGCGCTGCTTACCCTGCCACGCCGTTCTGGCTGCAAATGTGGCGGAGGGTACGACCAATACCTCCAGCGCTGCTCACCCTGCCACGCCGGTCTGGCTGTAAATGTGGCGGAGGGTACGACCAATACCGCCCAGCGCTGCTCACCCTGTCACGCCGGTCTGGCTGTAAATGTGGAGGAGGGTACGACCAATACCGCCCGGCGCTGCTCACCCTGTCACGCCGGTCTGGCTGTAAATGTGGCGGAGGGTACGACCAATACCGCCCGGCGCTGCTCACCCTGTCACGCCGGTCTGGCTGTAAATGTGGAGGAGGGTACGACCAATACCGCCCGGCGCTGCTCACCCTGCCACGCCGGTCTGGCTGTAAATGTGGAGGAGGGTACGACCAATACCGCCCGGCGCTGCTCACCCTGTCACGCCGGTCTGGCTGTAAATGTGGCGGAGGGTACGACCAATACCGCCCGGCGCTGCTCACCCTGTCACGCCGGTCTGGCTGTAAATGTGGAGGAGGGTACGACCAATACCTCCAGCGCTGCTCACCCTGCCACGCCGGTCTGGCTGTAAATGTGGAGGAGGGTACGACCAATACCGCCCGGCGCTGCTCACCCTGTACGCCGGTCTGGCTGTAAATGTGGAGGAGGGTACGACCAATACCTCCCAGCGCTGCTCACCCTGCCACGCCGGTCTGGCTGTAAATGTGGCGGAGGGTACGACCAATACCGCCCGGCGCTGCTCACCCTGTCACGCCGGTCTGGCTGTAAATGTGGAGGAGGGTACGACCAATACCTCCCAGCGCTGCTCACCCTGTCACGCCGGTCTGGCTGTAAATGTGGAGGAGGGTACGACCAATACCTCCAGCGCTGCTCACCCTGCCACGCCGGTCTGGCTGTAAATGTGGCGGAGGGTACGACCAATACCGCCCGGCGCTGCTCACCCTGTCACGCCGGTCTGGCTGTAAATGTGGAGGAGGGTACGACCAATACCGCCCGGCGCTGCTCACCCTGTCACGCCGGTCTGGCTGTAAATGTGGAGGAGGGTACGACCAATACCGCCCGGCGCTGCTCACCCTGTCACGCCGGTCTGGCTGTAAATGTGGAGGAGGGTACGACCAATACCTCCCAGCGCTGCTCACCCTGTCACGCCGGTCTGGCTGTAAATGTGGCGGAGGGTACGACCAATACCGCCCAGCGCTGCTCACCCTGTCACGCCGGTCTGGCTGTAAATGTGGCGGAGGGTACGACCAATACCGCCCAGCGCTGCTCACCCTGTCACGCCGGTCTGGCTGTAAATGTGGCGGAGGGTACGACCGGTGCCGCCCGGCGCTGCTCACCCTGTCATGCCGGTCTGGCTGTAAATGTGGCGGAGGGTACGACCGGTGCCGCCCAGCGCTGCTCACCCTGTCATGCCGGTCTGGCTGTAAATGTGGCGGAGGGTACGACCGATGCCGCCCGGCGCTGCTCACCCTGTCATGCCGGTCTGGCTGTAAATGTGGCGGAGGGTACGACCGGTGCCGCCCGGCGCTGCTCACCCTGTCATGCCGGTCTGGCTGTAAATGTGGCGGAGGGTACGACCGGTGCCGCCCGGCGCTGCTCACCCTGCCACGCTGGTCTGGCTGTAAATGTGGCGGAGGGTACGACCGGTGCCGCCCGGCGCTGCTCACCCTGTCATGCCGGTCTGGCTGTAAATGTGGCGGAGGGTACGACCAATACCGCCCAGCGCTGCTCACCCTGTCACGCCGGTCTGGCTGTAAATGTGGCGGAGGGTACGACCGATACCGCCCAGCGCTGCTCACCCTGTCATGCCGGTCTGGCTGTAAATGTGGCGGAGGGTAGGACCGATGCCGCCCGGCGCTGCTCACCCTGTCATGCCGGTCTGGCTGTAAATGTGGCGGAGGGTACGACCGGTGCCGCCCGGCGCTGCTCACCCTGTCATGCCGGTCTGGCTGTAAATGTGGCGGAGGGTACGACCGATGCCGCCCGGCGCTGCTCACCCTGTCATGCCGGTCTGGCTGTAAATGTGGCGGAGGGTACGACCGGTGCCGCCCGGCGCTGCTCACCCTGTCATGCCGGTCTGGCTGTAAATGTGGCGGAGGGTACGACCGATGCCGCCCGGCGCTGCTCACCCTGTCATGCCGGTCTGGCTGTAAATGTGGCGGAGGGTACGACCGATGCCGCCCAGCGCTGCTCACCCTGTCATGCCGGTCTGGCTGTAAATGTGGCGGAGGGTACGACCGGTGCCGCCCGGCGCTGCTCACCCTGCCACGCTGGTCTGGCTGTAAATGTGGCGGAGGGTACGACCGATGCCGCCCGGCACTGCTCACCCTGTCACGCCGGTCTGGCTGTAAATGTGGCGGAGGGTACGACCGGTGCCGCCCGGCGCTGCTCACCCTGTCACGCCGGTCTGGCTGTAAATGTGGCGGAGGGTACGACCGATGCCGCCCGGCACTGCTCACCCTGTCACGCCGGTCTGGCTGTAAATGTGGCGGAGGGTACGACCGATGCCGCCCGACGCCAGCTCACTGCTCTTCTCCGCCAGCATGATGCGCGTCTTCGCCACGTCGAGCGGCGTAGTGATGGCTGCAGAGATTCCGCCTGAGGACGAACTGACGTGTCAGCGGATCAGGTGCACAGATGTGGCTAAGTGGTGACCTTAAATAACAAGGCCACCAAAGGTCACGGTTTTCGTAATTGTGTGCATAACCTTTGAACGAAACGCGATAAAATCTTAAATTTGATATCATTGTAATGAGAACGACCCAAGGATTCGAACGATTTTCAACATGACCTTGCAAGGTCATTATTTGATCTTGACTTAAGGTTAATGTCATAATTTGACTTTACAATGTTATGCTGCATATCATCCGAATGCTTGGGTCAAAACGAAAATATTCATTTCCTTTGTCTTGCTCTAGGTTCCATGGTTCCCGAGTTATATGGATTTTCCAAATGGGTTTAGATTTGACCCATTTTGGCCTACTATGATGTCACAGGTTAACGGATATGGTTTAAAATCGGCTCCAGAGCAGGAGGGAAGGCGCTTCAAGCGCCGTTTAATTTTTTCCGTATCACTTCTGGTTCCCGAGATCGTAAGGGGAGGGGGGGCGATCGGACCCCCAGACGGTGAGTACGAAAAGAGCCCATGCAGTGCCGGGCTCGAGCACGGGATAATCATTTCTAGACAGGTACTGAGAATTTCGTTCCTTTATTTATGAAAAATAAATGCAAACAGCGAGGGGGAAATAGACCCACAGTATAAAGAACGGTTTGGGGTAAAACAGACCCCAGTACACAGTACGGTTTAACCATATGATACCAGGGAGAGTGACCTAAGTACCTGACCAGGGTTTTAAACAATTAAATACGTGAAAATATGATAGCTTGTGACATTTCATAACAAGCAGCCACTGAATCTAATTTACACACACAGCGTAAAATGTCCGAGCGGCGCAGTCACCTGCGACGCCGCCGCAGACTCCAGCCTGCCAGGGCTCCACTCGGAGCGCCGCGGCCCGACGACCACGCCCACTTCATCCACTCCCACAGCGGCATCTGACGACAGAAAGGAAAGGTCACTGCATCCACTCCCACAGCGGCATCTGACGACAGAAAGGAAAGGTCACTGCATCCACTCCCACAGCGGCATCTGACAACAGAAAGGAAAGGTCACTGCATCCACTCCCCTTGGCAAACCCAATTATGATGATGATGCGTGGGGGGGGGGGGTTCCAAAAAAATAAGAGGGGTTCCACAGCGGCATCTGGCGACAGAAAGGAACGGTCACTGCATCCACTCCCACAGCGGCATCTGACAACAGAAAGGAACGGTCACTGCATCCACTCCCACAGCGGCATCTGGCGACAGAAAGGAACGGTCACTGCATCCACTCCCACAGCGGCATGACCTTGGTAGTCACGCGCGCCCCAAACCACCAATTATGATGATGATGATGCATCCACTCCCACAGAGGCATCTGACGGCCAGTGGGAACGGTCACTGCATCCACTCCCACAGCGGAATCTACCGACCAGTGGGAAAGGTCACTGTCTCCACTCCAGAGCGGCATCTGACGACAGAAAGGAACGGTCACTGCATCCACTCCCACAGCGGCATCTGGCGACCAGGGGTAACGGTCACTGCATCCACTCCCACAGCGGCATCTGACGACAGAAAGGAACGGTCACTGCATCCACTCCCACAGCGGCATCTGGCGACAGAAAGGAAAGGTCACTGCATCCACTCCCATAGCGGCATCTGCCAACAGGAAGGAACGGTCACTGCATCCACTCCCACAGCGGCATGACCTTTGTAGTCGGCGCGCCCTAAACCACCAATTATGATGATGATGATGCATCCACTCCCACAGAGGCATCTGACGGCCAGTGGGAACGGTCACTGCATCCACTCCCACAGCGGAATCTACCGACCAGTGGGAAAGGTCACTGTCTCCACTCCCAGAGCGGCATCTGACGACAGAAAGGAACGGTCACTGCATCCACTCCCACAGCGGCATCTGGCGACCAGGGGTAACGGTCACTGCATCCACTCCCACAGCGGCATCTGAGGACCAGGGGGAACGGTTACTGCGTCCACTTCCTGCTGTACTGTTGGAACGGTTACTGCGTCCACTTCCTGCAGAGCCGTTGGAACGGTTACTGCGTCCACTCTCACAGCAACACTTTCCGAAGTATACCAAAGCCGGTCCATTCATTTGCTCACCAAGCGGTTTATGCCAGCCATCAGCACAGCCGAGGACCTGCACCATTTCCTGCAAGGCGTATGGCGAGCCGTAAAAAACAAAGTTATCGACGTTTCAAGAAAAGCGCCACGCATATTATTTTCTCACAGGATACTTTTGGTTTGAACTCATACCTACCTTGGTCTGACGCTGAAACTATTTGTTAGGTCCCCTAGTTTTTAGTAGAGGCACTTAGTGACCTAAGAGTGTTGCTACCTGCGTAAGTTTTCGGCTAGAATAGAAAAAATTACAGTGTGATTACTCCGCATACATCACAAGGAATCCTTAAACACATTACGGTCTGGCTAACCCACGGCCGCAGTGCGCCGCCCCTCCACACACCTGTATGATGGCGAAGGGCACCTCGCGCGCAATGGTGCTTCCCAGGCCGCGGTAGAGTCCGCGCACTCCCTCCTCAGTCAGCGTGCGCTGCAGGATCTGGCGGGCCGAGACGTCAGCCCGCGTCTGGCGCCGCTGCTTCACCACCTCGATCGGCACCCGCACCGCGCAGGCCGCCTGCCAAGGCACAGCGTCATCAGCGGCCGCACCTCGGACAGGCCGCTCCACTGGTCATGGATTCCGATCACGACCCAAAGGTCAACCTCAACAACAATGACCAGAGAAAATCTGAGAGGCGAGATGATGGCCTTCTGGTAAGTCGGTGACACAGCGTCGCACTGGAGCGCGCACGAGTAACTGGGTACTGACCACCTCACCAGCAGCGGCGGCGAACGCGTGCGCAGCCGGCAGCAGGTGCGGCTCCAGCCGCCGGCGCGCCACCTTCGTCACTGTGTCGTACGTGGTGAAGAACAGCGCCGCTGAGAAGGGGCAGTGCCAGTCAGAAGCCTAGCCTGGTGGTTTATAGCGCTTCGGCGGTTACCGCAATTTTGCGCCGAACGTTATGTTTCTGCAATAAAAATAGGTTGCTGTGATATACACCCTTGTATGTTACTTAAATCATTCAAAAATGCATTGCAAAGAGAACTATTTCCACTTACGAACAATCCGTACAACACCATCGGCACCCAATTAGGGAATACGTATCACACGAGGCGTGTCGGCATTAAATCTAAATCTAAATCATCCATGTCTCCCAAATTTCCATGGCGACAGCCCATTAGAAACCACATCAGCCTTCCTCCGTGACTATTAAATACGATGGCCTTCAAACAGCCCTCTTCCAGCATATTGCAGTAGAGGACTACGGAACTTCAACAAATTTACCAGAGGCAAAAAAATAAACATACTACTGCACGCAAAAATGCAAAATGGGCTGCATGTGATATGCAGCATTCTGCGTTCTGTCACACATTTGTGACAAATTTGTCAACATGGGCTCAACATAAGAGTGGCTGCTGTGAGCAAAAAAAACAATTTCTTGGGTTAGATAATAATGCATATGTACCATCAACACAGACAAATATACACTTGATTCCACCCGATACACAAAAATTACAAGTTAAGACGGATTAGGACCAGGTCCAGGTAGCCGCCAGCACCATCTCAAATACCCAATCAATCGCAAATGTTTCAGTTGGAGCAGCAGCAAATAGCATCACCGAACTGTTTTCAATCTATTGTCAATTTACTGACAATAGATTTATTCGCAAGGATAGTGATGTCAAAGTTGGATTGGTAAGTAAAGAACACACCAATAACGTTTTACGTTACTGCGATCTCGTTCTGATTTTATTGTACATCTCTGTATCCTTTTCTAAGAAACCATACGAATTCAAGCAGCTGGCAAGGTCATGTTTGAGACGGCATGCAAGAAGGCGAGACCACCAGGCATGAAGCAGGCAGGCGAAGTCAGAGAAGACACCACCAGCCAGGTAAAAGCCTACCAGTCACCTGTGGGCATAGAGCCGGCAGCGGCGGCGCCCACGCCGGCGTAGACGCCGCGAAGTCCGCCGGACCGCATCAGACCCTCAGCAGACTGCAGCCGCGTCTTCACCGTGTCCAGGGGGAACAGCGTCACGTCCACAGTCAGTCCCGCCAGACCGCCCGCCTGCCGACGATCACGTCCACAGTCAGTCCCGCCTGCCGACGATCACGTCCACAGTCAGCCCCGCCTGCTGACGATCACCTCCACAGTCAGCCCCGCCTGCCGACGATCATCTCCACGGTCAGCCCGCCTGCCGACGATCACGTCCACAGTCAGTCCCGCCTGCCGACGATCGCCCACTTTCCAACAATGTCACAAGCACAACCAGCCAGACTGCCCACCTCCCAACAATGCCACAAGCACAGCCAGACTGCCCACCTCCCAACAATGCCACAAGCACAGCCAGCCAGACTACCCACCTCCCAACAATGCCACAAGCACAGCCAGCCAGACTGCCCACCACCCAACAATGCCACAAGCAAAGCCAGCCAGACTGCCCACCTCCCAGCAATGCCTAAAGCACAGCCAGCCAGACTGCCCACCTCCCAACAATGCCATAAGCAAAGCCAGCCAGACTGCCCACCTCCCAACAGTGCCACAAGCACAGCCAGCCAGACTGCCCACCTCCCAACAATGCCACAAGCACAGCCAGCCAGACTGCCCACCACCCAACAATGCCACAAGCAAAGCCAGCCAGACTGCCCACCTCCCAACAATGCCTAAAGCACAGCCAGCCAGACTGCCCACCTCCCAACAATGCCACAAGCAAAGCCAGCCAGACTGCCCACCTCCCAGCAATGCCTAAAGCACAGCCAGTCAGACTGCCTGCCTCCCAACAATGCCACAACCACAAGACAGCCATCAAATTTAATCACAGCATTCACTATCCCCTTTATTCCTTCTCAAACTAGCCATGTTATGTAACTTTTAATGAGCCATGTATTTTCAGTTACTCCCACATTAGGGAAACATTTCAGAAAAAAACTCACAATTAGGCACTTCTTGTCTGATGTGCACTTTCTCCTAAAAAATTTACTCAAATAAAGATCCTTGAAAAATTTTATCTACAATTTTTAGATTTCAAAAGGGTATTATAAGCAATCGTCACTTGCTCATGTTCCAAAGTCAAATGAGGTCAAGCAGAATACTGTCCACATACTAGTTATGACCTACAAATTCCCCTCCTATGAACTCTGGCATAACCTAGAAATACATATATTCCACTTACTATAAGTGAATGATGAAATAGTGGGCCAGCGGCAGTCATATCTGACTAGGCTTTCTTCAGTCCTGATCTGAGTATACCACTAATGCACCCAGGGGGTGGCAATAAAAAAGGCACCTGCAGTCAGAACTGGAGTTAAGAGCACAATGAACAAACATTTTAAAGACCTCTTTCTTCATTTTCTGCTTGACACTGCCAATGCCGAAGTTGTTAACCAGATCTATAAACAAATCTATAAACTCAAATTAGATATGTCAATTTTTTATCAATCAATCAATTTTTATTTCATTTTCCATATAGACAGGTGAAGAGGCAAAGGACATGAACAGCAGATAAGAAACCATGAGAGAGGCAAGTAATAGTCATACAGTACAGCACAAGGTGAGTATGTTGTGATATTAGTATGTTATGAGATTAGGACAAATAATAATGCTGGTCAGTAGAAATAACACAAAAACAAAGCAAAAAACAAAAAAAGAGAAGCAATACAAGATAAAATGAGCAGACAGATCATCCAAAACGTGCCTAACAAAACAAATAAAATGACAGAAAAAACTAACCAATTATAATTATATGTTTGATTGAAGTTGTGGGCCCACAAATGTTCTTCACGTTAGTCACAAACGAAGGAAAAGAAAACACCCAGGTTCCACACATTGTGCTGATAAGAACAGATAATTTTGGCAATTAATGAAGCAAAAACAAATTAATGAAGCAAAGACAAACCAACGAGCAGGAAGCCAGCAGCGCAAAAGCAGGACGCAGAACATAACCAGGCGAAATGAGAGCAGAGATGACACTAAGTGAAGAGAGACACTAAGAGATGAACTTAGTGGCATGACACTAAGTGTCATGCCATGAAATCACAATATTTAGCCATTTTCACCACTTGGCCTGTTTTAACTTATTTTAATAGACTGTTAAAGCTATTTGTCAAAACCTTAGCAGTTTTCCCCTCCCCTTCCCTATGAGCGTTAGATCCATGAGCATAGGTTACCACTTTTCAATGTGATTTTTTCAATGTTTACAGTCATAATGAAAAACAATAACTGAACGATCTGAGCATTTTCCTGTGTAGTCAAGAGTAGAGTATCATATATCTAATTCACGAAAAATTAGGAGCTTCTAGTTTTTAACGCCAGTAACAGCAAATTTTGCAAGCAGAGAGAGAGAGCCTCCACACGGGGTCCACGGGGAAAGGGAGGTGGGCAGGCAAACGTTAGGAAGAGGTGGTCAGGGCTATCCGTAAACGGCGCATTTAAGACAAAATATTGAATAACACGTGATAAAAAATATAGCAAAACATGTAAATTTAGAAAATTACACAGCTTATTTATAAAATAGCCTTTGTTGTACCTGTAAGCTATTACAGCTAAACTTCCACCTTGGTAATGGTGGTGGTTTCTGATGTGTGGTTGGTGTGGCCAGCCCCCTCCAACAGCAAGTACAGGCGACCGGATGGGACGTCACACCTCATAGTTTATAACATGGGAAAATTAAATGATAGAATATCGAAATTTTTGCATAAAGGGGCCCATAATCGATGATAAAATTTATATTTATTGCATTTGAGATAAATTTGATTGCTGTGTATTCTCACAAATTTGTAAGCAGGCAGTGCCATTAGCAACAGCTTGACGTTAAAGCCCAATGGTGAAGGAATTCCTCTACGCCCATATGACGTCACGTGGGTATGAAGGAATCTCTCTTGAACGTACCTTTAGGTAAAGGTATCTTTGGTGGTGGTGTGTTGGGGTGGAAATGTATTTCATATGTGGTGTGGCGAGGGGTGGTGGTTCGTAAAATAATTTTGGTTAGGTGGGTCCAGATCAAGGTCCAGATGGTCTTGAGAATTGAAATATAGGCATTTGCAGTCTCTATTGCCTTGGGTATTTGTTCTGGCAGCTTCACATCCTCTGGCTCTGGTTGGCGCAGTTTTTTTGGCGGGGTATATTCGTACAGAAAAGTCCCAGTGTGCAAAGTATGGCATTTTCGACGAGATCTCGTCGCTGCGAGTGCCCTTGGAGACAGGAGCGAGTGGTGCCAATTTTATCAGCCTGGTGCGAATTTTCAAGACTGGTGCGAGGAAGTTGACACTAAAAACTAAAAAATAATGACTGAATAGTTAGGAAGACACAGGAGGGGGCCTTATAAAAAGTCCTTAACTAACTAATAAGAGAGGTAGTATTGCATCGTGTGGGTAGGAATGTGTGCGTCTTTCTCCCTGGTATATGGCAGATTGGTGCAAATTTTTTTAGGCTGGTGGTGCGATAATTTTGGATGGCTGGTGCGACTCGTCTGGCCTGCTGCCATACTTTGCAGACTGGGAAAAATCTATCAGCAAGAAAGAAAAGGCAGTGGGTCAGCAGTGGAAGGATGAATTGGCTCTTTTCTCACAACCTTTCCTACTAATTGATTTCTTTAGCAGATTCTCACCTTTGGAAATAACTTCTTAGGTTTTCTCACCATCCGGTCTCCCTGGAGACCAGTTTGCAAAGTATGGCACCTTCAACAAGATCTTGTCAGTGCTAGTGGCACTCACTGAGTGTCCTTGTAAACAGGAGGGAATGGTGCAAATTTTTTAACGTGGTGTGAATTTGGATGACTGATACGAGGGCGGCGACACTGAAAATCAAACAAAATATGGATGATTGGTTACAAAGACACAGGAGAGGGCTTTTAAAACTAACTAATAAATAAGGGAGGTAGCATTGGATCATGTGGGTGCATTCTTCTCCCTTGTATATCAGAGATTGGTGCAAGTGTTTAGGTGGCTGGCACTGCAAATTTGTGTGAGAATTTTAGATGGCTGGTGTGACTCATCCAGCCTGCTGCCATACTTTGCAGATTGACTTGAGAGTCTGATATTGATATGAGTGAAGGAAAGGAAGGCCTGTGCTGCTTAGAAACATGCCCAATCACTTGAGGCAATGACAGAATGAGAGCATTTGTCGCTGCTATATGTTGCATGAGTTTTGGGCGCTCCCCTGCCGCCTTGTGTTTTCTTTAGCAGGTTGTAGAGAACTATGCAGAGTATTTTGCTTTCACTTACCAGAAAAAGACCACACATCCATTTGACAATACCCTTGCCAACAAACAGGTTCACATAACATTTTGCCCCATGAATCATGTTACATGGTTTCTTACCTGATTTCTTACCTGAGAAATCCAGTAAGAAATCATGTATCATGATTCATGGGGGAAAATGTGATGTGAACCTGTTTGTTGGCAAGGGTATTGTCAAATGGAGGTGTGGTCTTTTTCTCCAGTCTATTGTATCTAATGGTGTCTAATTTCTCCAGTCTAATGGTGTTTTGCTCCAGTCTATTGCTTAATAAGCTAGTGATGAACATTTCCCATTGAGATTCTGATGAGCCCTGAGATATAGCCAGGAAGAGATATTCTGGAAGAATAGGGCTTTATTCAGCCAAATCCATGGTAGTCTAGAATGAAAGGTGGGAGTGTCACTACTCAAAACGACCAGACCACGACTGTCTGGAAGGACAACTATAATGCCAACAGGACCATCACATTTTCCCTACTCTCTTGAGAGTGGACAGCTCTCTGCTATGTAAACGCACATAGAAAAATAACTTCACTAAACTCTGTGTGAGTTCACTGAAACTGTGAAGAACCCACCAAACAAAAATGCTGAGATGGTTATAGTTCTCCACAAAAGACAACCCTTATCACAGATCCATGCAAATCACCGATCTGCACAGATGATGCACTCACCTGAGTGCATCATCTGTGACTCTGATGTGACTAATATCAGTGACATCTGTGATCATCTGATGACTCAGGAAACTGTGTTCCCGCCTTGGGAGACGCTTGGCCAAGAAAACCCCCTGACTAAAGTTAACACTGGTTTATCCTAACTAGTTCAATGGCCACTTTTTAACCTAACGGAAATGGCGGCGTCCGGGGTGCTGCGGGGAGCGCCGGCCCGACCGCCTCTGTTCTGCACGTCCTTGACTGCGGAAAAGATACGGCTGGTGTTCCTACTGCTGCTGGTCGTGTCCAGCATCCCCCAGCGCCTGTACATCTCCTGATCTGTGTCGGTTGAACCGAGATGGGACCGACCTTCTGGAGCTTGGTCGCCAGGGAGCGTTGGTGGAGCAGCTGGTGCGGCGTCAGCCTCTTCATATCCTCTTCAGGCCTTCTCTCGCGTGGACACGGTCAGAACTACTGTTTCCGGCGTCCTCCTGGCGACCGCCTGACCAGCGTACCGGTGGGCCGCAGGCGGCGGCAGTGTGGCGCCCGATCGCCCTACAGGGCCACATGCCGCGGCGCCCGCTGGTCGACCGGTCTACCTTCGAGTCGTAGGCCAAACGGCGCGGCCTCACCAACAACCTCAATCAGCTCGGGCAGCTGTTTGTGCATCACCGGCCGAGGTATAGCATCATCCAGCCTCATCCGGCCTCTCGTCCGCCGACACCCTCGATGCCGGCGTCGCCGTGTATCCGACCGCCGTGGAGCTGCGGCATGGTGGCGTGGCTGCGAGTGCCATCGTAATGTCTGGTGGCGTCCGGGGTGCTGCGGGGGAGCGCCGGCCCGACCGCCTGTGTTCTGCGTGCCTGCACGTCCTCGACTGCGGAGGGGATACTGCTGGTGCTCCTGCTGCTGCTGGTCGTGTCCAGCATCCCTCACCGCCTCTACATCTCCTGGTGGTCCACCTTCTGGTTTGCTGCTGCCTGCCGCCCTCACCTGACTAGTGATGATCCCCTCCTGGATCCGAGTAACGGTCGGCTCGAGCTGCAGGGTTTATTGCTGGGGAGCGCGCTGGGACTGTGGACGCTGAGACCATCGTGGGACGCGGCCCCGGTGTGTGACCGGCTCCTCGGTGATTGACGTTGGCGGGGGGGGCGCTTCAGGTGTTGTTGACTTGAACGTGTGCGATGATAGACTGTCAATCTCAGGTGATGTGTAATAAAAATAAAAGTAGAAAAATATTAGTCCAGAGCGGTTTTCTATCGGCGGTACGCGGCGAGGTACCCTCCGCCTGGATTAGTCTGGAAAATACAAGTTGGATGTTTACGATTTCTCTGAGAAATTCAGGGGAGCCTCACATTGGCCGAAGACTTGCTTAGTATTTGGTTTCCTTTGGGGTTTCAGCAGCATTATAATCCCCAGGCTGCTGGGTGGAGAGCGATACCTGAGAAGCTGAATTTTACCCTTGTTTGTTATTTTTTCTAAATTTTCCTCTTTCTTTTCTAGTAGAGTTTTTGTTAGCACAGTTCAATAGTCGAGGCATATATGAGTTCATTAAATGTATGACAGTTTTGGCTTGTATTCTTACATTATACTCGTTACTTGGACGTGTACTCTGCAAACTTACTCAAGTGGTTTGAAACAGTTATGGATTTTTGTATTTAAAAAAATGTTTATCCTAAACTTTGAATAGGGTTAAAGTAGGGGGCTTCAATTGACTTTTACATCCTATTGTAACATTTGCATTCTCCACTTGCTGGCTATATTTTCCAATATTTACTTTACTTTCAGCACCATAGCTCAAAACCAGTTTTGTGGCACTGGGCTACAAGAAAGAAAAAAATTTTATTGGGCTGCTTGTGCTGCAGGAAAAAACACCGGACAACATTGTGCTACCAAGTTGAGCTTTTCTCATGATATCGTGAGTTAAACCTACTATTTCCGGAATTTCTTTGCTGAACATGTTGAGGAGAGTCACTTATGATTTTAGCCTCTGCAGTCACATCAGGATATCCTGCCGTTCTATTTGATAGGTGTCGCAGATAGGCAAAATATGCTCAACATTTAATCGAGTGTCACAAGTGGTGTATTCTGGCGGAAGGGAATTAAATGTATGTGGTCGTGTGTCGAACGGCGATGCCCTAGTCGTAGCCAGGCTGACAGGACTTATCGTTTTCCGATTTTCCCTCGAGTGAGTAAACCAATCTCCTAGCTTGGGTTATGGCTGGAACATTCATGCTGGTTTTGTCACTTGGTTCGGATATATTCTTTTGAAACACATTTACACGAAATAAGGTATCAAGGAGTGCAATTGGTTTCAGCACTTTATTGGTCATTCGATAGCCTCGTTCGCTAGCTTATCTGCTTGGACACCCCTTGGTATTGATTAGTATCTAAGTATCCAGAAGGGAATGATATGATGCAACTGTGGTGGAGTTGGCATATCCTAGACGCCAGGGTGTTTTATCTCATCCATCCTTATTATAGCTTGCAGGGCTGTCGTAGAATCCGGGTGTATCTCAGCTTTGGGTGCGCGGCTTCCGTTTGATGTGCCTGAGTGCAGCTTTTATAGCATATATTTCTGCTGAAAATACGGCAGAGCAGTTTGGAAGGCGACGGTGGAGTGTAAAGCTTTGTTTTGTAACCGGGCCACCCACTTATTTTACCGTGGCGGGAGCCATCTGTATAGAAGAAACTATAATTTATGTTAGCATTATTTTGTGTAGTCATATGTTTAGGAATTGTCATGATTAGCCTAATTACAGTTAACACGCGCATTGACGGGGGCGGGTACCCCCCTCGGGTTTTTCGGAGACAGCAGAAAAACGGTGGCGCGCAGCGCCGCCGTACTTGGTATACCTTTTCCCCCATCATTTTTGCAACTTCTGTGAAAATTTCAAGGATAGGTCATCTCAAGTCAGGTCGCCAGTACAGGTCAAGTGACCCGACCTCAAAAAAGTTTAAGATAGCATAAGTCGGAGCAGGGTGACCTTATCCAATTGAAACTCATATCACATAATGGACTCACTGAGTTCTCTAAAATATGTTCCGGTATTTTTTTATATCGATGACCTAAGGTCAGGTACGAAGCATGACCTCTCCATTGGTAATACATGGGAAATATGGTTTTTACTGAATAACTCAGTAACAGATGGTGATAGAGCGTTTATTTTAGCTTCATTAGACTCGCCTTGGCTTTGCGGTTCTAATGATATGCATATTATATAATTTGACCCTGACCTGACCTCAGGTCAGGTCAAATCTTTGATTTGACCTAGCAAGGTCAAATCATATATCATTCGATTCGGCTTGCTGCGAGGATTCATAGGGTTCAAGTCGTTTTGCTCTATCTTTACTTGTTCAGATGTAATGGCCGAAAAACTTAGTTTACATGTTATCTCTATGACGGCATGTGACGGCATGTTTTTGACCTCTGGTGACCTTAAATGTGACCTTACAAAAAAATGGTTCAAATATTTTCGATGGAGAAGCGGATGGGCTACCCAACGCCGTTTACCGTTTTTTGCTACCTACCGTGGTTCTCGAGATCTTAGGGGGCGGGTACCCGCCCCTCGTCAATCCGAAGGTGGCTCAGACCCCCGTCAATGCGCGTGTTAAGATGCAGGGTGCTGAATGGAGCTGATGATGCGTCATATGTTATGAAAGTGAGGAAGTATTTCTGACGCTGAAAATCACATACCTAACCTACTTAGAGTACTTACACCAACGACTTTACACCGAGAAGCTACGAAGGCAAGCGCTAAATCTCTCGTAGTTTTTATTTCAAGGTAAGCTGGTTTCAAGGATGAATAAGTAGAAAAGGATGCCAGAATCTTCGCATATGAACTCATTCGGTGTATGTTGGATGCATTGTCTCTTTTGCTGTTTTTCAGAACTCTGGAGGCAAGCTTAGAGCAAGCTTTAATAAATCTGATCCGGTTAAATTGTTTTTTCCATTTGCAAGCTGCTTCTTCAATAGTTCAGCCAACAACTAGCTACAAACTTCATCGATAGAACGAGGTTTTGTTTAAGCATTGCAAGTGGCTTTGATTGAGCAAATTCCGAACCACTGAAGAAAGAAATACGTCATGTCTTCAGACGGACATGTCAGTACAAGAATACAGAACTTCAAGAACAAGGGAAAGGACCAAGATGTAAGAACGGATTGCTAGAAATGATATGGTGTGATATGACATATCTAACGCCATGCTAGATGAATCATATCTTGTGGATGCATTGCTACTCTGCTGCTGTATTTGTCGTCAGTGCATATTTGTGTTGGTTGAATGGTGAATTTCTCGCAATACCTTCCCTGTTTTACCTGCAATGAAGCTTTACCTTTATCTCTTTCGTGCTCGCCATCTATTTTTATAGATAACCTGTTCCTAGGTTGTATTTTCGTTGTAGTTCAGAGTTCCCTGAAGCGATAAAGTCCTTTAAAGGGCGAGCGACACCATGTTTTCTTGCTGTACAAATGCCTGTTTCAAGTTGTATACATGCGATTCAGATAAGCTTCAGTGCCAACAAATATTCCTCAGGAGATGAGAAGACGGAGAAATGAAGTTACTGTGGAGCTCAGGAAGAATAAAAGGGAGGAAACTCTGCAGAAAAGAAGAAACGTTCCCCTTATCGCTGAGTCTGCTGGTTAGTATGGGCAATAGTGGATACAAGGGGGAGGGCTAGGGGCTCAAGCAAGCCCTCCTCGAAATGTCAGAGCGCCTCTAGGTAATGCATAGCCGGAGGCTGTTCCGAAGCAATTTCGGGTGAGGTTCGAGCCACCTAACCCGCCCCTCTCCGCCCCCGAAAATTTATCCTGGATCCGCCACTGAGTATAGGTACCTCTATGTGGCTACCGCTTCACTTCAGCCAAACTGATATCTGGTCTCTAGTGATATATCATTTTGAATTAGCTCACAATTACTGGATTAGTCCCCCCAATATCCTCAATTTGACGCTTTAGAATAATGTGCTTCGGTCTTGTCATATCGATGACATTTTTCACGCTTGTTGAGACATCTTACGATGCCTTTGAATAATTTATTGTCAGTTTACTCAGTTTTATCCTATTTACGGCCGGATCTTTTAAGTCCAGAATCGTTTCCATAACGAAGGAAATCAAATAAAGACGGAATTGATGCAAACACCCTGTGAAGTATTATTCTTTTGAAAACTTCTTGTTACGAAATATTTTAATCAAGCTGCCTAGGTGATTGGCCCTTGTGTACATGTCGGATGTTGGTATGCTGTATGTTGTATCCCACTTCGTGAACGAGGATGGTCTGTGGGCTCCTGAGAGTGGACTGGGGAGTTATTTGGTGCAAAGCTTTTGGCCAGACTGAGCTTGCTACCGCTGTCACCACCAGCCGTATATCCATCAGCTGATTAACACAGCATCTCCTTCTGGAGAAAGCAACCCCGCCACTCTCTAAAACCTGCAAATAACTGCATATACCGCAAGTCTCAATGCCTTTGATCTGTCGATGTTTAGTCTATTTCTTATTTTTCCATCAAGCTTGACTTCGCTTATCCAACATTGTGTTGTTAGGATTGCGTGCGTGCCACGTCCATTGACGACCATTTTGCCCCGACAGAGGATGAAGACGTGGACCGTACGTACACTGCATCCAACCTGAAGGTGATCGTGCAGAACGCCAGCAGCCCCAACCCGCAGGTACCGCCTGGGGGCGATTCTCGACAGAGGGCGCTGCTGCGGTCTAGCTTTACACGCCGCTGAAACGGTGGCGGGGGCGGGACCCGAGCGGGCACCTGCTGTATGAGCTATATAAATATATAATTCGACATATTGATTGATAGATAGATACATAGATAGATTAACATTTATTGGACGGAAACAATATGGCCGGTATAACAAAGAGATTGGTGCAAAAGCCCGAAGGCTTAAGTCGTGGCGCCTCTCTCATCTCTTTCATTAAACACATCACTTATATGGGACCTATCACACAAATACACACGCACACAATCACAGAGTAAGATTTGGACTCATACAAAGAAACCAGACAAGCAAACTAAACAAGCAAACCAGTTCCCGACCACCCTTAATTTACATTGATACGTATACGTACATTGATTTATGTAAAGTTAAGAATAATCATAGATTAGATATGTGATTGAGCCCGTATATGCTCTTAGTGTGGTAAATATGTTGCATACCGGGAAAATGAAGCTGTGTTTTTCATTTTGAAGCTGTGTTGCCGGCAGGTTCGCCTGGGAGCGGTGCAGGAGTTTTGAAGCTGTGTTGCCGGCAGGTTCGCCTGGGAGCGGTGCAGGAGTTTTGAAGCTGTGTTGCCGGCAGGTTCGCCTGGGAGCGGTGCAGGAGTTTTGAAGCTGTGTTGCCGGCAGGTTCGCCTGGGAGCGGTGCAGGAGTTTTGAAGCTGTGTTGCCGGCAGGTTCGCCTGGGAGCGGTGCAGGAGTTTTGAAGCTGTGTTGCCGGCAGGTTCGGCTGGGAGCGGTGCAGGAGTTTTGAAGCTGTGTTGCCGGCAGGTTCGCCTGGGAGCGGTGCAGGAGTTTTGAAGCTGTGTTGCCGGCAGGTTCGCCTGGGAGCGGTGCAGGAGTTTTGAAGCTGTGTTGCCGGCAGGTTCGCCTGGGAGCGGTGCAGGAGTTTTGAAGCTGTGTTGCCGGCAGGTTCGCCTGGGAGCGGTGCAGGAGTTTTGAAGCTGTGTTGCCGGCAGGTTCGTCTGGGAGCGGTGCAGGAGTTTTGAAACTGTGTTGCCGGCAGGTTCGCCTGGGAGCGGTGCAGGAGTTTTGAGGCTGTGTTGCCGGCAGGTTCGCCTGGGAGCGGTGCAGGAGTTTTGAAGCTGTGTTGCCGGCAGGTTCGGCTGGGAGCGGTGCAGGAGTTTTGAAGCTGTGTTGCCGGCAGGTTCGCCTGGGAGCGGTGCAGGAGTTTTGAAGCTGTGTTGCCGGCAGGTTCGCCTGGGAGCGGTGCAGGAGTTTTGAAGCTGTGTTGCCGGCAGGTTCGCCTGGGAGCGGTGCAGGCGGCGCGGAAACTGCTCAGCTCCGACAAGAACCCGCCGATTGACGCGCTTATACAGAGCGGCATCCTGCCGGCGCTGGTGCAGTGTCTGCAGATCGACGACAAGTGAGTGGGTCTCTCCGTAATGCTGCAGGCTCAGTGTTGTGTGACAAGTGAGTGGGTCTCTCCATATTGCTGCAGGCTCAGTGTTGTGTGACAAGTGAGTGGGTCTCTCCGTAATGCTGCAGGCTCAGTATTGTGTGACAAGTGAGTGGGTCTCTCCGTATTGCTGCAGGCTCAGTATTGTGTGACAAGTGAGTGGGTCTCTCCGTAATGCTGCAGGCTCAGTATTGTGTGACAAGTGAGAGAGTCTCTCCGTAATGCTGCAGGCTCAGTATTGTGTGACAAGTGACTGGGACTCTCCATATTGCTGCAGGCTCAGTATTGTGTGACAAGTGAGTGGGACTCTCCGTATTGCTGCAGGCTCAGTATTGTGTGGCAAGTGAGTGGTTCTCTCCGTAATGCTGCAGGCTCAGTGTTGTGTGACAAGTGAGTGGGACTCTCCGTATTGCTGCAGGCTCAGTATTGTGTGGCAAGTGAGTGGGTCTCTCCGTAATGCTGCAGGCTCAGTACTGTGTGACAAGTGAGTGGGACTCTCTGCAATGCTGAAGAGTCAGTATTGTGTGACAAGTGAGTGGGACTCTCCGTAATGCTGCAGGCTCAGTGTTGTGTGACAAGTGAGTGGGACTCTCCGCAATGCTGAAGAGTCAGTATTAGTATTGTGTGACAAGTGAGTGGGTCTCTCCGTAATGCTGCAGGCTCAGTATTGTGTGACAAGTTAGTGGGACTCTCCGTATTGCTGCAGGCTCAGTATTGTGTGACAAGTGAGTGGGACTCTCCATATTGCTGCAGGCTCAGTATTGTGTGACAAGTGAGTGGGTCTCTCCGTAATGCTGCAGGCTCAGTATTGTGTGACAAGTGAGTGGGTCTCTCCGTAATGCTGCAGGCTCAGTGTTGTGTGACAAGTGAGTGGGACTCTCCGTAATGCTGCAGGCTCAGTGTTGTGTGACAAGTGAGTGGGACTCTCCGCAATGCTGCAGGCTCAGTATTGTGTGACAAGTGAGTGAGACTCTCGGTAATGCTGCAGAGTCAGTATTGTACGGCGTCAAGTGAGTGAGACTCTCCGTAATGATGCAGCGTCAGTGTTGTACGGCTTCAAGTGAGTGAGACTGTCCGTAATGCTGCAGGATTGCAGGGTCAGTAATGTACGGCGACGAGTGAGTGGGACCATTTCATGTGACCTACATGCACCTGAAATAAGATACTGTGAGTTATAAGGATTTGTCGACTATGCTTGACCGAGCGTGATTTGATACGCCTCATATGCTGTTGCCTGTTTTCGTGAATGACCCCGAGGTAGTAATACCGACCTGACCTGACCTCCGCCTCCGGCAGTCCGGCCCTGCAGTTTGAGGCGACATGGGCTCTGACCAACATAGCCTCGGGCTCCACAGTACAAACGGAGGCGGTGGTGCGGGCCGGCGCCACCCCTCACTTTCTGCGGCTGCTTCGATCGCCGCACCTGCAGGTCTGCGAACAGGCCGTCTGGGCGCTCGGTAAGTCGAGTAGGGCGCTGCGAGAAATTTGGTACGTTAGAACAGGCCGTCTGAGCGCTGGCTAAGTGGAAAAGGGCGTTGCGGGAAGTTGGGTAAGTTATGACAGACCGTCTGGGCGCTCGGTAAGGGGAATGGAGTCGGTTTCTGAATGTGAGGCACTGGCTGTGTGAGTTTGAGAACTTTCTGATATTTGGTTGATATTTGCAGATGAATGCTTGTTTTCTGTTACCTTGTCAATACTTTATTCAGTCCAGCATTCTAGGGGAAGTTACGAACTGGCACAACGGCCAGGTTTTCTCATTCGGATTTGGATATTTTCTTGTTATACCCGGTATTTAGAGGCACTGCAAATTCTGGATCAAATACGATTGGCTGAGTGCGGAGAACCACATGACTTTTTAACAGTAAGCAGCCCTACCTGCACGGCTAATACGAGCACCGACCCGTACCCAAACTGGAATGTGCCCTCACCAGGCGCTCTAAGCGGCTGCGAAATCGGCTCATCGCCTAGCTTCTGGCCGTGGCAAGCTATTGTCACATCTAAAATTAAAGTACTGCCCCCTGAAATTGAATTCGTACTCACTCGGCTGGGTAGCTTCTGGCTCATTGCTAACAAACTGTTGGGGCACATATAACCAAAGAAGCTGACGTGCCCTAAAACACCAATCATCATCAGCCAGCAAACAGTTGGTCATTTCCCGTGATTCACCTTACCTCCCGTGTGTTTTGCTGGTGGCTTTCAATTGCAGGGCCCAAAGCGCCGGGTTACCCCGTATTTCAACAATTTGCGGCTGCTCTCTCTTGGCCCTGATTTATTTTTAAACATTTTTTTCAAGAATGAGACTACTAAGTGCTTGTCGGTATGCAATCTGAAGATATGGGTAAATAAATGTATTGCGACTTTTGTCCCAACCGAGTGAACAGCAGTTCGCCAGATATGGACAGTGCGGACTTTTGTTATACACTCATTTCAAATTCGCCTGTTTCTTGGGGAGACACGAGCTGCTGAAAAAGGAGAGAAAGCAATGTCAGGAATTTAGTTGCCGTAAGTGTAAGCCTCGAGTATGCAATGTGTCGGGCAAAGCGCACCCAACGGATTGAAAATTGCATGTTAATCGGCTTATTAAAGAGAAGCAGTGGTGTTGCCGTTTTTTTTTTTGTCGTCAGAAACTACGTAGTGTTGTCGAGGCTAGCGGTGGGTTTATACGCGTCTCAAGTGTGTCTCACCCAACCTGCGGTGACCGACAGGTAACATCATCGGCGACGGCCCTCACCTGCGAGACTACGTCATCGGACTGGGCATCGTGCAGCCTCTGATAGCCTTCATCAACGACAAGATCCCGCTCAACTTCCTGCGCAACGTCACCTGGGTGAGAGGCGCCTGTCCGCACTCAGCGCGGGGCCAGTCTGACAGCCGTCAGCACTACAAATCTCGTGTCAAAGTATTTTCATATGGGTACCCACAGTTGGGCTGAAGTTATGCGCCTTTTTATTGCAATGGGTTAGGAAAGTGATTTATTCGCTTTAGGGTAGGATACAGGACGAAAGCTATCGGTCTGCTGCTTTTGGTGAGATCGTATGTTTGTTGGGTATTTTCAAATTTCGTTTGGTACAGGTGCAATTGCATGCACTATGCTGCATACTCTTTGTATCAATGTCGTGGTGCAGTCTTAAGTGTGCAGGGCTTCTAAACACCTGACTCGTGAGATCAGATGCTCTCACAAATGTAAGTCTCCCGCGGAATAGCTATTTCCTAGCATGCTAAGTTCTTTGAGCTCTATAAGGTCATGACAATCCAGCGTAAGCCGATGCCTTTCCGCTTTTCACCAGATTTATCCCAGTGGTACATTGGGAAGTTTGCCAACAAGGAGCAGTACCCAAAAGGCATAAGACCATCGCAGGCGTTGACTTCACCGGGCGCGGGCCATTTCGCTGGGTGTTATTTGGGGGCTTCGTGTTTGGTTTTTTTTGCGGGCCGTTTCGCCGGGTGTTATTTGGACAGAGACTGTCTGCAGTGTTGCTCGGTGTGGGTCGGGACCCAGTAATACTGGTGTCGTCCTTCATTGCATCTTTTTACACACAGGACAATACCAATGTGAGCATCTTATGGTGCTGCATTTTTCGCCGCAGAGGCTGGTACTAAAGTCCACCTTCACAATTGATTTGGGCTCGCATATGCTCTCGCCACTGAAGCTGGTTGGCCCTCGCGCCGTTTCCGCTGTCACAGCGGCAAAAACACTGGCTAAGGGAAGAGGCTTTAGTGGAGTCGTTTTCCGCATCACTGCAGATTGCAGCTAGTTGCAATCGGTTCCGTTTTACATAGCAGAAGAGGGACCTGCCAGTGGATTGTCGCCCTGCACCTACTATGGTGAACGTTTCAAGTTCGTCTCAGGACCCCATGGAGGCTCCGTGAGGGGATGGGGCGGCGGCTGTCAATAGGACGCACAAATTCACCCCTCCTGCCCGGTGCTCTCACCACCACTGACCCCTCCTGTTCCTGTACGCTTACCGCCCCGGACCCCTCCTGTCCCTGTACGCTTACCGCCACTGACCCCTCCTGTCCCTGTGCTTCTATCACCGCCACTGACCCCTCCTGTCCCTGTGCTTCTATCACCCCCACTGAACCCCTCCTGTCCCTGTGTTCTCCCACCGCCACTGACCCCCACTGACCTCTCCAGTCCCTGTGCTCCCACCACCGCTGACCCCTTCTGTCTCTATGTTTCAGGTGCTGGTGAACCTGTGTCGCAACAACAAGCCGCCGCCGCCTGCCGACACCATCCGTGAGCTGATGCCGTCCTTGAACGTGTTGATCCACCACAGCGACGCCGCCATACTGGTGGATACGGTGTGGGCGCTCAGTTACCTGACAGACGGCGGCAACGAGCAGATTCAGATGGTGATCGAGTCCGGGGTGGTCTCCAAACTAGTGCCGCTGCTCAGCCACCAGGAGACCAAGGTAGGCGTCCTCGGTGGACGCAGTGATCTGTTGTTAGCATCTGGCGAGCTCTTGCAGCAGGGACGGTGGATGGGGTCTGACTTCGAGTGTTGGACTCATGTCGATGGATGGGTTTGTAGCAAGCAATGCCCGTGTGGGACACTCCGCTACTGGCTTTGGCTAGCAGCTTCACACAGTCATCATTCCACCGATGGGGACTGGTGGGAATGGTGAGAGAAGCCAGTCTAGCTCGCCACTCTTCAACCAGTCCTCCACCCGTTACCCTACTGATCGCGTTTGCTAGCGTCTGTCGTCGATTGCGGCCGGTGGAGTAGGGTTTTGGTTTAAAACGCGGGGACTTGCAACTGTAGCAACCAGTGACTTCGGTGCGTGCTCCTGGTAGCTGCTGTGGTATCCGCCCGTCCGGCTGCTGCGGGTGTTCAGTGACGCTGGAGAGTTTAACCACTAAACAGCGCTGGGTATGCATGTAGTAGTACTAAGTACCCGGCGGTTGTCTCCGTGTCGGGGGATGGACTGAGTACCGAGCTGTGCTGTGGTTCGTGAGTCCCTGCCCCCTGTCTCAGGTTCAGACGGCGGCGCTGCGGGCGGTGGGGAACATCGTGACCGGCACCGACGAGCAGACACAGGAGGTTCTCAACTGCGACGCACTCAGCCACTTCCCGGGCCTGCTGCAGCACCCGCGGGAGAAAATAAACAAGGTGCGTCCGCCCCCCCCGCCTGGCCCACTGCTCGCCGTCAAGGTGGCCGCTATCTCAGGGGTGGTTCCCATGTGTGTTACCTAAGTACCTCAGATTCAAGAATTACACCCCGTCCTGAAATGAAGACCACGATTCGATTCGACTTGTTCTCCCCAATAAGGGGCTGTTTGCTATGACGTCAGCAAATTTGAGGGTGTTTGAACCACCTCGCCCTTTTGTCAGAAATAGTCAGCAAATGATTGATCCCCTTCCCCTTCATCAGCACTCGTCAGAAATTGTCAGAGAAAGCTAAGCCCCCTCCCCTTCGTCAGAAAAAAGACAATTGTGGACCCCTCTCCTCCCCTTTGGGCGCTGACGTCATATGTGAACAGCCCCTAACATCTCATACTACAAACAGAACGAGAATCCCCGAACGCGGCCCTCGCGCGCAGACGCGACTGTAGGTGTCTGGGGCCCAGCTGACGTGGCGGCGGCGGTGTGTCCGCCAGGAGGCGGCCTGGTTCCTCTCCAACATCACGGCGGGTAACCGGGAGCAGGTGCAGCTGGTGGTGGAGCACGGCCTGGTGCCGCTGGTGGTGCAGCTGCTGGCGCGCGGCGAGTTCCAGACCCAGAAGGAGGCCGCCTGGTGCATCAGCAACCTCACCATCAGCGGCAGCCCCGAGCAGATCCAGCACCTGGTGCAGGCCGGCGGAGTGCCGCCCATGTGTCAGCTGCTCGCCTGCAAGGACGCCCAGGTGCGACCCCCTCCCCCCTCATCCCCGCCGCGGGGTAAGCTCAGAACGAGTCAGGCTGTGTTATTTGGGGAGAGTTCTTTTCGTTTCCAAATCAAACGTTTTTTGTTGTAGCCAATTTACAGAATATTTCGCAGACAATTAACGTAGGTTAAATGCAAATAAAATAATTCCTGCTAAATGCATTGTTGTGGGTATTATTTTGCTCTATTGACGAGGATAAGAATGTCGGAACCACTTGGCGAAATACATGGAACGCAGCCTGATAGTATCAGATAGCTGCTGGCTTAGGTCTGATTATTGTATATTAAGCACTTTCATGGTATAACAACGGCTTTGATCTGCAGAATGATGACAACCCTCACGTCCTCTCTAGTTACACAAGGCCTTGGAAGAAGAAAATGGCCCATTATGGTGACCATACGGTTCTTTTTTGTAGACCACCTGTGGTTGTTTTATGACGGCGGCTGTTCATTCAGTGAGAGGTTGGAACCAGCCACCCCCGTAGCGCAGTTGGCAAAGGCGCCATGCTTGGGTGTGGAAGGCCCCTGGATCAAGGCTGACCTGTGGCAGCCTTTTCCGCGACCGCCTCCTACCCAGGAGATAGCGGTATACTGGGGAGTGCGCGGCGCAGCAGTGGAATCAACGCCGTCCCAGTCGGCGTCCCTGTTGTGGGTGCACGGGCCTGATCGGCCTTTAAAGTGATCCACCGGTCCGATCTTTCGCCCGCGGCCCTCGTGTGAGGGCTCGGCCTGTGCCGGACGCTGCGGCTTGGAGAGACTGGAGCAGCTTATGGCCCGCCGAGTGCGGTGCCGCTGTCCCTTGAGGGTGTCGGCAAATTGAAACTTCCGCCCTGTACATAGTGAGAGCGTTGTATGAATGATACTAGCAACTAACACAAAATGTTCCCCGGTAAGGGAACGCAAAAAATATGAAAAAGAGAGGTCGGAACCGTGCTGGGTTGGCGGAATTAGAGGAAAGTCCTCTTGAACGGCGCGGCATGCCACCTTGACAGACCTAATGGTCAGGCGTGATCAGATCCGTAGGGCGGGCGTAGATGCGGCACCCTGTCGTCAGTTGTATTGTGCTCACAGCAGACCCAAACTGTCGTGTGTGTGCGGTCTGCGTAGTACGCAGGAGCCTGCTGTCGGAGTCGTTTTTTATTTGGATTCCGTTGTTTCCATTCTTTTGACTTGCTGTTCCTGTAGGATTGGAGAGGTATGCTAGGCGTGAAGAGTTGTAGGTGCTATTGTTATATCTCCCTACCCTCCATTTTCGGGTTTCTGTAGATTTGAGCGGCTTTGATGCTGGAAAGAAAGTAGAGCTACGTTCCGATTTGTTTTTTGCATGGGGAAATTTTCTGCTATTGTATTATGAGGCGGAAAGTTTGGTCCGTGGAAATTCATAGGCTACACTCTGTAGCACGGAGGAAAAAAATGCGAAGGCTGAAATTCATCATCATCTTCTTTCCTGTCCCGCAGATCCGGCAGATCGCCGATCACCGGGCGTCCCAGAGGAAGTTGGACGCCCGGAGAAATATCATCAATCGCCTTGGGGTCCTCGTGAATTGTGCTTATGTCCGGGACAGGGCCCAGATGTTTTCTGCGCGATGTTTGGTATTTCATGCAGTCTGTAATGAACTGAGTTGTGTTCTCTGGTTCACCGCAGGCGGTGTACAAACCATCGTGCCCTGGCCTCCTCCACCTGCGGAGCGTGTCCGCTAGGAGTGGATACCTGTTAACGTGAAGCTGATGTAGCACCAAATGTTCCCTTCTGGTCCATTTACTGTTCATCTTGGGTGGCCGACCCCTGAAGATGCGGGGGCCGGCCACGCAAGCTAAATTATTATTGTATGATTGTATAAAATGATGATTGTCCTTGAAAATCATATCGGATGATTACAGTAGTCTTAGATCCTACAGTTGTCAGGGCGGAGGAAACGAAAAAGGAAAAATACAAATTGAAACATTTATCCAAATTTAGAAGGTTCATAGTTTTCCTTTCTCAGAATCTCTGAGTCCTTCGATCACGAACGATTCGGTTAATGTTTATTGCTGTTTTTTTTACCGGTGTGGGGTTTGGTGCATCCATTTCGTTAATGAAAGAAATCGGGAAAATCGCTAAATTTAAACAAAACGTATTGCACAGCTACAAGTGAAAGGAAGGTAAGGAATTCGAATGAAGAGAATGTGGAAATAAACGAGGAATCACATGCTCCAAGCCTTAGGAGGTGGTAACTCACACAATCAGTTAACATATGACCCAACTGTTCTTTGTTTTACCTGAACGTAGTGATCGTTCAATCCCGTGTGTTCTATTGAGTTCGTCTGGCTGTGGCGACAGGTTATCAACGTGGTGTTGGACGGGCTGAACAACATGCTGAAGGCCTCCTCGGACGTGGAGGCGGTGGCGCAGTCCATCGAGGAGTGCGGCGGACTGGACAAGATCGAGGCCCTGCAGAACCACGAGAACACCGACATCTACCAACTCGCCTTCGACATCATCGAACACTTCTTCTCGGAGGACAACGACGTGAGTATGGCTGCTGTTCGACCAGCTCAGACATTGAAGGCAATGCTTGTTGTCAGGAGTAAGTGCTTATATTGGCTGATCTCTTTGATTGCTAACGGGAAGCGCCGATTGTGCTGCCGTTTTCTTGTCTTTCCCATCTTGTCCTTTTGGTCTATTCAGAATGAAATGACAAGGCCCAAGTTACATTTAGATTTAAATATATTTCAATCAGTCAAGCTTGCTTCCAGCGCCAATGTAGAGTACTGTTTACCGCTTTGTGTGTGCCGCACGCAGGCTCTGTTGAACCCAGCCTTGCCAGCGCTGCCGCTGGACCTATCGACTCCCGCCACATTCGACTTCTAGGCCGATCACCAGTTAGACACCTGCTCCGGTTAGGACGGCCCATACCGTGCTGCCCTCTCGGGAGCAGTGACGGAACTTTAGCTTCGGGCGTACTCACTAGTCCTCGTCTGTTTTATATGTTATGTTTTGCGGTGTGGGATGCTTTCTGAGAGAAACTAATAACGCTATAGCTCAAGGAAAACTGCGGGCAGTTTTATATTAGTTCGGGGCGCGCGTCTGCCCGAACTCGTCTACCATGAGTGCGAAGGGGGCTCTGCCATCAGAGGAAAGGTACTGCAGGGTGGAGCTGTTTCAGGGATGAGGGGGATAAAAAGCCGTGGGTGTAGGCTGGGGAAAGTCGGCAAGTTGAGCTGGAGGTGCCCCTTCCGTGCTGAGAAGCGCCCCTGCCTCGCCAGATGGCGATCGACTGCCTCTTCAGTAGGTTTATTGAAAGTCATGTTGCTAACCAGAGGAGCCGATTCGCTGGAGCTTGAGCGCACCCTGTCCTACAACCAAAGGGTGGTTCTACAGCCTCGCGGTGTGCGCATGTCGAGTCTCTGGGGTGGAAGTATTGTGCGAGCTTTGATAAAGTCACCGTATGAAATTACTTATATCTATCATAAGGTGTGTGTGCATGTACTGTCGGTCGTGACAGCTGTATTCGAATAACTGTTTCGACTCCGTCGTTTTGGTTTGTGGTAAATGGTGATAATAATATTCCTTCTTGCTGTGATGCGTGCTCGGAGCGAATGGGTAAAGCTAAATAGCGCTAGCCAAGTGCATGTTTTCTTCTTACTGGTGAGAACACCAGAATCAGAGGAAATATGGCGTTTTCTGTGAGCGAGCTCATTTAGAGAAGAAAATGTCGGGCCTTCGTCGAGTGGGTGATCACCAGCGTTTGGTTTTGTGGAGAGACTTGATCGGCAGGGAAGTCAGTGTGTTTGCCGTCCGGCCCTGCGGTTCAGCCGGCACCGGCACTGTGCCGTTTTCTGTGGGCCTTCCCGCCTCCTCAGTGCTCATCCGCCGTCTCTACTTTAGCCAGAGGACGTGTATCGGCTGTTCGGTGGCTGCACGTGTGTTACCTCCACCTCCGACGATATCTCTTTCGATGACCTTCATTTGAAACTGGATTCAGCTTTTGGCAGGTAGCCGTAGTCTGCTACTTACGGCCGATCTGACCTTGAGGAACTGAACAGAGACCTTATATGAGGGGAGTGGAGTGAGTGGGCTGTTTAAGAGAGGTGCGAGACTGTGGTTTAGCATAGCTTCAATTCGGTACCCCTCCGCGGTGGGTGATGTGCCGGTTATCAGTGCAGTACTCTTAGTTTCCAAGTTCCTCCTATAGGCCTGCGGGTCCTCAGACCGGCAGCGGAGGCCGTAAGGAGCATGTGCGCAATAAACTGCTGGCTGGTTTTGTATGCAGCTACGATGATATCTTTAAAGCATGCCTTGAAGCATACTATTGGTGATACGCTGGTGGTGAGGCGTGGCCGCCGTGCTGGATTCCAGCGACGCGTGCGCTGTGTGGGCTGGCACGTGCAGAGTTCCAGAGCGACGCTCCCGTCCTGGATGGCGGACTGGTTTCGTGGAGGATATCGTCGGCGTTAGCCACTGCCGCGCAATCATTTTGTTGTGTTTAAATCTAATACAATATTTTCCGCCTTCCAGTGTTCTGTGGCGAGAATTTTTGGGAGATGCCGGCACTGTCTGACAGTGTGAGAAGTATACTGATGCAATCAGTGGCGTAGGGGCGAGTCCCCATTTTGCGTCATGTTCCCAAATGCGCCAACCGCTAATACATTTGTAAGTGTTAGTGACATGGAGTTTTTTTCTCCATAATTTCAAGATTTCACTATCATAGCAATTTTGGTGAAATCTTGACCTAAGCGACACTTTAAAAGGGACGTTTTTTTGTAAATCAGTGGATATTTGTGCCATAATCCATGGTGTTCAATGACTTGTTTCACATGAATGAGGTGGACTCGAGATGTTTTCATAATTAAAAACGGTAAAATGACAACAATTTTTAATATTATCGTAGGTGTAAACGGCTGCGGTGTGTCATTACCGCCTGTCAAAAAGAAGGTCCCCATTTCCTCAAATGCGCCCGTACCAAATGAGCCACGGCGCATTCTACGTCGGAAATTGATTTCACGGGCGCAATTTGTTGAACTACTTAATGGGATTCCAGGACAGATCGACCAAGGCTTGGCACTACCATGTCTAGAAAAAATCTGAACTTTTGTCTCCGGGGTAGTTTTGGGCCAGGAACACGCCTGTGAGAATCTTAGCCCCATCCGACCAACGGTGACCGAGTTATAGCCCGAGGCATTTTCTGGAGGTCACCTTGTAGGCTCATCTTTGATGCTTCAAAACTCAAAAACGCATTGCCTGATTAACAAGTTTTGCATATCATTGAACTCGTCTTGAACTATACATTATTTAAAAAAAGAAAATTTTAGAATTAAAAAAATTACTTTTAATTCGTTTGACCTTTTCTTTTTGACGTAGCTTGACCTTTTCGCAGTTGAAATTGCCCTTTTAGACACCTTGTAATTTTACTTCATAAATTATCTTTCGATGAAAAAATTAAAATGCGTTCTTGCTATCAACTCCAAATTTTTAGCACCTAAGGTAGGTATGCAGACGGTTTTTGACCACTGCGGTAGTACAACCTTATGTTTAACACTGCAAACAAAGTGATTGCTTTTGTAATCGGTTGCTTGCAATCATATTGCATTGTCTTTACGAAATTTTCTTCGTGCAAGTGTCAGAATTTATGAGAATTAACACGCGCCCACACGAGGGGGCGGGCAATCGGCCTTCTCAGGCTTCCACGGGTAGTAAAAAAAACACCTTCGCGCAGCGCCATCGTACTTCATCTACCTCTAACCAGAGATGGCCTACGCTACGTTACGTTACCGAATTACGCTACGTTACGGTTCGATTTTGGCCAAAACTACGCTACAGAATTACGCTACGTTATATTTCATCGACTATGGAATTACGGTAGTTTAGGTGCTACGGCTACGGTAAAAATATATCGTACTACGATATCAACATTTTTTGACAGTCATACTTGAACCCTCACCCCGGTGGGGGTGTTTGAACACCCCCTCGGGTTTTACCGGCGGTGCGAAAAAACGGCAGCGCGAAGCGCCGCCGTACTTCACGCATCTTCTCCTTGATCAATGCCGCAGCTTTCCCCAAGGTTGGATCATCTCAGGTCAGGTCACCAGTGCAGGTTAATTGAATTTACCTCCAAAAATTTTCAAGGTGTCATAAGTAAGAAAGAAGTGAATATATCGGATTGAAACTGATACCACATAATAGGCCTGCCGAGTACTACAAAATGAATTCCGGTTTTTTTTCATATCGATGACCTTAAAGAGGTCATCTTGGCTACTTAAGCAGATTTTCAGACTTGTGTCAATAACTGCAGGAAATGACGATACAATTTTTATTTTGATACCATTACGTTGAGATTGCTATTACGAGTCGATTGATGTGCATATTGACTATGTTAGAGTAGATAGTGACCTTGACCTGACTTGATGTGTGACCTGACCTGATGAACTTATGTGTGTTACCTGATGACCTGATGTGTGTGATCAATGGTCGGGAATTCTTGTCACCAGTTGGAAAAACAAATTTATAAATCGAAATCAACCGACTTCTAATTTTCACAGCCCCAAAAATGTTTCCGTGGTTTACACTATCCACCAAAAGGTCCGATTTTAATTGACAGCGATTTGATGCATTTCTCGTGGAATTATTTTCAGTTTGTAATTTTAGAGTTATGGTTTGGTCGTTACTTTTTCAAATATTATCACTACTATTTCAAGTTTCGAACTAAAGCAAATCGTCACCAAGAATCCTTAGTACCGCGATTGAGATCACGAGAAGGTTTAAACATATATGACGTAACTTTTTTCGTAGGACGCTACTATACGCTAAATTTTGGCGCAGTACGCTACAGAATTTGCCCAGCTTCGCTACGTTTCATTTCCAGAACTACGGCTACCGAAAAATAATTTCGTAACGTAGCGTAGGCCATCTCTGCCTCTAACTCGAAATTTTTGCAGTTTCTCGCAAAATTTTACGTCTGGGTCATACCAGCTCAGACCGCCAACCCAGGTCAAGAGACCTAACCTCGAAAAAAACTTTGGAGGTGCATCAGCAAGATCAAATTTAACAAACAAAGGAAGAGAGGTTCGGGTTTCGTATACCTATATTTGAACCAAACAGTGTCGTGCTGTGCAAATAAACTTTTTTATGGGTGCTGCGTGAATGGTCGCAAATTTAGTCTTGGCGAATGTCCAATGCAAAGGTAAGATTAAACATACTGGTATAGATTATTTGGCTTTAATAATGAGTGATCTGACGGCCATCATTGCAGGTGAATGAATGCGTTTGTACAGGTCAAAGTCAATGTTTGTGTTGAAGTCATCTTAGTGTATTACCTTATTCTTCAATGCTTATATAAGGTACCAGGAGCGGAGACGGCGGATTCCATTTTCGAGAAGGGGTGTAATATTTTCGGGAGGGGGCGCCTTCCTCCCCAGGGGGCGCTTTCATCCCTGGGGGGCGCCTTTGCTATCCAAGGGTGTTCTGCAGAAGCTTTTTGAACTCGGCGTGCGAGGCCACATGGGATGGCTTATTTCTGATTTTCTGAAAAAAAAATAGGTATTGTAGATTTTGCGTAAACTCAGTCGTATCGGATTGGTACCAGCAAGAGCGGCATAACCCAGGGTTCTGTGATCTCCATAGCCTTGTTTGCGGTTATGATCAATGATATTCAGTGGTGGATCTTCTAGCCGTTGGGTTTGGGAGGGACAAACCAAAGTCGAAAAGCAAAAAAACGTCACGCAGTGAAAAGTTGCGTTAAAATATGACTTGCCGGTAATATTTTGGGTATTTGAGGCGAAAAGCAAAAAGAAGGTCACGGGAGAAAATATGGTCTCGAGATACTTTTTCCTATCCAAGCCCCAATATTTATACTGAACTTAACTGGTTCTTTTTTAAGTTGAGAGTTGAAGCACCAAAATCTTGCTTATACACTAAAAAGGAGTCGAGGAAAAAAGGTCGATCGTTTGGGGGAGGGGCCAAATGGGGGGGGGCAAATCTCTTTGTTACCCCCTGGATTCGCTACTGATGGTATTGCAGACACTCTTCCCGCAAGCACACATGCAGTTTTCGTTGACGACTTCACAATATGGGTGACAGCGTCTACCACAGCAGCTTCGCAGAGGCGGGTGCAGCTTGGCCTCAACATACTGCAGCAATGGAGCACACGTGATGGACTGAAATTTTCAAGTACAAAAACCAAGTGTATGCACTTCTGTTATAGACGTGGAGACTGAAGACCCTATCTTGTAAATTTGCGGTAGTCCGATCGACGTTGTAGCGGAAACCAGATTCCGCGGGCTCACGCTCGATAAACTTTCATATGTGCCACACCTGAAGGAACTCCGCAAAGAATGTTTCGATACGCTGAAAAACTGAAGGTGTTGACGAGGATGAGATACGGTGCGGATAGAAAAATGTTTATAATGCTATACAGATCACTTATTCGTTCGAAGATCAACTAAGGTTGTGTTGTGTATGAGGCCGCTCCTTTGCCCACGAAAAAGATACTCGATATTGTCCATCATCACGCTATCAGAATAGTAACAGGAGCGTTCCAAACTTCACCCATGATAAGCATGGAAGTGGAAATTAATGCAATACCGCTATAAATACGCCGTAAGATACTTGTCTTCCACCGACCGCTCAGGGCGGAACCCCACTTGTTCCAAGATGATCAGCCCGCGGATCTCGATGATGTAGTTGAGCCTGGCCAGGATCAACCGCTAAAGCAGTTTCCACAGCTGACTGGTGAGGGTGATCGGTCAGTAGCTTGTGGGCAGTTTCTTTTTCCGGTCTTCGGGATCGGAATTACGGTTACGGAATTACGGAATTACGGAGTGCTCCACTCTCAGGGCACTACGCCCGTCGTCCAGGAGTCGTTGGCGAGGCGCAGCAGGGCAATACGCCCTACTGGGCTGTGGTGTCGGAGCATCTCATTCGTTATCCCGGCTGGTCCAGGGGCCTTCTTGACCTTCGTCTGCTTAAGCTGCTGGTCCAGTTCCTGCACAGTGAAGGGGGCACAGCAGCTCCTCTGTTCAACCCGGCAGTCTCTGCAGCTTCTCATCTCAGGGGACTTCATCTTAGCCTTCACCGCCCGGTCCAGCTTAAGCTCCCGCACTTGTCTGGAGGCTTGCACATAGGTCTTAATGAAGGCCTCTGCCTTCTCCTTCTCGGTGACAGGGAGCATGCCGCCGTCTTTCATGGCTTGGCCCTCTTGATGGTCGTCATCTGAGGCCCGATCCCACTTCTTTAGGATCTTTGAGACCCTGCCAATTCTGTTGTGACGGTTCAACTCTGTGGTGACAATGTCGCGGAAGGGTTCCCTGGCGACTCGTTCCTCCACTGCTGCTGCTCGGTGCTTAGCTTCGTCATCTTTAGCTCGCTAGGTACAACGGTTCAGGACGTATGGCCTCCGGCAATTTTACCCTTTGCCGGCGCAGCAGTTTCTTCTACAGCTATTTGTCCAATTATAATAAGCTAAAATGGTAAATTTATACACCAAAATGTTCGGAATAAGCCAATAAGACAATTGTGGCAGTTTCAAAATATTTTATTTCTTTTGAAAAAAGTTGTAATTCTTCAAACAATTTAAGTGGTGTTAAAATACGTTATTTAGTGTTGATTTGAAAACTGACCACAGCGCGTAAAGAAGCACGTTTCAAAGTGTTAAGATCAAGAACAGAAACCTGGGTATTTACTTCTAAACATGAAAAACTACAAAAACATATCATGGGTACGTGCCGCTGCGCGCTCTGCACGGTGCGCATGACTCGTTTGCTTCTCCCTATACCTTAGATACCATGACATTGACCTGAGTATAATCACTGATGGGACAAGGGGTTGGGTGTTGACAGAAGATATTCTTTCCAATAATCTCTTTCGTTTTTACTCTTGGCTTCAGCGATTGGAATTACTGTCCTAAATCTCACGACATGCCGGTTGAGGTGTGAGGAGTTCAACTAGAAGTTAATTAAAACACGTGTTCTTCAGCTTTTATTTGAAAACCGACACAAGTGTGTGAAAGAAAACATCTCAAGAGTGCTGAGATCAAAATAAAAGCCACGGGTACTTGCTTTTAAGCATGAAAAACCAGCAGCATATTGATCGGAAATATCGGTAAGCGGCATTGACAAACCCTGCGCAATAGCAAGGCACACCGCACGCTCACATAGTCTCTTAAATTATACGCCCTGAACTTGACCTGAAGACGATGGTTGATGGAATAAGTGTATGGTCAGTGACAAAATATACCCGTTTTATCGATCTGAATGGTCTTTTCACTTCTGTCTGAACACTGCACATAACGTACCGTTTTAAAAGCGTTAGGTATTAGATGATGACTTAGAACGGATATCGAAATGCTTGGCCGTTTGCATAGTGAGAAAATGATTGCATTCTGGATTAGACAAGGAACCATCGAAATGATTACTGGCAACTTCCTTCAATTACGTGAAACTACTCACCGATTTTTTCATAGAGATCTACTATAACTAGAGAGGACATCCTTTACAAAACGGCAATACCCCGACGTCAAAATTGAAAGTTTTGTTAGTACCAATCTTGGCCAGGTTAATTGGAGAATCACGTGCTAATCTCAATGAGAGCTTTCGATTTAGGCCACGACTAAATAACTTTCGCAGAGAAAGACATTATTCATTGCGAGGATTCTTGACACATTAGGTCGTTGTCATGACAACCTTTTCTGGAATTGTGTGAATTGAATTAAATTGGATACCATTAGCAGAGAGGTATTTCAGTAAACAGTCACGAGCTTCCTCTCAGAGGCCCAGATTTGTACTAACAAAACATTCAATTTTGACGTCCACACAGGTGTGCTGTCCACTCTAGTTATAGTGGATCTCTATGGATTTTTTAATTATTGTCGCTCGTGAGAAATGTAGAAAGCATTATAGAATAATGACTTGTGATCATTAAACGCGCTAATTCACAGCCAATAAACGAAAACAAATTATAAATTTATCAAGAGAATACTTGTGCACGGTGACAATACTCTATGTTTTATTCTAATTGGTCGCATTTATGTCACAAATTACACATGCCTATAGCTGTCATGATCCATTTCAGGATATAAACACATGACCACCACAATTCTCTTAACTGCTCTCGAAATTTCACGCACAAAAGCCCTTCTCCCATCCAGACGAATTGAAAAATATAAATAAAGCAGGATGGAAATGCCCACATTTTCATTCTGTATTTATCGTACCGTTTCGCCTTTCCCAATATCTCCTTGAGTCTGCCCTCTGGTTTACAAAATTATTCCTTGTGAGCAATTAATAACATGGGCTAAAGTCCAGTTTGCATTGCCTACAATGTCAAAGCTTCTCCGCTGATATAATTTTCGGAGATAGCGCACAGGCCAGGTTCACACTGGCTGCGATTATTTGTCAATGCCCTTGCACCATTATCTTGCACATCTTGGCCAGGTGGAATGACAAAATAATGTTTATCATAGTTTATGTTAAAATACACTTAACAACCCGTGTCCACAAAGAGAAAAATATTCAGATATGTACTTTTATGTTCGGCTGTTGCATCTTCCCAAGTGTATTACATTTTTCCAGGGCCTAGTGGCAGTATAAAATTTGTTCAAGAGATGGCGAAGAAAAGTGTGAACTGAACTGTTTAGCAATTCATCATTTCAAATTTCACGTCAAATAGGTATCTTACTTTATTTCCCTTCCACCACAGCACCCAGAGCACAATAGCAAGTATGGCCGAACCTAACTTTGTGTCCTGAGACGTGTTACGAACTCGAAGTGAAATTAGAACCAAACTTTGGAGCTTGTAACGATTGAACCAACGTTTTAGAATCAAACTTTGACGTCGCAGTCCGCCATCATGGGAACGGCCAGGTACCCCGGCAAATGTTTCAGATTTGGAGATTCGCATAAATGTCTCCTTCTCACGAGGGCATGGTGAAGGAAAGTTAAAAACCAGCCTTTGTTTGTTAAGTTAGAACATAACTAAAATGTAACTGTTTTACGAATCGTGTTGACGTGTTTCACAAAACACGTGGGTAACTGGCGAGAGAGTGCTTCAACATTTGTTATGGACAGTTATCGTACGTGAGTTGTTACGCGCTTATAAACACATTTTCACCGTAAAAGGCTTTGATCTTATTACTTTGAGACGTATTTGTTCACGTGCCAGTGTCAGTTTTCAGATACACGCCGAAGGACACATTTTTAACTTCTCCCTATGCTTCGGGATTTAAGACAGGTATTCTAATTGCTGAAACAGAGAGTAAAAACACGACAGAAATGATGCGAAAAAGATGTTCGTCAACGCACGACCCCTTGCTCCATCAGCAATCATCTTCAGGTCAATGTCCAGGCGTTTATGGTATAGGGGAAGCAAACGTGCCATGCGCACGTGCGCTAACGGCACGTACCCATGATATATTTTTGTAGTTTTTTCATGCTCAGAAGCAAATGCCCACGGGTTTTATGTGATCCTAATACTTAAGACTGCTCTTTTACACGCTATAGTCAGTTTTCAAATCGACGCTGAATAATTTATTTTTAAAAACACTTAACTTTTTTAATAATTTCAACTTTTAAGTAAAGATAAAATTTCGTAAAATATTCAGCGTTATATTTATTGTCTCTTTCGAAAAATTTTGATATAAATGTATAATTTTACCCTTTTATCATTATTTAATTTGGATTAAATAGCTGTAGAAGAAATTGCTGCGCCAGCAAAGGGTAAAATTTCCGGAGGCTAGAGTCCTGAACCGTTGGACCTAGCGAGCTAAAAATATCACGGGCATGTTCTGGGCTGCCGATAACCCTATGGACAAAGTTCGAAGAAAATTACAGATATGAGGGTATGAGCCCTGTGCTGAACTGCCGTGAAATGCCCCAGTTACGAATCATGGTATAGATGGCTACTAGATGGAAACAGTACGACATCTGGGGGACTCTGCGTGGATGTTCGCAAATTTAGTCATGGCGAATGTCCTATGCAAAGGTAATATTAAACATACTGGTATAGATTATTTGGCTTAAGTAATGAGTGATCTGACGGCCATCATTGCAGGTGAATGAATGCTCTTGTACAGGACAAAGTCAGTGTCAGTGTTGAAGTCATCTTAGTGTATTCCCTTATTCTTCATTGCTCTTACAAGGCACCAGGAGTGTAGAATTATATCAATTTGTGGGTGCCCGACCAACTCCAATGAACCGTGGAAACAGTGGCAAAAGTGGTAAAACATCCTTTGAATGCTCTCTTTTTTCATTTCAAATACTACTTCTTAGTTCAATGTAGTTCAACCGGCCTGTGAGAGGGTTAAACACATGATACATTTTGCTATTTATTTTCACGTAGTGGCTCTCGATATTGTTGCAAGTTTGCCCACCCCTAATCATTAAAACACCAATCAAAAGCCTTTCGAAGTGGCGTTTCGACTAGGATCCGTCTCGGCTATGAAATGATCCCCTTTTAAAAATATCGTGTGAGGCAGCCTGTTCAAGTGACCAATTTGAATGCGTTATGATTTCAGGACATTTTTTCGCATATATGAGCAGATTCAAATTACTTTCTGGGAATGAAAGCCTTTCAGACACGTCTTTTTACATTGTATGAATCCTCTCAAACGTATGCTGTGCTGCACTGGATCACCTTTGTATCGATGTCATTTTTCCATCTCCGGGAACGACGTAATTCAATTACGTCCACACCACACAGTGTGGACGAAATTGAACCACTAACCACACACCACACAGTGTGTGGTTAGTGGTGCCAATTATTGATTAGATTACGCAGGGATGACCAATAAATCAGGGATTAACCGGCCAGCCATTCCTTACAGATGAAGGTTTTGATTCATGCATTAATTTTTGCGGGTATGGGAGGTGTCCCCGCCCCCTAAGGCTTTTCACACATGCCCCCAAAAACAGCGGCAGGAAGTGCCTTCTTGACAAGCCTGTGAATGATCATTTGCAAAAGCAATACCAGTTAAGGTTCAGGTTACGCCATACCAGGCCAAGTGACCAAATCTAAAATATTAGCTGCTCTCTAACATAGTTTCTGAGATCTTGAGGGGGGGCGAGTGAGCTTACCTGCGAAGGTGACTTAGACCCCGTACTTACGGGTGTTGACTCATCACCGCCTGGGCGTCCTATCGGACCCCCTCAGTTTTTCGCGAATGATTGCGAGCTAATTCAAATGAGGCGTGCCTCGCTTTGTAGGGCTCTGGGGTGATCGATTTAATAAATTACGACCAGAAATTGACAGCAGGTCAGATGAGGTCACCGAGTTATGACGTCATTGCTAGGGCCATGTGAGGTGATTCTGTTCTACAATGGGGCTGAGTGTAGCTAGGCTTCTAGAAGAGCTAAATAAAGTTTCTAAACATGATTCGAAATCCCTTGAAACAATAAATCTGCGCGCTTTGATTAATTCTGAGGTCAGGTCAATACCAAGGTCACCAGATGTCATCAAAAGTCACGTTTTTTCTTTAATTGTTTCGTGTCTTTGGGGTTTGAACGAAACAAAATATAGTCTTAAATGTAATATCATAGTAATAGCATGACCCAAGAATTCGAATGATATGCAATAAGACTTTGAAAGGTCACTTTTTAACCTTGACTTAAGGTCAATGTTACAATGTGATTGTAATAGGTCATGCCACATATCGCTTGAATCCTCGTATCTAGACAAACCCATTGATGTTTTTTATCTAGGCATAATGGCTACCGATCTATAAGGGATTTTCTAAATGGGTCAACATTTGACCCATTTTGGCCCGCTGTGACCTCACGGTCAAGGGATATGGTTCAAATTCGGATCCAGAGAAGAAGATGGTAAGGTGCTTCCAGTACTTTATTTTTTTCCGTATTACCTCCGGTTCCCTAGATCGTAGAGCGGTCCGATCGAAACCCTCAGGTGGTGGTGTGTAACAAAAATAATCCAGGCGGTGCTGGGTTAATGTCAGACGCTCCACCTGAACGTCTCATAGTAAAATAATCCAGAAGACCAAATTTGGACTAGTTAATGCGAGCTAATTTTGGTAAATGGAAAACATCTATTTCATCCATAAGCGTCGTCATCGGCGAAACAGGAGAGGTGGCCGGTTTCAACATTTGACCTGCTGCTGACAGTACCTACGATTCTCCCTCTAGAACCAAAACCTCATCGGATTTGGCATCATTATTGGCCTCTGCATTAGCTATTTACAAAATTCTACGATGTCTTCCAATTTGGCCAAAATAGGGAGATTTTATGAAAAGTGGGGGCAGTCGCCCTTCCCCCAATGCCGACACGTATGATGAAATCGGCATCAACGATATATTTTTATGTCAGAACCATCCAATTTAATTGCGTCATGTAAAAGAGACGGGCGGTGTGTCAAAATCGTAAAACATGTTCTTCGGGAGTGTTCCGTAGCTTAGACTTAACATTTACACAGCATCCGGTGCCTAATCAGTATTCAAACAGGGCCTGCCCTGTGACGTTTCAGTTTCAAAGTTCTATCCATAGATGCAATGTAGAACTCTATGTGAATTCACCATCGGTGTCCGGCGCAGTCAGCCAAGTTCACAATGTTTTGATTTGTTGCAATGAAACAATATCTAAACCACTTCGGGCGCACTCATGGTGAGGACCTCCACACTGCTGGAGCGGGCAGCTGCAGCAGCTCCGTAGCTGGCTACCAGCTGCCAGCGTCTCCGCCAGCTGTCCGCCGGCAGCTCCAGCAGCTGGCAGCTGCAGCTCAGACACACAGTCACCAGAAACCCTAGCGCCGCGTGAAACAACGAGTAGCACGTGCGTGCTGTCTGTTGGCCCTCACTGGCACTGAAAGTTTCCAGTACCGCCGCCAGAGTGCAGCAGAGCAGTAGCCGGCCCAGCAGCAGCAGATGTTGGTAATTCCTCCGGCGGAGTCGCCTGCGGGCCTTCTGCTCCACCTCCATGGCAACAGCGTGCCGTACCAGCACCGCCGCCCGCGCCAGCCACCACATGGAGCACACGGCCAGCAGGAAGGCCGGTGCTGCAAACGTGTACACCAGGTGGTGGCGGCCCCGCTGCCAGCAGCCCATCGGACTGCTGACGTCAACGGAGCCAGTGACGTCACTGGACTCGGAGAGCAGCTGCGCCGCCGCGGAGAGAAGCGGTCCTCCCCAGCTGAATAAGCAGCTCCTGCCGAAACGGAGGTAATTGTAACCTGACAATTACTGGGGTCTGATGTTCCATTGTAGACTGGGGTCTGCTTCATATTCTGAAAACATTTCAAACAATACCTGCTATTCTGGACAGTATTTGGATCAGCTATTACAGCATTTTTTATCTGGCTATACATATTCATAACTTTACCCGAGACCGGTTGGCTGGATCCACCATTTAGCGGATCTAGAAACATATGCAACCAGTGCAGTTTCGCAAATTTCCACTGGGGACCAAGCAAGGAAAAGGGCAATATTTAGAGCTCAAATGAGCGCTTTTATTTATTATTCTGTTTTGTAAGGGCTACTCCAAACAGGCACACTTGCCCAATTACAGGGAGTACTGGCGTGGGGGTCTTAAGGATCCTCTCCACCTGGTCAGACTGGACATGGAAGGCGGTTTCCCGCCGTGGGGGGTTGAAATCGCGTCAATTAATGCTATTTTATCTGAAGACGGGCAATGAAGCCACTAGGCCATCCGTTCCCCGATTTCTGAAATTCGAGAGTCACTTTTTGTTGAGCACTTGTTTCCTCCTTGGCGCAGTGGGCCAAGTTGGGGGTTCATATCCCTTTCAGCAAAGGGCACAATAGCTCTTATCCAGAAAACAACATGTCTGTAGTCCCCAGACGGCAAGACATGGGGGCTGGGGACCAAAAAGGCATCCAGATTCTACGGAGAAATTCGCTGAGTGGACCCATGTTATTTAGATGCACCTTTAAACTTCGTTTAGCGTTAGTTCAGGATGCTATGAAGTTAAAGTCAAGGGCTGGCCGGAAAAGGACAAAGAGTTAATTCGAGCCATCTAAGTTGTCTGAATTTCTCTTATTCAAGTTTAGCAGGATATAACCGGTCAACTACAGGAAATAAGGAATACGCGGCTCTGCAGTTGATGTATCCAGATCCTCGATTATATTTATGTGAGCGCTGATATGTGGCCGCGTCCATTTCGCTCGCGCGGTCTCGCGATGTGCGGTTTAGTCGGCAGTTACTGGACAGGCCCCATCATTGCCGCCGTCCGTCCCCCCTCCTTTACTCACCACTCAGAATAGCGTCGTAAAGGAAACATGCTCGGAAATAACGGCCGACTCGATCCCGGCTCTCGTTCAATCCACAGTCTCGCACATCCAATCTGCACTCTATCTACATCCGGACCAACATGCCATCTACAATGGCGTCAAACGAATCAATAAGGTCGAACCATACGTTTGCTTTGTTCGCGCAGAAACGTCAAAAGCCACAGGGCCATCCGTTTTGGGTGATCGTGAGTAGACATTTGCTCAGGTTGTAGTCAGCAGAAGTAAAAACTATCATATAACCTGTGTCGGCTGAATGTCGGAAAATGGCAAAACAAATCTGCCAACATTCACATGCGTCAGAATAGGGGGACAGATGAGCCTACACCCTCCCCCGGCATTTTTCTAAAAACAAGGCCCGATGTCAGCCAAATCGGGAATAAATAGGAAACTTTTACATCCACCAAATGCAGATGGAAGCAATGAGCCCAAATCCGATGAGTTTTTCTTCCAGATGGTCAGCAGCTGGTTGAAGGCTGATTAGCCCTCCCTTTGTTGCCAGTGGTGACGCTCATCTCAGGACTTCTAAGTTGAGGGAATAGACAGTTTGCAACACTTCAACAGCTTATTAGATAATGATGTCTTGGAGAGCTATTTTGAGCATGATGATAAATATGTAAATGAGGAATAACAGCCTGATGCTCATATTATATAAAACTTGTTCGAAAGTTAACAGTCAATATATTTCGCAATACATGGAACATCTCAGAGACGCAAAAAACAAAACTAAAAATACACCCTTCGGCGAACATTTCAAAAACGAGCATCCTCAAATTACTAATATAGACCACACTAAACTAAACATTAAAATTCTTAGGCTCTGCAAAGATGTTGCAGATGTTAAAATCAGCGAATCTATTGAAATTCGGAAAAATAAACCCCAGCTAAACATAATGTCATCCTCCTGGGCCCTCCTGAAGCCCATGCAATACCAATAGTCATCATCATAATAGGCAAGTTGTATAAATTTGTAACTATGTGTTGAAATGTATGTGAGCTGTTTATATCTAGAAATGAATGTACGGAGAATGTGAGAATAATTGAATGCTACTTTATATAATCTACTTGATCCAGTCCAGGATGAGCCAATCGCAAAATGAACCTTCTGTACATGGTAGCCAAGAAGTGGCTTCTTGTTGCCCTGGATGCAACACGCGGAACAAACGCAAAAAAATAATATTATGTCACCGCTGTGGTCTCGAGTGGCACAGATCTTGTGTCGGCATCACCAAATCACAGGCCGACTCACTCAACCATTGGCAGTGTCCAACATGCAGCAACTTTGCCGAGAGCAGCGATGCCTCCCAAGGTCACCATGATGGCGATGTAGTAGATGAAATAGCATCACTTAGACATACAAGCCGAGTGCTTCCCCGTATTCCTAAGGGAGCACGGATTGCTGTTGCTGATCAGCTCGCCACGACCATAACTAAGGCTGTGACAGAGAGAACAGAAGTGGCTTGGCTAGAACTGATGCGCTTTGCCTATGTTGCCCTCAGAGTCAGTGACCCTCCTAAGAATGGGAAGAGAGTGTCATTGACAGCTCAAATCCGCGAAAACCTTGTTAATAAAGACAACCACAGGCCAACCTGTATGGTGGGGCCTAACAAGCGCAGTCAGTGTGGTAAAGTCAATGAGAACACGGCTATGGCACGTCGAGTCTCTTACAAACTGAATGACGGCGACGTTCGGGGCGCACTGCGCGTCCTCACATCTGACGACACATTCATGTCACCAACTAACGAAGTGGTAGTCAGCCTGAAGGAAAAGCATCCAGATGCGCCTCCCGATCTGCGCGAACTATCACCTCCCGGAGAAAACAGCCCATACATCTCGGCAACCAGGGAAGAGGTGTGTCGCGTCATTCAATCGTTCCCACCTGCTTCAAGCTCTGGTTTGGACGGCATCAGACCGGCCCATTTGCGCGAACTCCTGTCTGACAAGACAGCTGAGGCGGGACAACGCCTTCTCACTGCACTGACGGCGCTGATAAACCTAACTCTGAGCGGACGGCTACCAAGCTTTGCAATACGGAGCTTTTTTGGTGCACGCCTCATCGCGTTGCGCAAGAAGAATGGTGGACTTCGACCCATTGCTGTCGGCAACGTCTATCGACGCATCGCTGCGAAAATCGCAGCGACCAGCGCTTCCGTGGAGCTTGGTACCGAGCTGCAGCCAGTGCAACTGGGTGTCGCCACCCGGAACGGCTGTGAGGCGGCTGTCCACACAGTGAGACAGTACGTTGATACATCGGAAGGCTCCGAAGAAAAACGCATCCTGGTCAAATTGGATGTGGCCAATGCCTTCAACACGGTCAGAAGAGACTCCATGCTGGAAGTGATCCGGGAACGAGCGCCCAAGATCTACCCCTTCGTTTGGCAAGGGTACAGTGAGGCTGCTCCACTTTTCATGGGAGACAACGTGATCCTGTCGCAGACAGGGATTCAGCAGGGGGATCCCCTGAGCTCCTTGATGTTCTCCTTCGTCATCGACAAAGCTACTCGCAGTGCAGATACAGACATAAACATCTGGTACCTGGATGGTGGTACCCTGGCAGGCCCCTACTTGGAAGTAGTCAACAGTGTGCGACGAGTGAAGAATGAACTTGAAAAACTGAACCTTACCATTAACTCTTCCAAATGCGAAGTAGTGTCTCTAGGAACGAATGCGCACGCATGGAGGGATGAGGCTACAAATTCACTTCGTACAGTGTTACCGGACATTCGGGAGATCTCTGCAGAGGAACTCGAGCTGCTCGGCGCACCTATCCGGACATTCCAGCTCAAAAACCACCTCACTCGTGGCTGTCAACTGGTGGAAAAACTGATCACACGTCTCGAGGCACTTGGTGAAGCGCACCAAGCATTCTTCCTTCTGAAAAATTACGTGTCAGCGCCTCGTCTCTTATACCTACTACGCAGTGCTCCTGCTCACAACCACCCGGCTTTTCTCGCTGAAATCGACGAAGCAGTTCGACGAGGAACAGAGAGAATCACAAATGTACAGCTGGAAGGTGACGCGTGGCGACAGGCAACGCTGCCAGTAAGTCTTGGTGGGCTCGGTATTAGAATGACCGTCGACCTGACTCTTCCTGCCTACATGGCATCCCTCGCAGCATCTGCACCTGTGGCTGAGTTCATTCATCGTCCCGCTGCAGCGTGTATCCTCGAGATTGCACGGAATCTATGCACGGAATGGCAGCAGCTCACAGGCCTAACACCACCACTAGAAGCTCGCCAGGACATTCAGCGAGAGTGGGACCGAGCAGGAGCTACGGCCATCGCAGACAAGCTGCTCCAAGACAGCACATCCGATGCAGACAGGGCTCGACTCCGAGCGGCTGCGCAACCACACTCGGGGGCATGACTGAACGCTTTTCCAGTGGCCAGTGTTGGTACTCTCATCCAGCCGGACACACTTCGGACGGCCGTCGCCCTCAGAGTTGGTGCTCCAGTCTGTGCGCCTCACCGCTGCCGCTGTGGTGCACACATAGAAGAAAACGGACACCATGCCCTGTCATGCATGCGCAGCGCTGGGCGTCATCCGAGACATGCAGCCATCAATGACGTCATCAAGCGATCACTGACGAGTGCAGGGACTCCATCTGTGCTGGAACCGCCAGGGCTCGACCGTGGTGACGGCAGAAGACCAGACGGGCTGACTACCTTCCCTTTCTCGGAGGGGAAATGTTTAATATGGGACGCGACGTGTGTTGATACATACGCCCCCTCCATAGTGAGCACTTCAGCCTCTGAGGCTGGGGCTGCCGCAGCCGCTGCCGAGAGCCGCAAAATTCGACGGTATGCCAGCATTAGCTACCGATATCACTTCGTGGCCCTTGCCGTTGAAACGGGTGGTACGATCGGTAAGGCAGGAGCAGCCTTCCTTCGAGAACTAGGGCACCGTCTGGTCCGTGAAACGGGCGACAAGCGCGAGTCGGAATGGCTGATGCAGCGAATCTCCGTAGCTGTCATACGAGGCAACTCCACCTCCATAACCCTAGCTGGAAAGGAAGGTGCAGATCCGCCTTCCAAACTAAAAAACATCACTGTACCTTCGGCCCCGGCAAACCGCCTGGCTAGATACCGCGCCATGTTCAGGGACATGGCCGGTAGGTCCCCGAGGAAGGAAAGTGAGCCGGCATCAGAGTCGACTTCCCAGTGCTCACGGGACCCTATGTCAGACCCTGAGCTGGCAAGGTACCTCAGGCCGCGAGTATCTGTGGAAAAAGCTCTGGAAACCTATATGGAGTAAAAATATGGTAAAGGAGGAGGAAGAGGATTACGTTTTTTTAAAGTGTAACTTTGATAATGTTATTTAGTGTGTCTTGATGCTCCAATATAGTTATAGTAAGAATTGAAAGTGTATTAGGCAACCACGCGTGTGTATCATAATTCTAAATTTTCAAATGTTGTAAAATTCTGCCACCTGTCCATTCGCTGTCGCGATCATGCCCCATGGGCGAAATATATTGACTGTTAACTTTCGAACAAGTTTTATATAATATGAGCATCAGGCTGTTATTCCTCATTTACAGCTTATTAGATAGTTTTGTTGTATATATAGCATTTGGAATTGGAAAAAATAAAAGGGGATAGTGGATATGTTTTTCATGACAACAAAAAAATAAAAAGGGCCACTATACCAGCAGAATTTTATTGGAATTTATTCGTGCTAAAAATTTACACAAAACTTCGCGTTCCTCCATTTTAGAAGGCAAAAGCAGCGGTTAACTCAATTTTCCGTTTTATTTTCTGAACCATTGAGGGCTCTAAGTATCTTATTTCAGATAATTAAGCTCACCTAGTACTTGTTTTTATTATAATCAAGCCTCGCATAAAATTAAGCCCCTTATTGTTGGTTTAAGACATTCACTGCATGAACAAACTTCAAATGTTTCTAGTCCATTCCTGAGACAAAAATTAGTTTAGTCCTTTTGTTCTATACATTAGAACATTTACTGATAACGAAAATCAATATCATATTCGTGATATATAACGAAATTAAAAATAAGTTTTACACGTATAATATTTCGAGCACAGCTCTCTTTGAAATGTGGTCAAATAATCCAAATCATGATGAATCCAAATATGGTGAGAATCAGCCCAACGTTCATGGTATGTAAACAAAATCCCAAATAAGTTTTACAAGTATAATATTTTGAGTCATATCATGAACATAAGGTTATTTTCTTCATAAGTAACACCATAATATTTAATCATCACTCCATGATGATCTACGAAATATAGTTACAGCATCCATTTCTTTCTACATGAGAAAATGATTGATTGACTATCGGAAGGATACTGTGCCTATTTTCGAATATTTTACCGTCCGGTTTGTGGTTCGAAAGTATTTTAAGCTAGAACCCCAGAATCTCCATTTGAGGGCCTAGGATTTAGTGTTCCCGACCAATGCTCCATCAACTGATAAACTGACTGCGCTGCAGTGTCTCTCTCATGCTTACACTGTACCACAGTGAGTCTCCCTTGAAGTTATACTGTGCCGTTGTACCTCTCTTGTGCGCATACTGCGCCGCAGTGTCCCTCTTGTAGATACACTGTACTGCAGTCTCTCTCCTGTTTACATACTGCACCGCAGTTAGCCTCCCTTGATGTTATACTGTACCGCAGTATCTCTGTTGCGAGTATACTGTGCCGCAGTGTCCCTCTTGTAGATACACTGCACTGCGGTCTCTCTCCTGTTTACATACTGCACCGCAGTGAACCTCCCTTGATGTTATACTGTACCGCAGTAACTCGGTTGCGAGTATACTGTGCCGCAGTGTCTCTCTTGTAGATACACGGTAGGGTGGAGTGAAAAAATCAAAATTATTTGGATCGTTCCTTAACATTGTTTTTCTATTGCGCTAGGCCTTATGAGACTCAGAAGTGAAAGAATTTTGGAAATCGTACTACGGGAACATGAGCAATATCGAGCATTTATACATGGATGTTTGAGAAACTTTCGGCGTTGCAGGCTCCATTGGAAATCCTTGGTACTAGCGTACGGTGGTTTACGGGCTGGTTGTTGGAGCAGAGTAAGTGATTTATGGAATCACCCATGCTTTCACTATACGTGAAAGCATGGGAATCACCCTAAACACATGCAAGAGGTGAAAATAGATCCCAGCTAGTGGATAGATATTGTTGCATATCTAGATTGTTATGCATATATATTATGCATAGATAGATAGGTACAGTTCCAGTGGCGGATGCAAGAGGGGGCAGGGGGCTCAAAACTCCTCCCCGAAATATCTGAGTGCCTATAGTAGATGCATAGCTGGGAGCTGTCCGAGGTTGTGATTGGGGGCGGCCCGAGCCCCTAGCCCCCCCCTACCAAATATGGTCCTGGATCTACCACTTTTCTATTGTGTATTAGACATGTGCGAGGCTCACCGACGAATCTCTTTTAAGGCGATCGCCAATAGCAAATGTAGTTTCCTGAGGCTAAGATACCGGAAGCTGGCATGAGTTACTACGGCATACCACCGGAGCAACGACCACTATACCAGAAGATATGGCAGCTTAAGTTGCCACCAGATGCTCACAGCTTTCATGTTCAGTGCACACCTTAGCGAGATATCCGCAAATTGGAGGGATGAGAAAGGTAAAGTTTGGCGCCGAGACAAGTTACCGCTCGTAACACATTAGTCACTACAACATTTTCGCTGGTTTGGATTGTGACACACCCAAACACTGGGAAAAGACGGGGGAGGCAATATCAAGTGATCTTGCGTCGAGACAGTTCGTAAAACGTACCAGGTCGTCGGAAATGCAAATCAACCTCTGTGTTTTCTTTTCTGTATCGACACGGAAGGTGCTACTTGTGTGCCGTCGCTCTAAAAATAGCGAGAACAGAAGTATTTCTTCGACTTCCTAAGCATCTGTATTTAAAACCGAAAATGCCGAGGAATAGGATTAAACGACTCAGGCGAGAACCATGGGAAGAGATCTGATTGGCCCATCGGTCGAGCTTCCCGTTTCAGAGCTTCCAACATTGAGGGATGTCTTTGCAAAAAGGTCGACTGATGAAAGAGAGATCAGCCGATTGGAGCGAGAAAAATACCATGTGAGATTTGCGAGAAAATGACTCCTGATATGTATCGGCACTACAATTAAAGGGAATGTGGTACCTTTATAACGTGATTTTAACTGAGATAGTTAATTTGTAAAGGATGCCGGAAAACCCGGTATTCAATATATAATTTGTCTTGAAACTCAAAGTTTCCGTGGATAAAAGCTAAAAAACCTACCTGAAATGTACTTCAAATCTACCCTAGCCAGGCGGACACAGTTGTCAGCTGTTGGTGTGACGATAGCGCTGACGTCACGGTGAGGAATCAGCCAATTGGAGCCCTTGAAGCCTATTGGATATGGTAGAAGTTGCCATATCATGACGTCATCCGCATTCGCATCATCCGTCATTTTTCAGAGAAATCAAGGATGTTTTCATGATTTCGGCTAAAAATGCCCCTATATACACTAAACTCTTGGCACCAAGGTGCCACAATCTCTTTAAATTAGTGACCGAGCCGTCACGTTCCGTGCTAGGGTTTGAGAGGCACGACGGGTACATGAAGGCGGGGATCAAGTTTCACGAACTGATGCCAACATCTTATACGAAGCATAACATGAACCTATCCATGAAAAAAATCGGTGGAGTGATTGCTATGTCTTATTATTGTACTGAATTCCCCGTTAATCCGTCACTACCTCGGAAAGCCTCCAGCCATGCATTTACTATAGGCACTCACACATTTCGGGGAAGGGGTTTGAGCCCCTGCCCCCTCATTTTTATATCCGCCACTGCAACCAAAATGTACTAATCCACTAGTTGGGATCTATATTCCACCTCCAACATGTGTTTGGGGTGATCCCCACGCTTCAAACCGCACGTGATCTGCTCTAACAGCTAGCGCTTAAACCACCGTATGCTAGCACCAAATATTTCCAATAGAGACTGCAATGCCGAAAGTTTCTCAAACATCCATGCATAAATGCTCAATATTGCTCTTGTTCCCGTGGTCCGATTTCCAAAAATCTTTCACTTCTGAGTTTCATAAAGCCCAGCGCAATATACAAACTATGTTAAGGAACGATCCATATAGTTTGAATTTTTCACTCCACCCTAATACAAATGTCAATTCATTTTCAATGTGTTTTATTTGTGTCAGGTTGCGTGACTTTCCCCGTTCTATGGTCCAAGTGGAGTCGATCAGTGCCATTTGTATCGAAATCGGACAATATTATGGTCTGCCTCATGGGACCTGAAGATATCGAGTTTTCGTCAAAAATGGCTATAATGGGGACCAATACGGCCGACGGTGTAATGATCATGATAATTCCAACCACGGTTTTTTTAAACGTGCTATTGCAAACTGTTCATACAGTCATCCTGGAGGCCATAGAAGGTCGTAAACAAAGGGAACAAGGTCTCTGTAAGCTATGGTATAAAGGGAACCGACGATTTCTTGAAATCACTACTGGAAATGCTTTGGGTGGTAAAATACGTCAAAAACAGCTCTGGACAGGAAGTTATATTTCGTTTGAATGTGCTGATCGTGAAATATATTTTCGGAGTGTCATAGCTGTCTTCATGCAGTGTGCACCCCTGCAGACCACGCGCTTTAGTGGTCTAATAACGAATTCGGTATTAGGGGCAATATGCTCAAATGGTTAAGGTCATACTTATCCAACAGAGTACAGCGAGTTAAAGTAGGGAACACCCTATCTGAACAGGAAACTATCAACGCAGGCTGCCATCAGGGGTCTGTAATGGCCCCTTCTTGCCCTAATGTACCTAAATGATCTCCAAAACCACGTTACTAATGATATTTTGATGTTTGCCGACGATACGTCTATTAGTGCTACGCACTCTGTCTCAAATATCGAACAAGTTACTCGCTCATTGCAAGGCGACTTGGATGCTGTTTCTGACTACGGGAAAAAATGGGCCATAAAATTCAACGTCTCCAAGACAAACCAACAAACCTTCTTCCTTAAAAGGTGTATTCCACTCCCTCATTGACGTTTGATGGCAGATCCATAGCTCTTCACGACAACCATAAACATCTAGGACTCACTTTTTTGACAGACTTAAGGTTTCAAGTACATATCAACCAAGTGATTCGAAAAGTAAATAGAGCAATGAGTCCCCTTTACGCTGTCACTCCTTACCTCCCTAGAGAGGTTATTGGTCAATTGTACAAAATTTACATAATTCCATTGTACGATCACTGCGATTCGATTTACGACGAACTAATTACAGTAACTGACAGCATTAGGCTGGAAAGAATGCAGAATAGAGCAGCACGACTAGTGACGGGAGCCAGTTTTAGAACGTCGACGGACAAATTATTGTCAGAATTAGGCTGGCCAACATTAAAAAATATGAGGTTGGTTCACAAATTACAAACATATCATAAACTAGTAAATGCGGGGAACGAAATTCCATCTTACATGAGAGAATTGTTACCTACCTCCAGGGCATTCACAGGACTCCGGCTCAGAAATGTAGCGTCCTATACCTTCCCCGCCAATAGAATTGCACGTTACAAATATTCCTTCGTGCCGGCTACAACTAGGGCTTGGAACAAATTGCCTATTAATTTAAAACAGACACAATCTAGGGCCATCTTAAAAAACAGGCAAATTTTCTGTATGGAAGAGAGGCTCCCCCTATATACAAAAACTCAGGTTCTAAACTCGGTAACATTCTTCACACACAATTAGGAGTTGGTTTAACGCGTCTGAAAGACCACCAATTTAAAGTTGGGAAGACAACTTCCCCGATATGTAACTGTGGAGATAGCAGGGAAACATCTACACATTACGTTCTTATTTGTCCATTACATCGAGAACATAGACAAAAACTGTTTTCTTCTCTAACAGCAATACTGGGAGCTGGATTCCTGAATCTTAACCAAAATAAAAAGATGGATATGCTTGTTCATGGCACGCATTTGGACAAAAATTGCACTCGTGGAGTTGCTTTCGCATTTCAAAAATTCCTCATTGCGACGGCGCACAGCGAGACTTAGTAGCGCATGTACGCGGTGAAGCGAGCGGCGCGGCGGCTGGCAGGCGGCGCTGTGGCGGGCGTCCGGCAGGTCGGAATGCGACCTTTCGCGGCGTCCTGGTGCTACTATCATTTTGTTTTCTTACATTGTTTTTCGATTCTAGAATCGTTATCACTGTGGCACGGATTGGTACCGGGATTTAAGCCTTGTGATCTTGTGCCTCTCCGTGATGAATGCCATGCTGATGTCGCTACTGTTAATAAAGTTGTGTTGTTGTTGTTGTTGTTGCTGTTGTGAGAAAGTGCGGGCGCATGACGTTATCGCTACTTCGGGAAGTGCCCTCTCCTAGACATGCTTCAAAACTTCCTCGGAGAGCTAGGAAAGTGTGCTTCTGCGATTTCCCCTGCAGAAGTTATTCAAGCTGCTATTCATGTTTTTCTCTGCCGGTCAAATCATTAAGCATACCAACACCTCGTTCTGCAACTTCATTTACCACCTTTAAGTACTTGATAAGGATGTGAACCATGTTGCACTGTTTGTCTACACCTCATTCCACAGGCTCTTTTGCCAGTCAGGGGTGATCTGTCGGGCTTACGAAGTCTAATGTCGTCCAAGCATGACTCTAACACGAGGTCAGCGAGCTGTGTGGTCTTGTCCAAGAACACCGACGAGGCATCTTCTGTGAATCTGCCACTGGAGTGGATCATGCTTAGGCGCTTTTCACGTATTTATTTCTTTTTGTCATTGCTGACAAAGTCGCTGCAGAGATTGAACGGCACAATTGGTGGCTGAATGTTCCTACGACATGTGATGTCGTAGGATCCACAGAGCAGCCTTGGCTACTTGTTCGTCCATACTCTTGTACCGGATGAGGTCTTGATAAAAGTGCATGTCGTTGCTGGGTGCATCAGCTGCCACTGGCGCACGAAGTCATGCGCAGACATACAAGAGAAGACGAAACTGCGTCATCCAGTGGAACTTCCTCACCATGTCTTCGTTGTGCGTGAGCTGGTTTGCGAGCATAAAAATATTCATGAAGTACAGCACCAGCAGCTTGTATTGGAACGCCCGGAACATTGAAGGGGGAAGGATGTATTTTGAAATCATGTATTTCTAGTAAACGCCATAGGGCCAATGGTTAAGATTTTGAGCATGGGACATGACCTCCTGCCCCCCCCCTGTTCCTACGCCTATGACCTGAAAATAGACAATTACTTTTTTCGACTAATTTTGGCCACCTGCCATGCTTGATGAAAATTTAAAGGATTCACGTATGTCATCCCACGTGGTGGCTCCACAGAGATAAGGTTCATGAAATCTGAATTTCTTATCCAGCACAATGATAGGCCAAAGCTAGTTATAAATTTATGAACAAACTGTTTGTGAGCTGCTAATGTGCTTGTCAATAATTCCTCCTGATTTCAATGCTCTCTTCGACAGGTAGACTAACAAAATTAGGCAGCACATGGTATCAACTAGCATGCATTGTTCTACCAAGAAGTTGTGTGTCTGCAGGTGCTGCTCTTCGTGGATATTTTTATGTTCGCAAACCAGCTCACGCACGACGAAGTCATAGTGAGGAAGCTTGACCGGATGGTGCAGTTTTGTCTTCTCTTGTATGTATGCGCATGACGTTTTGCGCCAGTGGCAGCTGATGCACCTAGCGACGACATTTCAGTCACCAATGGGGTCGTTCAGTCTCTGCAGCGACTTTGTCAGTAATGCCAAAAAGAAAGAAATATGTGAAAAACTTCTCGGCATGATCTGCCCCAGTGGAGGATTTACAGAAGATGTCTCGTCGGTGTTCCTGGACAAGACCACACAGCCCGTTGACCTGGTGCAAGAGTCGACTTGGACAACATTACAGTTCATCAGACCGACACATCACCCCTGACTGGTAAAAGAGCCTGTGGAATGGGTGCAAAAAACAGTGCAACATGGTTCAGACCCTTATCAAGTACTATAAAGTGACAAATGATGTTGCAGAACGAGGGCTTGGTATGCTGAAGGATTTGACCAGAATATAAAAATATGAATAACAGGTTGAATGATTTCTGCAGGTAGAAAATCGCAGAAGTAAACCTCCCTAACTCTCCAAGGAAGTTTTAAAGCATGTCTAGGAGAGTGCACTTCCCGAATTAGCGACGTCATGCGCCCGCACTTCCTCACTACTAAGGCGCGTGACCTGCCGGGGGTGCCCACAGCATGAAGACAGCTATGACACTCTGAAAATATATTTCACGATCAGCATATGCAACTGCAATATAACGTCCAGTCCAGAACTGTTTTTGAAGCATTTTACCATGCAAAGCATTTCCAGTAGTGAGCTCAAGAATCCGCTGGTCGAGGCCTCATAAACGAGAAGCACCCTCTACACCATGGCTTACAGAGACCTTGTTTTCTTGGGTTACGACATTCTATGGTCTCCATCATGACGGTATGAACATTTTGCAATAGCAGGCTTTAAAAAACATGTTTGGAATTATCATGATCATTACAGCGTCAGCCGTATTGGTCCCCATTATAGCCATTTTTGACGAAAACTCGATATCTTCAGGTCCCATGAGGCAGACCTAAATATTATCCGATTTCGATAAAAATGGCACCGATCGACTCCACTTGGACCATAGAACGGAAAAAGTCCCGAAACCTGACAAAAATCAAATAAAAAATTAAAAATGAAATGGGCTGGCTCGATCTCTCTCCTGCGTACATAGGCAATAGCAGTAAGCCTTCCTTGATGTTGTACTGTGTCGCAGTATCTCTATTGTGCGTATACTGTGCCGCGGTGTCTCTCTTGTAGATACACTGTACCGCAATCTCTCTCTCTATCTCTCTCTCTCTCTCTCTCTCTCTCCCTCTCTCTCTCTCCTCTCCCTCCTCTCTCTCTCTCTCCCTCCCTCTCTCCCTCCCTCCCTCCCTCCCTCCCTCCTCCCTCCCTCCCTCCCTCCCTCCCTCCCTCTCTCTCTCTCTCTCTCTCCCTCCCTCCCTCCCTCCCTCCCTCCCTCCCTCCCTCCCTCCTCCCTCCCTCCCTCTCTCTCTCTCTCTCTCTCCCTCCCTCCCTCCCTCCCTCCCTCCCTCCCTCCCTCCCTCCCTCCCTCCCTCTCTCTCTCCCTCTCTCTCTCTCTCTGCGTTTATACTGCCCCGCAATGAGCCTCCCTTGATGTCATACCGTACCGGAGTAAGCCTCCCTTGATGCCATAGTGTGTCGCAGTATCTTTGCTAGGCGCATACTATGTCGCACTATTCTTGTGTTTATGCCATACCACAGTAATTCTAGTTTAAATATATCTACTGTCCGCACACTTGCAACAAGAAATCATCAGAGATTCTTCTCTTGATAAACTATAACACAACGTTTTTCTTGCGTACATTTTGAGCCTGAGTGTCTTGTTTCTGTCCATATCCTATACGAAGAAGCGTCTTCATGAGAGAGCTGTGGACGGGGAGTCACAATGCGGGCTGGCCCCGTCTCCACCATGTTGAGATTCTGCACTGATTCACCAATTGCGGACGGATCCTCTCGTCCACCTCTTATCTAGGGCTACGCCGCCGAGAGTGGCCACGGTGGCCGAGGCTGCAGATCTCTTCTCCATCCAAGGGGGAGAGGGTCCTCCTGGCTGGTGTAACACTGAGGTGGTAATATGAAATCTGTACAAACCCTATGTCACTTACCCCCCAACCTCCCGGGAACTGAATTCACATGTGCATGGGCGGATCGAGGACAGGGGAAGCAAGTGGGTGCGCCCCCATCAACCCTCCGGCGCCCCCTGAAATGGTCACGGTGCCCCCTGAAAGGTCGATGGCACCTCCGCCCAGAATGCAGGTATCGGCGCGCCCGTGATAGGATTTGGCGCCAATCTGACAGGTTTTGGTACCCATTCCCTAGTCCGAATAGTGCCCCCTTCCGAACATGTGCCCCTCTCCCGGATCGGAAATCCTGGATCAGATTATGCGCACATGACAGCCATTGAGGGTGTCAACATAAAAAGTTTGACAGCACGTGTTCAAAATACAGTGCGTTCCAAAACTTTCTTCCCACTTCCTTAAATGTTTGTTATGCTAATTTACATAAAAAGGAAGTGCAAGCGGTTTATTGATATTCTTTTACATCAATGTAACCATCGTTTAGTACCAGACGCTTGGGTAGCCGTTTTTCACGCCTGCCACCAGGTCTAAAATACAGGTCCGACTGCTGGTCCATGCTGGACTGCGTCACCTTGCCAGCCGTTCAGCTGGTGTACCTCTCCATCTGGTGCACCTCTCCATCTGGTGCACCTCTCCATCTGGTGCAGTTCTCCATCTGGTGCACAATTTGGTTCACCGCTCCATCTGGTGCACCGCTCCATCTGGTGCACCGCTCCATCTGGTGCACCTCTCCATCTGGTACAGTTCTCCATCTGGTGCACCTCTCCATTTGGTGCACCTCTCCGGCTCACCGAGACTCTGCTTCAAGATCTGATGGATAGTTTGCATTGGATTCAAATATGAGTGGTTTCCTGGCTAAATCAGCTTGTTCCAGAATCCCGACATGTTTCGCGGTCACCACTCCTGCGACTTCATGAATGGTTGTGGCGAGGCTCATATAGCATATGAAAACCATAACCGACATCCCCGACCCGATTCCTCTCCCCTGAACTCAGCCCGTACTGGCGAAACGACCAAGCACAGGACGCAGGCTCTTGTCCAGGATTGCAATAATGAAGTAAACCAAGTTAATTGCCTGCTTCTGTGGCAGAATTTGAATTTCTGATAGGCTCAAGATATTAACCAATTCCCATATTGACCATCCCACCTTCGGGGGATTTTTCTCACCACTACTCTTGTTAGAACTGCCTCTTTGTGCTTGGCCTACGCACAATTATTTTACGAATTCGAGGTGTGGAGCGTCTTGAAGGCAAACACGACACACCAAATGAGTTGAGCAAAGCCTTGCTCCTACCACTTTTCCACAGCTATGAAGAAACAAAAACCTGCTTTTGCACTTTTTCTCAAATATTTTGAGTTGCAACCGCAGTTTCAAGGGTTTGGAGCCCAGTGCACCAAAACCCGTTGGAAAGAGTATTTGGATATTTTGTACCCTTCTTAGTCATTCTTTTAGCTAAATTCCGCACGCTCTGGCCCCGTTTTACAGCTTCCCTTGCGCTGATGATTCTGTTTACTCGGTTGACGCTGGAGAGCCAACTGGGGAGGGTCTCTTCGGTTTCAGGGTTTCCCATAACTCAAATTGCTTTTTATGAATCAATTGGAGAACTCATACCTATTTACCCCTTTACCCTGTGTTATGCCGGCTTAAATTATTCTCACAGCCCGGAAACGGCCGGATCTTATCGATGGTCGATTTTTCTAGCCACATTTATGATTATTACTAGACAGGAACCTGATCTCTGCAATGATATCACGTTTAGCATGAGGCGCTTACAGGCCTCGAAACTGACTGGAACACGCTTATCTTTTCTTGTCTAGAGGTGGAAATCAAAGAACAGTTTTCACGTCAGATCTATTCAGTGGGCTGTAAAAAAATCCTGGCACATATACAATTAGAAGTAAAATCTACCTGGTTTCTGACTCTAAGTGACCTAATAAATGACTCCTGAGGGGTGAGATATCTTGTGAAAGTTTCCCCAGATACATGCTAAGCCACAACAACATAGCTCTGCATCTACATGCTCAGTAAGTTTTGAACACCCTGGATTGGGAAGCTAAGCTTCCCCCTTTCTGCAGGGAATGTTTGAAAAAGCTATCGTGTGGATTCAGCCTGGAAACGTTGCTGGCTTTGCCTGTTTCAAATGAATGCATTTCTTCCATATTCAAATTGCACTTCAAAGCTTATGAACAAGCGCTCAGTCACAAAGGGGGGGTTGCGTCCTTCAAACTTTGGTGAAAGAAGGCAGCCCCACCAGCCTCATGGAAGAGCCTAGTGGAATAATGTAATGCTAACACCCGATGGAAAATAATCATTTCTAAAAATGACCCTCTTCCACGCGAAGGAACTAAAAGACCATGAAGATTGGATAAGAGAACATGACGACAGCCTTGGAGGCATCTGGAAATAACGTAAATAAATATCCCCAGTCTCGCCGAATGTACCCCTCCCCCTCGCTAAATATCATCTACGTTATGTAAACATCCATTTTCGTCATACAATCAGTGAGATAGTCTGTTTTTATAGGTGCCGCCGTAAGCGGCACCAATATGTGGGTCGGGCGGCTGCTTTCATCACATTAGCGGCCGCCCCCGACGCGTGCGATACCGGCCCCCGCGGGCCTGCACACATCATTAGGTTCATATTGAGCGTTGGCAGCTCCGCCAGCAGTCTCTGGGATTCTCGTCCCACCGGGTTCCAGTGGCTCCAACTATGCTCATGCATGACCAAATACGCTGATTTCTTCATTATCAGGAATGGTGATGATATTAGCGTACACCGACATTCTCATCACCATAGATGGTCGCCACAGGGAGCTCTGTAATATTTGAAAACTCGAAATACTGTCAAATTTTTAATTTTCTTTTTGCTTGGAGCATGTTTGCAGCATTCCTGCCAGTTCAGACGTGGTGGAAGGAGCCACGATACATCACTGCCGAGGGATCAAACATCGTTGGGCTGAGGTGGCTCCTGCTCTCTATGGCCGGCGGCGTCGCGTCGTTTTTGTCGCACAATCCATCAGACTGAGCGGAGGCCATCGCGGCGCAACCACCACGGCGGTACCGCCGCCCGCGGCGCCTCCAATAACGCCGCCGCCGCGCCGCCCTATTTCGTCTAAGCCGTCAACGCAGAGCGGAATTTCGTCTAAATTGTCGCCCGCCCACATCATGATCCAGTTCTGGCCAAAGCCGAGGCTTAGTGGAGTGCTCCCAGCTTTGATCGCCGTGCCACTCGGCAATTCCATCTGTACTGGCCATGAGCTCAGCCAGGGTCCAATGCGGTCCCATTGGATGCACTCTGGGGCCGGCCGGAACGGAACGCTACTGGTATCCCCAGCCGGGTTCGAGCGGTAACCTGGGATTGCGCCGGATCACCCGCGCACCAGCGATCAGGATGGATATGTCCCATGAGGCAGCTCCAGACGCACACGCCGAAGGGCGGTCCTCAGTGACTACAAAGCCCTCTGCTGCGAATCGCCTTCCGTTTCAGCGGTGTTAAATTTGATACTGATTTGTTATATTCGCGCCACCTCCGGCAGGACGTAAATAATTTAGCACTTCCCAGGAGATTAGTGCAGTGGTGTCGATAGGTTATCGAAAGTAGCACGTTTTGTACATTAGCGTACATTTCAATCAACTAGGAAAGATGCATATTGCAAAATCTGATGATCGGAACGGTCCATACACAAATTAACATATATCGTCAGGTTACCACCTTTCTGCTTTTGTCACGCATCAGCTTTAGCCGCTTCCACAATGCTGTATCCAGGCCTTATAAGTCATTCAAGTCCTCAAATTAATAAGAAAATTCGGGAGCAAACATATGACTTCCAGTTTTATTGCAGGTACTTGGCTGCTGAAACCCTTCAGCTTGGTCTCAGAAAGATTTGTCGAGTTGGAGCCTTCAATTGCATAATGCAAGCTTGCACTTAAAATAACAGCCTTTACAGTTTTAGTCACCAAACATTAAAGACATGTTCTGTCTGAGGGGCATCCATTATACGTTTGAATAATGCTTAATCTGGCGGACTACATACATATTTGAAAACAATCACCTACAAATAAGAAATCCGCCCTGGTAGCTCAGCTGGCAGGGCGCTGGGGTCCGGTTGGGGAGCGCTCAGCTAAGGAAACCACGCAGTGGCAGCATATTGGAAAAGGCTTGGGATCCATTCCTCTAAAGCGCGCTAGCCGTCAATATTTATCCGACATAAGTTGGAGGAAAACTGACTGAAGAGGGGGCGATCAGAGCGGGGTGACCGTCCCAGTGCATTGGGGAAGTTAAGCGCTAGCTTTCAAATTAAGCTGTTACTGAGGAAGTGGCTCATTCCGATGGTGGGGTCAGGGTCTCTGGGACAAGTGTTCTAACAGCTGAAGTGGAACTCCGATGCCAAACCTCCGACGTCAAACCTCCGATGCTAAACTTGAAAAACTAGGACAATATGCACAAATCAATTACTTCAAGGCTAGTTACCTAGATACACGATGTAAACAGGTTTCTTGAAGTGGGCTAAAAAGGCTCCAGAACGGATGCTACGCGCGAGGGAAGATAGAACGAAGCCCCTCACGATGCCGAAACAGTATAAATCCTCCAAAACGCTGATTTTGAAGGAAATCAGTCGATTGAGGTCATAAGTCTTAGGGGCTAAGTCGACCATCTGTGAAGTGACCAACCGTTGTCCCTGAGCTTAGGTTCTATCGTCCTTGAAAATGTCATGTCAAATTAGTCATGGCCATCACCCAACTAAGCCAGGCTCTGAGGTGTGAATGGGGACCACACGAATTCCGGCTCGCAAGGAGGGACCTGAATCAGGAAGTTGAAATGACGAGGGTTGCTCCTTTCGCACATGGCATCACAGTTCCCCGCATCCACTTTAAAAACATTTTCCTGCGCGAGATTATTGTTTCATGCGGTGAAAAGTGGAAAATTAATGTTTTCCAGGGTCAAAACTCTGGAGAGGGATGTCGTGGTATGGAGAGTGCCAGCATCTAACCATGACTCATAAAGAGGAATTTACTAAGGAGAATTTACATCGGCGTAACTGACCAAGCTTATGAGCTTATAGGTTTGAGGCTTATAGGCTTCACAAACAACCCCTGGTGTTTTGAAAACTGGGAGACAACTGGCAAACAAAACCCAAGTTAAGGCATGGAAATTGTTTGCTAGTTGCGTCGCACCTTTGAATTTTGAAGTTACGCTGAATGGTACTAAGTGAATATTTTTCGTCCGATCTCAAACTTTTCTGACTTAGGGCCACAAACGAGACAGGAAATCACCTGACGCCACATACTTTGGAAATAAATTCTAGCCCTGTCCTATCAAGCCATCTCCCCACTAAGTACTCCTCACCTGACAAGGTCTCCGGTAGGATCGCTGCCGTCGCCGCCCAAACTCAGGCTGGCGCGGCAGTGGCGGCAGGTGCTGCGCGTCATCACCGCGAGCCAGGCCAGCGCCGCCAGGTGGCAGGCGTGCAGTACTGCCGACGTCAGCCGGCACCCCTCCGCCGTCTGTCAGCCGCCAGAGGGCGCCGTTAGCCACCGACCAAAAACTGGAGGGGGGGGGGGTGAGTGAGACGTGAACTACTCGCTGGCGGAAAAGCGCCGTCTCTAAAGCCTAGAAGTTTGAAACTGTTTTCAAATTTGACTGCAAAAAATGGATGAAGTTAAAGGAATGCGTTTCACCCTTTTCTCCGATTTCAACACCCATGCTTACACAGATGTACATATGTATCTATGTAGTATATGAATGCGCATATTTTTTTGTCCCTGCTGTATGGGTTAGTGATTCTTCCAAGTCCAATATATGTATTCTGAGAATCAAGACAACGCAATTGGTTTTGCAAACCGATACTAATGGAGCTTGTACTGGTTCGTAATAATAACTGACCCATCCACCGATATCCTGCCCCACCGGGGGTCCGGCGCCAGCTTCGCCCCACCGGGGGGCCATCGATAGCCCCCTCTAACTCCGAAAATATGGGGTTTAGCGCAAATCTGCTAAGTGCGTTAGAAGGCTCGCGTGAATTCAGTAAGAAATTACGTGGTATGTTTAAGCACTCAGGTCAATGGTTTGACCTCCAGAGATCAAGTTAGGTCACGATAGGTCATTTTCAAATATGCAATGCTTAAGAAAACTTGACATAACTCTTATGCCATTAAAGCTATTGATATCTGGTAACGTGCATTTGATAGGAAAATTCCAAACCTTTATGCGCTATGTGAAACGTAATGACCTCCCGCCAATGGTTCGAACTCCAGAGGTCACCTCGTGACCTAACATTACCTGAGGCCATGAAAGGTCAGAAAGCAACCTTGCCGTATATCAAACAAAAGCCAGTGACGAGACATTCACAACTATGTTTTATTCAGCGCTCTAGCTTAATTAGGTCAAAATACTTTTTTGACCTCTGGTGACCTTGGATGACCTTAGAGAGGTCAAAGGGCAAATATGGCCCCTGGATCCGTGAAAGGGTGTCCAAGAATGCTTTTCTGAACATGCTGAGCATTCGCAATCGTTTTTGTGACTTTTAGATCATAAGACAGCTTTCCCCATGCTTTTTGAATGGGAGAGGTCACCTCGTGACCTGAAATCAGGTCACGAAATCGAAACATCCCGGATATATATGATGTAGACCCTGGAGGGGTCATAAAGTGTAGGAAGTTTTAAATCAATCGACAAAGAAATGTAGCTCTTATAGAGCTCAAAAGTTGAAGTGAGGTGACCTTAATTGACCTCACCTGGTGACCTGACCTTGGGTGACCTGGGGTAAAAAATTCAGGGATGATGAAAAAATGATGGAGTGAGAGCAAGAGCCGTCAACCGCGGTGCTGCGCCTCGTCGTTTTTCTGCTATCCCGAAAAAACTTTAGGGGAGGGCCATCGATGGCCCCGGTGGGGCGATTGATATAAGTATCAAACTGAGAATTGTCACGTATATGCTCTCTTGCAGTGATGGATCCAGGATTTCGGTGAGGGCGAAGTGAAGCCACAGGGGGCGGCATATACCATTAAGGAGAGAAAGGCCGCGTCTCGTGCACTTCGATGGATACATTTAGACGTGATTAACATATTTGTATTTATTTTGTATTTATTCACTTAGATCAGCAACAGGTATCTGGCCCAATTACAGCTGAAGTCATGGACATAAAAGAAAACACTAGATGAGTATTTACAATGACATATCTCCTATTGGTGGTAAAGGGACCCAATGACTAAAAATATAAGGTAAAACACATTCAAAACGGTAAAAGTATGACTTAAAGCAGCTTAAGCAGTTCATTCGACGAATACAATTCTAAATCACACGGATGATTTTAAAAAGGATGATCTTTAATGCATCTAATTACACTAGACTTAAAACTAGCATGTGGTGAATTAAAAGGATCCACCTCGGGGCAGCGACCGACGTGTGCGTTAAAAGCAAGCACCGCCCGGCGAAACAAGCCTCTTTTCACCGTCTCAACTCGAGGCACCGGCACGTGCAGGGAAATGGTGAGGCACCCCCTGGTTCTTCGCTGGGGCACATGCAGTGGGAAACTCCCAAGCAGGGGAGCGGAGTCCACTCTACCGGAGATAATTTTATGAACAAAGCAAATGTCGTACTGTAGTCTCCTCTGGGACAAGCTGCTAATTTTGAAAAGCTGTAAGAGATCATGATATGTTAGTGATTGAGAGGGCTGAGATGTATGGTTTTGAAATGCAAGCCAAATGAGAAACTTATGCTGAACCCTTTCTAATCTATCCAAATGACACTTCGCAGCTCCGCCCCAGAGGACACACCCATATTCCAGAATTGAGTAGCAGGTGATTTTGAAGAGCAGGTGTTTCCAAAATCTTGCTGGGAAGTGGCGGAGCGAATTTGGTCAAGCAGGCGCTGATTTCTCAATAGGAGTGGCCATGGGGTCAAACAAAGGTCTACAGCTGGCAGCGAACGGATGGCAAGCAATAGAAGACACAGAAAAACAAGCTCCACTCCCGGAGTCACCTTAAAAGGTCAGTTTTAAGATACATACCTGTACCAAGCTGTTTCGCTGTTCCCGTATTTAAAGGGCGTTCAGAGCACCTGCGGCACCCGAAATGGGTGCCCGACGTCCACAAAGGAGTAGGTCCAGGGACCGAGAGGGTAGGGCATACCACCCGCGTGCTCCCCCTTGGATCCCTCCAAACCCCGATATCCGTTAGAACCCTGGTAGCCGTTCAAACAGGAAAAGATCGACAGGACAACACAGATGGCGACGGGAATAAGGGTGGTACCAAGCCCAGTATAATGTTTTTATTCAATCTATTTAGCTGGATATCATTTTTCACACGAACTATGGCACAGCTTTGATTAAATTGAAATGATTAGCTGCAGGTAAGTGTGTACATACATGAATTACATACTCCTGCAGTCTCCACTTGAAAAGAGCACAGTTCCGAACTTTAATTGAGTAAGACAGTCTCGAGCTGTTACCGGGAGTACCAAGAATGCCACACCAGAATCTTTTGTCGCAGAGGTTCCGGTCGAAATTACCAGCGGTGAGCACCTCGCGAAGCAACTTTAAAACTGAGGAATTTCAGCCATCCTATACTTTCCAAGGAAATCAATTCTCCTAACTTTGAACTTCCCGAACATGTCGGTCTGTGCAGTATTGACAGGGCACCAGCTGTGGCCATAATAGCATACTGCCAGCGCCTAAGAGTTCCGCAATTCCCTGAACATTTTACACGATGTGGCTGAAACGAAACATGGCTACATATAACATAAAGTGCTCAAAAAGTCAGATCCAGTGCGATCTATGTCCAATATATATATATATATATATATATATATATATATATATATATATATATATTGTTATGCTGTTAGAAACATGCAGAAAAGCGTTATTGGACACCCTTTCACGGATCCCAGGGGCCATATTTTCCCTTTGACCTCTCCAAGGTCATAAGTTGTTTGACCCCTATATATATATATATATATATATATATATATATATTCTTCGACAACAACACTATCAAGAAGACTCACAATGCACCTGCAAAGTGGAGCACCATCCTCCCACACCCTGCAAGAACATCGCAGGCGACTGACAAGGCAGCAACTGGTACAAAACACCACCATCATTGGACGAGCTCGGGACGTCCGACGGCTGGCGGCACTAGGAGCCGTATGCATCAGGGAGCGCGACCGACTAATAAATAAACAACAGAACGCCAGGGGAACTCTCCTACTTTTTGAGGCGCCTCGGCTATCATAGAGTAGCCCCTCCCCCTCACGTGTACTTTCATTGTAACGTTTAGAGTGTATTATGAATTTTGTCCTTGCCTCGTAATGTATAGCTTTCCTTTTAGACAATTTATTCATCTTGACAATCTAATCAATCTCTGTGGTGTTAATCGTGTTGCATGTTTGTTTGCCGCAATGTGAAGTGATTTGTGCTTATATGCATGGGATCTTGTTCGAGACATAAAAAATTCAAACCTTAAATTTTGTAACTACTATTCAACGTACCGGGATTCTAGGGCCTTGAACGTACCTCAGTCTTGAAAATGTTTATGTGAGATAAATGAAATCTGTCGATTTTAGGTGCGTTTTTTACTTCAATTTTCTTTAATATGACATGAATATCGGAACAATTTTACACGAACATTGCATAGAAAACCGAAAACTTATAAGGAACATTGAAACCCTAGAAAGAAAACTACAAAAAGCCAAAGCTGCGGTGACGTTCAACCAGCACTGTATTAATAATAACTGGCTTTCGTCTTATACTAATATATATATATATATATATATATATATATATATATATATATTGGACATAGATCGCACTGGATCCCTGTAGTTGGATCTATATCCTGACAAAAACGAATTGATATCTTTCCGAGCACTGATCACCAGCCGGAATCCACTTCATGTCCCGTGAATACGACTAGATCGACAAAATGGGATCAAATATATTATTTCGATCCGAGCATACTCGAATTAATTAAACAATACAATCAATCCGCCACCAGTCCGAACATTCGTTTGAATGTCTCATCTGAGGACTACTCGAAGGGTGAACAAGTCCACAGGGCCCGATATTTTCCGCAGGTATACCTATATCAGTTCTGTGAATTGGGCAGAGAGCAGTCTGATGTGTTGCACATTGAGCTGCCCCAGAAAATTCATTTTTCGACAAAGAGAAAGAATTCATTCAGATTTTATCGAAGTAACGAGGTTCAGTTTTTAACCAGGATCACAACAAGTTTCCCGATAACAATCTAAGGCATCTAAGATGGATTTGACTGTCTGCAACTTCGTGTTGTGCCAGTGATGCGCACAGAAAAGATTCCGTTACACCTGCTTGACTAGAAGCGCTAAACATTACTAACACTCCTCGCGTATGATGCATTTTCCCCTTCCGGATGATGGCATCTGTACCCTGTGCTTCCCTCCCAGCACGCACCATCTAGCACTAGCAGGGGATGCGGTGGCGTGGAGGAAAAGAACTTGACTTCCATGCCACTGACCCGGGTTCAAATCCCCGGACGGATATTCTGCCTAAGTCTTCCGGATCCCTAAAATGCTCTTCCAACAGGGCGAGAGTTGGCGACATCATATGACCTCAGCAGTCGGTATGCAGTAACGGCCAAAAGTTTAGCACGCGCCATGTTACCTTGAGTACGGAAAGGCACCCCTCCAAAGTCGGGTTTAAAGCAATATGAAGTCTTTGATCGTAAAGAAGGCCATCATACATGGTAAAAACAGTTCCTGGCTTCGTTAAGAGTTGTGCTAGGCATTGAGACGTTTGCGTTTTGCTATTCAGAGACATCATCAAATATTATTTTTTGCCACGGGGAATTATGTCAATACAGTTGGGAATGGATACTGGACAAGAAACGTTCTAAACATACAATTGGGTATATTTGGGTCGATTGGGCCGTCTCTCATTACACGTACCAGAGTTAGTTGGGCTTCGTCTGTCTGAGTCCTGTACACTAGGGTGCGCGTTACAACACTTTTTTCTACTTTGTACAAGGTGTTCCTAGTACGGCTGTTGGAGTCGGAGTCTCACTAAAGTCATCAAGGGGCTTGTCACGGAGACCACAACCCCACCACCCGAACGAGCAACTCCCACAATGAAGGGTTAATTTAGAAGCCAAAGTTTAACGTCCCACAAAGCACGAGAACGGTCGCCCCGCTCAGGTCACCCTCTAACCAGTCAGTTGCCAGCCGACCTACGTCAGATAAACTATTGAGCACCGGAGCGTCTCAATGGAAACTGATCCCAAGCCTGGACATGCACTGCCACTGCATGTTTCTGAGCAGCGAGCCGGAGCCCAACGCTCTACCAACTGAGCTACCAGGTCGGCAATTCGGCTCCTGAGCGGGGTGGCGAAAAAGCGCAAGAAAGGTTTGTTAGGCCATTGAACCGATTAAGAAACTCTTCCCATAACGTTTTCGCTCAGAGTAATATTGAGGTCATTAAAGGTCAAAATAGCACAATTTAGAACACTTTTCTCTTGGGTTTGGCTGAGTTAGAGCCAAAATTTAAACGGCATTCACACATATTCCAAATTCCGGTTTGAATGGACATGACAGTAGTATGTATTTCGGTGGACAGCGATTCCTCTCGTTATGGCGATTCGAATGATGTGCAATATGATCATACTAGATCAAAGTATACAAATGACATGACCTAGGGTCAGGTCACGGTCATCATTCTACTAAACATAGTCAATATGCATATCACTCGACTCGTAATGGCAAATTAAGCATAGTGGTATCCAAATGAGAGCTCTATTGTAATTTATTGCGCAGTATTGACATAAGTCTCAAAACGTGCTTAGGTAGACCCAAATGACCTCTCAGAGGTCACAGGTCAAACCTTGCAAAATTAACCTTGCAAGTGGCCTGTGATACTATGATCCCGGGAATAAGAAGTCCCTATAAGCTTCATATACAGAACAAGAAAAAATGTTCGGCAAATTTGCGCTTTCCCCATGCATTTCCAATGGAGGGGTCATGACTCGTACTTGGCCTTAGGTCAACAATATAAAAAATACCGAAACATAGTTTTTAGCCCCCGATGAGTCCATTAAATGGAAAAGGTATCACATTGATAAATTAACCTAACTCCGGGTTATGCAATCCCAAATATTTTTTGAAGTGAGGTCGCTTGACCTGGCCTGGTGACCTGACCCGAGATGACCCGAACTTAACATTTTTAGAGGAAGTTGCAGAATTTATTAATGATAAGCTGTGCCAAGTACGGTGGCGCTTGGCACCGCCGTTTCTCCGCGACGACGAAAAATCTGTAGGGGGTTAGTCAGCACCCTTCCGCCCTACTGGGGGAGGATTAAAAAGTGAAAATCCATGGCTTAAATTCGAGAAAATGACAAATTTATTTGCAGGATTGCCCTTATATTTGTGTCTATCGTCTAAAACCGCGTGAAAAAGTTGATATTTAGAAAAAAGTGTTGTACTGCGCACCCTACTATACACTTCTAAGAAAATACCTGGCTTAGCACGCGCAGTGGATAGGGGCCTGGTGTCAACGTGCAGTGGAGATGGGTCCTACAGTGCCCCTGAGATCGAAAAAAACAAGAGGGTTAGACAAAGTCCAGATTGGTGGTATGTGGGGCTGATGGTGATCTACACTTTAAGTAAGTTTCATTGACCTAGGTCAATATCTTCACGGTCAAACGAGCTTGTAAAGGCAAAATCTGGGCCCTGTTGGAGACCTATTGAGAGATACTGTGATCATGCAGGGAAAGCCGGGAATACAATAAAAGTGGACCAATGTCGTAAAGGAAAGGCCCCACACAATATTCTCTCTGAAAGTTTGAGGTAAATGTCATTGAGGGTAACTGACCTGTGGCGTAGCGATATGACATGTACCCCATAATGTACAATATAACTGATACCTTGAAAGCCTTTGCCCTTGTATAACTAAAGCCTTGATAGCCTTTAGTTCCCGTCTTTGGGCGGGAACTAAAGGTTTGACCTTGAAAAAGACCTTTGACATTGAAATTTGATATTGACCTTAACATTGACCAGCTTTACACGCGCATTGACGGGGGTCTGAGCCGCCTTCGCTTTGAAGGGGGCGGGTACCCGCCCCCTCTAAGATCTCGAGAACCATGTTAGGTAGCGAAAAACGGTAAACGGTGTTGGGTTGCCCATCCCCTTCTCCATCGAAAAAATTTAAACAATTTTTTGGTCAGGTCACATTTAAGGTCATGAGAGGTCAAAACATGCCGTCATAGGGATAACATGTAAATTAAGTTTTTCGGCCCTTACATCTGAACAAGTAAAGATAGAGCAAAACGACTTAAACCATATGAATCCTCTCAGCAAGCCGAATCGAATGATATATAATTTGACCTTTCTAGGTCAAATCAAGGATTTGACCTGACCTGAGGTCAGGTCAGGGTCAAATTATATAAAATGCATATCATTAGAACTGCAAAGCCCAGACGAGTCTAATGGAGCTAAAATAAACGCTCTATCACCATCCGTTAGTGAGTTATTCAGTAAAAAACATTTTTCCCATGTATTTCCAATGGAGAGGTCATGCCTCCTACCTGACCTTAGGTCATCGATATCAAAAATACCGGAACATATTTTAGAGAACTCGGTGGGGCCATTATGTGATATGAGTTTCAATCGGATAAGTTCACTTTGCTCCGACTTATGCTATCTTAAACTTTTTTGAGATCGGGTCACTTGACCTGTACTGGTGACCTGACCTGAGATGACCCAACCTTAAAATTTTCACAGAAGTTGTAAAAATGATGAGGGAAAAGGTATGCCCAGTACGGCGGCACTACGCGCCGGCGTTTTTCTGCTATCTCCGAAAAACCCGAGGGGGCGGGTACCCGCCCTCGTCAATGCGCGTGTTAAGTATGAAGTCAGAGCATAACATACGTCATACTGAAAAAATGTTATCTGACCGGAATACTGGGGTCGACGAACTTTAATGTGATCTTTGAACCTGACTTTGAACTTCAGGTAGGGTGACTTTAGCATATAGCCCGATTATATGACGTTATTACGTTACCACTCGTTCTACAGTGCAGGCGAACCGGTTTGACCGCGCAGTTTCGACGGTCACAGGATGTCTGACTTCGGAAGCATGTAGGTAAAAAATTATTGACCGAACTCCAAAATATTTACACCAATGGACGCACCAATACATTTTCTGAAATTTAACCAAGTAAAGTTTTCTGGCGACGAATGGTTTTCTGGCCAACTTTGAAAAATAGGTGGGGGTACTTTAGGGCCCCTCCACTGCGCGTATTAGCACAAATATGACCCATTTCATGCAGGAATCACCACACATATGTTTAAGTAATAGCCGCCCTAATACCATCAGTATCACCACTAAAGGGTCAGCCACAAAAATTCCAACCGGTAAAGCCAACCATCCAGTTTTGGCGGATATTCAAAACTCCAAAGCACCGGAAGAGCATGGAATCAGCGTTGTTTTTAGGTCCCTTAGTATCGTTCAAACCACACTGGGGCGTGCGCTGCGGACTGGGGAGACATTTCTACCGATTCAGCCTCGTAAACCACGCGTAGATAGGTTTATAATTCATGCCCTGTGATAATTGGACGCGAAAGAAGTACCCCATGGTATTTAAGAAAAAGCTAGTTCAAAAAGAGAAAAAAGATCCTGCTCACACATAAGGACGTACAAGTCAACGCAACGGTCCGACGCGGATCTACCCAAAACAAGTGGACTGTTCCGCTCAGTGTACGAAATCACTTTCTCGGCCGCAAAACGGATTATGCCAATATTTATCACTTTAAGCGGACAAACTAAGAGCCCTTTCGGCAGACTAAGCACCAAGATGGCTGTAAGCACGAATAAGCTGCGGAGAAGGCAGAGCTGTTTCAGTAGGCTCCTCAGAGCGGATTTCTATTTACCCCGAGCCTTGGCGCACCCAATAAAGCCGACAACCCAAGTACCGGCTTTTAACAAACCGAAGGATGAGACCCTTGAGAACAATGCCTCGCTATCAATTCCCGCACTGGATTGGAAACCGGAGGCGACCAGGCAATACGGCACTCCGGGAAATATTTCCGCGTGCTGTTCGTCAGATTAATGCTATCAGCACGCCGGGTCGGTCCGATTTTTATTGAGCTGTGCACCATCACCCCGCAGTGATGGATTTATTCAGTGCAAGCTGCTCTAGCCGGACCCGCTATCTTGTTTGCTTGAAATCGCTTCTGATTAACGCCTGTACAAAAGCACGCTCTCCCAGAATATTGCTGGATTGAATCTATTCCACAAACTCTTCTGAGATTGCCTGATAAAGTTTAAATGCCAATACTGCAGCTATTTAGATCATCATTAGAGCTTCCACAAGCATAATTTATCGAAAAAAGCCGGAGCTGCCCATATTTGTTTGTGCAGTTTTAGGATCCTGTGCCTCAGAACATTTTTATAGAATACGGATGTGGGAACTCAGTTTATCAGAGTGAGAGCCAGAGATGAAATGGTCCAACTGCCTGCCAAATAAGATTGAACAGTCGGCATATATAACGCAGCGTATAGCCTCTGTTTAGTCCACACTTTGAATCAAAATCAATTATAAGCGAAAGTAGAATGAAATTATGCGTATAATCTAAAGTTGTGAACATTTACAAAAAAATTATTTGCTACTCAAAACTCGAAAAAGGATGTGGTGGTGACTTCGGAAAGGGGAGCGCGAATGCTGCTAAAAACGAAGACATTGAGCCTACATCTGTGGAGACCTTCCGGTGGCGGGAAACAACGCAGCTTGAAAGTAGAAGCGAAAGCACAGGATTCATTTTGGTTTATTTTATGGTCATCATTTTATATGTATAGAATAATACATAGAATCATTTGAATGTAGCCTGGCTGGTCTGTACGGTAAGACGAGCGGGCTGGGCTAGTGGGAATATTTACCTCTCCTCCTCCACCGTTGCACCTTGTGTGGTTCGCAGAATTTTCATTGGGCATGCACATCCAGTTGCAGACGCTCCTCACCAGTGGGAGCTCAAATCTAGTGTTGTCTATCACTCGTTAGCGTTACCTCATTCTAATGCAAGCCCAGGCTGAGCAGGGCCCAGTCCGATTAAACCCTGATCATTAATCCAGTTGCAGCGCTCCTCACCGGTAGGCGCTCAAATCTAGTGTTGTCTATTACTCGTTAGCGTTACCTCATTCTAATGCAAGCCCAGGCTGAGCAACGCCCAGTCCGATTAAACCCCTGATATTGAAGCTGACAGTGCTTTAGAAGAAACAACCCCACCACTGCACGGTACGGCACGGAAATTCAGAATTTAAAAATGACATTTTTTGTAGAATAGAATGCGCTCAATATGCTGAAAATTGTTCAAAACGTATCATTTTGGTCATTATGTTTGTCTTCCTCTCTTAGAAATTGACTAAATATGTATGTTAGGTTGAGAGGAGCTGGAGATCTGGGACTATTATTTTCTGTAAAAAATAACATAAGATGAACTCAAGTGGAGTGTCAGATTATATAGACAGTATAGAAAACGTGTTACCTCTCGTAGGTTTGATTCTTTTATGCCCAACCTATTTGTAACGTCCAGCCCAGCAGTCAGAATAGTTTGAAATATACAAAACCAATGCGCCATTATATTGGCTCATGCTTTTAATCACTTTCGCTCCTGGGCTTCCAAACAATGCGTACGGTTTTATTTACCATTCCCATCGATTCCCGAGCAAATAATTCTAAATTATAATTAACAGGAATTTTCTCCAACTATTTTCTATTCCGGTCTTTTTATGAGATTTATCTCAGTGATGCGCTCGGCCGGCGCAGCTCCTGTGTAGTCTGAACGACACAAAGACGTCGCTGCAGAGGAAGAAGACGAGTTGTATACTGACTAATCATCATTTTTTAAACCTTCCTCGGGTGGCGGGTATGAGCCAACTTCACCCTGTTTGATCCGGTAAAAACTAAGTCCTGGTTTGATCCTGTAACTTGAAAACTAAGAGGCTAAGAGGCAAAAAACTTATCCTACATGTAATTTAACTGACTTTCGTCCTTTTTTGTCAGGTCAATATTCAAGCAACTTGAGGTTCAAATATGTCAAGATTTCTGAAGCGAGGTGAAAAAACAAAACTTACAAAACTTCACTTATCTCAAAAATAAGATAGCAAGAAAACACCATAAGCTTCCGTATGTTAAATATCACAATATTCCTAAAATATGCGGCTCGTTTTAGCAGACTCATGGACTTCGGCTGGACAGACTATGGAATCAATATATCTTGAGACACATTATTTCCCTCCAATATTAAAACCAAAGCCTTTTCGGAGTAGTCCGGTTTAGCCTTTTACAAATAACTCTTACTTTATGGAAATAACTGACATTATCTAATATTGCACATATCAAAACCGCACCACCCACCCGAAATGTTTCATCGTATTTGAAAAAAACTCTGGGACCTTTCTGAATTTTCTGCACTGTGTTTTTAAGATTCGAGGTAGAAGTCCAATCAAAAACTTATCAATTCAAAAACAATTTTTTTACTTTTTTAAAATATCAACTGATTCTCATAAGATTATTAGCAATGACACATACTTAACAAGTGCACTGGTTGAACTCGGCCGGCCGACGCCCTGACCTTGACCCCGTCGGCGCCGATGACGAACAGCAGCTGGGCCAGGAAGAGTGCCGCCAGGAAGCTGACTAGAGAAAGGCCGGACGGACTTCGCAGCACCGCCACCAGGCTGCCGGTGGGGGCGCGCCGGTGGTCAGTGTCCCGTCAACGACCCCTGGAACACAACTTCAACAATTGACTGGATAGCTGTGACTTACAACTACTTTTTGTAACAGAGGAGGTGCGGAGGGATGGGGAAGGGGTGAGCCTAATGGTTAAAATAAAAGCCTTATGCTTAAAACCCATTTTAAGGTGAGGTTATTCTGGGCACTTTTTGTTCAAACAAACATTCTGACCAAGAACATACATTTCTACGAGAAAAGTGCATGTACTACGTCCTGTTTAATCAGTGCAGGGAAAAGCGGTCATTTTCGGCGAGTTCTCACCAATAAAATAATCGGGGCTGCAAGGTGATGGGCATAGGCGGACCCAAAGGGGGTGCAAGTGGTCGCACTCATCCTCCTCCTCCCCGATCAACCTTCTACAACCCGTGAAATAATGATGGTATCCCCTGAAAAGTTGTTAGGGCCCTCCTTAAATTTCGCGCTCAGTCTGGTCTCTGTTTGGAAAATATTCCATACTTGGAGTTCTCTCTGATATTTTCCCAACTACGCTGGCAGGATCGGTATGTTGTACATTTGCTCGCAGCGCTAAAAAACTACTAGTGGTGCGAGAGTGTTTCTGCGAAAGAAAGCAGGCCAATATATGCTGGCTGGCTCTGCCAGGACCCAGGTGGCAAGGTTTTCTATTCGAAGTAACTTCCTTATGATGCCAAGATTGAACTTTTTTGGGAAATATAATGAAAGTTTTCATTGAAATTAAGGCAAGTATCTGATTGGAGCAGCGTAAAAAACGCACATGCAATTTTTCGTGTATGGCCTTGCTAATTTGAACTTGTACGATGTCATCTGCTTATTTAACCCTATTCCTGTTAGGGGAGTCTGCCCATCCCTCGTGCTTTTCCGGGATATCATCAATTCGGTTCACGATAAGCTTTTGAGATTTTGCGACTTTTCCTAAAACTAAATTGGGCGGATTCTCCAAAACTTTTGAGATAATATTATCAGCAAGGGCGAAGCTATGTCTCAGTATTACGGTAGCATTTAATGCAAACTGAGTATTATAACCGGTGCGTTGTTCGTACAACAAAGCCGTCTGTAACAATATTGGGACCAGCTAGAATTTTTGATTATTATGAATGAGATGTCAGGTGATAGTTCATTTACATATTTACACCTTTTTTACATATTCAGTTCAAGCACCTCAAAATGATTGGTTTCTATTGTAATCGGATTGTACTCTTGAAGAGTGAATAAATTGCTTAGAGTAGAGCCGGAGGAATACAATTAACCATATCATATTCCCATCCCTACACTATATAAGGTATCATATTATGAATCATAGGCGTGCTCAGGCATTGTGATACGGGGGTTTCGTGTACGTGCTTGTGCAAGCGTATTATAGAAAACCTACTAATTAAAATGTATAGGACAAACATTCTGGGCATCCATTTGGTTCCGAGACCGAATAGAGAAAATCAATCCCTAGGCAGATCAAGGTAATAAGATAATTCAGAATCCCCTTTCTCGAGTTTGGCACGGGCAGATAAAGGTCCGGCAATAAGAAAAGTATGATTAGTCGAGGAAAACATTTTCACGTCTTCTAGAAAGGCATTGACAATATGCATCTTGCTGCACTATTTTCCTGTCCTGCATCCACCTCTGAATATGTTTTGCAATAAACGATTTATCTCGATGTCAACGAAATCATACAGTCTCTGGCGGTTACTAACCTATGCAATAACGAAAAACTGTTTAAATGTATATACTTCACCATATAGGCCTGATCCTGGAACCACCATTGAAGTTCAAGTTTCCAAATAACTAAAATATATATATATAAATTTTGCATATATTTTCTGTCAATACGTTTGTGAAAATCACAAACCCACCGTTTGTGAGATGCAAACAAAAGGGCGAGGAGTTATGGAGAATCTAAAAAAAACTGTAAAAGATATGACACCCTGCCCGTAATTTTCCTTTTTTATACTTTATACTTTTATAATTTCGTAATGGAATTTGGAGTAAGACAAATCGACTTCATTTCATTTTTCTATCAAACTGGCAGATTTTGATAACTTAGGGGCCCGAATCGGTCATCCCTCCTCTCCAGCAGAACAAGAATAGGGGTAGCCAGGAGGCGGACAGGAATAGGGTTAATTGTCGCTTCTACCGGGGCCACCCCCAATCTGTGCAGTTTCCTAACTTAGCGTGGAGGCTTGAGAAGCCCCTTCACTGGACTAGACGGAACGCGAAAGGCAGCCTCCCACCGTGGGGACCAAACTCATGTTAATTTCATGTTATCCTAATCTGAAATCTGGCAACGACTCCACTAAATCTGGCAACGCAACGAAATCTGGCACTCCTCCGCTTCCCGGCGAGCTCGCTCGCCCCCCCCGCCGGTACCGACCCGTCGTCGCCGCGTTATTCGCTTCGCCGCCCGAGCTGGTTTGCTTCGGAGCTCGCAACCTAGCACTCTCGCCGTCTCGCAGGCTCGTCGGTATCATCTCTCTCGACGCCTCCTATACCGTTTTCCCGTCACTCTCCCACTGTCACTCTTCTGAGGCTTTTGCTTTTTGCTCGGCTTGTGCTCTTAAATGGTCTCAGGTGTATCGTGCGGTGCCTGCCGCCCAACATCAACGCGGACGTTTTAATCTCCTATCGTGTCTTTTGAAACATACTTGTATGTGTATGGACAAATACATGTCATGGCTACAAATTAACCCTCGCCCCACGGGGCCATCTATGGCCCCTAAGATTTTTTTCGGGATAACACAAAAACGACGAGGCGCAGCACCGCCGTTGAGAGCTCTATCCCTTACACAATCATTTTCTCATTATTCCTGAAATTCTTCACCCCGGGTCACACAAGGTCAGTCACCAGGCGAGGTCAATCAAGGTCACCTCACTTCAACTTTTGAGCTCTACACTTTATGACCCCTCCAGTGTCTACAAAATGCATATCCGGGATTTTTCGATTTCTTGACCTGAGGTCAGGTCATGAGGTGACCTCTCCCATTGAAAAAGCATGGGGAAAGATGTTTTATGACCTAGAAGTTGCAAAAATTATTGCAAATGCTCATTTTGCTCAGAACAGCACTCTTGAACACCCCTTCACGGATTCCAGAGCGATATTTGCCTCTTGACCTATCTGAGGTGACCACGAGTCACCAGGGGTAAAATGCAGTATTTTGACGATAACTTCTGACCTAATCAAGCTAGAGCGCTGAAATAAACGTCAACGTGTATGTCTCGTCACTGAATTTCATTTGATATACGGCACAGTTACTTTCTGATATTTCGTGACTTCAGGCCATATTAGGTCACGAGGTGACCTTTGGAGATCAAACCAACGGCGGGAAATCATTATGTTCCACAAAGCGGAAAAAGGTCTGGAATTTTGCTAGCAAATGTACTTTACCAGATTGCAATAGCTCTAACGGCATGAGAGCTATGCCCAGCTTGCTTAGGTATTGCATATTTTATCGGAAATAGCCTATCGTGACCTAGCATGACCTCTGGAAGTCAAACCATTGACCTGAGCGCTTAAACGTGCAAATAATTTCCTACTGAATTCACACGAGCTTTCTAATTTACTTTGCAGGTTTGCGCTAGCCTCCATATTTTCGGAGTTAGAGGGGGCATCGATGGCCCCCGGTGGGCCGAATGTGGCGTCGGACCCCGTTAGGGCGCGGGTTAGCCTTGCACGCTGTTCTGGAGGATCTACCAAAGTTTTTTAACTTATTCTTGTTCTACAGTGCATTGTGTTAAGTTGTTACATGTAACAAATGGATTTAGAAGTCTTAAAAGGTATTTCTGGAAAACTGGCAGACCTTTTACTCGGAATTTTCAGTAATTTCAGATAAAAAGTAAGCGGAATTTATTAAAAATGTTTTAGATTTTGTGGTTTTTCAATCGCCCAAAACTTCCGTTTAAAACCCTTGATAAGACCGCTAGCTAAAGGCTCCAGAGTGGAATTGGGAGCGAGACTCACGGTTGAATGTTTACTTTAAACATCACAAGCATTTAAGATTGCTTATTTTACACGTTGGTAAATTCTGAAGCGCTGCCGCGAGGAGCAGGAGTGAGGGCTGACACGATGCTATCTGCTTCTTATAAATCGTGTAAATCATACATGATGTATGTTTGCATTGTATAGTATATATACAATGTACATATGATGTATTGCAAGGTCTTGTGTGCTTCTATAAGATTAATTTTCCGAACAAATCATAGCTGAATGCTCCAGCGGAGACGCCGCCGGAGAGGACTTGATGCGGCTGTAAATGCTTAATTGGGAAGAATGAGAAAGAACGAAGTTCGAATGGGCCGACGGAGCGCCACCGAGGGTAAGAATGTAGATCAAAGGGTGACTGTTTGAAATCCGGAGCCTGGGGATAGATGAAGCGGAGAAGCGGTGACGGACAGACCTAAAGTTCGGGGTGAGGGGTCAGAGCAAATTGCGAGACAGCGGTTGTAAGAGGACCCGTGGCATCACTCCTATGTGGATGTTGGCTGGCCTGCCTCGGGGTGAGCCACCGGGACATGCAGATTCGGACTGGCCTAGTTGGGGATCTGTTCTTTATCCAAACTTAGCACGCGCATTGACGGGGGTCTGAGCCACCTTCGCATTGACGGGGGCGGGTACCCGCCCCCTAAGATCTCGAGAACCACGGTAGGTAGCGAAAAACGGTAAACGGCGTTGGGCTGCCCATCCACTTCTCCATCGAAAACATTTAGACCATTTTTTGTCAGGTGACATTTAAGGTCACGAGAGGTCAAAACATGCCCGTCATAGGGATAACATGTAAATTCAGTTTTTCGGCCATTATATCTGAACAAGTAAAGATAGAGCAAAACGACTTGAACTATATGAATCCTCTTAGCAAGCCGAATCAATGATATATAATTTGACCTTGCTAGGTCAAATCAAGGATTTGACCTGACCTGGGTCGGTCGGGTCAAATTATATAAAATGCATATCATTAGAACCGCAAAGCCCAGGCGAGTCTAATGCAGCTAAAATAAATGCTCTATCACCATCCGTTACTGAGTTATTCCGTAAAACCATTTTTCCCATGTATTTCCTATGAAGAGGTCATGCCTCGTACCTGACCTTAGGTCATCGATATAAACAACACCGGAACATATTTTAGAGAACTCGGTGGGGACATTATGTGATATGAGTTTCAATTGGATAAATTCACGCTGCTCCGACTTATGCTATCTTAAACTTTTTTGAGGTCGGGTCACTTGACCTGTACTGGTGACCTGACCTGAGATGACCTAACCTTAAAATTTTCACGAAGTTGTAAAATGATGAGGGAAAAGGTATACAAGTACGGCGGCGCTACGCGCCGCCGTTTTTCTACTGTCTCCGAAAACCCGAGGGGGCGGGTACCGCCCCCATCAATGCGCGTGTTAACATGTTGCCTCCCTTCCACCCAAAAATCCCGACCCATAAGGTTGTCCGGTTTTTGTTGGTGCATATCCATCACAATCGTGCAAGCGTGATGTTTCCACCTGCCGCCCACACAGTCGAGCCCAGTGGCGAATCGAGGGCAACATTCGGGGGGGGGCTAGGGAGCTCGAGCCTCCCCCATTATTGCCTCGGAACAGCCTCCGGTTATGTATTAAGTACAGGCACTCTCCCGCCACAACATACCAGATAACATCATATCGAATCGATGCTGGTTTTTGCTGAACAGGCCAATGTTTCTGAGTACACCGACTGATTGCAAAGTCGTGAGTTGCACAGTCATGACTTAGCCTGGCATGAATGACACACGAATGAAGAGGATGCAGAGGAATTTAATTCTCTCTCCACTAAATTTCTCACAGCTCCGAGGCGTCCGAACAGGGTCAGCACTGCGAAATCTATCAAATTGTATAAATTTATAGGCGCTCTCCATCTTAGCTGTAATTGCGGTCAATAATGTTACAAAGAAACTACATAGATTCGTACAATAATGGCTTTGGAAAACAATTGACTCTTTAAATCCAACTTCTCTTTGAGTGTGGGAGCGACGTAATTGTATGACTGTTAAAAGAATCCATTATGCCGTGAAGGCTGGGAAACACCATTGTAGAGGAAATCAAATGAAACAATTTACTCAACTTTTCGTTCCTTGTTCTGGGAGCAGAGGTGTAGCCAAGGGGGGCGGCAGGGACAGCCGCCCCCCCTGAGGACCCCAAGGGCCCCCCTGAGGACACGATTCTGTAACAAGCAGGACTCTTTTTACCCATCAGGGCCCTTTTGGCGCAGTCGCAGGGGCCCTTTTCGAGGTGCCCCCCCTGAGCGAAATCCTGGCTACGCCCTTGTTTGGGAGTCCTTTCAAATATAAGTTTCAACATATTTGGCTGCAGTCAGAACCATAGTCGGAGTCGAGGTCGGAGTCGGAGTCGGAGTCGTTTTTTTCAGGCCGGAGTCGGAGTCGACTCCGATGAAATGCCGCCGACTCCGCAACACTGGTTTTACATACCTCAAACCTGGTTAATTTCACATAAATCAAGCAGGTATTCAGCAGTCACATTTTTCCTGTGCCCATCTGTAGCTTTGTGACCGACAATGATTCGCGATATTCTATTTGACTGACAAGCATTACGCTATTGTCCTTTGACGTCTGGTTTCATTTTGTTCAGATTAGTTCGAGATGAGTTCGCTGCCTCTAATTACTTTGCTCTAATGGTACCGAACTCGAGACGGGAGGTATCCGCTCTGGAATTCTTTTTCCAGAGGTACTAACTACACCCCTTCGGTCTCCAATCTCTCCCAGTCCAATCTATCTCTTTTAAATGACACTGAAAGTCACTTTGCAGCCTGGCTCACAGTCTGGCACAGCCTCGCTGAACCAAACGCATATTGATGGCATGGACAGCTCTGTCAACTTGGTTAATGACACTCATCTGGGTTCACCCGACGTCTCATTACGGGATTTTAGACCTCCTTGGGGACAAAATTAGCCGAGTACTGTCGGCTCGCCTGGCTCCGGATGGTTCGAACCAATCAGCCGGTGAACAGAGCGTAACGAAAGCTGACACTACTGGAAATGCCCGACAGCTGAAGCCGGACCCGCCGTAATTGGAAGTCACGTTGAACGCACAGCACGCTAGGGAGAACGGCCGGACAGAAATCAAAAGAACTGACCGTAATGCTTTAGCTATTTTTTTATGCGTGCAACGTCGGAGGGATCGATAAATTTCAAGTCCGAAGCATTTCAAACTTTTGTACATTCAAATTTTCAAGAATCTCCAGAAAAAATTCCTGGTTTCTCCCGATGTAAATGAAGGATAACACTTTTGAATTTTACAAGCCACACGGAAACCTTTTTCACTAAACGTACAATCTACTATAACTATGAATCTTCCTAATCCAGCATCACCGTCTAAGAAGGCCAAGCCCCGACGCACGTCGTTGGCCACCGCTCGAATTCACAGCACAGACCTGGACCTGAAGAAGACGGGCCTGCATGCAAGCAAGCGCTCACCGCGTCGGAACAGCCCTTCGCTCGTTGTAAACGCGGTAGAACGAACACCCAGTCACAATGAGCAGCGCCAGGCCGAGGTACTAAAGCGCCTGCAGGAGATGGAGGAGGCACGACGCCAGAAGATGCTGCAGAAAATGAGACAGGACGAAGAAAGAAGACTCCAGGTCGAGAAGCGCCGAAAGGAGCTAAAAGCGATAGCACAAGAGCGCGGCAAGGAAACAGATCAAAAGCTGAAGGCACGGAAGCTTAGCGCAATACAAGCACAACAGAGCAAGTATGACTCGATGGTGGGCAAAATTAATCAACGGGAGTCGCGACGCAAACAGTTGTTGAGTGAAGCACAAGCTGAGAAGGCGGCACAGGACGCTAAGGCCCTAGAGAGCGTAGTAGAAGAGGTGAAGCGGAATCAGAAAGTGAGCCGGGACCGGGAGCGTACCCTGGCCGAGGCCAAGAGAAAGCGAAAGAAAGACGCAGAGCTGCGTCAGCGAGCTACACAGGCCCTGTGGGACCGCCAGCAGAAGATTTTGGCGTCTATAAGAGAGCGCAACAGAGCCGAGCTGGAGCGGTTGCTGGCAGTGCCCCAGCCGCAGCTCACCGCTCGCATGCCCAAGTATAACTTCATGGAGTACCCCGCCAACCGGAACATGAAGCGGCTACTTTTCGAGTACCAGCATAAGCGGATTGACGAAGTTACCTTCAACAAAAAAGCCGAGTCTTTGGCTCGCAAAATGAGTCCTCGTCGCATTCTGTTGCACCAGAACCAGCTGCTTCGCGAACAGCTGGCCATGGAGCGAGAACAGGTCGCTGGTGGCAGCTCAGCCAGCCTCGTGCAAATCTCCAGCGACCCCATCAGTGCTCGCACCACTGTTAATTACAAAAAACCACAGGACCTGCGCCAACAGGCTCAAAAAGCTGGCAGCGGCTCTGGTGGACGACGCGCTAGAGCGAAGCGGCGCGCTTTACGACAACCTGCTGCGGCGTAGTGATGTAGACCTCACCGCACTCATTGAAGAACCAGTCGGCCAGAGCTTCGACGACGAGGGAGACGTTGACGAGTCACTGTCGGCGTTTGACTTTGGGGATGAGCTGGACGTGGACCAGGAGGCAGTGGAGCGCATCGACGACATGTACAAACAGCAGACGTGTCGGATCACCAGCGACCGCAAGCTGCGCCAATACCCCTCCACGGAGATCGGCACGTTCAGTTCGGCTGTGCTGGATGTGGGAGTCAGCTGTAGCTGCACCACCCTGAGCGGAATCGACTCTCAGTGCTCACTTTGCCAGCAGCAGGTCACAGAGAAAAATGCAAAGCAACGTAAGGGCAAAAAGTTTGGTGTACTCTCCGGTCTCAGAAAATTATTTTAAGATTACACAAGCGAGTTGGTGATTTTGGAGATAAATAAGGTAGCCGAAACGTTAGACGGCTTTTTTCACTAGTTCCTAACATTTGTTTAATGTCCTATATTTCCCTCTACTTGATCGTCTTTGTTCATATTCGAAATCACACACACACAATTTCTTGATATCCATTTCATGATTATTCGTATGTATGGCCCATAAGAAAACCCAAGTTTTGTGGTCTCTTTGATTTTTCAAGATCGGAAAGTTATTTTTATCGGGCAACGCATCTTTTGATTATCACAGAGTCTGAAGGATTTTACATCGAACTAGTTCAACGGAAAGTACAAAATTCTTGAAACGCTCCAAGAAGCCACCTTTCCCTCCTCTTTTCAATACCTGCATTCACTGAGAGCATTTCAATCGATATTTGTTCTCAAAGGTTTCAGTCATGCTTGAAAGCTAGATGAGGTATAAACAATCACTAAAACGTTGGCATGTATCACAAACTGGTGTCTAAGCTGTTCATGTTGTGGTTATTGATAGTTACTTTTATTACTTATCTCTCGTTCAACTCCATAGGTGTTTTTGCGTTTGGGAAGTGTGTTTATCTGTGGTGTAAAAATTGGCTTCCGTTAATCAAAACAAATAATGTTTCCTCTGCCAAGAGGAGAAAAACAGTAAAACATGGGACTACAGGGGTACAAATGCTACAAAATCTGAATACGAAGTTCACGCTGGTTCAAAGCTTGCCAGCTACGCCTGCTGAATGGTTAGTCTGCATGTGCAGCAGAGACCGGCAAGACACTTGCTAACTCAATAACTGTTCATCTGCCTTTGCTCAAATTGTAGCCCATTCTTACCAGTTAGCACACAAAAAAACGCCAGCACAGCACGAGCTCGACGAGCGCCATTGCACTACATGGTTGGTAGTCTCCGTACTGATTAGCAGCGTAAAATACTGAGCTTGTATCACTTTACACCTACAGGCTTCCGTGCCAGGCAGGATAACCAGGGTACTGTCTTTTATACACCATATCGCTGTGAGACGGGTCTAAAGCGGGAGGTAACTGGGTGCGCTGGGATCGGCCCTGGTGCTAAGGCCATCATGTGGCCACTGTGTAGTTGCACTACAGGGTCTAGTAAAGGACACTATCTTGGCAACTTCTTTCGTCTGGGAAATGTTCTGATATTGGGGTAAAAACTTGGCTGAGTTGTGTAAAATACATCATTTTACCTCTCATCCTGCATGGCAAACAAAAAGCTAAAGAAAGAGTGTACCTGCTTTCTTTTTAGCAAAGCGTATTTGAATTAAATCAATATGTTTGGCTTTCAACTGCGTGACTTGGACGCTAGTGGATGCATCTTCAAATTGCGGACCGGTGGTTTGAGAGGGGGAGCAGGGCCAAAGATCGTGAGAAACATAAAGTTTCCTAAAAAATTCTTAGAAAACTCTGGGGATGCCTTTTTACTGTCCCATTCCGCCTGGCTCTGCCCCTGAGTATGAGACTTCGCACTTAACAGAGTGTACTTGACACCCACCCACCGAGCTGGAGAAGGATCAGACAAACTTCTCAAGTCTCAGCACCAAACCTAAGGTCAATTGCCCACAAACAATATTTTACACAATGACCCATTCTCAAACAAATTAAACGCTTCCGTCCACTGTTATCTATAGCAAGCTCTCCAGCCAAGGCGTATTATCAAAGTTCGCCACTTCAATTCAGGACAGCACCCAAATTTACGACTGCAACAAATAGCAAGACCATCCTGCGCGCTGAGCTGCGGTGACAAACACGTTTCATTCGCGAAGACCGCACCATGCCTCTGCCTAATCTCACCCGGACGAATACAGCCCGCCTTTATCACACCCTGGGGAACAATATGGCATGCTAGCACAGAAATGCCGTCTGGTAAGAGACCAAAGCCTCTGAATGAAACGTTTAGCGTTTATGTTCCTCCTTGAGCGTAAATTTTGCCGCAATTACAGCCAAAACGATTCTGAGAATATATGTGAACAGAGGCAGTATGCGCTTTGTTTCGGGGAAAGCGCCCGGAGAAGAACATTTTCTGTTTTGCTTTGAATGGGCGTTGAGTGGGGCTGTTGGGTCGTCAACAGTGTATGTCACGTGGCTCACAATACATGTGTGAAACATAAAATGAATACTGCACTGGGAATAGAAGTGACAGAACGAAATACAGCTTGATATCAAAGGGCAAACATTACTGCTTGGTAGCATCAAAGAGCGACCATCCCTGCTAAATTGTCATTCACAAAGTGAATGTATGACACAGGTTCACTAAACCTAACGACGCAATTTGAAGAGTGAGATTGAAAGAAGCCGGATCTCTTAGTCATCCTCTTAAACATTTTTTTCTGATATGTTTAGACAAAGTGTACAAGGTGAATGTGGTCGTGAGGCGAGTCCGTAAAAACACAAAACCAGAGGATATTTCTCCATCGCATTCTCCACTAAAGAACAATTTGAAATGCATGACAGAGCCGAAACGATCGGGTACATTTTGCGTCTCCCAACCAACTGGCGCAGAGCAGACGGACAATCTCCGCATCATACACGATGCCAACAGCATATTCAAAACCCAAAGCACCTTACCTCACTTATTTTAAGCTTCCTGCCATTTAAAAGACAGGACCAAAGGTGATTCTTCATTTGAACAGATATTTTCTTTCCGTAAATATATCGAGATTGAATTCATTTTCTCCCGACTATGGAGCGCACCACACCACAATAGACCGCGGTGGCCCAGATGCGATTACGGTGCTTGATCTTGCATTTGGTTTTGTTTTCCACCCCTCCCAACAGGTATGTTATAACTCCAATCCATAAGGTACTGACAGCACATCTCGTTAAGAAGTAGTTTAGCAGATTTCACTTTGAATGAAATATGATTATCTGATGTAGCTCTCGCTGTAGGAACTGGACTCACGTTATTTTTCACTTACATATACACTTACATTCCTCAACTACGGATGTCACTGACCTGAGGCAAGTCGCATCAGTCTCACACTACAGCATCACTTATCAACTCATCATCCAGTGCCACATATGGTATCATTCGTAGCTTGACTCCTTTCCCTCTCTCCCTCCCCCGCAGCCATGTCTCTCAAAGGTCGGACAAGGATAGCCAGTTCGACAACATTTTACACAATTGGTCTTGATACAATCAACCGATTATTCCCATCAATCGATATGCCGCGCTCCGACCCCATCGCATGTCTCGCAGTGGGTTTACAGATGAAGAGCTTCGATGGTTTCCCCCATCTTCTGATAAACTGATTTAATGTGTTATTTCTTGTGGCTATTACGCTCTCTTTGAAGATGTGATTTATTATAAGAATTACTACCCCGTCGTATGCAGGCCTTCCAGGTAGCCTAGACAATTTCAAACTGACAATGTATTGTTTCACTAGAAAAATGATCGCATTAGTTGCCTCTGATTCTCTCCGATTACCAAAAATGCAGGATTGCAAGGGGTTTTGGACGTGAATGTTTAGGTTCCGGAATACTCTGTGCCAAATGTATTTGCTGTCGTTGCACTCGTATAAGAAATGCTCTAACTTGTCAGTTTGTGAGCAATATGAACAAGTTGGACTTTCAATAACTTTGCGCGTAAACATAAATCATTTCGTTGGTAGGAAACGATTGATTATTCGGTAGTGTAGTGATTGAAGTGGAGTTGATGCAGTGCATTTGTAAGGTATCAAGAATTTTTCCCGATCAAGCATGTATCTTTTTCCTTCCCAATTGACAACAGTTGTTGGCATGCTACTAATAATCCAGGAATTTTAGAAATAGAAGCTACGCAGTTCTGCTATATTTATTGTTTTGTCATACATTTTTATACTAGAGTTATTATTTCATTCATAATTTGTTAGTTTATAGAATGGGCCCGTAGAAAGCTTGTCCCTAACGTTAATTAGTTTATATCACATTTATAGTGTTACGACGAGACTGGGTGGAGATCCGGGGGGGGTTGGGGGTCAAGACCTTCCTTAGATTTTGGGTCTTCTATAGGCTTTGTATAGGGCTTGTATTGCCGAGCCAGTGCTTCCCATCCAGGACCCTCCCTGGGTTGAGAAGAGGTCTCCAGCCTTGATGAACAGTATTTTGAGCGATATGGCCAAGTCACCGAAAACACCAAAAAAACTTGCATAAACACACTCACGAGAGTTTTGAAGAAATTTAGAGGCGTTTCGTATTGATTGGTTTAAGCTAATGAACAGAAATAAGGTAGTGGAATATTATATTTAACATTAATAAACAACGAAAACGGCCCGTGACCTTCCGCCTGGCCAACACTTGTACACTGCATGATGAAAACCAGCCTTCCAAAATGAGTATTCACGAGTTATCCAAAGAACTACGAGACACCATTTCCCCAGTAGTCCTGGAACAACAGCGCTCTGGCAGCCCGCTGCCAACCAGTACAACTGAGCGGCGCCCCACCTGCCGGGCCGCAGCCGCGCCATTGCCACGGTGCACAGAACACCGGGCAAGACAGCACTTACGCTGTTGTACTTTCCCCTGCCATCCGTAAACTGAGCGACGCCCACCTCGCCCAGCCCGCATGCACAGAACACCGGGCAAGACAGCACTTACGGCCTCAGACCGGGACAACGGAGTGACACTGGTTGGCTGACTTTGAAAAATATCCAGAACACGCAGGTTACCCACACCAGGATTGGTACACCGATGAATTATTGAATCTTACCTGCAGGTTTTCAAGTCGAAACATTTGCAACTTCTGTACAATGCCATTTCCTACGCAACCCTCGGCGGCGGTTCTGAGAATTGACGTCCATTAATAATGACTTTTTATTAGGTCTCTGAACTCTAGGGAATTTTTAGCCTGTTCGTCAGTTTTTCTTTCATTTCCGAGAACTTGGCAGTGGCCCGGGATCCAAAGAAGAGAGAAATCTGGGATATCGTTGATAACCCTCTGAATTTCTGTTATCACGTGATGGCTGGGGTCGACTACGTCACTGATAGCTTGCAGGACGGATTTAGAGTCTGAACAGATGAGGACTGAGTTGATATTTTGGGCTCGGATCAGGTCTAGCAAATGTTTTGCCCCCAGATGAAGAGGCATAATTTTTCGCCTATTCTTTAGCCGTCTGTGTAGAAAAAGGCCTTACTTACGTCATTAGACAGGATATAGACAATGAAGCTGCTAGGCGATCCGACCCCTGTGGGTCTGATGGAATGATCGAGCTGAAATACCTGGAAAGGAATTTGTTTTGGTTTTTTTATAAATTTTGTTCAAGTTGTTCCTGGTAAGGCTGCTGGAGTCGGAGTCTCACTAAAGTCATCAAGGGACTTGTCACGGAGACCCCGACCCCACCACCCGAACGAGCAACTCCCACAATAGAGGGTTAATTTAGAAGCCAAAGTTTAACGTCCCACAAAGCACAGGGACGGCCGCCCCGCTCATGTCACCCTCTCACCAGTCAGTTGCTAGCCGACCTACGTCGGGTAAACTATTGAGCGCCGGAGCGTCTCAGGGGAACCGATCCCAAGCCTGGACATGCACTGCCACTGCATGCTTCTGAGCAGCGGGTCGGAGCCCAACGCTCTACCAACTGAGCTACCGGGGCGGCAAGCGACCTACCTCATGCTGCAAGCGAAACTACCTGTCATGCAGAAAAGACCCAAACAGTTCAGTGAAAATGGAGTTTCCAGAGAGAAACGGATATCTTGGCTCCATCCTGACTCTTGCCACTAGCTCATCGGAACATAATCGGAGGTGCATATCGTACGGTCCGACTACGACACATTCGGTCTTCTAGTCCTTTACGTGTGCCAGACTACAAGAAAGGCCAATGATGTATTATGTGTGCAGTATCCTCAATATAGCTTTATTTTTGTACTTGCGTTTTCTTTGTGAAAAAAATTGACATATTTCTTGTCCCTTACAGGGCAAGACAACGTCATTCTGCGGTACAATAATGAGATTCTAGCCGATAATAAGAGCTTAGGAAACGAGCCCCGGTCCTGTCTCCCTTCAAATATTAAGACCTAGCCAGGAAGAATAAGAAAAACAATGGACGTAGAGCATCCTTAAACATATTAGTTAAATATCCCGCAGTTGACAAATGGTCACTGGCCACCCGGATATTTGTGTAACTGCTTTTGCTATGGGACACGTGGGCTAGCTCATACTTCAGTGCTATTATATGAAGTATTCCAACAAAGGTAGCAAACAGGTTTTCAACGTCACTGACTCTGTCAGTATTAAATCCCTAACGTATGCCTCCACGAATGGCTGAGTGAAGCCACTAGTGTTGTGTGAGCAGTCATATTCTGCGCGATGGACAGCCTTCCCATACGTCGGAAGCAGCGGGCTCCTGTTGCTTCCTGAGCGCATAAGTTTCGTCTTAAGCTCTTTGACGCAGTAATTGCATACCAATTGTGTGACATCAGAGATGGGGTATATAACACCACGTCATTAGTCACGTCACCACATACTAAGTAGGAGGCAAGTGAAGCACTCTCACGCGCAAACCTCGCGTGCTATGACCCCCGCACGAAAGGTCACTCGCAGACAAAGGGTGTGGTCGAGAGAAGCTGCCACATCGGCAGTGGCAGGATTGACGCTTCCTCTCCAGGGAGTAGCCCAAGAATAGTGACTTCTGCCTCAAACTGAAAGGACGGGATATTTTTTGGAGAGCAGCCCCTGGAACAGTACAATTCCCGGAACAGTTTATCTCGGGAACCGCTCCTAATTCAGCAGACAGTTTATTGCGTTCACATTCAAAAGGTACCTCACCAATAACTTATTTACACAGTTCGAAAAATTACGTCACTCTCCCATCTCATAAACATTTGAGCAGAAACGTTCATTACCTAGTGTCAGCTTTCCCATCATTTGATGGCGTCCGCCACCCCTCGGAATACACTCACACGCGCCCGATTACATACAGCGGCATGGCAAAGGATCTCATGGTGGCTTCATCCCAGCTGCAGGCTTGGCTAGTGTGAGACAAAATACACAACGTCAACGACTAACCAGATGCTTGGAGAAAATGGGCCCTATATGGCCTTACCAGATTGGTGTGGCCCCTAAGCCCAAGATAGCTAACTAACCGGGGCTAAAAAATAACTAGATAAATCACTAGATACTAAATAAATAACTAGATACTAGATAAAATAACTAGATATAACTAGATAAATAACTAGCCAAACAATTTAACGCGATACCTACCCTGAAATTTTCTTCGTACGGGACCAAAATAGGGAATGTTCTTCACACTAAGCTACGACTAGGTGTAGCAGATTTAAACGCGTACCTTTTTACAATGCTAAAGACCGAAACCTCCATGTGCCATTGTGGTGAAGCAGAAGAAACTGTTAAACACTTTACCCTTCACTGCAGACTTCACACTGAGGCCAGACTTAAGCTGTTTAGAACTCTTTCTCATTTAAACATTGATGTGTTGTCTCTCTCCCCATACAGTAAAATGGACTTATTTATGAATGGATGCGAATCGAGTTCTGAAATAGATTTCCGAGTTGCAAAAGCATATCAACAATTTATATTCGATTCAAAGCGGTTTACTATGCAATCAAATATTTGAGGAGATGCGGATGACTGGCTTTCCTTTACTCATGGCTCGGGAGCGGCGGGTGGGGCGGGGTGGGCTCGGTGCGGCTGTGATCATGCTCGCAACATAATGTACACACGAGAGGTACCTAGATTCATGCCACCATTTTGTGGCATTTGTACCAATCGTGAGTGTTAATATTCGGTTGTATGTGTAGAAATGGAAAATAAATGGTGTATGGTTTATGGTTTAGATACTAGATAAATAACTAGATACTAGATAAATAACTAGATAAATAGATAACTAACTAACTAGGGGCCGGGGTAGCCTAGTGGCTTCGTTGCCAGTCTTCGGATCGGATAGCATGGATTAACGTGGGTACAATCCCCACGGCGGGAAACCACCTTCCGTGTCCGATCTGACCCAGTGGAGAGGATCATTAAACACACATGTCAATACTCCCTGTAATTGGGCAAGTGTGCCTGTTGGGAGTGGCCCTAATAAAAAATAAAAATAATAACAAACTAACGAATGCTCCGAGAAAGAAAACCCCGGTTACGATGTCTAAGACCAAACCGAAAAAATGATTTAGTTAGTTAAGTTTAGTTTAGTCGAGATAATAAGTTTATTTAGATAAGTGTTATGTTGATAATATTTAATAATGTTAATGTTAATAAGTCATATGTTAATACGTTTATGTTAAGAATAATAATTTGGTGTACCAGCCCGACACAGATGAAGATTACTTATCACCAGTTCGATACAGCTGCACTGGATATCGCAGTAGCCGTCAGCCTCATCATTAACATAATTTATCATTGACTCGCCCCGGTGGGGGCGTGTTTAAACACCCCACTCGGGTTTTTCCGGTGGCACGAAAAAGGCGGCGCGAAGCGGGGCCGTACTTGGCACACCTTATCCTTGATCAATTCCTCAACTTTCCTCAACGTTTTAAGGTTGGGTCATCTCAGGTTAGATCAAGTGACCTCACGTCCAAAAATGTTTAAGGTGGTATCAGTAAGAAATGGGCGAATCTATCGGATTGAAACGTATACCACATAATGGGCTCACCGAGTACTGCAGAATATATTCCGAGATTTTTCATATCGATGACCTATGGTCCGGTATGGATCATGACCTCTCTTTTGGAAATGCATGGGGAAAACTGGCATTGGGCTGTATCTGTGTAGATACAGCTGCGAATACCTTCACATTCTCTAAATCGTAGTCAGAGCTGCAAAAATATCAAATCTGTCGGGCACTTTCAAAAAACCTCCAAATCTGTCGGGTGGTTAGGATAGGACTATTAAAATTGTCTAAAACCCATTCAATTGGTAAAATGTTCCTACTCATTTTCCACATTCTTAATAGAAAATACTAAAATTAGCATAAAAACTTCTAGTCTGGCACCAATGGATATCACTAGGCGTCAGATGTCACTAGGCGTCAAGCCAGCGTCAGATGGTCCTCTCCTCAGGGTTATATCTCGGCACGAGCAGCGGTGACCAGACCCAGCCGCCGTCTATCCGGCTTCCTGGACAGCGGCGCCTTGGCCGGGCTTTATCGGCGGCATGAGAACTAGCGTTATGGGTGACTTCCGTCTGGGGGTGTTTGTGCTACAAACGAATACTGAGCGATTAAATGAAAGGAAACGAAAACACGAAACCTCACCTCGTTTCAGAGCGATGCCTGATGATTTAGCAGGCACGCAGTTACCATATCAGCATGATGAAAGCTAGCGCCAACCTTTCTAGGGTAGGCCAAACAAGGAACAATAAGCCTTTCCACCGGTTAAATAACATATACAGCGATTTTAGCATGTGCTGTGATAGTTCAGGGCCATTCCGGTCACGACTAAACGAAGGCCAACAATTTAACTAAATAGCCCATTCTAAATGGACAGAACACTACCGACTCTCGGTGACTTGAGCACTAGCATTTGCATCAATTCTTTGGTAGTGTTTGTGCTGCGAATACGAAGCAATTACAATACTGAGCAATTACTTACTGAGCTAGCTTACATAGCAATTACAATACTGAGCAAAACGAATACTGAGCAGTTACATGAAAGGAGACAAAGACACGATATCTCACCTTGTTATGGATATTTGGATATTTGGATATGGATATATTTGGATTATGGATATTTGGATATATATGGATTTTGCTCTGATGGCCAGACAAACAAGATTGGATGGGTACTTTTTGATATTTGAAAAGTGTTTTTTAAGGATTATGGCTACTTGTAGTTGAATGCAAACATGTAATATTAGCTTTCATGACTTTTAAATGCATGTTTACATGAATAATCCTAAATTTTGAAGCTGTTGGCTATTTCAAAGTTTTTCATGCATTGCCTTGCTCATTTCCATGAGGGTAGGTGGTTTAGGATCTGAAGTTAATGAGGCTAATAAATAACCTTAAGTCAGTTACATAGTAAATGTCAAATAAATATCATGTTTCCAAGGAAGTTAAGAGTAAAAGGAATGAGTAAAGGTTGCACTAGGCTGTGTTTTTGTTATATCTTTGTCCCTTGACATAGATCATAGGCATATTTAGGTAAGTCAAAAAATGAAATGGGAGAAATAGTTTGGTGCTTAAAACTCAAATTAATGTGGAAAGGTGAAGAGTTTTGTTTCTTTGGCATCTACAAATCCACTGATGAAGGTATGCAACTTTTGTGGTTAATTCTGGACAAACAGGCATTGAATTTAAAAGAAGACGGAAGGGAAAATCAAATGTTTTAGTCTAATTTGACCAGTTTGCAGGTAAAATTCATTTTTCCTTATTAATATCATTTAAAATTATTGATAAACAGTGAGCATAACATACTGTATGGAAATAAATGTAAGCTGCCGAAATGACACCGAACACCACATCACTTACTTGTTTGTTTTTCCCCACACTGTTCTGATCTGCCCGCTGTTTGATCCATGCTTCAAAACGACCTCCTTGGCCAAAACCACTGTTCCTGAACTTGCAGGGCAGCCCAGAATGCTTGATTCGCTGATGCTCCTTAAAAACGTTTTTCGCCAAAATACCCACATCCTCAAATCCACATTTAAGCTTGACACGGGACGGTGGAAGGGGCTTCAGCTTAATCGGAGCCATTTATCAGCCCTTCAACTATGGACGATGAAATCCAAGCTCAACCAGTTTACTCAAGATGTATACCAAAGTAATGCAAGAGAAAAATAATCAAAAACACAACCTTGCAACGTATTGCCTCCGCCACACCACGGGATTCTGGGGCCTTGGCCTCCACCACATCCACAACGCAACACACCAAACCGCAGGGCTGCTTTTCAAACCAAAGATACCTTTTGAAGCTTGCTGCAAGGGCGCTGTTCAAACAGCGCCCTTGCGGCAGCGTTGAGCGTACTTCCAAACGAAGGAAACGAAGGAAAAACTGTTTTGCCTGTCGAAAGGCCTTTACGGCGGCCTGTCGGGCCAAGCTGTCGCGTGCTATGGAATACAAATCGGGCCCGACAGGCCGGTGAAGGAATTTTTCCAGCGAGGATTTTCTGTGTGACGTTTAAAAAGCCCTCTGTACATAAGGCCCTCTATTCAAGGTCCCTCGATTCTAAGTCCTCGAAAGACCCTCTGTGCACAAGGCCCTCTATTCAAAGGTCCCTCGATTCATAAGTCCCTCGATTTTCCATCGGTTCTTGCCGCACACTGGCTTGATATGGGAGAGGTGCAAATTCATGAAAACTTGTTGAGTGAAAGAGGTGACAATTCTAATATTGAGTTTCTTTAAGAACAAAAATCTTTTCCGTTTCTTTTCAAGATTTTTTCCACAGATTGTAAGATCTGTCGCAGGACCTACCGTGCCCTAAAATCTGTTGGGCACTTTATGACCCGAGCCCGACTTTTGAGCTCTGATCGTATTATACTGGGCCCTTTTCCAGGTTAATTTAACAATTTTTGACCTGTGGCCTTTGAGAGGTCATCTGGGGCTACTTAAGCAGGCTTCAGACTTTGGTCAATAACTTTGCAGGAAGGATGATGAAGCTTTTATTTTAACATCATTACATTCGGATTGCTATTGCAAGTCGATTGCTATGCATATTGACTGTGCGAGGTTGGATAGTGATCTTGACCTGACGCTAGGTCAGGTCATTTTATTTTCGACCTAGTATAGTCATATTTTACATCATTCGATTCGCCGTAACGAGAGGAAGCGAATGGTGCATAGATTGATTATAACTCCGCTTTGTTTGATGCTAGAGCCCGGAAACTATTTTCTGACATGTCACCTTCTTTGACATGTCATGACCTCAATATTGACCTGAGCCAAAAAGTGACAAATCTAGTCTCATGATAGATTTTTTAGTAGCTATCCAACAACGTTCCATTTTTTCTGCGATCCTCCAAAGGGGCAGAGTCCGAAGGAGTATTTGAACACCTTCCACCAGGGCAAAGGTGGAAATTTGTATTACATTTTTTTCTATTTTTTATCATAGCAACTCTTTAGTGGACGGTTCAGAGGAATAGTTCCATGCCTACTGGACACTACTGAGTACTTGATTTGCCCAAACAGAACTAGTTGATCCCATTCAGCGCATCGGTCTGCCAAATACGCTTGAACGAAACTTCCCTATCAATATATTGTCTTATCCCCATGTACTTAGTTAACTCGAACTCACACGATGCAAGGCACTCAGGTGAGTCTTTTTCTATAAAATTTTCAGCATGCTACGCTGAAAATACTGGGCATCCATATACTAGAGGATCATTAAAGTCTCATAGCAGCAAGACTCATCCGCGTTAACTCTTCACATACATGATGAATAATCCGACGCATTCCAGCAATACGTAGAGACGTGGACGAGAGCCATGAAACAATTGTAGAGATCTTACTCTGTCACTGTGACCTATAAGATATGTGGGCGCAGGAATTGTACATTATTTGGTATCATTGACAAACTGCACTTTGTGATGGGCTCCGGGTAAGAATCCGGCAGAAAAGCCTCACCTGTACTGATCATGCTGGTATGACACAGCAAATCATCTGCAACTGATATGAATAACCTTAATACTCTACGCCATTAATACGCACAACTGGAGGGGGCCTCGCAGGCCCCCACCTGTTTCTTCAAGGTGGCCGGAGAACCGCTTGTAGCCGAAAAACAATACTTGGCTATCTTTGAGATAATTCAACGGCACGTCGATTAGTGAAAAAACTACTGAAAATCGGTCGACGATTCTTTTACTTATTGGCTTTCAAGCCATACCTGCATTTTGAGACCGCCACAATCGCGCGGTTAGACCAGTTCACTTGCATTGGAGACGGATTGGTGACGTCATAAGGCCATATAATCGGGGTTATATGGCAAGGTCACCTTACATGAAGGTCAAGGTCAAAGGTCGCAGATCAAGGTCATATAAGCACTTTCAAGGCTATTGACCCCAGTGCTTCCGGTCAAATGGTGTCACCCGGTCTGACGTGTATTATGATATGACGTCATTGTTAAGGTACCTGAATGTAAAGATCAAGGTCAAAAGTCAAGGTCAAAGGTCATCGGTAAAGTTCAATTTTCACTTCCGCCAAACAGTTGCTATAGTGCTAGTCATTGAGTACATTATAGGCAATATACCATATTGTGACCTCATAGATCAATTACCTTGAATGACCTTAACCTCAAAATTGTAGAAACATTTTTGAGACCTTCCCTCTATGACCCTGATCCGTCTTGAGCTTATTCCCGTCTTTTTCCCGCAATCACGGCATTTCCCAATTGGTCCCCAGCGTAGCCAATATTTAACCTTTATGACCTCATTCGACCTTGAAGGTATGAACCAGGTCAATAAAAATTGGCCCTGATGTAGATCACCATAGCCCCCAACCACCCCCAACTGGCGTTTTTCTACGCCTCTTAGTTTCCGAGATCTTACGGGGGAGGCTACCAGGCCTCCTCCAGTGCGCGTTAGTGCCAGACCTCTCTCCAGTGCGGGAGTTAATGTAGGCACATAATCTGAGCCGCCGAATTCACAAAAAACTAGAACATATCCCGTCGCTTGGATCGAGCTGCTGATGATATAAACGTAAGTAGTACTGTAACTGAACCATAGAGAAGGAGGCATTATCAAGTTTGCATTTAGTGCAACACTAATTGTGTTCAAATACACTAGTCATAGCCAGGTCACCAGTAACTTTTTAGGGCCCGCTGCCCATTTAAACGGGTAGCTAGGCACGCCCCCTCCGCGATTGTAACAACAACAACAACAACAACACCCTCACGTAACACCAAAACATAAAGTATGGTAAGTCGCGACACGCCCTGCTATGAAATGAAGCAACTTTAAAGAAGTATTGTTAGTACTGTTACACAAAGGAAGATCCTAGGGATCCTATTTCACCCCACCCGGCCCCCTACCTAAAAGACCAAATATTAGCCACTTTAGCCGGTTTTCTTAACCTTCGCCCTACCGCGGTCGATTCGACCCCCTCAATATTTTTCAGAATTGTAGAAATACGGTTTCGCTTGGTGCGATGCCACCCACCGTAAGTTAACTAAATTTAATTTCCCACAACTTGACCAAATCTAAAGTCTAGGCCATATCAGATCATAGAGATTTGGGATCAATTTCGCAGGCTCGCACGAAGTCTCAGCCGTCTTCCTCGCTGCACTTAATCTAGGAACAGCAATTTGGCACGGACAGCGTTCTTACTTAGGTTTTAGGCTTCAATGCAATTGCGTTCGTGGTACTTGACCTCTTGAGCATATGAAATGCGCTAGTTACCTCGGGTGACCTCAGGTGACCTCAACTGACCCCGTCGACCTCGTGTCAATATGCCCGATCGTATAATACAATGGCGCGCCTTTGGGCTTGATGTGTTCAACAAAGTGTCTAACAGTTGCCTTGATGATTTTCTGATGTCTGAACCATTCGCGGTCAAACAAGGTCATGACCTAGGTTGGTCAAACTTGGAAAATTATATAATTCAACAATATTCAGTCACCACGCTGTTACAATTTTGAAGGTTTGTTGGCAAAAGGTCACCCAAGGTCAGCAACCATATTAAAAGTCAAACAAGGCCACTGACCTTACATGACCTTCAACAGCGTAATCTAACACACATGTTTGGGTATGCTGCTAGCACAAGCTCCTGAGCAAGTGGATGATTTCTGGATGGCTTAATGACCTTTGAATTCCCAAGGTCAGTCAAGGTCAGTGACCTGAAATGACCTATTTTGACATGCAACAGCATATTCCGAAATATTTAAGCGTCAGAAGCAGTTGTAATGGTATTGCAGTTGACTACGTACTCGGGAAGGGTAAGACTCGACAGGTTATGTTAGTTTGCAAAGGTCATTTGTTAAAATCTTCAGATTTCAGGCATTACATCCCATGTGCCGGACATTAAAATGTCCCAAAACACGCCTCTTATATGCTACGCCGCCTGGGGTTGGCGCAAAACTACGTCGTGGCTGTGCTCTTCGCAATTTTAGCATGTTCATCCCATGTTTGCGATCCATTATGGTCATCAATTGACCTAGGATAAGAAATAACATATTTTCTCAAAGTTCAGGCTACAAGCAACACGCTGTAAGTTACTGCGTCATTTCGTTCTTAGTTTTCGAACAGCTGAGGGAGGGGGGTTCGAATCGGCTTCTCCTCGGTAGGGTGACGGTGTAAAATACCTCTGGTAAGGCTACGGCTATAAATACTATGTTCTCACGATTTTACTTGGGTCCCCCTCCATCCCAATGTTTGGGAAAGCCACCTCTATCGAGCCGAAGCACGTGGTGTGAGAATCTGGGACTACATAGCATACCTGACAAAAACAAATAACTCAGACAATGTATTTGGAGATACACATTCTCCGTGTTGAACGGTATCACAAAAGCTGCTGCTGTACTTCGTAGTCGTGAGGCATTGCAGTGCTTAGCACAGCTGTAGCATACGCGTGAACGCTGTTTTTTTACTTCACTTTATTATGGCTATTTTGTGGCCTCGGAATCTTTTTTATTTTTTACCCAATAGTTTTAGCTTCTATATTTGAGTTTGAGTTTCTCTTTTCTGGCCAACAATATATCTTGCAGCAAATAACATTCTAGCACAGCAAGTAGAATACTGTTGGTTGTTTTTCATCCATTAGTTATTGGGAAATCAGATAAAACGCAGGTTTCCACCGCAGTTGTGTTTGAACACCTGAGACGAACGGATATATCAATTTCAAATGCAATCATTATAACCAAAACGCGTTTTAATGTAAAAGGGGTATTTTATATTGTTTTTCAGTAAATTACATGCTGCTAAAATCCTTACGCATTTCAGATTCAGATCCTGAAAAATACGATCAGTCCTACGCGCCAATGTCACGTGGTGATTGTGAGTCGATTTTTTTTCTGAAGCTTCTGGTGGTAAGCCCAAGCCCTTATCGATATTTTATGCACAAGCCAAAGCTTTCAAAGCTAGTAAGCAATCTACGATATTTTGATCAAACTCAATAACTCATGGTTTTCCTAAACTCTGCTTCAATGGTTCGTACCCCCATAGGATGATTTTTGTTGCTCTTCACGGCATGGAGGCATGACATCTAATAATCCACCGCAACAACAGCAAGAGCAGCCGCCAGAAAATGAGATCAAGCAGCATGTTTCTAGAAATCCACGTTCATACTTCGTCACCTCCCCAATTGATATCAACAGAACAAATGCCTTGCAGGATCGTGAGTTGCGACCTTATCTAAGGCGATCAGGAAACTTCAACAAACTTGTAAAAGCTGGTATTCTGTTATCAGACGGCCGAGTTGTTTGTAGTGAAGAACAGTGGAGTGAGACAAGGGAAATAATTTTAAGGAACATAGAAGAGGTGAAGGCTGCCAGAAGCTCCTCCGAATCTCCAGAAAAGAACCCACCGCGAAAGGGCATTTCAGACAAAGCTAGTTCAGGGGTTAATGAAAACAGTTCTCCGCCACGAACTGTAGCAAAAAACTTAAAATCGGCTAATAATTCCGGCACTGAAAACAAAGAGGACACAGATTCCGATAGTGAGGACGAGCTTTGGGGAAACATGTCATCTTCTTCAAACCAGGGAAGCTCCAAAGAAAAACCTCCCAGGAGAGGCAGCGCTTATTCTCAGAGTAGCCTCTCCAGGCAAAGTGCGGGAAGAAGTGCAGGGAAAACATCTAGCACTGGATATATGAAAGATGAACGGACCTCCGATCCCAGAAAAAAGTTGCGCGAACAAGATGCCATCAACAAACAAAGAATCATTGACCAGGCCCGTCGAGATGAACAGAAAAAGGACTCAGTTCAAGACAGACAGCATAAAAGTTCAGAAACAGGGCAAGGAAAGCCTACACGAAAAAGACTCAATAGTGCTAATTCTGACAACCTGGCGGAGAGAATCGGCAAAGCTGACATGAGGGTACTTAAGACACTGCAGCAATCACGAGAAAAGCTAAAAATGATCGAAAACAGTGATCATTCAATCAAGAAACAGATAAATTCAGAATCGGGGAGTTCTAGTCAGAGCCAAACTTCATTTGAAAATTCTGAAAGAATATTTTTCGACCTGTTAAGACGCCAGGAAAGGTTGTTTCGATCCCTTGGGGAAAGAAATATTGATGAACTGCCTGCCTTGATTGAAGCTGTACCACCAAGTCTAAACAGACAATATGAAGAAATTTACAAGGAGTACAGCCCACACATTGAGCTTCAGAGATTGCTGTCTGATTTGATATGCAGCAAAATTTCAACCGACACGTTCTACAGAGATGCTTCTGCCCTAGTAAAAATGATGCATCCAGGGCGAATCTTAGAATATTTTGGGAGATATCTGGCATCTATGAATGGACCAAGAAAACTTCTAAAAGTGTCATTGAAAAATGCTGAATCTGATAACCGATATGCCTTGATATGGAAAGGTGAAGCTCCATCCAAGGAAAAGGCATTGACAATCGGAACCCGGTTGGTAGATGATATCATAGAACATGCACGAAGCGTCCACACGTATTTGACTGAGAGTTCAGGCGCAAGCTTAAGCATGCTTGGCATAGGCAAACCAGACCCTATGGGAGTAGTACAAAAACAGATTGCTCTGGGTGATATGGTTATTGAAAGTCACAATGATGAACATGTCACGTTCAACGAGCGCAACGTTGTATGCGCACGTCCTCTGGAACCTGGAATATCAGTGGCCGACCTAAAACCTGTGGTGGACAGACCACCAACACCAATACCAGAGGAGCAGAAAATAAGAAGGAAATCTAGAGAGGTACTAGCCGCCAAGTCCATGGAAATGAAGAAAAATGCCCGAGATTTGCTGCAGGAAGTAAGAGAGGAAGCTGAGAAGAAACTGAAGAAGAAGATGCAGCAAAACTATTTGAAAAGTGAAAAAACTGCAGCAGCTCCAAAACGTGATCCATCCCTCCCACTGGCACGTGGTCGGCTCATAGACAGAGTGAAAGCGAAGCTTCAGGAGTGGAAAATTCTGCAAAGAAACAGTAACACACAGTTTGTGAAGAACGTGGAATCACTCTCAGATTTGGTTCCGGAACTAGAGGGTGCTACCCGTGATAAGTATGTGCGCGCCCTTTCCAGGCAGGTGGCAAAGATTGTTGGACAAACTATACAACAGGCACAGGGCATTATACTTGATGCAATGAACATGCCACCTGAACCTGAGGATGGTGAGGAGGACGATAGTGATGAGTTCGAGTCAGTGTCATCCGCCGTCGGTACCGAACCCAACCCCGAGGAAGGAGCTGAACAAGAGAATTCTCTGGAAGAGGGTCCGGTGCCTGAGCACTCTGCTACATTTGTTCCAGTATTCGGTTCAAAACCAATGGAGCTGGACCAACGAGTGCTGGCCCAGAGTCTGGCAGCTATTTCTGTGAAGCACGGAAAAGATGGACACTCTCATGATGATCATAACCACGCTCCCCCTGTGACGCATATGAAACAGTTCTTCAAAACCCGTGCGTCTATGCCAGCAGTTCTCGGTGGATCCAATGCCACCCATCTGTCTAGCAAAAAGCGACATTCGATGCCAGTGGTCCTGCCAGAGTGCATGAACCCCACTGAAGTTCACGATCGTCATAGTTTCATGTCTTTAGTAAAACCTGACGTAAAAACACTTCCAGAGTATCAGGATATGACGTTACGTCAGGTACAAAATGTGTTGCAGGATCATTCATTATTTAGCCAAATCCAAGAGCTGTCTCCGGGCGAGTCAGACGAAGAATTGAACTCAGAGGATCTGGGTCAAGCAGATGAAGAGATACTTCCAAAGTTCCAGCGGGAGAGGCTTCACCCAGCACATTTGCCGGACGAAGAAGAAAGGGATTCGGTTTCCGCCCTGCCGAACATAGATGATCACGAGCGAGTCCCACGGGCTGTTGCCAGTATGCCAATCCCTCCACGAGTCGCCAGCTCTGATGATGCCCCGGATGGGTCCGCAAGTCCTCCGCCCAAGACACAGAGCCTCACGCCCTCGCGAATGATGCTCCGTTGTGACTCCGACCCGCGACTCTCACTCCGCTCGTCTAAAGCTGAAGTCAAGGTGGACATCCACGAGCACAGTGCCGTTTGTAAACAACATGAGGTACATGCTGAAAAAGAGGAAGATTTGCAGACGCTGGAAAGCTCGGCGTTCGGAATTGATGCCAACCGAACGTCCTCAGCAAGCAAGGCTGGATTTTCCGACGACGAGAGCGAGCCAGCCAGAAGGTCGGAGTCTGCAGATGGACACCCCGCTTTACTCCCAAACGATGATAGTGATGATGAGACTGAGCTACGAATTAGACATCCAAAACAAGAGGACGAGACCAAGCGCGAAGAAGAGATATTGCGATATTACTAATAGAATGAATATGCATTTTATGTTTTGGTCGGCAGTTAGCTAGATGATGAAAAGCAGCACTGTCCAACGATACAAAACTTGTTCCACGACGAAAGCTGGGCGAAGTGCATAATTATTAACTGAATATTTCAAGCTATTTCGAAGTAAATAAGCCCGTGTTTTCTGTCGGTTGAAAAAGTGTAGTTGATTGTGCCTGCCGGGTGCAGAATTTCAGTCTTCCCGAAGCACCACGTTTCAATACAATACATGGTGATGTAATAAAAACTTCATTTGCTCTAAGTCAGCGGAGGAATCTGAACGAAATGAAATGGTTTCGAAATATACCGAGGTGCTGAGCGGAAATGATTTATGATTTGACAGTAACAATATTCATCTAAAATAGCAGACAGCTTCAGGAAGACATTCTGCGTATTCAGCTCCAACGGAACAAAACTAGTCAACCGAAAAGAGCGTTAACCCTCGCACCTGCTCTGGTCTCAGTTACCTTTGCCCTTGCTGCCAACTGTATGCATTTCGTCCCTAATTGACGTATAATTGCAAATGTCAGATCCAATGCTGCTCGTCCCATGAGCCCGTGATTGACGCCAGTTAGGATGAATCATCAGGTCATGCCCAGGTCAGGCAAAATGCTTCCTGCACATAATAACCAATTTCACCGCTCAGGCCTCTATTGATCAGAATAGAAGGCAAGCAGTCCCACCTGGTGCAAGCATAGAGCCATCATAGCAATTACAAGAAATCCGCGCTTTGATTCATATACCATACAGCTAGTAGGTTCAGCTAGGTATCACGTTCTAAGGGCTTAAAGGGAATGTGGCACCTTGGTCGAATCCTGGAATTTAGTGTACCTGATTACGGATACTTTTAGCCGAAAATTATGGAACCGTCCATGATTTCTCTGAAAAAATTACAATAAGCTCAATATTTTTATTTTTAAAATGCGCCTCCAGGGAAAAGAATTATCATCTGCCTGTGGATGATGTCATGATCTGGCAACCACTACCATATTCCATAGGCTTCAAGGGCTTCGATTGGCTGAACCTCACCGTGACGTCAGCATATGTCGTCGCACCAACAGCCTGACAACTGTGGCCTGCTGCTTGAAGTACATGAGGGGTACATTTCAGGTAGTTTCTAGCTTTTCTCTGCAGAAATTTTTAGTTTCAAGACAAATGATGTATGGAGTACCGGGTTTTCCAGCATGCCTTACAACTTGAATATCTCACTTAAAATCATATTATAACGGTGCCACATTGCCTTTAAAGGACAAAAGTCACAGGTGGTCGAAAGTCAAATGTTCCCAAAATACTTAGCTTATGCTTCTATGGGTTAATTGTGGGAACTGACGTAGAATTCAGCACTAAAATCACCAAAGAACATCTTCTAACCCCAAGAATTTGGTTTCATTCCTAAAAATGGTACGACACGTAGTCTTTCTTAGTTACTTCGTAGTCAAGTCTTTCGAGAATAATTCCCACCTTAACAATCATCTCAGCAGTCGGTGGGTAAAAATGAGGGTTCGACCTAACCCATGACATTGACCTTGACCTCCTCCGGACTCGGCATTGAGTAGACTTCTAGGGCGTAGGAATGGTAAAAGTATTTGGGAGGAGGTGTTAGCTTCAGACCAGCTCGAAGATCTGTTCTGGCACGGATATGATCTTTTCCCCAAAAATATGCATTGGCATCTGCAATTAGTAAACATATTTTACAACACATCAATAAAGATAAAAATGAAGCAAAATTGTCACGACGACAGGCATGGGAAAGCAATGATTTTGGACGGCTAAGCCCCTGACGTGATCCGGTCTGAAGCTAACACCTCCTCCCAAATACTTTTACCATTCCTACGCCCTTGAAGTCTGCTCAATGCCGAGTCCGGAGGTCAAGGTCAATGTCATGGGTTAAGGTCGGCCCCCATTTTTACCCACCGACTGCTGATATGATTGTTAAGGTGCGAATTATGATGAATTTATCATATCGTAACGTCATAGGTCAATCACCTTGTGCAATGTTTGTTTACTCACTGGCAGTCGTCTTATAATTTAGGATAAGAGTGAGCAAGAGTCGGCACTTTAGCGTTGTAACAATACCACACCTTACCATATAGGGATGGCAAGCAAGTCAGCTGGGCATGACAAACGAGACCAGGCTGATACAGGCCTCTGGTGCAGGCTCCCAGTCGTTCGCCACGTTTTAAATGTGGGAGGGATCGTCGATATGTAAGTTTACAGGTTATAACTGTAGGATTAAATCATGCAGACTTTTGAATACAATTTACTTGAAAAACCACACAAAAATCTACAAACCAGTGTTAAAACACATAGCTACAACAGTGCGCACTCCTGTTTCGTTTTGTTGCCTTCGATCCTGAATAAAGGTGAAAACTGTAGCATGAGAAGTATAAAGTGTAGCTAGACAAGGGAGACTTTAAAAGACAAAATCATCTCAGAAGCAGATACTAGTCCAGAATCCTCATATATACATTTCCTTGTCAAGCTTCCACACACACTCTAATCTCTCATAGCAGTCATTACAATGTATGTAAAGCAAAAACTATAAAGTAAGACAACAGATCAAATGACAAATGCATAGATCATACCTTGCACTGTAAAAATGTTTTAGCATCGGTCAAAGCCGCGAAACCGGGTGGATATCCTCACTTCCGTGGGGAAGGCGCCAACTGACATTAGCTTTGTTTGGTCAGCAGAAGGCTAGCCTGTCTGTTTGCTAAGCAACCAAAAAACTGATGGGTACTCTTGCAGAATGTGCAGGCTTACTCGCTCTTACCCTATATGAGCATATAGAAATTCTTAATACTTAGGTATAGGGATTACCAAAGATATCAGCTACACTTGCTCCATTATGTGTTGACGCTAGGCTCCTTCCACTACGCGTGTTAAGGAAATTATATCCCAAATGTATTATCATTTCTTTTCAGCTTGTTTTCGGTGGAGAAATAAATGATCCATAATTAAACATCATCCTTACTTATTATTGTCTAATACATGCTTCTTTCAGTAGAAGCACCTACAGTTTTTCACTGGCGATACTGCTCTCCAAATACTCAGACAAAATTGCATAAAGCTTTCTTCTGTAAATAAGGTAGGTATTTGGACCAGTTTATGGGGCGCGGTAGTGGATTGGTCAGCGTAGCTGGCTGCCACGCAGCCGACCCGGGTTCAGGGTCCGGCGACTTCCCTGAACAAGGAGCAAGCGAGCTCCCGAGAAACCCTTCCAACGGGGAAAGGAGTTGGCGACGCCATGACCCTGGCAGTTGGTGCGTCGATAAGCCCCAAAAATTATGATTATTATTATTTGGACCACTTTCGCCCTATGAAGCTGGATTACCACTTAACAGTCTGCAATCGACAAGGTGAATCTGTCAAACGCTGCTCTGACAGTTACCGGGTGTAAATAGAGAAATGCAGACATCGCTCATCGCAATACATCAAAGTATAACTAACCGCGGAAAGTCCTGCCCGGCCCGAGGGCCACTAAAGATCTGTGCAGATTACTGGGCCGTAAAACTGCCCGCAAGACTACTCTGACTTGATCTGGACCACATCAGAGCCTAGCTACGGATATTTCGTTCATCTTATACAGATGTATGGTTGTTTTTCCGAGCACGCAGCACTGGAGCGTCAGTGCACCCGTAAGCAGTCTTCCGCAGCATTCTCCAAAACATGTTTTGGATCCAGATTCTGGTTTCTTTCACAGTGAATGAGCTCCATCAAAAGTCTGGTCCAAGGCTAGAAAAGGTGTATATTTTCCCCAGAGGCCAAATTTTACCCCGGGATAAGGAAGTTTTACCAAAAGAAATAGTTTGAGGTGTCTAAAAGATAGGAAACTACCATCCCAACTCTCAGAATATTTCATTTCCATACCACAGCTACTAGCAGAGTTATAAGCTCGCCAAAAGCGTCAGTACGTCCGGGCCGACCTGGGCCGGGTCGTGTGTACATTTTTTTACTAGGTTAGAGGGACGTTTAGCGTCCACTCGGAAACAATTATGAAAATAAGTTATTTTTTAAATGATGATATAAGCATTCATAGTTGGTCATTTTGCTGGCTTCCCTGTATGTTTGCACATTGCAGACTGCAACTTTGCATCTAACGGTGATTAAGAGCTCAACCCAGCATTATCCTGCTTGTATTGTCGAGATGGCTGCACAAATATGTTTAATGGCCACTTCAGGCCCTGTTCGTTTTATGACACTGAAGATTAACCCGCGCCCCGGCGGGCCTCCGAGCTACCTTAGCGCTGGTGGGGGTGTTTGAACACCTCCTCGAACTCGGTCCCTATACGGGATAGCGAAAAAAGCGAACGCTGATGGATAGCTCATACAAATTCATGAAGAAACTGCATCAGCCACTTTTTGGGTCAGGTCAATATTGAGGTCATCACAGGTCAAAGAAGTTGGCATTTTGAGCAAAGATTTTGGGCTCTAGCATCTGAAAGAGTTGAGTTAGAATGCATTTTGTAGGCACCATTTGTTTCCTCTTGTCACGGCAAATCGAATGATGTATAATACACCATACTATGTTAGAAAATGACCTGGCTTCATGCCAGGTCAAGGTCTCTTTTACCTAGCATAGTCAATATGCATATCAATCGACTCGAAATAGAAATCCAAACGCAATGGTATGAAAATAAAAGCTGTATTTTCATCATTGTATGCAAAGTTATTGACCTAGATCTGAAAACTGCTTAAGTAGCTCAAAACGACCTCTCAGAGGTCACAGGTCAAAAATTGCAACATGAACGCCTGGAAATGGGCCCAGGATATTTCGTGATTTCATCTTTATCTACACAAATACAGCCCAATTTCTGTTTTCCCATGTATTTCTAATGGATAGGTCATGGTCCGTACTTAAACTTAGGCCATGGAAATGAAAATCTCGGAGCATATTTTTTTGGAACTCGGTGGGACCATTATGTGTTATAAGTCTCCATCCAATAGATTCACTCATTTAAGTGAGGTCACTTGACCTGCACTGGTGACCTGACCTGAGATGACCCATGACTTAACATTTTGGGGAAAGTCACAAAATGGATAAAAAATAAGATGTACCGAGTACGGCGGCGCTTCGCGCCGCCGTTTTTTCGTGCCGCCGGGAGAACCCGAGGGGTGTTCATACACCCCCTCACCGGGGCGAGGGTTAATTGCGCGACTAATCATAAGTAAGGGTTTCCAATATGCGTTTTAGGACTAAAACACCATCACCAGGGTTTCTTTATCACGCACAATTGAGGCGGGTCATAAAGTGCCCACCGCACCTATTTTCCCGCGAAGGTGGTGAACTGGTCGTCACAACAAACACTCCCTGCATTTGAGAAATCTATGTATAATTGTCTAAAATCGGTTGAGAATTTTCACTACAGGCTTTCAACGTCAAGACCGTTTTGAGGGGGCGCGATAGTGGAGTGGTCAGCGTAGCTGTCTGCCACGCAGCCGACCCGGGTTCAAGGCCCGGCGGCTTCCCTGAACAAGTAGCAAGCTGGCTCCCGAGAAACCCTTCCAACAGGGAAAGAGTTGGCGACGCCATATGACCCTGGCAGTTGGTGCGTCGATAAGCCTAAAAAATTATTAAGCCTGCTTTGAGACGAATCGAAGCCAGAATCGCCTGGTCGCAACAGTTCCCCTGCACTGTAGGCAGAATGGTGACGTAATAAGGCCATCTAATCTGTATTATATGTCCAGGTCAACCAACATGAAGGTCAAGGTCAAGGTCAAAGGTCAAAGTTCAATGATGTACCAGCATTTTCAAGGTCATTGGCTCCAGTGCTTTCGGTCAGGTGGCGTTACTCAGTATGACGTATGCTACGATATGGCGTCATAGTTAGACTTACTCAAAGTTAAAGTTAAGGTAAAATATCATTGGTCAAGGTCAGATCCTCATTTCCGCCCAGTGGCTGCTGTAATGCCAGTTATAGTGTACATTATTTGGGATATGTAAATTGTGAAGTCAATGATCAATGACATTGAATGCCTTTGACCCCAAACTTCAGTGTACATTTTGTAGGACCTTCTTTTATGACCTTAGCCAACCCTTAGTGTATTGCCGGCTTTTACTGCATTATCACGGACTTCCCCAATAGGTCCCCAACATGGCCCGAATTTGACTTTTATGACCTCGTTTGGCCCCGCGAGATATTGACCTAGGTCGATAAAAATGTTCTGGAATGTGGATCATCACGATCCCCATATGTTCAAATCACCATGATCACCATAAATCCTCCAACGGGCGTATTTCTAACTCTCTTAGTTTCCAAGATTCCGGCGGGGGGCCACTTTAGGACCCCACCCCTTCTACTGTGCGTTGACGCCAGACCCCTCTGAAAAGTAAGTCCGGTATCTATCATTTTGTCCATCGCCTGCACCGGAATGGGTCCTCAAGCAGTAAAGAGCACAAGAAGTGAGGGCACCGAGAAGACTGTGATTTCCCAAGATTACCGTAGGCAATAGATCAAAAACCGTAAGTCGTATGAAAGCTTTACCTGCATGGTGTAATGCTGCGCATCAGAAAAACCCCGAACTAGAAAGATGAGATATAGGGTGTTATAGCTTAACCGGTCTGCCATAGAAGTACCCAATTAGAATTACTCCCTCAGCCAGATTGAATCAGGGAAACATTTCAGAGCTCAGGGATATTCAGAGCGTGGCATATGATAAACGACGCTCAATAGCATTATTTATCCTGCGGACATAAATTGGTGCTACGTCCTCTTTTAATGTATGCATCACCTTGACGACAGTCGTCACTCAGCAGGCCCCAGGCGTATCAAAGTTGTCGGGGTTTGGGGACAGAGAACGCGCCTGAGCACTCATTTCCGGACGAATTTTCTGCGATGGCTCTGCGTGTACGACTTCATTTCAGCACAGGCGGAATCTGACTAGGTTATTCCGGGAGAGGGTAAAGTGACAAAATTCCTGTAAAAATTGATACAAACCGGTGAAAATTAGCCAGTTTGGAAGTGTCAAGGTCAAAGAGCATTCATCCAGCTCTCTTGGACCCACCTGTCTGGATGGGAGTGGGATGGCGACCGACCTGTGAGAGATGAAGCTGAAGACGAGGCCGACGACACTGACGCTGCTGAGAAGGACGATGGCCAGACTGAGTGGCTCATCAGGCGGAGGCAGGTCGCCACTGGAACGTAGCACGTGGCGAGCGCTGGAGCCCAGCATCGCGGCCGACTCACAGTCGCGCTAGAGCCGAGACCACACCCTGGAGCGTCGCACGCGTCAGGTCAACTAAAACGAGCTGGGCTATTGTGTGCAGTGGCTCAAGACGTGGTGGGATGCTGCTACACACCGAGAGATCCAGCCCACGTGATAAATGGGGACTCAGCGGCAAATCCGGCTCCCCTGATTAATGGGGGCTTTGGTGGTAAGATCAAGAACACGTTTCGTTTGAGTTGTTTTAGGCTTCTGCTTTTTCGGCCCACTTGCAATATATGTACAGTGACGGATCCAGGGGAGCACAACGGCATTCCCCCAAATGGAAAAACTCAGGGTAAAACTATGTTCCCCCGAAGTGGTTGATCCCATTTTTACTCCGGCTCCCTTTTAGTTTATAAGCAAGATTTTGGTGGTTCAACTCTCAACTTCGAACAGAAGCAGTCAACTTCAGCGTAAACATGGGCTTTTATAGCAAAAGCAAGCATCATGTGCCAATATCTTTCATCCAGTGCATTTTTTGCTTTTCGCCTTGGGTACTCCAAAACCTACTGTCAAGCTATATTGTGGCAAACGTTTTCACGCGTGACGTTCTTTTTTGCTTTTCCACTTTGGCTTGCCCCTCCCCCTCCAAACCGACCGGCTAGATCCGCCACTGTATATGTAGACCGTTTAGGGATATCATCCCACCTTGATGTGCATTGCGGGGAGAGACTTGTGGATGAGCTTTGTAAATTAACTACATCAGAACTTTAACGGATTATCTTGCGCAAACACAAACAGACAAACCACCTTATTCCGAGCTCGAAATACGTTTCATGAACATGGGGTGGTGGTGCCGAAAGTATCCATGAGATGAAAGCCAGAAATTGCTTGACGGAACAGTATCAAACACAATTTTTAAAGTTCGCTTTACATTGTCATTTCACTTGCCAAAGATTAAGCTTCAACTGAGCTACATTTCTTTTTCTCATTGAACAAGAGCATCGGTGGGATAGCTTTCAATCTAAAGATACTGTTTAGCTGCAAAGGTTTGAGTTAGTCTCCATAAAGTAGCACATTCTGCACAATACTGAGCTGATGACCTTGTTATAAAATAGTACTATCTTAATCTATTCAGCGAAGGAATATTTTTTTCGATTTTGTAAATAAGGACAATGCAAAATTTTCCGACTCAAATACCAGTCTACAATGTTTCTAGCGGCATTACTGCATAACATTCTGACTCTAAGAATACACCAAGGAGAAGATTCTGACTTCTGAAGACATTCTGACTCTAAGAAGAAGGGGGAGGGGGCGGGGGCAACCCGACGCCACCCAGAGGAGTACCAGTCTACAATGTTCATTACAGCATCACCGTATAAAATTTCTGACTCTGAGCACTGTTAAGTCCAATGTCTAACGCTTTGAACAGGTAGCCTAACATCCTGAATATGAAAAGTTTCTCGTCGCTTCATTTGTAAGCATTTAAAGCAAAGTCCTGAATTCGGAACATCTAATCGTTGTAGTTAGGAAGTCAGCCTCGGTTTTAAAGCGTAACATCATTAAAAGATGACTGGAATTATTGTATGTCATATTTAGACCCTCACTGTTCATATAATTTTCACTTTTCATATTTCAGCTAAACTGAAAAAAATAAAAAATATGTGAAGGCAGCCAGTGCATAAGGAAACAATGAGCCCAAACTAATCTTCGGTTCTAGGGCGGGAGTTTTTGCGAGAGTTGAATATTAATTTCTTCACACTCGCAAGCTAAAATGGCCATAGACTCAGTCTAAGGTGAGCACTGAGCCCTACATCTCAGCTTCTCACTTTTTGACGCTGGCATGGATTATCTTATCTAAAACTAAAAGTGAGAAATAGAGTAAAAGACCATAAACGAAGATCTGGTAAACCTGCAGCTTTAGAATATGGAGAATGCTCACTCTGGGTTGGCGGCAGCCCCACTAATAGGTCCGAGGTAGTCAGGCCGAGTCGAACCTGAAGGCACTCAATCTAATCCGGCGGACGGGACTTTGATCGCCGGGACATGACAACCGGCAGACACATTCCTTGAAAAACATACTGTAATCATACAGAAATGATTGAAAAATTGAGCCAACCCGAGTCAGAGGCCGAGATGTAGGGCTCAGTGCTCACCTGAGACTGGTTCTGAGGTCATTTTAGCTTGCAAGTGTGAAGAAAGTAAAAAACTATTTCGGAAAAGGCAGACTTTGAACTCTTTTGGACTAGACACGGTTTTGGAAGAATGAATTCCGCACGATATAATTTTGCTTCGATACCTTGAAATAAGCAGACCTAGAAAATGTATTTGAAACTCCTGTCAGTTTCTCCATGGTAATTTGAGTTCTACCGTTTTAGGTAATTCCTGCTTTGGCAGAGGCGGCCGAGAGAAGCTAGTTCCACAAAGAGCCTATGGTGCTGAAATATCACTCTGTGGGACACCACTTAGCGTAAAATTAGGGAATGGACATAAGATGTATTTAACTTACCCATCCAGAAAAGCAAAAGTTTTGTTCACCATTTGCCAACTGTTTATCATAATATTAACAAATTCAACCTCACAACGAACATGGCAAAGGCAAACAGTATATAAGTATATAAGTGTATCAAAGTAAGCACATAAAATAAAACCTCATAAAATACAAGCTCTCGACAGTTTTGGTAGCCTAAAACCTAGTATAACAGTGCATTCGTGAGCCTAAGTACTACAAAAGCAAAAGAAAAGGCACGGGCAACGTTTCGCTTTCGAGCTGACGTCGGGACAAGGCGTAAGAATGGAGATAGGGAGATATCTAAATTAAAGTTTGCTGGTTTACGTAGTAGTTCGGTGCGCCACTTTTTACGCTCTAAATGACACTTAATTTAGAAGAAAAAACTTCCGGGAGGCTGCAGCAATATCACCTAGATAATCGGGTGCAGAGCCAGGGTGCACTCACGCAGTAGACTTGGGTCGACCCCTTCCACTGGCAGGGCAGCCGAGCTCCGCGTCGATACCTGTCCGCCCTCCCTGCCAGAGGAGAGACAACTGAGGTGACGACGGAGAAGACACCGACGGGGACCGCCCGGCGCGTTCGCTCACCGCCGCGGCCAAGACGTGCGACCGACGCCGGTCTGAGCGGCAGACTGGTGAACTCGTTTCCAGGGCAGGGTTGTGGATTTCTATACCTCTTTGGGGGTGCATTGGCATCCCCAATGATGTGCTGGGCACCCCTACCAAAAGGTGAAGCAAGGTCCTTATAAAGTGCGTAAATAGAGGAAATTAACAACAAATACCTGTTCCACTGCGCTGCAGTGGCATTCTGCACCTGACCTACAACTTAATGTTCTATCAAGCAACGGAAAACCTCAGGCATAGTGGACAATAAGCATCGATGATGTTTCGAGTCCCAAATTAGATTTTGTGCCTTTTCACCATTCAACACGGAGCAAACCAGCACGTGTTTCCCTCTTCCGGTATATCATCTGGTTGTACTTCGGTAGCGCTCCCTATTAGTCCTCACTCTCAATAACTCGTCCGACGGTTAAGTTTTAGATTTATGAACGTCACTCTCCTCCTTCCTTCGGTTACCTTGGGACTGGGCCCACAGTCCTCTCCAGTCAGTAGAAACCCATCGCGACACTCCCGACTTCAGCGAACTCGGCCGCCGGCTGGCCTGTGCTGACTGCCGCCGTCTCGCCTGCACCGAAGAACAGCCTCGGATAGTGTGTCAAATAATCAAGACAATAGAAGCAAGGTATGGCTAGAAATGTTCGAAAAACATAATGTTGATACATTTCCTTGTTCATGGCTTAAAGCTCTATCATTTTAATGGAAAGCTTTCCGCTGAATTTCTCGCGATATAAGTGAACGCGCCTCCACCAATCAGCGGCCGTCATCCGCTGGCAGCCGCGATTGCCTGCGGGCACAGAGGTTACAGAGGTCACCCTGGGCGCCGCTGACGCCGAGTTCAAGCCTCGGTGGGGAGGGGTCGCGGGCGGATTGTAATACCTACATGTGTGGTATTGACAATGGTGGTCGTTGTGCTTGATGTCAGACTGAGGGACGGGGACCAGTGTAGGGGACATTCTGTGCACGTAGGTAGATATATGGGTTAGGCGTTTGTGCAATGTGCAGTGCCGATAACACTGGAAAAGAATGAATGCAAGCTCATGAAATGAGTTTGGTATATGATATGCTTGGCGGACAAAATTGCAGGCACCAATTTCGAGTCCATAGTATTTTTCGGTATCAGGGTAGATGATGCAACTTTTCAATACTTATTTTTAAATCGACACACTTATTAGTAATACAACACAAACGGCAGTGGCGGATCCAGGGGAGGGCAAAAAAGACATTTGCCCCCAAACGGAAAAATTAGGGGCAAAACTATGTTTTGCCCTCCCGCCAGCGATCGACCTCCTTTTTCCCCGACTCCTTTTAACTTTGTAAGTAAGATTTTGGTGCTTTCTCAACTTCAAACAGGACCAGTTAAGTTCAGTGTAAATTTTTGGCTTTGGATTGGAAAAAGTATCTTGAGCCCATATTTTTCACCCCGTGACGCTTTTTGTTTTGCTTTTCGAATCAAATACCCAAAATTCTACCGAAAAACCATGTTATAGCGCAATTTTTCACTGCGTGACGTTTTTTATTTTGTTTTTTTCACTTTGGTTTGCCCCTCCCAAACCGACCGGCTAGATCCGCCACTGACACACGGTGTATGTGACATACACGCCTATCTGGCATTTCATGCGTATGCAACACTAGAAATTTAAAATGCTAAAATTACAATTTGAGGCGGAGAGATAAGTAGTTCTGATTGTGTAAACAAGGAGGGTCCAAGGCAAAGCACAAGATGCCCGAGGGAATTAACTGATAAGTATGTATATTCTAATGGCATGAACATTACTGTATTCCTTTAGCATACTCAATTCCCGTACCAGTTACCGCATCTTTTCAATGTCGCCCCCACTCGGCCTCCAGGCAGCCAGAATTTACTGTGCACGGCCGTCTAACCGTGATTGTCCGAACCCTCCACCTTTCAGCCTATAAAAATAGGTTTGTATGCTATAATACTCCACTATTAATCTCCCGGGTGACGTCGCCGTTCCTAGTTAGTTATTTTTTATTATTATCATTATTCGTGAAAAGTTATGTACCGTTGTTAGATCAAGACGTTCAACTCTCAGCATTCGCATTATACCTAATTTAGTGGAATTGAGGCAGTGGGTGACTTCACAAGTAGTGCCAAGCATTGAAAGGGCGAATCCTAGCGAAAGAAACTCTTTTGTTGGTAGATGATGATTTTTCAGGCCAAAATTTCCGCGCTGACCAAAACAATACAGCGTACTGAAGTTTTAATACGATAATGGGAGAGGACAATAATGAAACATCAAGCAACGTTGATAAAATTCCTTCGAGCGGCGACAGTATTTTAACGGCTGTTTTTTTTAGTAGGTTCAAAATGTTTAAAATCGAATTGTGAACTGTTTATACCACGGCACATGTCAGTGGAAACGGTATCTGAACGGTCTCTAAATAAAGCAGTGGTGGGTTGTTGCGTGGATTTTAATGAGCGATACCATACAGGCTGTAAACTTTCTTATATCGGGGTACAAACTGGTGTTCGGCGTGGAAAATAATTGATCTTTCTGACCTCTGACTTAGTATATCAAGTGGGCATTAATTGGGCATATTATTTAGTGGGTACATGCATTCTAACTCTCTCAAAATAGGTACAAGTCCTAGCTCTTTAGTCTGCAAAGGCATTGGCCGACCATTTGATCAATCGTGCTAGTTCCCACGCTCTTCCTCATCTGCCCGTGCCGTCGTAGCCGACAGCGCGAGTCGATTTGCTATGACGGGAGCAAGCGCACGTTCAATTCTGAGATGAGTCTGAGAGAACATCAGCTGTTCATGCTGAAGCCCAATTTTACAGCTTGCCCTGAAAAGGTCAGACCTGGCACCGAGCACGCCGCTACTTCAGAGCGTGGGAAACGACACGATTGACCAAGCCGTCGGCGAAATGGCCAAACTCGGTGATCAGTAATTATACGCGTGTATACCGGACTTCAGATGGCTGCATTCGAAGAGTATGTATGTATGTACACCATGATACAAGGCTTAAGATCAGAATGTCCCTAAATACTTAGCCATAGATCGGTTTCTGTTGAAACCATTATCTAAAGAATTCGGGAATATCCCGAAATTTGTGTCAGGCAACTCTTAGTTTCAGAAGACCAGGGTACCTTAATGTGCAGTGATATCAATTAAAACAATATTTTACATAACAAATTATATACACCCTCCGAGCCACCTTCGCCATGGTGGTGGGTGTTCAAACACCTTCCCCCTCGAACTCGACACCTATGCGGGATAGCAAAAAAAACGCAACCGCTGGTGGATAACTCATACACATTCATGAAGAAACTATATTAGTCACTTTTTGGCTCAGGTCAATATTAAGGTCATGACAGATTAAAGGAGGTGACATGTTAGAGATGAGTTTCTGGGCTCTAGTATCTGATAGAGTTGAGTTAGAATCAATTTTTGTGCACCTTTCGCTTCCACTCGTTACGGCGAATAGAATGATGACTATACTATGATATATGATACAAATAATATGATAATATAATGCATATGACTACACTAGGTCAAAACATGAAGATGACCTGACCTAAGGTCATACCAAGGTCACTATCTGATCTAGCATAGTCAATATGCATATAAATCGACTTCCAATACAAATACGAACGTAAAGGTATGCCAATAATGACTTTATCGTCATTTCCTGCAAAGTTATGGACCCATGTCTGAAAAACTGCTTAGTAGACCCAGAAGACATCTCGGAGGTCACAAGTAAAAACTGCAACATGAGCCTAGAAAGGGGCCCAGGTACTCAGATTTGGAGAATATTGAGGCATTATCAGCTGGATCTACACAAATACAGCCCAATTTCTGTTTTCCCCCTGCATTTTCAATGGAGAGCTGTATTTGACCCTAAGGTCATCGATATGAAAAATACCGGAATATGTTTTGTGGTGCTCGGTGGGCCCATTATGTGATATGAGTTTCAATTGAATAGATTTAACCTGTTCTTAATTACGCTATCTTAAACTTTATTGGAGGTGAAATCACTTGAACTGCTCTGGTGACCTGATCTAAGATGACCTGACCTTAAAATTTTGAGAAATGTTTCAGAATTGATCAAGGATAATGTGTGGGCCGGACCTTTACTATGGTGGACTGTATCGGTGATTGTGTCGGGTCGACGAGTGACATTGACCGGCAGCCGTTAGGGAGTGTGGCACCTTCAACGTGATTTTAACTGAGATAGCCAGTTTTAAGCAGGTCGGAAAACCCGGTACTCCTTATAATTTGTCTTGGAACTCGATATTTCCGTAAAAGCTAAAATCTACCTGACACCAGCCCCCTCAGCCCGTCGCCGGCGGTTGTTGTGGCTACTGGTGTGCGCATATGCTGACGTCCGATGGCATCGCAATAGCCCTTGAGCGTTTGTATGGTGTGGTTGCGATCGTGACATCATCCACGGCTGATATTGATTTCTTTTCTAGAGGAGTATTTAAAAAACAAATATTGAGCTTTTGTTATTTTTAAATGTGGTGGTTTTTTTTTTCTAAAGTACGCCTATAACACTAAATTGGGATTCGACCGGTGCCACATTCCTTTAGCCGAAGCAGGCCGGGACGAGCGGATGTGGTGGGATCTGTGTGTGCGGCGCGGGAGCGGGGCGGTAGACCATAGGAAGAACACTACCACGAATCTTTGGTTGGACACTGTTTAACTGATGCAACTGTGGCCACTTGCCCGTGCTGTGAGCTCGATTCGACGGGAGCTGCTGCGTGGCCTGTCGGCCACTCTGCCCAGGCCGTAAGCTCGCTGCGGGCTGCTGGCCTGGCGCCTGGGTTTGTCCCACTGGAAAATGCCAGTACTCGCCGAGCCCTGTCAACCCCGTTGGGGCGGGGTTGCACTGGAATGCCGGCCACTCTGCCGGTAGGTCAAGCTCGCTGAGCCGGGGCTTGCCGCGCACTGGCGCCGGGTTTCTCGGCTGTCCAGCTGGCGGCGCTGCCCCGCGCGCCACAGCTCGTTGGACGGGACACGCACCGCTTAGCGATGGCTGGCTAAACCGAAGGACAATGTTCCTCCCACGCGCCGCGGCACCACACACCTGAACCCGCCGCCGCTGGGTATCCTTGAGAAGAGCGCCGCTTTGCCCCTGACCGCCGACTTGTGACGGAATTGGTTGTGGGGTGTGGGCAGGCTGATGGATGGTCTACTGGTTACCGGTGGCACTGGCCCGTTCTTTGAAGGTCTCCGTATCCGACCGTCACTGCACTGTTATCATCCACGGTGGTTGTGTATTTGTTGGGTGCGCGGCTGTGCCTGCCCGCTGGTCGTTCGAAATGCGTGCCACGCCGAGCGGACGAGAGAGAGAACCAGCGGGCACCACAGCTCGGGCGCCTGATGCTGCCGGGGCATGCCTCACGAGGACACCCTGCCCCGGCACATCTCCAGACACAATAGCCTTCCGGTGCGTCGCCGGCGTCCACATACATCATGCTGCACACGGTGTTTTGGCTGGCGGGCCACGACCAGCTATCCCAAAGCGCCTCAGTTATTTCATTTCGAAGGGTCGGATGCCCCCACCCGGCCGCAACTCGTGCTCGCTCCGCCGCCGCCGCCGTGACATCCGTCCCCGCCCTGACGGCACCTGTCTGCCTCCGTTGCTGGAGTTCCGGCGGTCCTACCACATTCCTCGCGGCCCGTGGTTTACTGCGGTCCCGGGGGCCGGGGCAACTGTGGCGGGGGCGACCTGGCCGGGGACACGCGTGGGGTGCCGGCGACCCTCCTCCGGGTGGTTCCCGGGCTTCTTCACGGCCTGCAACCCGGCAGGGGGACAAATATTAACCGGTGCCGCCGCCAGCGTGGTGGCCGGCTCCTGCTGGGCGACCCGACTGCTGAGCCTAGAACACCCGGAGCTCGCGCCCCCCTCCCACAATGCTCCCCGCCCGCCGATACCGGCCACTAAGGTACCCGGACTTGAGATAAGGTGTACCAAGTACGATGGTGCTTCGCGCCGCCGTTTTCTGATGTCACCGGAAAAACCCGAGGGACTGTTCAAACACCCCCCCCACCGGGGTGTTAAGTCACAAGCCTACCTCATAACAATCTTTAGAGCTGATCGACACTTCAGTTCGGTTTATATTCATGTGTGTTTACGGATGATATTTTGTGACAACAGTGAATGTGAATCTGTTTGTATTTCGTTCGTGTGTATGCCAGACTGTGAGGGAGAGAGGCAGCTAGATTTAACACGCGAATTGACGGGGGGCGGGTTCCCCCTCTCGGGTTTTTCGCAGATAGCATATAAATATGTTCCAGTATTTTTGATATCGATGACCTACGGTTTGGTACAAGATATGACCTCTCCATTGGAAATACATGGGAAAAAATGGTTTTAACTGAATAACTTAGTAACGGATGGTGATAGAGCGTTTATTTTAGCTGCATTATATTCGCGTTGTCTTTGCGGTTTTAATGATATCAATTTTATCTAATTTGACCTTGACCTGACCTTAGGTCAGGTCAAATCCTTGATTTGACCTAGCAAAGTCATAATATACATCATTCGATTCGGCTTGGTGCGAGGGTTCATAGAGTTTCAGTCGTTTTGCTCTATTTCTTGTTTAGCTGTAATGGCCAAAAACCTTCATTTACATGCTATCCGTATGACGACATGTTTTGACCTCTAGTGACCTTAAATGTGACCTGACAAAAAATAGTTCAAATATTTTCAATGGAGAAGTGAATGGGCTACCCAACGCCGTTTTCCGTTTTCCGCTACCTAGCGTTGTTCTCGAGATCTTAGGGGGGCGGGTACCCACCACCTCCCGTCAAAGCGAAGGTGGCTCAGACCCCCGTCAATGCGCGTGTTAAGCCCTGGCTTTGGTGCCAATACCAGACAGGATCCTGTTCTTAGTGAGTAAAAAATACATGTATTTGAACTTGAACGTGAGTCAGCTGCCAAGGTTGTATGGTATCGCCAACTATTTCCAAGCTTTCACAAACCTACCTCAAAACGTTTGCGACGAAGGCTGACTGGTCGAAAATAAATGAAATTAACATTGAACAGTGAAATTCTAGGAAACCAAATACCCAGTACTTCGAATTCGAGGCCTGGGTTCACACCATGGAGAATAATCATCCGGATCAACGATTGGCAAATTGAAGATTCTGAGGAAGGGCTGTGACCAAACACATGGTCACTTGAACTTTCTATATTGTGCATCTATGATTCGAGAGCAAGGACCAGTTGACAGAGCTTACTAACTTATAATCATGTTCTTCGGTGTAGCGCTCCGAAATATATCTACTTTTTTAAGCAGCGTCAAATAAAACAAAGAATTGAGCTCATTTGGCATTGAGTTTCATTTGCGTGAATTTCTGGAGACACGGGTGTAAGTAACCTGGGAAATTTACTGTGAGTGAAAGCATAAAATTCCAGGGATTGTTCTAATCATCTGTGATAATTCCGGAATCATTGGGACTTATCACTCTCGATCTAATACAATTGCTGCTTTCAGAATTGCTGCAACGTCGGCATGAGTTCTGAGAGTGCCATTTCACGCTGTCACTCCCACCGAGTGTAATGGAAGCGTTATGAGTTTTGGCGTCCCAACGGCGGCAGGTGTGTGACGTCTGCGCAATACGCCGCAGTCCATAGCTCTGTGATCGGAATTCTGGCGGCTGACACAGACGAGGCCAGCAGCAGGTTTAATATTTACCTTAAATGTCAAGTGCTGGAAGTCAATATTAGCTCAGGCTCAATGAACCGTGTGACAGAGCTTGGATAGCGTGCTGTTTACTTTCCGAGTCTGATTGGGCGATTTAATGAATTCAGGACGAAATAATGAATCCAGAACGAAATAATGTTGTCTTTAATATCGAGGAAACTGCTTTTCTGTTCTAGCATCAAAACAGTTTTATGAGTTTGACCAAGCTAGTCTATGCGGCCATTTCCATCCATTGCGTGATATGTTGAGCCTGGAAATACCCGAATAAAAAAGTTACAGCAGGCATCTTAAGTAATGACAGATATACATTCTAATTCCGAAACCAACTTAGTCAAAAATTGTTTGCCATGCTCACTACCATCCCTGTATCGGCAGCTGGGCATTTATGTTCTAAGAAGCGTCACCCCTCAAAGCCGCGGGACATGCTGGTGTCCAATTTCCAGTCCCGTCGGATCCAATAACTGGGTTAGAGCGCTCCTCTTCGGTGCCCGTTAGACAGTAGCCCCAGGAGACCCTCTGTTGGTTCCGCCGGTCCGTTTAGCTAAGCCGACCTCTCCAGTCCGGGGCGTCCGTGCGCCGTGCAGGGGTCACGAAGGTCAGCCGATCGCCTCAGGCATCGGCACCCATCAGAAGCGCGGCGGCTGGGGACGAGGCGCGCGCACGCAATCGTTTTGGGCAGAAGTGCTGTTGATAGCGGCCGTTGTTGGTTTGATGGGTCGGATTGCAAGTGATAGCTGCTGTGGAAGATGACGTTGAAGAGGATGGAAAGGAGGACTGACGAGCGCGGAGAGCAAGTCATGTCAAACGTCAGCACTTCGTTTACAATTAGCGTTCTGCGTGTAATAGAGTTGAGTGGTCAGGAGAGCTTAAATCCTAAAACTGAGAAATCATTAGATATCCTCAAGGTTAGTTCGATCTTTTGCTTAAGAATTCGATTATTCTTATGATGAAGGTGATTTGAGTGTACAGAACACTTTCTTGCGGTAATTTTCTTTTGATTTGATATTCTAGTCTCCGCCTTCTGAGCGGAAATGAAACAAATGTGTGGGAGTTATTGCTCTAGCACTAGACTTTAATTTACTAGTTTCTGCAGTTGTAATGAAGGCAAAGGAATGCATAGGAATGTACATACATGGGTGGATTCATCTACTCAGAAGATTCAGAAAGGAAGGGATAAAAGGCTATCAAATGGATGACTACTAACACACGCATTGACGGGGGCGGGTACCCGCCCTCCCTCGGGTTTTTCGGAGATAGCATAAAAACGGCGGCGCGTAGCGCCGCCGTACTTGGCATACCTTTTCCCTCATCATTTTTACAACTTCTGTAAAAATTTTAAGGTTAGGTCATCTCAGGTCAGGTCACCAGTACAGGTCAAGTGACCTAACCTCAAAAGAAGTTTAAGAAAGCATAAGTCGGGGCAGGGTGAACTTATCCGATTGAAACTCATATCATACATTGGGCCCACCGAGTTTTCTAAAACATGTTCCTGTATTTTTGATATCGATGACCTAAGGTCAGGTACGAGGCATGACCTCTCCATTGTCAATACATGGGAAAATGGTTTTTACTGTATAACTCAGTAACGGATAGTGATAGAGCGTTTATTTTAGCTGCATTAGACTTGCCTTGGCTTTACGGTTCTAATGATATGCATTTTATATAATTTGACCCTGACCTGACCTCAGGTCAGGTCAAATCCTCGATTTGACCTAGCAAGGTCAAATTATACATCATTCGATTCGGCTTGCTGCGAGGATTCATGCAGGTTAAGTCGTTTTGGTTTATCTTTACTTGTTCAGATGTAATGGCCAAAAACTTAATTTACATGTTATCCCTATTACGGCATGTTTTGACCTCTCGTGACCTTAAATGTGACCTGAAAAAAATGGTTCAAATATTTTCGATGGAGAAGTGGATGGGCTACCCAACGCCGTTTACCGTTTTTCGCTACCTACCGTGGTTCTCGAGATCTTAGGGGGGCGGGTACCCGCCCCCTCGTCAAAGCGAAGGTGGCTCAGACCCCCGTCAATGCGCGTGTTAAGACACAGCATCCAAACTTTGGGACAACGACACCTAACCCTATTCCTGCTGGGCTCCTAGCTACCCCTGTCCCTGTCGGGGAACGGATTCACCTCCCCCCTCAGATCTCAAAATATACCAATCCGATTTAAAAAAAAATTCAAAGTGGGAAAGTTTTCCTCACGGTGAATTTCATTTCCAAACAAAACAAAAAAACGAAAATTTTGAAAATTGAGGGTAGAAACGCTCAAAGTACGCACTTTTTAAACCGTTTTTTTAGATTCTCCATAACTCCTGGCCCTGTTTGCTTTTCACAAAACTGGTACTTAAGTATTGACGGAAATTGATGCACAGAATATCTTTTAGCTATGAACAAATTAAAAATTCAATGCTAGATCCAGGGCCAGAACTATAGGACTCCGATCCGGCCCGTGACAAGCTCTGCACAAGAGATTTCCAACGGACATCGAAATCTGACCGCTTTCAACGCGCTCATTTCCAACCTTCTGAGGACGCCGCCTGTACCGCCCAAAACACGCGTGAGCAGGTAGTCGTTTCGAAGCAGGTGGCGAGGGGGACCAGGAAAGACGAAGTGTTGCATTCGGTATGGGCCAAGGACGGACCAAATGTGATTGGGATGATAATGTGTCGACTCACATCAGCCCAACCACCAGCCAATACAGCCCATGACCCCGCCGAAACTCAGTTTACTTGCGCGATCGTTCTCAGCTGGGTGGTGGTGGTGCCTCGCTCTGAAATGTGAACAGGTAACGCAAGGTCGAAATAAAGTACAGGGCGTCAGAACATGCCACTGGATATTACACAATCTAAGTGCATTCTTGTTCAATATATGCGTCCTACGTCCCACTGAGCGGCCGTCCATGTTCCTGGAATCGGGGGTTTCCAGAGCGCAATCGGCCCCCGGGAGCATATTCTCAGCCGCCGGTGTTTGATGGATGTGACGCAGCCTGCGGATGAATGGGAAGGCGATACGATGCACTTATAGACTTCAAAGAGCGACCTGCGTAATTTATGACCACATTAAAGTCGGTTACTTATTCATGGTTGCTCTCGGTGCTGCTGGAGGCCGGCAGAGACGCCTCTTCGCCAGCTGATGATGATGGTTGAACTAGTGCAGCCACTAGTGAAAGGCAAACACTAGTTTGCCTCTCCTGCTGAAAGGCAAGCATACCTCAACTAAACCTCACTTAACTGGGATAGGAGCTTCTGCAGTTATTCACAACGAAGAATGGCGCAAATTTCATCAAGTCGGTTGTTATATTTTAACACCATGGTGGTAAACCAGACAAAAATGTGTTTGTTTCCCTTTCACTTAAACTTCAGGCGAGTACTAAATGTGTAAGTGCGTTTTGTTAGTCTTAGAATAAGCACACATTGATATTGCTGCCATTAGTTAAGGAGTGTGCACGGATTTTTGGTGATGACCTCCAGCTATGCAAAGGAAGGTGATAGTTTATCATCAAAATGGAATTATATGGAATATAATAACTGCAATGCAAAACAGCAAAACACAACAGTCTATTGGAGGCATACAGCGCATTTTGATTGCGAGTTTATTGTTTATTTCCAGCAGTGCAATGAAATCATTTCCGTTCAGTGACCCGTATTTGTTTGAGTTCGATTACTAAGTGTATTGCCACACATTTGAATACCTAGGCTTCAGCAGTCTTTCACGTTTAAAACACAGAGTAAGTGTTTAAGCAATTACTAAACAATGTTTCAGGACCGTGGGCAATGAAACTTGGTCTCTTGTCAGTCTGTCATGTTCAGGAACGATAAGAGTTCAACGTTTGATGTGAAGCGAATTAGGTTTCTCGGAGAATAATGAAGCCTTGCATTCTCAAGGCAGCACTCTCATACAACATTCCATTCCAATTCGCAATGATAAACGAAGTAGATACTCCCAGCCATCGTTCCTCCACCCTCCATTCTGCCTCGATTCCCTCCCAGCTCTAAGAGGGTGTGGCCTACAAAAGTATAAGCATTATGTAATCAATATCAGTTTTGAATATGCTTATCGACTCATCTTTTTCAAGTTAGGTCAAACTTAGAATCTAACCTAGCAAGAAATACTATACACTACGCTGGACTTGATAAAATGATTCCAATGGTGTCAGAATGTTGGTACCTACGGTTCTGCTTTGTCAGCAGACATGGCGCAAAGCCTATGTTTCCATTATATCCCTATGGCAGCGTTCTTTGACATCTAGTGAACCCAAAAGTGACAAACAAATGTATTTCTAATTAGGAAATCTTGTTGAAATTTTGTGGAGTGTAAATTATTAGCGAGCGCTGTATTCCACAGTGCTACTGCACAATTCGAATGAAAATTCATAGACGTTAACACTATTAGTGTTGGGGGATGGGGACCAGTAAATCTAAATAAATTCCAAAATCGGGCCCGCAGATTTCGATATCTGGTAAGGGTGGACTGAAAAAAATGCCTGCCTTTGATGCAAACACCTGTAACCAGGAACCCAACAACATTATGATAAAATATATAAACATGTTATTCATCTCACTCTTAATAAAAATCCGAGTAGACACAGATGAAATGGAGGTGTCTGAAGGCTGTCGCACCGGGTTAAACTGCAACGTGTCTGAAGGCTGTCGCACCGGGCTGAACTGCAGTATGAATGGACACTGTTGCACTGGAAAAACTGCAGAGTGGATGGACACTGTTCATCAGGAGCTGCAGTGTGGACGGAGGCTGTTGCACCGGGCTGAACTGCAGATTTTCTGAAGGCTGTTCCACCGGGCTGAACTGCAGAGTGTATGGACGTTGTTCCACCGGGCTGAACTGCAGAGTGGATGGACGCTGTTCCACCGGGCTGAACTGCAGAGTGTATGGACGTTGTTCCACCGGGCTGAACTGCAGAGTGGATGGACGCTGTCACACCGGGCTGAACTGCAGAGTGGATGGACGTTGTCACACCGGGCTGAACTGCAGAGTGGATGGACGCTGTCACACCGGGCTGAACTGCAGAGTGGATGGACGCTGTCACACCGGGCTGAACTGCAGAGTGGATGGACGTTGTTCCACCGGGCTGAACTGCAGATTTTCTGAAGGCTGTTCCACCGGGCTGAACTGCAGAGTGTATGGACGTTGTTCCACCGGGCTGAACTGCAGAGTGGATGGACGCTGTCACACCGGGCTGAACTGCAGAGTGGATGGACGCTGTCACACCGGGCTGAACTGCAGAGTGGATGGACGCTGTCACACCGGGCTGAACTGCAGAGTGGATGGACGTTGTTCCACCGGGCTGAACTGCAGATTTTCTGAAGGCTGTTCCACCGGGCTGAACTGCAGAGTGTATGGACGTTGTTCCACCGGGCTGAACTGCAGAGTGGATGGACGCTGTCACACCGGGCTGAACTGCAGAGTGGATGGACGCTGTCACACCGGGCTGAACTGCAGAGTGGATGGACGTTGTTCCACCGGCTGAACTGCAGAGTGGATGGACGTTGTTCCACCGGGCTGAACTGCAGAGTGGATGGACGCTGTTCCACCGGGCTGAACTGCAGAGTGTATGGACGTTGTTCCACCGGGCTGAACTGCAGGTGGATGGACGCTGTCACACCGGGCTGAACTGCAGAGTGGGTGGACGCTGTCACACCGGGCTGAACTGCAGAGTGGATGGACGTTGTTCCACCGGGCTGAACTGCAGAGTGGATGGAGGTTGTTCCACCGGGCTGAACTGCAGAGTGGATGGACGCTGTTCCACCGGGCTGAACTGCAGAGTGTATGGACGTTGTTCCACCGGGCTGAACTGCAGAGTGGATGGACGTTGTTCCACCGGGCTGAACTGCAGAGTGTATGGACGTTGTTCCACCGGACTGAACTGCAGAGTGGACGGAGGCTGTCGAACCGGACTGAACTGCAGAGTGTATGGACGCTGTCACACCGGGCTGAACTGCAGAGTGGATGGAGGCTACCAAAACGAACTGGTGCACACCAGCCATCAGGATAAATTTTGATTACGTTCCCAACAAGATGTAAAATGCTTACCAGCCGCCTTGGCACCTACTTCTTAGTCTTTATGTGTGACATTATTTACCGGAAACAACTTGTCCCTGCTACCAGGGTAGGTATGTATCTTCCAAACAACGAGTGACCGAAATGCTTTCTTCCATAGAAAACACTGACGTCTGTAGTTGCCAGTTTAGTGGCGCCGGCGGGTTTGGAAAGTACATTAGACGCGCCAGCAATCCTAATGAAGCTGAGTCTCGTTCTTCCAAACTTAGAGCGGGTCAAACTCAAGGGCTTTACCACTGGCGGGCATCCAGCCATCTGTTTGAAGGCAGGTAATTGCTGGTGGGACCGATGCTACTCCGAACCAGTCCTCACCAGCCTACACGTGAAACAAACCACAGTAGCAGCCGGAGCAAGGGGGAAACATTATACCGCGTTCACACAGAGTCTTTATAAATACAACCGCAGGCAATTTTCTCGGATTTTGGATCTATGCCCATCAAACCCCATGAGCCAGTCATGACCAAACAAAACATTATAAATAGCTCAAATAGCTCTCTGTTTCTGCTCAAACCGAAGCGTCGTATTTCACCTATCCTTGACCTTGACCATGTCAGTTCCTTTTAATTCTTATCCACACTTAGCCTTTTGCGTCCTTCATTCCAATTGTCGAATATACACGGAATTCGGTTCTTTTGGGAGGCGTTTTAGTTTATTTTTAGGCAGCCACGTCTTATCTGTGTTTTGCACCCTTTTAGGTCTTCTCGGGTTTGTTATGCTCGTTTTTTACTTCAACAGTGTCTCCGGCAAGGAACTGTCGTAGGCTTCAACGTATATATCTTAGGATTCTTAAGCATCTGTCTTTCGGGAGGTTTTTGAGTGAATTTTAGCTCTTGATCTAGGTCTGAATTTTTTCCTTCTTCTTTCTCGAATTGTCTAAGGTTTTATTTTTCATTTTCTTTTAGGGTTGGTTTGTTAGTTTTTAGGAATCTTCTCACAAATTTCGCCTTTAACCCGCGCCCCACCGGGGGTCCAGCGCCACCTTCCCCCCACCGGGGGCTATCGATGGCCCCCTCTAACTCCGAAAATATGGGCGTTAGCGCAAATCCGCAAAGTGCAATAGAAAGCTCGCGTGAATTCAGTAAGAAATTACTTCACATGTTTTAGTGCTCAGGTCAATGGTTTGACCTCCAGAGGTCAAATGAGGTCCAGATCGGTTATTTTCACTCAAATATGCAATGCTTAAGCAAACTGGGCATAACTCTCATGCCATTAGAGCTATTGAAGTCTGGCAAAGTACATTTGATAGGAAATTGTCAATCCTTTTTCCGCTATGTGGAACGTAAAGACCTCCCGCCATTAGTTTGACCTCCAGAAGTCACCTCGTGACCTAAGATGACCTGAGGTCACGAAAGGTCAGAAAGTGACCTTGCCGTATATCAAATAAAAGCCAGTAAGAAGACAAACACGATGGTGTTTGTTTCAGCGCTCTGTCTTAATTAGGTTAAAAGTTATTGTCAAAATACTGTTTTTGACCCCTGGTGACCTTGGATAACCTTGGAGAGGTCAAAGGGCAAATATAGCCCCTGGAATCCGTGAAAGGGTGTCCAAGAACGCTTTTCTGATCAAGCTGAGCATTTTCAATCGCTTTTGTGACTTTTAGATCATAAGACAGCTTTTCCCCATGCTTTTGCAATGGGAGAGGTCAACTCGTGACCTGACCCCAGGGCAGGAAATCGAAAAATCCCGGATATACACCTTGTAGACCCTGGTGGGGCCATAAAGAGTAGGAAGTTTCAAATTGATCGAATTCGAAATGTAGCTCTTACAGAGTTCTAAAGCTGAAGTGAGGTGACCTTGGTTGACCTCGTCTGGTGACCTGACCTTGGGTGACCCGGGATAAAATATTTCAGAGATGATGGGAAAATGATGCAGTGAGAGGTAAAGCCCTCAACCGCGGTGCTGCGCCTCTTCGTTTTTCTGCTATCCTGAAAAACCTTAGGGGGCCATCGATGCCCCCGGTGGGGAGGGTTAACTCGAAATTTTTATCATCTGGGGCCTTGGGCCATTTCCTTGACACATACAGTATTGTGCCTTATCTCCAGCACGCTCTATATATAATATTTTTGGGGCTTATCGACGCACCAACTGCCAGGGTCATACGGCGTCGCCAACTCTTTCCCTGTTGGAAGGGTTTCTCGGGAGCCAGCTTGCTCCTTGTTCAGGGAAGCCGCCGGGCCTTGAACCCGGGTCGGCTGAATGGAAGCCATCCACGCTGACCACTCCACTAGCGTCCCCCCCGCACCCCCTAGCACGCACTCCGAGAAGGTACCAGTAGAGTAGTGAGAGTATGGGCAATCTCTGTATGGATTTAGCACCCCCTCCCCCCTCATACAAAAATGAGGTGGCCGGCCAGTCTTCGACCTGCTGCTGCGAAAAAAACTTCTTCTCGCAAGAACCAGAATCCATAGGATTATAGCATTCTGCAAAGGGTGGTAAGCACATTTTGATACTTCTTTCCAATTAGGCTGAACTCAGGATTTTGAAAAGGGAAAATTGAGAGTCCTGGGCTCCCTGGGATTTAATTCATATGACGGAAAAACGCCTTTCACTTCCTATCTCGTCCAGTGGAGTCCTTGAACAAGCCCATTACAGACCTGCTCAACACACAACCGTTGTAACTAAACACAAGTAGCTGGTAAAAATTACTAAAATAATACAAAATAAAAGTGATAGATCTCCCCCAAGAGTGGTTGCCTTCACATGTCATGGCTTACTCATTTAGATCCTGCGTTCTTCATAGGCTGATATATGTTCGTGGCCATCTGAGGGTAACACAGCCTCACTTACGAGTGACACAGACGTATCTCATGTCATTAGGCAACCCAAGTGGGAGAATACCTGGAAAACGACGAGTGGTCAAATAGTGCACTCGTTTCTACGAATACCGCCTTCAGGATTTGTCCTTTTTTCATTCCGCTACAGGAAAACCACCACAGGAGCAAAACCTGATCACTAGATTCCTGGCGATAGCAGAACAGAGGAAACACCATCCTCTTGCATGGTCGGGAATATTCATGAGACGGCCAGAGGCGGCGCGCGGCCCGCGTCCATCGCGGCGCCTCTAATCGGGCGGCCATCAGCGTCGGGGCTGCCGCTGAGCGGCGCTCTCATGTCGCGGCCTGATGGTCGGAGCGGGGCCGATCAGTCACGCCTGATGTGGCGCCCACCTCCCCGGCCGCCTCCAGACGACATACGCCCGGGGCCGATTTCGCCGGAGGCTGCCGCTTCATCGCAGTGTGCTTCAGGGAAGCATTGCTGGAGAAAGCTGACTTCCTGCATGAGGCTCATGGGAAGTACAAAGATGAAAGTAGATATGCCTGTATGTGCTTACCTATATGAGTATATGCATCTTTCGTTTTTTATTACCACGAAGTGATGCCGATAGTTAGATCGGTGATTAAGATCTCAGAGGCTATTGCCATCGAGCGAGGAGAGGTTCTTTATCGGATCTGAAAGTGGAGGGAGATAAAATCACTTTTGGTGTGGAATAGGTCAAGACACCAAAAACCGCTCATCCGCTAAAGTGTCTAGCAACGTTTCTTAATTCAAGATTTGTATATGTATATTTGTGTAGTTTTTAGGCCTTCCTTTAGGCCTTTGGAGGAAGGGTTTCTTCGGTGGGTTTTAATTGTTTACGTATTTCAACATTCTACGCGTTGGAGTTTTAGCTTTTACACTGCACACACTTCCCTTTATGTTTTGACAGTTTTTACACTTTATGGGACGTTCATTGTCTTGTGGATTGTTTAGATAGCAACATATGTCCAGCAGGCTCTCCAAGAGCTTCTGAAACGTATGTAGGTATATATTCAAGATCAGGATAGAGCAAAATGTTTTCTACATTCAGGGTGAAATGAAATTCGGACTTCTCTGGAACAATTATGAGGATACAAATATGGTCCATGCAGCATCTTTTAACAGATAATTACACATTCAGAGGACACTGAAATTTATTTCAGTCAAACCAGCTAGCCTCAATTATTGAACAGTTGCAGACTGATCGTGAACATACACCATCAACAAGAACAATCACTGAAATTCAGTGGCGGATCCAGGTCTTCTGGAGGGGTGGGGGCTACAGGGCTCGAACTTCCCCCGCCGTTGTCTCGGAAAAGCCTCTGGCTATGCATTAACTATAGGCACTCGGACTCTTTGGAGCGCTGGAGCCCCTAGGCCCTTGCATCCTAAACTGCTGGAATTCATCACATTTTTCACATAACCATTTTACAAAATCAATCAAGAAAATGAAAGAACTTCTTAGAACTTTTTAACTTTCTTTCGAATGATATAAGAGGAAATACATGGGAATCCCAATTCCCATGTTATCCTTGTTAACACGCGCATTGACGGGGGTCTGAGCCACCTTCGCATTGACGGGGGCGGGTACCCGCCCCTAAAATCTCGAGAACCACGGTAGGTAGCCAAAAACGGTAAGCGGCGCTGGGCTGCCCATCCACTTCTCCATCGAAAACATTTGGACCATTTTTTGTCAGGTCACATTTAAGGTCACGAGAGGTCAAAACATGCCCGTCATAGGGAGAACATGTAAATTCAGTTTTTCGGCCATTACATCTGAACAAGTAAAGATAGAGCAAAACGACTTGAACTATATGAATCATCTTAGCAAGCCGAATCAAATGATATATAATTTGATCTTGCTAGGTCAAATCAGTATTTGACCTGACCTGAAGTCAGGTCAGAGTCAAATTATATAAAATGCATATCATTAGAACCTCAAAGCCCAGGCGAGTCTAATGCAGCTGAAATAAATGCTCTATCACCATCCGTTACTGAGTTATTCTGTATAAACCATTTTTCCCATGTATTTCAATGGAGAGGTCATGCCTCGTACCTGACCTTAGGTCATCGATATAAAAAATACCGGAACATATTTTAGACAACTCGGTGGGGCCATTATGTGATATGAGTTTCAATCGGATAAGTTCACCCTGCTCCGACTTATGCTATCTTAAACTTTTTTGAGGTCCGGTCACTTGACCTGTACTGGTGACCTGACCTGAGATGACTTAACCTTAAAATTTTCACAGAAGTTGTAAAAATGATGAGGGAAAAGGTATACCAAGTACAGCGGCGCTACGCGCCGCCGTTTTTCTACTATCTCCGAAAAATCCGAGGGGGCGGATACCGCCCCTGTCATGCGCGTGTTAACTCAGTGTACTTGAGGCCGGCCTGCCCACATGACCCCTCTACCCTTGCGTGATTAGCGCCCGCGTTCCCATGCTGCTAACGAATCAATCGAAAATCCAAACCCATTCAACGGGCTGCAAAGTTTTCCAGCTCCATACTTAAGACATTCTATTTTTATTTCGATTCTGGAACAGCAATCACATTGAATTGGGAGCTGCTAGTTGGGTAGAGAACTTCGTGGACGGGCCTTGACGTAAAGAATACAAATAGCTTGCAGCTCGTGGTAATCACTTGTGGCAAACACAACCAAAATCATGGTTTCAGAGTGTCTTCACCTTTCCATTACTTTTAAAAGGATCTCTGACCAAAATACGATAAAGTATATCTTAGCACTATTATCTTCGTAGTTGCCCACATATTTAAAGTTATCTTTGTTCGGTTTGAATGTGCTGTGAATACATACATCAAATCCAGGGAGATTTTGCACCATTTCGTCGGCACCTGTGTACATATAAAGGAGACGCTTTGACGTTCAGCGTCTGCCCTGTTCCGCGTGTCTGTCGCCCCAGGCGATCACGTGTGCGGCTCCGCAGGTCACCTCAGGGCCGTGTTTTGGGTGTGATCGGGGGAAGACTGTGGTGCCTGTCAGCCAGCATTCACTTGCTGATGCTGGCAATATAAAGTTCTCTCCAGTACCTGCTGACCCACAGCGCAGACACCACGTCGCGGCCGGAACAGATTTCGGCAGCTCCTCAGCCTCGGCACTTGGCAACTCGACTAATCCACTATTTATGCTGCAATAACTCGGCGCGCTTACACGTGGGCTGCGAGCAGAGGAAGAGGGGTCAGATACCTATGAATCTGTCAATACCTTCAGCACTTCACAGGTATTAGAGCCATGAAGGAGAACACAGCTCACACAGTTTAAAATCAGCAGATCGCGACATAAATATTTTAGCCCTTCCAATAAAGTGAAACATTACTATTCGAACGTCTTTAACGGCGTAGGGTTACCGGATTCAGCGGTAGCGCGCAATTCAAGGGGCGTCAGCACATGGTCTCAGACACCGGTAAAAAGGCCAGATTCAGGCGCTCAGCGGTGGTCGTTGACGCCGCGGAGGATGCCGTGGCGGCTGCGCAGGTGGTTCCAGAGCGTTCCGGTCGACTGCCGGTTGCCCTGACTGAAAGCGCGCTGACAGTGGCAGCAGCGCGCGCCCGCCGGCTCCACGCGCTGGAAATGGCGCCAAATCCGGGAGATGGCGCGCGATGGGCCCCACAGAGGCGGCGGAGCCTCGGCGCCTGGAAGGCTGGAACAGCCAGCCGCCGCAGGTGAGCGCGCGCTACACCGACATGCCTTCAAATGCAGCACAGACAGGGTGTCTGTGGAGCTGTATGGTGTATATGAATACACATCTTCCAATTAGTATACAATGCCCATGCAGTGAGAGCTGACGCAAGTATTGGAGTGGACCCTAGAGTGGTTCACAAGTGAGCAATGCCATTTTAATTAAGACATTTTATTAACTATTAATTTAATAGATTCCTCCATTGCAGTAGAGTTCAAACTAGCATTCTTGGACCGGTCGAGACGAGGGAGGGATCCCTTTCTCGTATGTTTTTGGCAGGGCTATTCACGGCGATTCACCGTTGGGATGTGCAAGTGTATGACGGTGTATGCGCGTGTATAGGTGTATATGCCTGGGGATTAATCCCTCTCACTTCATGTGCGTGTGTGCGGTCAGTTTCTAGGGTCTACTCACTATTTTTAGTGCTTCTGTTTGCGGCTAGGTACTTACCACAGCGTATGACCAAGTTAACGATAATGTCCCGATTTAAGGCTTTCCAAATGGTAGTTGAGGGTGAAGGTTATCACAGCCTTTGCCGAGGACGACCTCTCCGCTCTTTTATTGTACAAAATAACCAATTTAACCTGCTTTTTTGCTTGTTTGTGCTATTTTCTCGTTTCCTAGCAGGGCGCACCACGACTTAATCACATAACACTCCCGGTGTTGACATAAGGGTGCTGTGGTCGTTGGGCTCGCGGAGCAGGGGTGCGCCTGGTTAATTGGGCAGCGGAATTTCTCAAAAAGAAAAGGCGAGGAAGTAAAAAATGTGCAAAATTATTGATTTTATAGAATATCTGACCCACGCACTTTTCCGACAAAGTTTGCGTGTCAGGCACGGGACCGGATAAAGTATTCCCAATAGGTATGTACGGCGTCAGAGTCGGCAGCCAAGTATAAGGTAACCGAGTTTCTCCGGCCGCATTGTTCGGTTTTGTTAGTTTTCAGAACTTGTATTATTCTGTAAAAATCCGAAAATGTCGTTTAAAGACTGCCCTGCACTCGGGCGTGCCTTTTATTGTTGCCTTGACACGCCAACAAGCAAGCAATGTAGTCAGCTGGCCAAGGTACACGTTCGCCATTCAGTGTTTTCTTGTCTAAGTTAGGGTGAGTTCCTCATACCGAATATCCGCCCCGATGAAATATTTGTTTTATATCTTGATGTCGAGGAAGAATACGGCTATACTCTGTTATAAATGTATGATTTTCCTAAACATGAAGGAGACAAAGGCTTATGTCTGGCCAATTTTTACCATACCATTTACATACCCCCTTGGCCCCCCAGGACCCCTACCCTCTTCGTCAGCAATTGCCAGAGCCCTCTCGTCATGAAAGCTTTGCTCCATCTCTAAAACAAAGGTGAAAGACGCCAAAGGCACAAAAGGTAGAAGAGTATGCGAGAATATAAATTTCAGTTTCTGATTTTCGCGGTAGCTTGTTTTCGTGATACATTCAGGTACGGAGCAAGGAACCGGGAAAGAGGCATTTGCCCTCGGAACCCCCCTCCCTATTTGCGCCGATTTTCTACAAAACCCTCATGTTTTTTCCAATGTTTGCCCCGTTGCCCAATCTCCTCCCCCAAAAAACCTTTGTGGATTTGTCATCCACTCCAAAAATACCGCTCAATTGTCCACTTTATCATTGATTAGAAACTCTTGCTCTGCATATCACCCTATCATCCTATAGCATGTGCAGCCATCTAGTGGCAAAAATGACACGACAACGACAAGTTAAGTCATTGAAGGAAAAACGATATATTTCATTTATGCCTTCTAATATCCTTCTTGCGCCCCCCCAGAAATCGTTAGGCAAAAACCAAGCCCCTTTCAATCTTTGTTAGCAAAAGTCAGCAAATACCAGACTCATCCTCCTCTCTTCCGTCACTGATGTCATAGGCATACAACCTTCTATCGACTTAACAATCAGAATGATGAACAACTGAAAAGGAACATTTCCAGACGCTGAACGCTGACGCTAGGACGCTGAAGTGCCCTACAACACAACCAATCTGTTGTTTTCGCTGGCGTTCACAAATACAGACACATGCGGCATAGAAAAACATCTTTATCAGCTAAGATCAACTCCTCAATAAAAAGTCGTTCAGCACGTTTCATTTCGACCTTAGTCCTTGGATACAAATAAAAAAGCAGTTAAAAAACGAAAGAGCATGATAGACAACAGATAGAAAGACATGTAAAATTATATGGTCCTTTAATTTGAGATTGATCATCCCCATGCAAAAGTCCGAAAGGCTTTCAAAGAATTGAACACTCATAACTGTTCGCAAATTCCTTCATTCGAATAGCCATGCTCAAGATTGCCTTGCTAGCACATACTCTGCTTGGCACTGCATACGCTCCCTAGCAGCGGAGACGACTTTTACTACCACTGCATACGCTCCCTAGCAGTGGAGACAACTTTTACTACCACTGCATACGCCCTAGCAGTGGAGACGACTTTTACTACCAAGGCTGTACATATGCTCCAGAAGCTATCATCAGGTAGTTTAAACCCGGTTTTCCACCATTTTCTTAACACATACATTTTGCGCTGCAATCGGACGGCAAAGAAATCAAAAGCCTAACATTTTGCGAGCTAAATTATCCACACATGATTCTAGCTCAAACAAACCGTCTCCACAATTCAACTGGTATTCCACCAATGGTCGATGGGCATTCCAGACTGTTTACCAGTGGTGCGCCTGACTGGGCGCCTGGTTGCCTGGTTCTAGCGGGTCCCCTACCAGCTGCTGATATACACGTCAAACGTTCGCCCCCTTCTTGGAGATCGCGAGAGGGCCTATCTCAGTGTTCCAAAACTGGTTATGCGCTGGGGTGCTGAGTGTAAAATTGATATGGGAAAGTCTAGTTAGCGAGTGAAAAATTCGAGAGTTACAGTATTCTGGGAGTCTAGTATGCCTATTTTAGCCTATATTAAAACCCTTGTTTAACACGCGCCTGGCATGACCGGGGGTCCCTGGCATGACGCGCCCCACTGGGAGCGTATTTCGCCCCCTCCGTATCTCATTTCCCAGGAAAGCTAAATAAAAATTACGGACTGTGTGCAAAAGCTCTTGACGAGACGAAGAGAAATTATGTGAAGTATTTTTATGTCAGGTCAATATTGAGGTCAGCAGAGGTCAAAGAACGTTCCATGGGCTTACAACATGGCAGTGCACGTTTCCTGCTCTATATATTTATTCAGCGGAGTTAGAGCAAATATTTATGCATCATTGGATTCCACTCATTGTGGCGCAACGAATGATGTATAATATGACCTTGCTAGATCAAATTGTAAAAATGACCTGACATCGAGCTAGGCCAGGGTCACAGGGTGATCTGGTATGGTTATGTTGCATATTAATCGATTCCTCGTGACAATATAAACACAATGCAAGCAAAATAGGAGCTTTATCTCAATTCAGTGAGAAGTTATTGGCAACACCATCACTGTATGCTCCTGTAACCTGACATGACCTTTGAGAGGTCAGATGGTCAAAAACTCAACGTTAAGGTTAAGGTCGTATCGGTTTGAGGATTTTCAGCTTTATCTATCCAGTATTTATTGAAAACCAGCCATTTCAATTTTTCACCAAAGACTCATAATGGGGTGACCAAAAATTTACACCACCTTAGGTCAACAAAATAAAAATTCAGAGATTGCATATTTTTAGAACCTAATGACCTCATCATTTTGTGAAAGTTTCAAACTGATCGGTTGGCAGATGTTCCTTAGGCGCCGCTCCAAATTCATGATTCTAGGTTTTGAGGTCGGGTGGCTTGACCTTGGATAGCTCCTTGACCTGACATGACCTGAACTAAACAATTTGGTCAGATGCGTAAAACTGATCACGAATAAGGCACTGTAAGTTTCGCTGCTCTGCGTCTCTTCATTTTTGCGTCATCTGGGGAAAACCAGGAGGGGACGAATTTCTCCCCCCAGCAGGACGTGTGTTAAAGTTTAGGAAGAAATCTGTCGAAAACTTTCCTTACTGCTATGCTCTTGATAAGTTCATACACACCAGGACTATCGATTTGTGCCGAAAAATCTCCAGGTGAAAAGAGAGTGGAAAATTCAGCAAAAATATCACAGAAGTGATTGGCAAATTGAGTTTATCCGGGTGGCACCCTCCACCCAGCCCCTGGGATTTGGAACACCGGCCTATCCTGCTTCCGAAGGCTGGTGAGTGTCCACTGGGACCCGAAAATCTTCCGGCACCAGTACAAACTTTTAATTCGGAACGGCAAACCAACTAGCTGAACTGCTTCTATCGTATTGACTCATTCCAAAGGCTGAGCTTGCAGCTCTAAGGAATTGGATTGTATAGGCGAAACTTATGCAGTCCATCAACAACTCATTGCATATTCTTCAATCGAACAAATGCTGTCAGATCACAGTTTTTGTCATAGGAGCTCGCTCATAGAGCTTACACTAACCGGCAGTCGATTTTAAGTCCATTCACAGCGTTTCTGCAGCCCAAAAATTCCATGCGCTGACTATGTAAATACACAGTGAAACAATCGCACGGCTCGCGCCCAGTTTTCCGCGGGAGACGCCCGCTCGGACATCGGAGCGCATTTACATGTCACCTTTCTGAAGTGCCTGCGAGTGGCTTCTGCGCTCTGTGCGTATTCAGTGGACCAAAATAGCATTATGCGTGGGATGTTTTTTTCACAATCTTGTCACACGCATCATTTTGAAGTTATAGATGCTGTAAAGAGGACGTGCCAAGCTGGCTTTCGTAAGAAAACGATTTCAGGTGATTCCGATTTTTTACAATTGGGCAAATGAATAAGCATCTCCAATAGTGATTTCGTTGTTGAGCTAATCGTGAGCGCGTTTACTTTAGAAAAAACCTATTACCTACCATCCGACCGAGCACTCACATTGTCGTCACACGATCGTCCCTAACATTTTCCCGAATTTGTGCAAATGCTTACCAATACAAAATAATTAAGCGTGCGACCCCACATTTGCTGCGGAAATGCTGTCAAAGGGCCTTTAGACAGCGTACGGGACGAGATCCCTACAGAGGGTTTATCCAAGTAAAGCCAAGAATCCACGGTCATACTTGGCTATCGGAATGTGTATCACACTAACTGACAATCAAAAGCAATCAATTAGTAAGAGAGTCTCTTATCTAGGCGACTACACCAGAAGCCTGAGACGACCAGAAAAGGATGAGCTGCTCAGAGGTGGTCGTTGACGCCGCGAATGATGCCGTGCTGGTAGCGGAGATGGGTCCACAGAGCACCGGTGGAGCCGTCGTTGCCCTGACTCAGGCAGCGGTGGCAGTGACAGCAGCGCGCCTCCGAAGGTCGCAAACGCTCGAAGTGCCGCCAGATCATGGACGAGTTGCGTCGCGTGCCCAGCTGGGAGGGTGGCATGCGCAGAGGAGGAGTCTCGATCAGACCCTCGAACAGGTCGTCTGAAACAGCCGCCAACGACGCCAGGTAGTGAGAGCGAACTCAGTGCGGTGGTTCACGAAACCGACCCCTTCCATAGTGGTGATACCGACACGAAAAAGAGAATGTTCAAGGAAGAACATCGTACAAACTTTCGTGTTGTCTCCCCATAAAGTATGGCAGGGCTGGTGCCACCCTTCCAGGGGTCTTCCGGTATTTTCATTTGTATCGCTCCTTAGGCTGTCGTAAAGTTGCGCCCGAGCACTGGACACTATTTCATACGGTCATCTCTTATATCCCTGGGCTTAAGAGCTATTCCAGGACAAATTACCATTGCGAGTTTACGATCGTCCCTAAGATTTTCCCGAATTTGCACACATGCTTATCAATAAAAAATAAATATTCGAGCGGCTTCCAGATTCCAATGTCAAAGAGGTCACATCACAGAGGGTATCCAAATTTTAGAGTACATGCAAAGATTAAAACATGGCTCGTGACCTCTTCCTGAAATCGTGATCTTTAAAACACTATTTGAGATAAGGCGTCCCTCAAGGGACAGAACATCTCACAAAACTGTATCATACATCCATATTGCCAGCATAGTTTGGTGTCTAATGCACAAGAAATATATTCTTCAAGTCAGGACCAGTCAGATATCGCGTTGTTCCAAACATGAGGTCAAACATTACTTAAGTAAACCTGGCATTTCTCAGCAACACTAAGCACTAATAAGGTAGGACAAAAAGTCATTTCAAATGATGCAGGATTGGATACATATTCGCATTGCATTACCATAAAACGGAGTGAGACCAGGGTTGACATATTTTACCGCCCGCCCTGTGTTTTACCTCTTTTATCAAGCAAGCCGACATGTCAAAAAGTTATTTTGACAGTTTTAACAGCCCCATTGAAAGTTTGTTTTTCTGCTAGCGTATGACATCAGCGCATGAATCTATGGAACCCCAGGGTTTTTAAAGGCATTCAATTTATTGGGTATTAATGTGACCTCCCTCAGCTATTAGAAAGGCATTGAAGCTGTCCCTACACAGTGTATTTCGCCAGAATAATCAGTGCAAATGTGTAGAAATTCTGCCGCGGCTTGCTTCAGGGTATGCTGGGGAACACTGAAAAACCGCCTGCCATCAACTATTATTTTCCGTCGTTGGTGGAGCAAAAGGGAGTGATGTATGTACTCCACTGAAGTCCGCACGGCGCCGCTACTCAACAGGACAACTCATAGTCATCAAACTTGGCCCATCGTCCAGTCGTCAGTGCCTTCCATTAGGCGGTGTAATGGTCGTCCTCCGTGCTGCCGTGGCGGTTCCCTACGTGACACATGGCCCTATTTGCCTCCATCCATGGCCTATAATACATTTCGAGGAAACTCCCATTGCAACGCCGTAAATTTCATCGAGTTTTTTTGTACCAAATAGGTCATATCACAGAGAACTGAACGGCTCATGTAAAAGGCTTTACAAATGTAAGCTTTTTGCATAGGCGTAAGCAGGACAGTGCAAAGAGGGGTATCTGGAGCAGCTCAGTCCAGCCTTAGATGCACGTAACATATTGCGCAGAGATTGTCATAAAACCGTGAAATGTTTTCACCTGGAGGATATACCTACGCTTAGAATAAGCTAGCTTTATGGTACGGTTGTAACAACTTTACTGAATGGGAATATTTTATCAACTCTCGCACGTATTTTCGTCTCTACCACCTTTCAGAACGGTGGGGGGCGGGGATTGGCACCAGCTCTCTCACGAATGACCCTCAGCTATCATATTGCTTCACGACAAGAAACCAGCGTGTTTCTAGTCACGAGAGCTCGCGATTAATACCGACTTTTATAACCTCAGGTCACATCGGTCCCTCTAAATCAGACCTGATTAAGACCTGATTTTGTTCCACGTATAATTTTGCTGCTCCGGCTGCAAATGATAGGGATATTTAGTAAATATTAGCAAACATGGCAGTAACATGTTCATCGAAATGATCAGAATATATTTTCGCTTAGAATTATATACCGTAAGCGTATGTGATTCATCTAGGTAACACCTGAGGTGGGGTCTAAGGTTAACGATCACTGACGGCAAAATTTTGAATTTGCCCAAAATGTCTAGTTTGAAGTTCTAGGGAGTAGTTTTAGACTACGGATTCCAATTTTGCACTAAAAAACGAATTTAGAGCTGTTCTAAAAATCAAAAGTTGGTTTTATTAAAAAAAGCGATCACGTCGGATAGAGCCAATGGTTCAACGCCCACAGTTCATTGGAAGGCAATTTATTTAGTCAACTAAAAAGCTTCCCATTTTCGGCTGGTGGTCACCAAATCAAATCACATATTTCTGCTTCATTAACTAACAAAATTCTGTTACTTTTGACCTTGTTGTCGACCAACCTTTGCCTGTCATCATTATACTTCCCCAGATTAAATTTTCCACCAGTACTGAACTTAAACTATCAAATAACCATCTAAAAATAATAATAACCAATCATTAATGATCAGCAGTCCTTCGGTATTTAGCCCACTGCAGTGATCAAAGCCAGAGGTCATAGAATCTGTCAACTCACCAAAAAAGCTGATGACAAACGTGGAGATACCCCTAAAGACACCCGGCCCACTCTTAGTAAGTCCACTAATGTCATCAGTCTCAGCAGCTTTTTGAGAGACAGGTTAAGCCCCACCCTTCGGTGTAAACTCCAACGCGGATGCCGATACAGGATCACTTTCCTATTCACTCCGTTAGCGTCTCTCCCCACGTTACCAGCGCAGGATAACCTTCATCTGCCAATGAAAACTGCGCGTCAGAATGAGGCCAACCATTCATCCGTGCCTAGGAAGTTAGCTTCACTATTAGCGCCATCTTAGCACCAGAGCGGCGAACATACAGTGCCAGTGGTTGGAAAATACTCGCATGGGCGTGGTCAATGCGAGTAAATGCAAGCCCAATGTCCAAAATTATCCACTCGTGATAGCACTCCATTGTCCACAAATATGGAGTTTACCAATGCAAATTTTCCCTCATTTCTGACGCGTTCTTCTTCTCTGCAGGTGTTGTATTCTGTTTCCCCTTGCTTGTAAGTGTTTTCTACCTTTTTCATTATATGCAATGTATCCATACAAGTTGTCCAATTTATAATAATAAGCCTCCCCAAAAACAGCATGGCGGAGGAGGAGGTTAGGGACCTTACATCCAGGTGGTAACATGTCATCCCTCCTCACTAGGGAGGAGCGTTCAGCCACGGCAGGGTGACCTGACCTGACCGCCGGTCACCCCAAGTGCAGTGATGCCAGGTATCGACTGGCTCCAAGAGGCCGAAGTTTCTTGGGCTCCCATTAGTGAAGTTGTCAGTCACGAGAAACATCTCCAGCCACTGGTTTTTTGTCGGTTTTTGCTCTTAGATGCGCATGTTTTACTTCTACTGATTGTAATAAGCACGATTCCCTTTTGTACCGTGCGTTTAGGAGACATCAAACAATGGACCACTGTCGCCGATTTTATTTCTCGAAAGCGTTTTTCAACTCATCGTCGGAACACTGTGCTAGATTTGGGACTTCTACCCGCGGACATACACTAACCGCAGACCCACATATCTGTTATTTTTGCTGTATTTACACAAGCCAGTCTCCAGGCAGCTTTACAAGTACTCACAAACACGCACGAAAAAAGCGAAGGATGCCTATTGCTTAGTCTACTGGGGGCTGGAACGAGCATTGCTAACTTTAGCACTTAAGCAGCGAATGCATCACTCCCACGTTGCTACTTTGCGCCACATTTATATAGCAGTCTACTCTACCAGCATAAGCTATAAACTAATGATGATTCTTCTTGCCAGGATCTTATCAGCTTAAGTTAGCTCAACCCATCTGGGTTACTTAGCTAGTACATTATCCACCGCACAGCGCAAAGTTAGAGACGAAGGTCAGAGGAGCTGACCTAATCATCGATAGTTCGAGCGCCAGAGGAAGGCCAACTGGGCCACCAGGGAGGCGCCATAGCGTTAGACGTTCTCACTTGTTGGGAGCGCATAAACTCATCCATTCACTGCCTTCACTGTGTAGCCCGGGTGTGTGACAGGACGCTCACTATACCGAATAAGGACATCTGTTTTTTCTGCAAAAAGAGAAAAGAAAAGACAAACGAACAGGAACGAGCTAACTGAAATTGCTGTGCTAAGTTTCAGTGTCTCTACAAACAAACATAACTCCCGAAACGGTCGAGTTATTTGCCACTGCAGGTCCTTCTGAACATGGCTCTCCATGCTAGTCTCCATGTCTTCTACTCTCGCCTCAAATGCACTTGCTTTTTCTCTCCCACTCCCATCACCACCGTTTCCAAAACAAAACCAATAGAAAAATATCCAAAATTCCGAAATTCAGCGGATCGTCACCTTTTAGGATCTTGCAGCTACACATTTCAGCCGTCCCTCTGGGAACATCACCATCTTTCAGTCACGGCGATATGGTCGCTGTCCTATTTCTCGCCTTTTTTAACAGACCATCGACTTGGTATCAGTTCTCAATGTCGTGCAGGCGACGGAGGTGCTTCCAAAAGTTGCTGGAGTTGAAGGGAACAATGCCGTCCTGCTGAGCGCGCATGCGCTTGCCACAGAGTTTGCAGACCATACTGTTACCGTCCAGGACGAAGTACTCCCAGACCAGGGAGCGTTTGGACTTGCGACTGCCGCTGGGGCTCACAAGCATCGCTGCAACGAGAGGAAGCCAGCAGTCAGTGTTTGGTCATGCATCCACATGTCTGTCCTCACCAAACTGCCGTAAGCAGTTCCATCACCGCCCAGGTCGGTTCTAGGCCTGGTGCTTTTAGATTGCAACTGGAGTTTGGATTCTGTGCATCTCTTACGTCTTCCCAGCTGCAGAAAATTTCGGCTGTTTTAAGCTTCAAAATGAGACTATTGAATCATATTTGAAGCAGCCAGAAAAATAATCATATCGAATTCCTTCAAAAACGAAAACTGCTCCGTTGTGCGAGCTTGGACAATCATTGGCGTAAATTTGCATAGACATTATGCTAAGATCAAATATCGGAGAAGTCTGAACAGAATCCACCGGCATCATTCGTTCTGGAGCTTTCGAACAGCAGTACAGGGCTAGGTCAACCTTATTTATGGAAAGGGCGAATTCGGAAAAAGATATAAAGTTGAAGAAGAACGATTGCCACTTTTTCAAACCCACCTCTAGGCAGTCTATCGTTGGCGGCGTACTGTAGATGCAGCTCGAGAGCTATGGATCGACGAAGCTCGTCAAGTAAGCCGAGACATTCTCTATCCACTATTGGCTCCAATATATGTGAGTGGAGGTCAGTCAAATATGCTGCTCACGCGGTCTATTCTCTATGCCGTATCGCTGAGCGAACCTAGTGACTGCCTGTGACTGCTTCAGGCACGGTGCACTGTAATGACCGCTTTATCGTGCTCGGAAAAATGTTTGGGAAAACACCGCATTTTCTCGTTATATTAGGGAACGTCAGCTCTGAATCCCCGCCGTCGGTACCGACCTGTGAGAGCTCGGCGAAGATCAAAGCCTTGTTGACGCAAGGCCAACATCTGAGCCTGGCAAAGGCAACTGGCGCCATATCGCATCAAGCGTTTCCGACCGGCGGAATTCCCCGTTAATGAATAATCCTGTATGTGTTGTACCCAGAGGTGGAGGTACAGAACTCCACAGCAGAAGCGGTGGTAGATATGTCGGTGTCAGTGGGCCGAGTCGCTACCTACCACAGTCCAAAATTACACTTCACAGCCTTCACAGATGCGATTGTGTTGTGAACGATTCAGTCTTAATTATTTCCGTGAAAGAAGGCCAACATACATCAGCAGATGGAACTTCGAAGGCCTCGTGTAAGCCATTCTGCGACCGGTTCCCAAGACAACCATGCAGCTCATGTTCCAGGGAGTTATGGGCGCAAAATGACCAAACTTTGCATAATAACCATAGTAGAACTTCCAGTAGACGTCGACGGGACCAAAAACCACGATGATGGTTATGCTCATGTTTCCATGGAGTTCTGTGTATCCAAAATACGAGTGAATTATGAGGTACTGCACTCACTGTTGGGTTCAGCGCTTAAAGCTGTGACACACGGATGGAACTGATGCGTTGAGATTGAAGGTGTGATCGCGGTTGCTAGCCCAAACACAAATTCGTATAACCAGGTCAGCAGCCCTGTCTATCCCTGAGATGCAGCAGCCAGGGAGTCATGCAAACATCCAGTCAAATCCCGCGACCACTAACTGGAGTTTGTTATAACATGCCTCCTGAAAACTGACCCTGGTCACGACCTCCAACCGGATGACGAATCCACCCATTGACGTCCATGACGTTATATACAGCAATTCTAATAATCTAACCCCACTGTGGTTTCAAACTAATTTTGCCGTGCAGAGCTGATGGCGTAGAGAGGAAAGCCCACCAAACATTAACTGTTGCCAAGTTTATTTCAACATCGTAAGACAACAAATTTTCAGAGCAGAGTAAAAATGAAGAGTTTCTGTACGTTCTGACACAGGAGACCATCTTAAGGAGCCAGCGGCAGCCGAGCGGAGTTACCGAGCCCGGCGCCTCCAGGAGCGCTGTCCAGCCTCCTCGCCACACAAGGAGGGCTTCCAGGAGAGAGTGACATGATAGAACACTTTTGACGTGATCGGCGCATCGCTGATGATCTCGGGCCACCATTGCCGGCACAGTTGACCAGGGGCGTAGCCAGGATTTCGCTCAGGGAGGGGCGGCGTCCCGAAAAGGGCCCCTGCGACAGCGCCAAAAGGGCCCTAATGGGTAAAAAGGGCCCTGCTTGTTACTGAATATAGTGCTGAAGAGGGCTTAAGAGGGCCCTGACTGTTATGAAATTTCAAATTTGGCCACAGAGCATAGTGCGGGTGAGCCGCGCTCGCGCGGCCCGTGCCCTCAGGGGGCCCTTCGGGCCCTAAGGAGGGAGGGCCGTCCCTGCCGCTCCCCTTGGCTACGCCCCTGCAGCTGACGTACTCAAGCCTCATCCCGACATTCTCTGGTCGGTAACACGATCATCACTCCCGTCTGGACCTCACCTACACGGCCGTCAGCATCAATGACACTACTCTGCTAGCGGTCTAAGGGAAACTCCAGACAAATGGCCCGAAACAGCTCTTGCCGTGCTTCGAGTGTGGCATAACGCCGCAACACCCACATTCGTTTAATCACGCAATTGGCTGACTTTTTGCATATTTGCCTCTAAATAGGACGTAAATAGTACTTTTATTACCAGGGTTGCGGGGTCGGTCCAAAGCACCAAATCAGCCCCAGGAAAAAATGTGTAGAAAATAATGTTTTCAAGGGTAAGTTCAGTGCTGAAAAGAAACATTTCAATGATAAAATTCGAATATTAGGAGCACTTTGGACTCGAAGTTTTAGGTGTTTTTTTTTTGGGGGAGCTAATTTCATCTCACTCACTGGGACGACCCAAACTCCGGAGTTAGATTTGTCATTTATCTCACCATAAAAAACACTCAAGAACATAATCTTGGGCTGAACGTATTCTTCGGAAAAAAACGTAGCCCTATTTAGTAGCCTAAGGAACACCGGGAATGGCTTATTGATAAAATATCACCCAGAGTCGCTCCCGGAGCCGGCAGCCGACTCTGCCCCCTGGTTATTACGTAATTTCCAGAGTAAGTGCTCTCATGGAAATGGAAAATACGGGACAAGAAACTGCCCGTTGAGTCGTGGTGCAGTCGTGGCGTTAAACCATCCGGGACCCCACCTAGATCGAGAAGAGATTCCCAGTCTTGCCCTTGGCCTTAAAGGGAGTGTCCCACTTTTATAATGGGTTTTGAACTGAGATAGCAGTTTTGTAGAGCGTGTTGAGAAACCACTACTGGTATATTTAATTTCACCCAAAGCTCTCGATATAAAATTTCCGCCAGCTTTTAAGTTCAAAGTAAAGGGGCTTATTGGCTTATTTCAAACCCTGAAGGAATACCTTCCATATGGTAGCAGAAATCTGATTGGTCGTAAGCCCTGAGCCTCACCCACTCGCTGAAAATACCATGCTATCGAGTGAACCAGCATGCAACTGCCTGTGGGGCGAAAGCCTCGGGCAAGTTAGCGTCCAGTCACTGTGCATTTGGGCCAAATTGCGACCAATGGCTGTAACACACATCACATTGTTCCTCTCCCTGACTTGTCAGAACACGAATCCATTGTTTTTGTCAATATCGAACTCTAAAATTGTTTGCTTGCATCAGAAATGTGCATTATCGTTCGACCACTCGATAAGCACGGCTGTGCTACCCTGTGTTCAGCGTTTCAGCGCTCTCCCGTACGTTGGTGGATTCAGGAGCAGATTTTGGAGGGAGCCAAACCAACGTTGGGGGGGCTTGACATAAATGGGGAAATGGACTTAAAATAATATGGGGAAAATAAAATAATTCATGAGGGAAAAATAAAACAATTTACTGAATTGAAAACAAATTAAAGAAAATAATTGGGGGATATTAACATAAATATCGCGAAAAGTCTTTTTATACGAAATGGCTAAAATTTGGCCCTTTTGGGACCAAAAAATATTAGTTCAGTCTTGGGGGGCACGGCCCCTTTGGTCCCCTTGGATCCGCCAGTCCTGCTTTGTTCAGTGCTTCAGCGCTCTATGTTCAGGCTCAGTGCTCTCGTGTTCAGTGCTTCAGTGCTCTCCTGTGTTCAGCGCTTCAGTGTTCTGTGTTCAGAGTGAGCTCGGTGGTTTGGGAGCATCAGCACCAGTGTTATCTTATCAGTTTTCTTATTTGCAGCATAATCATAATGTTAGGAAAACCAGCCCCCCCTCCAACAGCAAGCGCATGCCACCGGATGTGACGTCACACCTCGTAGCATATAACATGGGAAAATTGAATCATTAAATTTCCAAAGTTTTGCAAAAAGAGGCCAAGAATCGAAAATAAAATGCTTATTCATTGCATTTGGGATAAGCTTGATTACCGCGTATTCTCACAAATTCGTAAGCGGGAAGTGCCTTTAGCAGCAGTTTAACCCACGGCTCAGTGGTGAAGGAGTTCCTCCACGCCCGTGTGACGTCACTCGGGTGTGGAGGAATCCCTCTTGAATGTACATACCTTTAAGTAAAGGTATCTTGAGGAAAACCCAGGGCGCATGCTTATGATTGGCACTCACTCAGGTCCTATAGGATGCTGGGTGGACAAAATCAGATATACTATGGCATTCCGTAGTTTCAGGGTTCTCCAACCAAACAACGTCTGGGAACAGAGACTGAGACCATGCACACTAAATCTCAACCCTGTAGACTCTGTTTGCACTTTCCGCATCTCATTATTTTAATCATAAGCGTCACAGCGGGCAAAGCGTGAGGGGTCAGTGAATGCCAAATCTGCTGCTGACAAGACACTTTGCCTCGGGAAACCAAAATTAGTCTGATCTGAACTTATTGCTGCCTTCCTCACTGGCTGGTTACAAACTTCTTACAATTATTTACAATTTGGCTGAAATCGTGAAATTTTAGCATGAAAAATTGCGTGGCCAGCCCTCCCTCCTCTACCCCCCCCTACCGCTATTTCGAGGCATATGCTTTTATTCCTTGTTAATGTTTATTGGCCATGCCACAGACCATAAGCGTATCCACAGGGCAAGGCAGGCATTTTCACCCCCTCTAATCGACCCTCGGCGCCCCTTGAAGTGGTCACGGCACACCCTGAAAGGTCAATAGCCTCCCCTGAAATGTCGTTTGCCACCTCCCCCTCCCCAAACGCGAGCATTGGCACCCCCATGATACGATTTGGCGCCCACCTGATAGATTTTGTTATCCAAGCCGTCCCGGTAGCTCAGTTGGTAGAGCGTCGGGCTCCGGCCCGCTGCTCAGAAGCATGCAGTAGCAGTGCATGTCCAGGCTTGGGATCGGTTCCCCTGAGACGCTCCGGCGCTCAATAGTTTACCCGACGTACAGGTCGGCTGGCAACTGACTGCAAGAGGGTGACCTGAGCGGGGCGGCCGTCCCTGTGCTTTGTGGGACGTTAAACTTTGGCTTCTGAATTATCCCTTCATTGTGGGAGTTGCTCGTTCGGGTGGTGGGGTCGGGATCTCCATGACAAGTCCCTTGATGACTTTAGTGAGACTCCCGACTCCAACAATCGAACTGGGAACGACTTGTACAAAATTAAAAAAATAAAAAAGTGCCCCCATCGGCAATCCTGGATCCGCCTATGCCACATAAGTGCGTGCGGACCGACAGGCGACCAATGAATTGCCGCGGGGAAAACATTAGAGGCATCGAAAACAGCTGAGCCAGCTGAATTCTCAAAAGCAGCACTGATACGCTGTACAAAATCAGTTCATAGCTCATTTCCTTGTTCTTTACTTACGCGCCCGAGGACCACGGCAGTGGGAATCCGGCAAATCAAACGACAGCCAGCTTAACCAGAGTCGCAACGGCGATGACAACATCCAGCTTGACGCAGCAAGGTCACGTAGCACGGGTGCCGTCTTAACTTAGGCGTCTCTAACGCCCCCAATATGGATCCCAGGATGGATCAAAGGAGTGGGGATTTTCGCCGCATCACCGACCGTGCATGTTATACTTAGGCTGTCGAAAAACTTGCTCTTGTGACCTCATTCATAACGCTAACTCATGTTTGTGCCCTTGCTATATAGGTGATCTTTGGTAATTTTGCATTCCAGTATCGATGCACTAGTGGCACCACTGCCGTATAATAGGGGTTTGCAGCACTGAAATCTTCTTTAACTCGAACTATTCAATTTTGGGGATTATCTGTACTGTAATTTTCTGTAGTTAACCTGATGAGGAATAGCAAAAGAGAATCTGGCAGGTCTGTGCCTCCCAGTTTGTGTAGCAGAAGCGTCACCTTGAGCTTGAGCGCAAGGAGGGGCAACAACACCACTCCGGCGGAGCGGGAACCGACGCTGCATGTTCTGTTTGAAAGGGACCATCAGGGGATGAGAAAGGAAATGCATATTCTTCGGAAATGCCCGTTATGACGGAGGTGACAAATTTCCAGCAGTATAGAAATCTGTATACAAGGAGAAAATAGCTCTAGAATGAATCAAGGACTCAAAAACAATGTATATTGAACAGGAATATCCAAGTCGTGAACAACAACGTTGTACATCTGAGCATAATGCAAACGCACTTCGCAATCATCTAAAAGTACGACAGACCCAGGGGCTGTATATCGTTCACATATCATGTAAAGTTCTATGGAGCATTAAAATCTTTGGAGGACAAAACAATTGTTAATTGTACAAACAGAAAATAAAGAGTAACTTATAACAGAGTAATAGGTACCGAGTAGCACTATATATACGTTTATTTCATTTTCTCAGCTGCTTGCAGGAAAAATTGATAATCCCAGCTGTTTAAAAATTGCCCAAAATAAGCGCCACGGTACTTGAGTATGCTGGAAAACGGCGGAACAGCTGTCAGACACTACATGACAACTCTCCGATTAGCTATGTCCACCTCGATAAATATATAACAGCGACCTCAGTCCGCATCACCCTGCTAGCCATCGTTGGAACACAGAGGTAGGAACAGTCTAATCTCGCCCCTCATAATCACAGCACTGAGCATGGGTGTAACCAGCCCTGCCCGCGTCGCTCTGCCCCTACGCGAACCGTCCGTACTGCTGGCCGTGCTCCTCGGCCACGGGCGGCTCCAGCGGCGGCGCCCAGTGGGGCTGCGATCTCAGGTCCAGCGTGCCGGCCAGCTGCGGGTGTCTGTGCCGCATGTGACTCCACAGGCCTGACGTGGAGAGCTGCCGATTCAGCCGGATCCCCAGCCCGCACAGCCGGCACACGCGGTCCTGCTCCTCCCCGAGAAGTAATCGTGTACGGCGGAGCGGGAGGGCCGGCCGGCGGTGATGGCGGCGGCCAGCCGCGGCGAGGGCGCCGCCATGGGGAACGTGGTGACCAGCGAGTCCAGACTGCGCAGACTGTCGCCGCCTGCAACAGGCGCGGTACGGCGTCACCACAGGCTCCCCACCGCCGGCTCCGGCTCCGGCTCCGGCTCATCCGCACCGGCCGGCTGCCGGCGCCACCGCCATCTACCGGCTCCGCTTCTGCCATGTACCGGCTCTGCTTCCGCAAGCTAACGGCTCCAAACCCGCCATCTAGCGGATCCAAACCCGCCATCTACAGACTCCACTCCAGCCATCTACCGGCTCTCTCCCGCCATCTACCGGCTCTGCTCCAGCCATCTACCGGCTCTCTCCCATCTACCGGCTCTGCTCCCGCCATCTACCGGCTCTGCTCCCGCCATCTACCGGCTCTCTCCCGCCATCTACCGGCTCTGCTCCCGCCATCTACCGGCTCCACCTCTGTCATCTACCGGCTCCACCTCTGTCATCTACCGGCTCTGTTCCAGCCATCTACCGGCTCTGCTCCCGCCATCTACCGGCTCTGCCCCCGCCATCTACCGGCTCTGCTCCCGCCATCTACCGGCTCTGCTCCCGCCATCTACCGGCTCTGTTCCAGCCATCTACCGGCTCTGCTCCCGCCATCTACCGGCTCTGCCCCCGCCATCTACCGGCTCTGCTCCCGCCATCTACCGGCTCTGCTCCCGCCATCTACCGGCTCTCTCCCGCCATCTACCGGCTCCACCTCTGTCATCTACCGGCTCTGCTCCAGCCATCTACCGGCTCTGCTCCCGCCATCTACCGGCTCTGCTCCAGCCATCTACCGGCTCCTCTCCCGCCATCTACCGGCTCCACCTCTGTCATCTACCAGCCGCACTCCAGCTCGACAGACCGACCTGCCGCCGTACAAAGTTCCCGACAGACCAGCTTCTCACCCCGTTGCACCAAAGGACCCAGAACCATGAAACTGGCTCCACACATACAGGCACCGATCACGGGCTCCGGAGCCACCGAGCTCCGAAGCCAGATGCGCACCTGCCGACTGGTCAAGTGAACGAGGGATAACCGCATTCTGGCCTGTGTACGACTCCTTGGTCTGACCGTTAGTCCAACACTCACCCTGGGCAGAGGTTCTAAAACGTCTCCTCCCAGGTATTTGAAAATCCGAGGGGGTATGCAAACGCGGTTTCGGATCTTCTGAGGGGTATGTCGATCTTCACCATAGCCAAGTTTGATTGACGTGAGCCAGTACCTTCCAGGTTTAACGAAGTAAAATATGCCTCCTAGGACAATATGTCAATATGTCAAAAAATGGTCACATCGATGTAGTCCTGGGCCTACGAAGTGAAATCTACAACTGAGCCGCCCCGGTAGCTCAGTTGGTAGAGCGTTGGGCTCCGGTCCGCTGCTCAGAAACATGCGGTGGCAATGCATGTCCAGGCTTGGGATCGGTTCCCCTGAGACGCTCCGGCGCTCAGTAGTTTACCCGACGTAGGTCGGCTGGCAGCTGACTGGTGAGAGGGTGACCTGAGCGGGTCGGCCGTCCCTGTGCTTTGTGGAACATTAAACTTTGGCTTCTAAATTAACCCTTCATTGTGGGAGTTGCTCGTTCGGGTGGTGGGGTCAGGGTCTCCGTGACAAGTCCTTCGAGGACTCAAGTGAGACTCCGACTCCAACAGCCAAACGAGGAACAGCTTGGACAAGATTTATAGAAAGAAAAAATCAGGGACTTCCTATTGACCAATGGCCTTAATCTGTCACTTAACACGCGCCCCGCTGAGTCCCTGGCATGACGCACCCCGCTGGGGGGCGTGTTTCGCCCCCTCCTCCGTATCTCGTTCCCCACGAAAGCTAAAAGGAAAATTACGGGGGCGTTCGAAAGCTATTAACTAGACGAAGATATTTTATACGAATAATTTTGATGTCAGGTCAATATTAAGGAATATTGAGGTCAGCATAGGTCAAAGAAGGTTCCATAGGCTTAAAACAGAGCAGTGTACGTATCTCTCTAGATCTGCCCTCAGGGGAGCTAGAGCAAATCTTTATGCATCATTGGATTCCTCTCATCGCGGAGAATCGAATGATGTATAATAAGACCTTGCTAGGTCAAATATTGAAAATGACCTGACCTCGAGCTAGGTCAGGGTCACAGAGCGATCTGGTATGGTCATGTTGCATATTAATCGACTCCCCGTGACAATATAAATACAATGCAAGCAGAATGGGAACTTTATCTCGGTTCAGCGAGAAGTTATTGGCAAAACAATCACTCTATGCTCCCGTGAACTGATATAACCATTGAGAGGTCAGATGCTCAAAAACTCAACTTTATGGTCAAGGTCGTGGTAAGAATAGACGATTTGAAGATTTTCAGCTTTACCTATCCAGTATTTACTGAAAACGAGCCCACTCTATTTTTCAACATAGACTTATAATGGATGACCAAAAAATTGACCCCACCTTAGGTCAACAAAATTGAAATTTCGAGATAGCATATTTGTAGACCCTAATGACCTTATTATATTCTGGAAGTTTCAAACTGATCAGTTCGCTGATTTTCCCTGGGCGCCGCTTCAAACTCGTGATTTTAAGTTTTGAGGTCGGGTCACTTGACCTTACCTGACATGACCTCAACTAAAAAATTTGGTCAGATGTGTAAAATTGATCAGGGATAAGGTACCGTAAGTTTCGTTGTTCTGCGTCTCTTCATTTTTGAGGTATCTGGGGAAAACCAGGAGGGGGAGGGCGAATTTCGTCCCCCCCAGCTGGGCGCGTGTTAAGAACTCAAGAACCTCAACTTTGAAACCTTAACGTTTAGAGGCGGGCAAAGGTGCCTTGCACAGAACGCCTTATAAAAAGCCCATAACTAACTAACTAACTAACCTTAACGTAACAAGTCATATTGGATGAAGTCATGCGGAAGACAGTACGTGATCTTGAAAACGTAAGCATGACCTTGACCTTTATGTGAGGTGTGCCGATTATATGGCATTGTGTCGGCATCACTTGTTCTACAATGTAGGTCAACTGGTCCGACAGCGCTATCGTGGCAATCCCGAAACACAAGTCTAGCTTTGTAAGTCAAGGAGTCCAAAAACATTGACCGATTTTCAAACCTCTTAAACCAACGGACGCGCTCAACAGTTCTGACATATGTCAGCAAGTAACGCTTTCCGGCTCAACACGGCGCTTCGGTAACCTCGGAACAACACTTGTGGGTGTGTGTGCGTGCGTGCGTGTGCGTGTGTGCTGACGAGCCGTACCTCGCCATGGCCGGTAGCCGATGCGATGGGTGGAACAAGGACGAAGCGCTAGCATCAGGCTGACGCAGTAAGAGTGGAAGGGTTTTAACGTCATTATATTCCATGCAGGCAGCGCGCTATTGACTGTCATGTGACACTTCTGGGAGCCGAAGGGGCCACGTCGGTCCCGTCTCCCCTTTATTCTGCTGATCTGTGCGCAGGACAGTGATGAAGAGCATGCGGCATATTTTTACTGGGACATTAACTGGGATAGCATGTGAAATGAATGCCGAGAATCACTTGATCGGTATTTCAACAAGATTTCTCGTATCCGAACATCACTTATTTGATCTAAACATGATTTCTTCGATCCAAACGGAGTTTTTATTATTGCACATTCTCTCTCACCAAGCACATGTATAGTGGTAGTCGGTCAGCTGATGATCAGCTGGTCGGCTGTCTTCCGAGTGCTCCGCGTTTTTGCCAAAATAGGTGAATTTAGTGTTTTTCCTCATAGAACGTGTGGCTAAGATGTAGCTGACGATATTTTCTACATGTGCATTGAAGATCTTGATAATGTATAGACTCTGAAACTAGCATGAGGAACATTAAGTTTGCAGTGCTGCTGAAGATTTCTGTGATCACCGTAAAAATACTTTCGACAAACCCGACGCCTCAGCGCATACTGACCAAAATGCCCTCTGTTTTCTGACTCTTAAATCTCGTGACTTTGTCGGCTAGACACTTGTTTTCTAGAGAGGGTGAATTGCTCGAAACTGAAAAGAATGTTCGAATAATAGTATGTTTACCTGGAAACTCGATATTAGGTCTTATAAACACTACAACCGTCGTCAATGCTATGAAGGATAAGGTTTTATAAAGAGCTTTCGCTGAGCGGTCCCATATGTGCGACCGCTCGCTTTGGTCTGTTTATTCCTGACTTTCAGACAACCCGAAGGATTGATTTCCACCTCTGATAACACTTCGTGGTTCGACAACACTTGCTCCAATGAACATAATACGACTTCTGATTCTTATTTCAAGTCTTCTTCTGATAGATCAGAACAACACACAAGACCGCGACTCCCAGACAGAGCAACATCTGCTACATTTGTACCAGGTTTACCCCCGCAGACCGGCTACTTCTGAACCCAACCGTCTAGTGATTTTGGACAATTATCAGGCTCCAACTTTAACATGTTTGCTGACCCTGATCAGATAACAGCCCCAGAGAACCGAAAAACAAGAAGAGGAAATAGACCCCTGCGCAAGCGTGGTCACGGGGGTGGCGCTCTTCAGAGTCACGCCAGAAAACGACGCTATGTACTATTAATATCCAGTCCATCAAGCCGAAGATTCTTGAGCTTAATCACGAAATTCACCGGAGAAGATACGACATCGTGGCAATTACTGAAAGCTGGCTCAAACCATCCACCCCATCTCGACTGATATCATTTCCGGGATTCAAAATACTTAGGTCGGACCGCTCAGACAAAGTGGCTATGGTGGCGTAGCGACCTTATTTCGGTCTAACATTGATGCAGATAACATCAGTGTACCACCAGTGACTGATCCCAACTGTAAACTTGAGTCACTCTGGGTAAGGGTGAAGCCTGACCAACCTGGGCGACAGTTTATTCTCGCAACAGTATACCGCCCTCCCCGGCGAACTTCTACCGCCCTCGAAGCTGACCTAGGATTACTGGAGACACAACTACAACATGTCATGGTTGTACCCCAGAGAAAGGATAGTTATTACTGGTGATTTGAACTGCAACCTCTTAGCTAATGAGTCAGATGTTTGTAGAGGGCATTACATACCTTTTGAGTGCCTATTCGCTTACCCAACATGTCCAAGTACCTATTTTGCAGTGGCTCTTTGCTCGATGTAATCATAACCAATGACCCCAGTGTTGTTATGCTCCATCGCACTAGGTTCTGTATTTCGTCCGCATCAATATGTAATAGCTGCTTTGACCGTGCCCAGAACTCGCCCGAAACCTATCACCGTTGAGTGCAGAAACCTCAAGGCGTTCAAAGCCTGAACTCCGCGCAGCACTCAACTCGGTAGACTGGCAACCTGTATACCGCCCCTGCGCACAGCTGACAAATGGGATGTTTTTCTAGCTCTCTTCATTCCAATATTAAACTATTTTGCACCCATAAAGAGCACAAAAATCCGTAACCCTACTGCACCTCCCGTATCTGATGACACGTGATCTGATGCGTCAGTTTAGGACATTACGTCGTACAAATCGTGGGGACCAGGAATACAGAGATCTCAAGCGGACTGTGAAGTCATCCATACGACGTGATACCGTCTTAGATATTGAGCGACAGATTAATAACAGCGGCCCCCAATCAATGTATCGTATTCTTCAACCCTATATAGGTAAGAAAGAGGGATTCCCATTAATCCTAACGTAAATGCAGACGCACTAAATGAATATTTCGTCAGTGTGGGCCCTCGAGTTGCACAAGAAGTCGCTCAAACCTCTCAAAATATCGATTACCTACCAACTAGACTTCCTAGAGTCGGGTCGTGCTCCTTCAAAGTTACCGCCATAGACTTTACAGTGTTAAAACGTACCATTCAATCCATGAAAAACACATCTGCCTGCGGTCTGGATGGATTATGCATCAATGTGTTTAAACTTTGCCTTAATGAAATCGGAATCCCACTCTCGAACATAATCAACTCTTGCCTGGAGAGAAATGATTTCCAAATGCGTGGAAACACTCAATCGTTCACCCAATTCATAAATCCGGACCGGCATGTGACCCCGCCAACTTTAGACCTATATCATTGGTCCCAGTTATCTCAAAAATAGTTGAGCGAATTGTGCAGCGACAGCTCTACTCATATCTGTCCACGAACCATCTAATATCTCCCGCACAGCACGGTTTCAGACCCTACCACTCTACCGAAACTGCGCTACTTAGTGTTTCTGATCAAATTTTTCATGCCATGGATCAGGAGAATCTCTCTCATTTGTTGCTCGATTTAGTAAGGCGTTCGATGTCATTGACCACTCAAAGTTTTTAACTAAATTAGAGCTATACGGAGTTGATACTGATTGGTTCCGCTCCTATCTAAGCGGACACTCCCAGAGCGTGTCAGTTTTAGACCACAGCAGCGGGCGTAAAACCCTCTCAAAAGACTTCCAAACAAAGTCGGTGTGTTTCAAGGATCTTCATTAGGCCACTCCTGTTCAATGTCTTTGTCAATGACCTGAGCTATTTTGCAACCGATGCCCGTATCACCCAATATGCGGACGATACCCAGGTTGTTGTTACCGGCCGAAGGGATGAAGTAAGTGAACTTATAGCCCGAATGGAGCGCACACTTTTATCCTTGGACGCCTGGTTCTGTGCCAACTCTATGAAGGTTAATGCAGCAAAACTAAGTTTATGGTCATTGGCAGCCGCCAAAGCCTCAAAGACCTACCGCCCTTGCAGATCCAATTTCGTGATCAAGCTATAAGCCCTGTACCTTCGGTCCGCAATCTGGGTGTCATATTCGACACTCATCTCTCTTGGGACGCGCATGTAACCTTCCTCACTCAAAAGTGTTTTGGCCTATTAATAGCATTGATACATATTAGGCACCATCTCCCCAAACACATCACCTTTGAAATTGTCCACAGCTTGGTTCTCTACATGTCCGATACTGCATTTCAGTGTACGGAAACTGTTCTGACAAAAACCATCGAAAAATCCAAAATAATAAACTTCAGTGCCAAAGTTGTTTCCGGTCGCCGTAAATTTGATCATATATCTGACGTTTTGAGAGGTCCTGGTTGGTACAATTCTAGACAAATAGCAGAATACCACACTCTCACACTCACCCACAACATTATCACAAGAAAGCAACCAACAGCACTGTCCACACTCCTCCAGCACAACTCAAACATCCATTCAAGGCAAACTAGAAAGTACAACAGATGCATCTACCAAGGATTCGGACAGAAGCTGGTCGGCGGCAGTTTGCATACCGAGCCCCACTCTATATAACACACTCCCACCGAATATGCTGAAATGCGGAAGGATGCCTTCAAAAACACTTGATGTGCTGGTTAAAGAGTACCACGTCGGAAAGTGAACAGTAGATATTGTGTTGTCGCGGTGTTAGTTGTTATCGATCAACTTTAGCAAAATCAAACCTGGTATTTTCTTAGTGTTCTTAATGTGTTTTCTGTACAACTCGTGTTCACAAATGTGTTCCGGCTAAGAATAGCCACATATATTTTGTGGAGCGGCTCGATGAAGTGCAATAAATAAATAAATAAATAAATAAATACAAAAGTATCGGACATCGTGCCAGGCAACGACTGATCTGGCCACTCTACCTTCCTGGGGTTCAATATGATCTGCATTGGAAGTCCGTGCCAGGACAGGGCATCTAAAAAATGAAGACAATATCCAGTTCAGCGGCGCTGGGCGAGGGTGCTCCGGTCGCCACTCACGGCAGTCGGCCCGCGTACGCCGCCGGAACATCATCAGCTACCTACCCAATCGCCGACATCGGCCTGTGACGTCATGAGCTGCCGGCCCAGCCGCCGACACCGGTCTGTGACGTCATGAGCTGCTGACCGAGCCGCCAACACTGGTCTGTGACGTCATGGGCTGCCGACCCAGCCGCCAACACTGGTCTGTGACGTCATGAGCTGCCGGCCCAGCCGCCGACATCGGCCTGTGACGTCACGGGCTGCCGGCCCAGCCGCCGACATCGGCCTGTGACGTCACGGGCTGCCGGCCCAGCCGCCAACACCGGTCTGTGACGTCATGAGCTGCTGACCTAGCCGCCAACACTGGTCTGTGACGTCATGAGCTGCCGGCCCAGCCGCCGACATCGGCCTGTGACGTCACGGGCTGCCGGCCCAGCCGCCGACACCGGCCTGTGACGTCATGAGCTGCCGACCCAGCCGCCGATACCGGCTTGTGACGTCAGCACCAAGGGCCGAGTTCTCCGACAGTTAACGGTGAAACGGCGTGCTGATTAAACTTTAACGCCACGGCTTGGACCGTACCAGCTGCCGTACAAAGGGCTTTCGCCACCGCCAAATGCACGCCGCCCGACTTGTGATTAACCCAGTTTTCGGCCGCTGCGTCGAAGATTGGTGCGAGATGAGCCGCTCAACTTCAAAGCACCGACGGGTGCCGAGGGGGTCGCGCTACGAAGCGCATCCATTGTGTTTCTGAAATTGTGGACTGGATACCCCTAATAAACAAGTATATTCGCCCGGGCCTGATAAGTTTATATATGTTTAACGGCGTGCTCCATACAAAACCGCCACCAGTCATAGCTGAGGCGAGGGCCAGGCATTGTGGGGCCCGGGTACAAAATGAACAAATGTCACAGCCAACCTACAGCCAAACGTGCTAGGGTGTTTGAGAACTAAAAACCTTTTTGAAACGTTAAGATTTTTCACATATAGCTTTAGCAGCTGGCGTTCCGTAAACTCCAATCAGCAGCCTACAGTTTCAGGAGCGGGTTTTGAGCAGTACGAGCCAAATGTGACCAGAACACAAATAACACATTTTCTAATTTACCCCAGTTCCTTCATGCAGTTAGGCTAACCGTCATCCTGAATCAAGTAAAATGTGTTTGAACACCCCCGCTCGGGCTTTTACGATGTAATAAAAAGACAGCGGCCAGAGCGCCGCTGCACTAGACACAACATACCCCAATAATTTACGCAACCTTTCTCTCAATTTCAGGTATGGGCCATCTAAAAGTCAGGACACTAGGCCAAGTCAACTGAGATCGCCTGCCAAAATGTTTCAAGTGGTACCAAAAAGAAAAAAGTACTCCCTATGAACTTCCTATTAGACATGTTTCGGAAAATGTGACGTGACCTAAAAAGGGTTATTTCTGTAGAGCCAGCTCAGAATGAATTATTCTCAAAATCGTTGCATCATTGGACGGCTCAAGGTCAAGTTCAAAGTTTCATCGTGTAACCTGCAAATCAGGTCCTTGGACTAAGGTTGAAAACTTCGCAAAGAATGGTGACATATATATTAATAATATTACTAAATAATCTAGCTTAAAAGCAATATCTAATAACAATAACTTTATATAATCACAATAATAATATAACTGTTCCCCGATGCAGCACTGCAGTATATAGCTTTTATTTTGATACCATTGTGCTCGTATTGACATTGCCATTATATCGATTTGCAAATGGTCACACAAGCAGTTGACATTGACATGACTTTTGAGTAAGATCATATTTATATGACGACTTAGTATGGTCACATTATACATTAGTCGATTCGTCGTGGCGCAAGACGGCAATATAAATCCGATTGATATATTTGATCCTTCAAATCTGGCCTTATCCCAAACCAGTCAGAAGCTAGTCGAAAAGCTGTCCCTCGCCTGTCAATGTTTCCCCGAACGACCTCAATACCACCCAAGCCCAAAAATGGCTGGTTCGGTCTTTCCACCGTTCGCTTTTTTCGTTATCTCTTATAACTGAGATCGAGGGGATGCTCGACTCGCCCCACCCACTAGGTCACAGGTGGAGCAGAGGCCCAGATGGAGGGGGAGGTTAAGGGTGAAATGTCACCTTTACCGGGGCAATGCAGCCGTTCGACGTGATAGAATGTCAAATGTCTGAAAAGCAGATCGAGAGATAAAGAGCTCGATCCAGTATTTTTGGCGCATTATAGCGCTCGAGGATTCGATACCAAGCCGCGTCGAGAAAATTGTGATTAGTTAGCAAAAGTTCCACTGACTGCGGCTCTGGCTTGAGCAGAAGATGGGACCGGCAAGAACTCTGAATCCTTATACACTTTAATCCTGTAAAACTGAAGCAGATTCGGCTACGGAGTTTAAAACTCTTAACAGACATAGGTAGGAACGGTGCGTATATTTTGTTAACCGAATAAGACGTTGCTGGAATTAAAAAGATGTGACTGAAGCTGACCAAAGCTGAGTGGCCTTACTGGTCTATCGTGGTTCGCCCGGACACACTTGCTCACTCTTTGGTCCCGACTCACCTTGGGTACACCTGATTTTCAGGAAATCAGTACCTACCAATAGAGTTGGCATGGCTCAACAGGTAAGCCCAATACCGTACCGGCAGTACCTATCATTGTACATAAACTGAAATTCGGTCAAAGCGAGAAGGAGCGACCAGTCAATGACGAACCTTAGATATAGAGCCAACTAGCCCACCTTTGTCCGTTTGGTATGTTCACCGCTATCTTGAATTTTGACGGTGACCTAAGAAACCTTGATCAGTTAAACCGTTTTCCGCCTGTTAACCATTTACTCTTCCCCCTGAGTTTCGACGAAGCTTTGGCGTGTTAACCGCTTGGTTTTCCCTATGAACGTTGGCAAAGGGAGTTAACAAATAAGCTCACAATTAGCTTAAAACACCACACATTTGGAGTAAGTTGCCTTGTTGTGACTGCAGGGTATGGGGCGAGGCTCATTTAGTGCCGCGCTGCCTCGCCTATGTCTGGCAATTAACGGTTGATTGGGGCTCATTCAGCAGAAACATGGATTAGCCTTTCCATCTTGCCTCTTCTCCATCAAGTCGTCTCTATCTGCTCGTTCATCATTCGTGTAACAAGCCCGCGGAAGCTCGACGAAATTAACTCCCGTTCCTGTTGCCACCAACGCGATAAACGTCACGGTAACAGCTCTCCAGGTAATGGCTCGGAGCCTTACGACCTCCTGCTGAAAATGCCCAGGCCGGGAGCCACATGGAAAGTATTGGATCACTCCTCATAATCTTTGTGGCTCCAGCTTATTCTGGACATAGCCTCCACGCCCACCTCATTCACAGAACGATAAACCACAAACGAAGTCAGATGCGCTCCCGTTCACCCGGCCTGGTAATCGGCAGCGCTCCCCGCGAGTAGATCAGTTGCAACTTGTGGCCGATGAGATGCTTTCTGAGGACGAGGTACATCCCCAAGGGGTTGCGTGACGCGAATTGCCTGCAGGTGGTATAAAATAGCAATACTGCTGCTCGGTGCATTAGGCAAACGTCTAAAAGTGACAGGCATAGGGCCCAGTCACCGTTACTGAGGTAGGCAGACTGACACAATGAAAAGTCGTTCCGGAGACCTGGCCCTCCTGTGCTATTCCGATCTCACTTGTTGAGCGACTCTCCTTGCTCCAGGCTTGAAGCTCAATCCAAACACCGAGTGGTAGATGACAACTTCCATTACTGATGCAAAACAGCGAGACATACACCAATCCCAAATGAAACATGTCAGATGCATTAGCGGCAGCGTCCTGAAATTGGGAATTTTGCGTGGAAACCCACACCCAGACTTGATCAATTTTGACATCCTAAATCTTGAATTTTGACATCCTAAACAAAATCACCAGAATCATTGGCTTGCAGCATCATCAGCTTGCGAGGTGGTGGCCTCAAGAATAACTTTTTAGTGTGCCCTTATTTGCATCTCCTACTGGTTTTTAGCCTTGTGTTAACATGTACTGCATGGTCTTTTGTTGCTTGTTGCTGTTGTCGCGAATACATGTATGGATCTAAATGAATAAAAATGTAGCACTATCAGTTTCCTTGTTTCAGAAGTTGAAGAATGGTAACAGGGCCAGACCAGTAACTGAAGCCAACATACCATTCGATAAAGATGCTGCAACACTAGCTTTGTGAAACTATTGCCTTCATATGGAAAGGAGCATTCTTTTAACAGTCCCGTCAGGACTGATTCCATGTCAAAATATAACACAGCATTCATCTTTGGAGAGAAGGAAGTTTGAATACTGAAGGATTCTAGCACGAATATTTTACAATGAATGCTCAAAAGGACAAAAACCCTGTAAAAGAGAACATTCCTAACAATTGTTTCTTCACAAGCACACGGAGACCTCACAGAATGTGAAAGATAATGCCTGACAGACAGCATGTCTAAACCGGAGATGCAATAAGCTGAATCAACCATATAAGAAGAAACATAAAGTCCGTGTCAGCCATCGACCCCTCACGTCTCTTAGCGTACTACCTAATAAAGTACGACTACTAATAATATACCCCACTTTATAAACCACACTCTTTTCCAACTCTCTCCTCTTTTAACAACAAAAGCACCCCACGCCTCACACGCTTGGGATGTACGCTTTCGTCTTAAACATATCGCTAAATTCAAAATAAGCGTGATGACTAGCAGCATTGCTGACTCGCGGTACCATTGGACAATTGAAGTCCAGGGACAAATTAAAAACTAGAAATATTACTCGTAATTTTGCTAGCCGAAACTGATGGTCAAAACTGCCTGAGGCTTAAGCTGGTATGAGACATCATGACATTCACGTTGCTCGAAACCAAAACAATCGTCACCGCATATACCGCACCATTCTTGGAGGCTCCTTCTAACCAAGGCCCAAGGCCTTGAAATGTAGTGCTACTGACGTAATATATAGTTTGATGACGTCAGCTCCCTACGACTGAATTTCGACATCCTTAGAAATCGCGAGGGTCAGGGTGATTTATAACATTAATTTTTGAAGTCTCTGTGCAAAAGAAACTTTTGAGAGTACCCGGAATATGAAATCAGAACATTTTCTATTCGAAAAAATATTGGTTAGCCATATTTTGGGTCATGTTGCTCGGAATTTTGAGTGGAACAATGCAAGCATCGCTAAATAATTTCGACATCCTTGACTTTAAAAAGGAATACTTTAGTTTTAAGATATTTTTGTGATATAAAATATATAAAATTGAAAATTTGACTGTCTTGGTTTAATAAAACGATCCCAATATTTGATATTTATTCAATAGTTTTTAAATAAATAATACCTAAAGAGGGAATCTTCACGGATCATGAAAATTGCACCTCTACGTATTTCTCGGAATATCTGCAAAGGCAGCAAAAATATTTACATGAATTTTAAGATGTTTTTAGAAAAATAACAAAAGATTAAGGTAAAATTAGTTTTTTCCTTTACAAACGCCGAATCTCTGCGTGATTTAAAGGTGGAGAGTTTCGACATCCTTTTCACGCTCAGGGGCCTGCCTGGTCAGTTTACTCGCATTAGAAAAACCGTACTTGGCAACCGGTGTTGACAGGCTGGCCTGAATTTGACGCTAGATATCTCTTTCTCAGCATTGTGAAATTTAATTTGCCGCAGTTGAGATTAGTGTTTGTGTACGTTTCTGGATTACATGCAGGGTGTCCATCGAAGCTCAGGCGTGCGTACGTTTGAGAGTTGGTAAGTGTTTTAAGTAGCCAGTGTCGGTATGTCTTATGGCTTAAGCACCTAAGTGGCTTAAGCAGCTTATGGCTTAAGCTTTTTATTGTGATTGCATGCTGCAATTTCTCCATGAATGCAAGTGAAAACAGAGGGAGTGAATCCCGTTGATGTAGGTATAATCTCAAAAATAAGTTTGCTTGAAAATATTTTGTTGAAACGGACAAGTTTTGGAATTTTCCCTGCCTTTCAGACATTTCAGCTTGTTAAAGGTTCTAAAGCAAGACTTACCTCACTCGGGGTATTGTTTTGGTAGGTAGGTATTCCAGACTTTGCTTTACTTTTATCTTAATACGGTAGGTTTGCACCTTATTAATGTATTCCCTTGTACGTTTTTGATGCTTTTGTTTTGGAAAATATGCTGAACTCGGCAGGAGTTGGATTTGTGGGTTTCTCAAAATGGTTTAACTTCTGTTAATACAGTTAATTTTAATATTCTTCATCCCGTATTTTTTTGTATTTTATGTGCATATGATGTTTTAGTACATGTATTTTTAGTACATGTGCTTGTTTTTCGAGATATTCTGATCCTACATTTGCTTTTTCACCTTTTTTGTCTATTCATTTTGACCTCTTTTTTCCTGAATTTTGACATCCCACACTCTGCAGAAAAGTAATTTCAGGACACTGATTAGCGGCATATGCCACATTTATGATTCAAGCATTAAAATCATAAAACAAAGCAAGAATACATCGTAAGGTTCGATCACTCGATTCCCACAACGCTTGTTCGTTTGCATCTCAGAGTGCGCGCCGAGACTACTTATCCGAACCCTGGTGTAGGTACACATCACATCTGGAAGGGTACAATCATCACCAGACCCCGCTTGGTCAGTCTGAATGTCTCCGTATCGACAGACAGTGACATACACCGTTCGACGACACATCTCTTCACCATATGTTTCATCAGACTTCCCTTCCGAGGTTGGTCGGAATAGGTCTACTCCCTGGCGCCAAGTAGGATACTACTGATAACAGCTTCAGCGTCAGTAGGACTGAAGTGAGACGGGTCTGATGTCCAAGTCCAGATGATCTATGCATCACACCAAAAGGGTTCGCAGCCATCCAGACAAAAATCAGTGAAAAAAATGCTCCGATACAACACAAATCCATCGTTGAACACCTAACACAGGATCCACCGAGAGAAACGGACCAATATAGTCAAGCAGCACGATCCGGACTACACAGCGGCGGCGGGCTGTGTAGTCCGGACTACATCGGGGCCGGCACCTCCCCCAGTCCAGCTCCGGCTGCGCCTGCTGCGCCAGCTGCCAGTACAGCACCTGCAGGCGGTGGTAGTCCGCAAAACAGTTGGCGTGCAGCCGGGCACCGCAGTTCAAGCACTGGCGGCGCGTGTTCTTCAGACAGCGTACGCAGCGGCCCTGCACGGGCGCGCGCGTGAGCTGGCGACAGGCGCCGAACTCGGCCCAACCGGGACAGCCGATCATGGAGCGGTCGCCAGGTCCGAAGGAACCCCCTGCAACACACACACAGGGGGTCGGCGTCAGCCACATCCAGCACCGCCGCAGCCGGGCTCTCTGAACGGTCCAAAACAGTGTTTATATCGCGCCCCGACCACACTGCACCACACTAGCGCCTCCTCGGCGCTGAGAGGCTGGCAAGTCGAGCCGAGCTAGCCAAACTGAAGGCCGCGTCGGTGGTAACTGAGGCCGGAGAGACGATGCCTGGCAGTAGACATCCGATAGGCTGGCGCCCTGACCCCTGGCTAGGTTGCAAGGCCGTAGGAAACCACCACACAGCGTCGTTCCCTTTTCCCCGCGCGGCGGCTGGGAGAGGAGCTGGCGCATGCGTGTCTACATGCCACAGATAGCTGCGCCAGCCAACGTCCATAACGTGGTCGCCACAGCACCAGCTGCAGTCAGAACAGGAAGCTACCGGCGCCGTTGAGAACATTCAGCTGTAACCCTTAGCCGTGGACAGAGACCGAGGAAGCGATCAATCATGTGAACTAACTGTGCAGTGACCGAGGGAACAAGTGGAATCGGCGCCAAGAAGTCCCGAACCCTCCATCCTAAGTGCGATCTTAGCGATCTTCTAACGGCAATAAAACGCACTTCGGCGTGCGCGATTTCAAACCGACTCACAAACAGCGCATCTTCTTAGACGACCACATAACCCGTATCCAAAGCACGGGGTCGTCTCCGCTGTCCACTGTCCTCTGACAGCCGGCGTGGCTACGTGGCTCCCCGTGCTCCGTGTCGGCGCCAGTCCAGAGCAGCGGCGGCGGAGGAGGAGGAGGCACGCTGCGCCGGCAGCGCCGACTGCGGGTGCCTCCGCGCCAGGTGTCGCTTCAGGTTGGAGAGACTGGTGCGGTGGAAGCGGATGTAGACATGGCAGCCGCGGCACATGGCAACCTGGTCGGCCACCAGCACAAAGTAGTCCCAGACGCGCGAGCCCCGCCCGCCAGCATCTGCAACAGCCGAGCGCAGCGCCTGTCACCGCCACCGCGCTGCCAGATCCGACTGCTCAGCTGCCAAATACGGCCACCGTGCGGCTCTTCTGCCACCGTAACTCCTGGTGCCGTGACGTAGGTCAAGTTTAGGGCGTCAGCCACGGCCGATACTGCGTCCCGAGGCGGCACGGTCTCACCGCGACGCATCTGCACGCCAATGGAAACGGCGATAATCAGACTGGAAATGACGTCAATGACTGCCACCACCATGGCTCTTCTCTCGTATTAGGCATATACAGTTGGCCCACAGATGAACCATCGGCGATTTTATAAAAAAAGTTAGATTTCCTATAAATGTCAAACCTTGACTCTGCAAATCAAGCATCAGGCGAACCACATGGGGCGGTATCTTACGCTGGTGTATCCAAAAAGATCTGATTCTCCAGATATTATTCAAGTTCGTGAGAATCGCAATTTAATAAATGAAACCACGCTCATTTGTATGCCATCAGGGCGCACCCGGTGACCTAACCTGCTCAGCAACGCATATTTCCATGCAACGCTAAAAATAGGAAGGATGCCCCGGGCGCATGCGATGGTAGCTGCGCAAAATTCAAAGCTAGGCACTCTATCCGCCTCAGCGTGGGCCCCAACGTCCCTTTTGCGCCACTAAATACCGGCTTGTGTGCCGCGGACGCCGCCAGGGGCGCCACCGAAGAGCTGTGGACACGCGTGTGGCAGCAACCAACTTCGGCACGTGCCTGTTTATTTACACATTCGACGGCGAAACACGAAATGGCAAAAGACGCACGCTGTGTTCGGCACAATTCGAACAACTCCGGAAAAATGTAATCGACAAGACAAGAATTAAATACAACATACGAGCGAACAAGTCCTACCCTAGAAGCAACTCACAAAGCTAACTCCATCCCCTGAATGCATCCGAGTGTGCCTTTCATCCAGCACAATACTGCGTCAGACGTGACATTAAAATGAGATAGTTGCATATCTAATCAAAGAGCAGAGCTGCACCGGAGAAGCCAAGTCACAGACTGTTGCGGGTGGTGTAAACCCAGAGCGCCGGTCCTCGCCCGCTGTTCCACAGTCCCCGCTGCCGACCACGGGGGTGACGTCACAGCTGTACGGAAAACTGACACCACTCCAAACCACACCGGAATACTCCGCGGCACGGCGCAAGCCACGCCGATAAATGGAAGTGCCAAGAGTTTCTCCGGAGATAAACTGTCGATTTCATCCACTGGTGCGATACACAACACCATTCATAAATTCATACAGTGTTCAAAGTCGATCACCAACTGAGGTGTTTCTAACACGGCCACTTCTACTTGGCCTGAAGAGGAATTGGAGCCAGCCAGCAGCGGCCGCTAGCAGGACCCGGCAGTCACCAGCGGCCGCTACCAGGACCCGGCAGTCACCAGCGGCCAGGCGGCCGTGGCCGAGCCAGCAGCGGCCGCTACCAGGACCCCAGCCGTACCGACACACGGGAATTGTCCGGGTACACAGCTACGCAGGCGACACTGCGGGAATTGACTACAGCCGAGCAGGAGCCACTGTGAGACTTCAGAGGTCAGTGTGACCGGTGGAGCTGAGCCTGCTGCCGGCGGCCTAGTCATGACTGCGGTGCAGCTGGTGGTAGCGCTCCAGATGTCGCCACAGGTTAGAGGTGGACGCGGAGACCGAGTGGCGGTAGGTCTTGAGGCAGAGGTTGCAGCTCACCGTCTCGGGATCGAGCCGACTGAACTGTTGCCACGCAAAGCTGGAGGAGGTGCGGCCGCCCCGGCTGTACCGCTCTGTAACGGAGAGCGGTATGTCAGCCGGGGCGGACCGCACTGCCTCCCCTTCACACGGGCACCGCACTGCCTCCCCTTCACACGGGCACCGCACTCCCTCCCCTTCACACGGGCACCGCACTCCCTCCCCTTCACACGGGCACCGCACTCCCTCCCCTTCACACGGGCACGGCACTCCCTCCCTTTCAGACGGACACCGCACTCCCTCCTCTTCACACGGGCACCGCACTCCCTCCCCTTCATACGAGCACCACACTGCCTCCCCTTCACACGAGCACCACACTCCCTCCCATTCACACGGACACCGCACTCCCTCCCATTCACACAGACACTGCACTCCCTCCCCTTCACACGGACACCGCACCCCTCCTCTTCACACGGGCACCGCCACTCCCCTTCACACGGACACCACACTCCCTCCCCTTCACACGGACACCGCACTCCCTCCCCTTCACACGGACACCGCACTCCCTCCCCTTCACACGGACACCGCACTCCCTCCCCTTCACACGGATACCGCACTCCCTCCCTTCACACGGACACCGCACTCCCTCCCTTCACACGGGCACCGCACTCCTCCCCTTCCACGGACACCGCACTCCCTCCTCTTCACACGGGCACCGCCACTCCCCTTCACACGGACACCGCACTCCCTCCCCTTCACACGGACACCGCACTCCCTCCCTTCACACGGACACCGCACTCCCCCCTTCACACGGACACCGCACTCCCTCCACTTCACACGGACACCGCACTCCTCCTCTTCACACGGGCACCGCCACTCCCTTCACACGGACACCGCACTCCTCCCCTTCACACGGGCACCGCACCCCTCCCCTTACACGGACACAGCACTCCCTCCCCTTCACACGGACACCGCACTCCCTCCCTTCACACGGACACCGCACCCTCCTCTTCCACGGGCACCGCCACCCCTTCACACGGGCACCGCACCCCTCCCCTTCACACGGGCACCGCACTCCCCCTTACACGGACACCGCAATCCCTCCTCTTCACACGGGCACCGCCACCCCCTTCACACGGGCACCGCACTCCCTCCCCTTCACACGGACACCGCACTCCTCCCCTTCACACGGGCACCGCACTCCCTCCCGTCACATAGGCACCGCACTCCCTCCCCTTCACACGGGCACCGCACTCCCTCCCCTTCACACGGACACAGCACTCCCCCCCTTCACACGGACACCGCACTCCCTCCCTTCACACGGACACCGCACTCCCTCCTCTTCACACGGGCACCGCCACTCCCCTTCACACGGACACCGCACTCCTCCCCTTCACACGGACACCGCACTCCCTCCCCTTCACACGGACACCGCACTCCTCCCCTTCACACGGACACCGCACTCCCTCCACTTCACACGGACACCGCACTCCCTCCTCTTCACACGGGCACCGCCACTCCTTCACACGGACACCGCACTCCTCCCTTCACACGGGCACCGCACTCCCCCCTTCACACGGACACAGCACTCCCTCCCTTCAAACGGACACCGCACTCCCTCCCCTTCACACGGACACCGCACCCCCTCCTCTTCACACGGGCACCGCCACTCCTTCACACGGGCACCGCACTCCTCCCCTTCACACGGGCACCGCACTCCTCTCCTTCACACGGACACCGCACTCCTCCTTACACGGGCAGCGCACTCCTCCCGTTCACACGGGCAGCGCACCCCCCCTCACACGGGCACCGCACTCCCTCCCCTTACACGGATAGCGCACTCCTCCCCTTCATACGGACACCGCACTCCCCCCTTCACACGGGCACCGCACTCCCTCCCCTTCACACGGACACCGCACTCCCTCCTCTTCACACGGGCACCGTCACTCCCCTTCACACGGACACCGCACTCCCTCCCTTCACACGGACACCGCACTCCCTCCCCTTCACACGGACACCGCACTCCTCCCTTCACACGGACACCGCACTCCCTCCCCTTCACACGGATACCGCACTCCCCCCTTCACACGGACACCGCACTCCCTCCCCTTCACACGGGCACCGCACTCCCTCCCCTTCACACGGACACCGCACTCCCTCCTCTTCACACGGGCACCGCCACTCCCTTCACACGGGCACCGCACTCCCCCCTTCACACGGACACCGCACTCCCTCCCCTTCACACGGGCACCGCACTCCTCCCGTCACATGGGCACCGCACTCCTCCCCTTCACACGGGCACCGCACTCCCTCCCCTTCACACGGACACAGACTCCCTCCCTTCACACGGACACCGCACTCCCTCCCCTTCACACGGACACCGCACTCCCTCCTCTTCACACGGGCACCGCCACTCCCTTCACACGGGCACCGCACTCCCTCCCCTTCACACGGGCACCGCACTCCCTCCCCTTCACACGGACACCGCACTCCCTCCCTTCACACGGGCAGCGCACTCCTCCCGTTCACACGGGCAGCGCACTCCCTCCCCTCACACGGGCACCGCACTCCCTCCCCTTCACGCGGGCACCGCACTCCTTTCACACAGGCGCCAAATTCTCCCCTCACAAAGGCATAGCGCTATTTTCTCACAAGGGCATAGCGCTATTTCCTCCCAAGGGCACCACACTATTCCTTCACACAAGCATCTCCCAACCTCCTTTAAAAAGGTATCCAACTCCCGACGTTGTCCCCTTTCCACAGATTGGGCGCAGTAGTGCAGTGGTCAGCCGGTTTGCTTTCCACGCGGCGGAACCGAGTTCCAGACCCACCTACATATAGATGCAGGTGAAGGGAGGCATTACTCTATTATTGTGATATTAAATTATGACATGCTATTATCAATGAGTGTTGCGGGTGAAATAAAAGTAATTCGAGCTGGAGATCCTACAGAAAAGCCAGACCAGAATTCACAGCGACGTTCAAGCTCTCAGCTATACCAACCGACAATGTGCGAACAAATCAGATTTCAGGTCAATCATGAGGTAAACAGGCCACAAAAAGGTTTCCTCGGAAGGCAACAGCAACACCATTTTTTCAGCCCAGTGCTTCTGATTTAGTACAGCTCCAAACCCTATTGAGACAACACAGCAGTTGCCACAATTGCACTCCAATGATGTGACTATACCGAATATTACGTGAGACCAGGCTGTCCCAGAATCGTAAGTTCATCTGAACCAATAGCAGGCCAATATCATCTGTTGATCCAGTGTAGTTCAGGACACATGGACATGCACTAGCAAGCAGTGACCAGTGGCATTCACCGAGTTCACTGTGAATGTACTATACAAAGCCGCACAGTCTATTCGAGTGACCCGAGATGACCTCTCAAAAGCCACAGATCAAAAACCTTTACCTGTAGCTAGGAAATGACAAACATTTGTATAGATGATCAAATATTGAAGCAGGCTACAACTAAGCAGACAATATCGGAATTTTATCATAAACTCATAATAGGAATGACGTTTTTTCAGCCCAGTCTGACCTTAGACCATCGGTGCTGAAAATCTGACAGCAGAATTTCATCCTTTTGTGCCCGATGCCTTGATACCCAGTTTTAGACTGTTCACTTCGGAATCCTACGAGAGACAGCTTGTTGGAGGTACTGTCACCTCACGTTGCCTCACGACCGGACCTGGGAAGATTATCTGAGCCTGGCAGTTGGACAAGTTGCGAACAGGATCAGCCGCAAGGCGAGGCACGTGTTGTCCGGGATGTCACACTGGCACCGCCTCGGGAAAACCGAGGGAACGATCCCACATCTCCAGTAGGTCGCGTGTTAAAAATGAATATAGCCACTACCTCGTAACGGACCAAAGACGAGGAGGAGGAAGCACATATGACCAGGTAATGACACTTGATAAGATCTTATGCAGTTAACTGGTGTCATTACTAACGGTTGCATGGTTCGCTGCAAAGAGGGCACCTCGTTTAGTTTTTTTCTTCTATTGAGCGAAAATATCTGCGACATAGTAGATACCATTTTCAATTAGGAAAATTAGGCATTTATCACGCATGATGGCATAATTTTAACTACGGTGATATTCATTGGTCATGAAAGATCCCCACCTAAGCCAGCCCAAATCACTTCCGTACGAGACGTTAGCCACTGCATGTGCCAGAATTTCTCTAGCTCTCAAGAGATCAGTTGCAAAGGAGAGACTGTCTCTGACTCCGACTTCTGTGGCGCCCACCATTGGCGGAGGAGACGACATCAGGTGGGAGGACTATCCTACTTCCGAGCAGCTGGGTCACAGTCTTGGCCAGAACGAGCAATGCAAAACCACATTGCTGGTCATTTGCAGCCCTGTGAGACGCTAACCGCTGAGATTCTTCGCAATCAATAGCAACGTCCTTCTAGATGAAGCTGTTATGTCATTCGCGTCCCCCTGCAAACTTGCAAAGCATAGGTGCTTTAGAATGGGTTATGGCCTTGCATTGACAGAAGGCTAAGGTTAAGCAGCCCCAGAAGGCTAAGTTAGCCTACTCTAACTACTACCTCACTAACCAGCCTCAAAATTGTCACAACCCTCACCAAAGCTCCACCCATTTTCTTCAACCCCAATCTTCTCTTCTATGCAGCGGCTGCCCCGCCGGGGAGAGACGGTGTAACCCCACCTCCTGTTTCCAGGGTAAAGAACCCACGCCACTCTGGCCAGGTGATCAGCGGCAGTTTATCACTGAAAACTTGTTGTTTGAAATGGAGCATCTCGAGCAAGGTAGACACAACGTGCAATCGGTAATTCGCATCCAAAATTACAAAACCACTCCAGGTGGAATCCTTGTCTCTGCGGCTTGGAGGGCGTCCTCGGCAGAAGCAGACCCCAGCACTGCAGCTAATCAAAATTAACCACGCCGGCTTGTACCTTTCTGCCGTTGCCGGAATCAATAACTCCTAAAAACAAGTAATTACGTGGCATTGTACCCGCAATAAGTCCCCATTGCTTCCATTCGAAATGCCTGATATTCGATATTGCTTCGATATCCACCCTCCTCCAGAAAAAATAATGTCTCTCACACTTCTTAAGCGGCAGGCAAATGTTCCAAGCACAGAACGCCTAAGATAACCTAATAATTAATTCCTTCAATGTACAACTGACGGTCGTTAAAATGTGGCACCTATGGTGACCAATCGCGGGCACGGCGGCCGCACACAGAGTTTGAGGGCGCACCAGAGACGCTTTGGGAGAAGGCTCCGCTTCCACAGTTGCAAACTCGGCCGCAGTGGTGAATGATTTGAGCCGGCCAGCCGTTCAGGGAGCAAAGAACCCCGCTCCCGGTCGCCGAGCACAGCAAACAACTCGGCGGGAAAAACAGCGACGTCCAGCAGGACAGATGTCCACTAAATCATCTCCCGCAAACGCCGAGTTTGTGGTGTCGGAGCCGGGCGGCGCCTGGCAGGCAGCAGTGACCAACTGCTGAAGTCGAGCAAAACACCGCCTTCCACAACATCGAAACAAGCGTGAAACGATCCCACTGAAAAACAAACAAGAAATAGCATTTCACTTCAAGTACGAGTGCCTACTGGCGCCGTATTTCCGGGAGGGAGCTGCTCCCACATTGCAGTGATTTGTCCGGGACGTGTAATTCACCGACACGGCACCCGGTCGATTACAATTCAGAAACGCTCGAATCCCGTCCGGTCGACTGAAAGCGATCGGCCTCACTGCCTGATTATTCCGGGAGAGCTAGTCCAACTTCGATATACCGCGCGAGTTTTCGCATCCATCGTGTCCGACTCAATACCGCGTGCCAGGGGCCGTGCATATTGCTGCGAGAAAAGCGTGAGACGCCCTCCCAGGGCGACATAGGTCGACAGCGAGGCGCTCAGGACGATATTATCTCGGGAGAGACTGAGTATCGTCTGACCACTGAACTTACATTTTGTTTTATAAGTACGATGGCGTCCGAGCGTCAGTACCCGCGGGAAACGTACAACGCCGATGCGACGGTGTTTGCCGGCGGATCCGACCATTACATGAAGTTCGCTCCAACTCCGCGCAACTTGGACCAAATCTCCACGAAATCAAATGAGAGATGCGACCACAGCGCTCAGCCCTGCCTTTGCCCAGCAAGTGGGACGGGTTATCGCGACCAACATGAGACACATCTAAAGGCAAAAGGCTGGAAGCGCGAGGTTGAGGGTCTCCCACACTAGTTTCCAATACAGAACAGGTTACGCTTGATGGCACCACTACCAGCAGTGATGTGCTATGGAACTACACGGATTTGTCTGCTGAAAATACGCGGGTGTGGGGGTGAGCTGAAAATAAAACTGCGTCAAAGGCTTGAAATGCAATTTTTCGTTGCAGACCCACAACAAGGCAAATAACGCTTCAGCTTGCACCCAGAACTAGCTGGTGCACAAAAATATGCACTCAAATGAACCATGGGATTAATACAAGACAGTAGTTCAAGGAAATTTGACAATGCCCCTGTGTAGCTACTTTTTTGACGGCTGATATCTAGGATTTCCGGGAACGGCACATGGGCGTTGTATCCATTGCCGGATTTCCAACCGCTCAAACGTCCACCGCTGAAGTGGCTTTCATTTGAACTAACCAAATTAATTTCAGTTGAGCGTCGCAGCCCACAGAAGCGACCTGACATTTTAGTTTTTGATATGTTTTTTATTAAGCACACAACTTCGACTACATAGAATGCTCGTTTTTACGAGCCTCGATTAAACTTCAGAACAGTAGGTGTCCTCCCCTCTTGTTTTTCCAAGATGGTCAGAAAACGACAGCGCGCAACAATGCCACAACGCCGTACTTGGTATAACTGTCTGTCCATGTTTTGCCTATTTCCACTGAATGCAAAGTCGAGGGCATGTCATGTCAGACCACGAGCCTAGTTTGAGTGACCCTATCTAAAAAAGTACACTACTTCAAAAAATATCAGCCGAGTGACCTGGAATTAATTTGTATTATGAATGTAACCAGGGCTAGAATTCTGCCTTTCTAGATTTTTACTATCTGTGACCTCACTTCAGGTGAAATCAGCGAGCTCCCTATGGCAAGTGGATGGAATCATTTTTAAATGTCCATCATTAAGTACATATATATATATATATATATATATATATATATATATATATATATATATATATATATATATATATATATATATATATATATATATCAGATTAAATATAAAATTTCAAAGCCCTCAGCTTGTGGCCAATTCCTGAATTTCAAGTTTAAAAAATCAATTTTTCACCACTAAAATGTCATCTGAGGTCAAGTCCGCAATCTACGACACAGCATCCAATAAGCTGCAACTGAAGGGAAATTGAGCTTTCGTTTCCCCGTCATTGTTTTGTCGTATCGCAGCGAGTAGATTGATGCAAATCATGGTCATGGGTACATAAAGGCCTTGTTGATCTGACGCCAGCTTAACCTTAGAAATTTGACCTAACATGGTAATGTCATGTATTATTCGATTCGCAGTGACAGTATTACAATGCAACCTCATCAATTGACGTATCACTTCTGACCGGGAAACTAATAGTAACAAAGGAAACCCGCCATAATGACGGTACTATATTTCCTTCGACCTCGGTTCACTTGAATGTAGTCCTAGCCTCATCATATGCACTGCACAAACTTTTTCCAACGGATTTCGAATGATCCATGAAAACCTGTTCCATATTGCCTCTTCGGTGAGGAAAATGGCGTCGAAATAGGGCCTGCATGATATTTCAGAATGATGGCATAGTGCCGAATTTGCAATGTTCAGTGATGTATAGTGCCCAAGCATCTACCCTGGTCGGACAACTGACACCATGTCATTAAAAAGAGTACCCAAAGTGCTTTTGAATTGCATTGAGAAAGTGTTTCCGGCTATCTCAGTTCCTGAGAAACACAAACTTTTAAGTTCACCTGATTTCAACAATGTTGACCTCTATTGAACTTGAGTCCAGTTTTGACCTGACGAAAAATCTACCAAAGCAAAATCGATTGTATCTTACCAGTGACCCAAAATAGGTTTTGCGCTAGGGTGTCGAGTGGAAAATTCAGCTCGGAATGTATGGCGAGTGAGTGGAAAATTCCCCTCAAAATGTCTGGCGGAGTAAAAATTTTCCAATTTGGGTACTCAGGTGGTAAACTCTCAAAGCCCTTGTTTGAACTGAGGGATGGATATTTCCTTTAATTTTCTCAAAGTAAATATTTTTAAATCGTCCCCAAGCAGAATTGTTTGACCATTACCATGTAAAAAATTTTGGTTAAGCAGGTAAATCTTCAACAACTGAAACCCCCTGATGCAGTCTCCAACTATTTTTTAAGGAATCGGTGAATTGCCACAAATAAAAAACTTTGGGGGCCTCTGAGACCAACCTTTGGGGGAAAGAACTCTGGGTGCCACCAAGACTAACATTTGTGGATGAAGATCAAATCTTGGGGGCTTCCCTAGACCAACTCTTGTGCCCCTCCTCTCCTCTCCCACACGACCAGCTCTAAAAGGCCCCTGAGACGAAATATCAGGGCCCCCTTAGACCAACTCTGCAGAGAGGGCCTCCGAGACCGGCAGGTAGTGAAAAATGAAAAGGGATTTTTTCATGCAATACCTAGTGCCAAAATTAATTATCTAAGCATACACTGTATAGTTTTTCGGTCCGGGACAACGCCCCTCCTATACCTATACCTATAGTTACCGGAATTTTGGAGGCCACTCCTGACCTCAATCACTGCACCTCGCATACACCTATGCTAGGGCCCAGTGGAACCTTGGTTTACACTTAACTAACCCAGACGAAACTACAAACTTTCTATCATGGCAATAAACTCTTCCAGACTCTTGCTAAAAGGTTCTTTTCTTTACCTGTCAATTCCCCTGCTCCTCTTCACATATATACTCACCTTCATATGAATATGCTGCTTTCTATCAATCCATCTCATCGAAGCTAGAGCCTTTTTCTTTCTGCTGCTGTTGTTTCTTCCTTTCGTCTACAATCAGCCAGGCGTGGCTGGTTGCGACAGCGTCAGAGCGACTACTACTTTAAATTTCTGATAGGTTGCCGCTTACCGGTCGGATGAGCTACATAATTTGCATTTCAAAAATTGCTCTAAATTAATTTTCTAAATCCTTACAGACTAGAAAATTATACAACTAAAAGCACACAGAGAGGAAGACTAACAAAGTTTTGTCAATAACGAATATAAAACCTGCCTTTCAAAAAACCTAAAGATGCCGCTTTTATTTAATAGATGTAAAGACGGCGTTATGGTAAATCCACGCCGTAAACCAACCATACAAAAAAGTGCCGATGTTTGAAGGGTAACTGGATGCAATCTTGTTGCCCAAAAACATCATTTAATGAAAATGTAGAGTTTCAATGTATTCAAGTACCGGACACTTTCAGTTCAACTTAAATATCAGCGTATTTATGCCTAGGGTGTCGTAGGGTGTCGTGAGTGGATTTGGGTGTCACACGGCGTGGACACAGCAATGAAGGGCTGATATGGATAAAAATTATTTTCTTCGCAATAAATGGTCAATTTTCTACGATACAATGTCAAAAAATATGCTGTTTAGCACACAAATTTCAAAATAATTGCTTTTAACAACAAGATGACCAAAAATTGATTTTCACTATTCTCGGTACCAGAAATACAAAAACAACTTATCAAGGACGTAAGCCTAGAAATCATGTGCACAGATAAACTGCTTTCCAAAAATGTATCTTTCAAAGCAGTCAGCTCAGTTTTTTGCCAACACAAGGCTAGGGTGTCTAATTTTCCACTCACCAATTTTGTGAGTGGTGGAATTTAGTGGCGGTGTTCACCCATTGGAACTTTCTCCGGTGGGGCAGGGGGCACTGAGCGTCTTGCCCGCGCCAGAATTTCGATTCTGTTGTTTCACTGAAATCGGTGGGGATAAGGATGCCAGGTATAATTGGCCAGAAAAATAGAAATCGCCAGATTTTCTTACAGAAAAGCGAAAGAAGCTAAAAGAGCCGAGTTAATTTGGCGATCTTCTAGTCGATTCTACTGCTCTCTTTTTCCAGTGGACGTTGGTAGAGGAGGCAATGGAGCTGGCCTTTGTAGTAAGTATGGTTGAGTAAAATTCAATAGTAGTAAGCATTGTTGGAAGTGAGTGGAAAATTCAGCAAAAAAGTATAAAAGTGAGTGGAAAATTCTGCTTGACTGGGTGTCGTTCTGCACCCAGCACCCCAGGTTTTGGGACACTGTATCTTACACGAGCGTTCCATAGTGCTTTGTCCGTCTTCCTAGCAGTCTTTTTAGTTTTTATTTAGAGGGATACTCCTTTTTGCCCACGTTCTGACGAAGGCAACCCATGGCCGTCACCCAGACATTTAAGGTTAAGATCCCAGAAAAGTACCGAGTCCCCACCACGGCATTCAGCAGCTTGAATGATTTCACTCCTGTGCTACCAAAGCGCGTGCCTTATAAGAAACGTATGTGCTTTCACCAAACTGCCGCCTAGCATGAAATCCTATAACAGATCAGTTCCATTCATTTCTTTATTCTAATTTATGTCAGTAGAGGTTATATCAGGCAACGTGATCTGAGGGTCAACAGTTGAAATGTCGATTAACCCCACTTTAAAAATCCGATAAAGAGTGCTCACGTGAAAGCTGTAGGCTAACTTGAATCCAGCGATACATAACATGTCCATGCATCATTTCCAGGACCATGATTTCGAACGCGTAATGACTTGTGCACGGCAACCTTTTCAAAACCCCTCCAATCAGAATGGATTTTTGTTAAAATCCGAGGGACGGGATTTTACATCCATTTACAGCTACAATGACCCCATGGCCACACATGCATTGCACAGCATAAAAAGTTTCAACAAACACGAAAATTGAAGCTTGCATTTGGTGACCACGAGACGTTCACATGTGCCGTTTAAAAACCTGACAAACAATCCTTCCATGCCCTCGGATGGTCTCATAAGGGCGCTTCTGTTCTCGGGCTCTGAGCCATCCAAACTTGGAAGTTTGATGGTCCAATGCCTTATCATAAACATCATCAGCACTAAGGCGCCTTAAAGCCCCAGTGATGATTAGTGATGGCGCTCCAAAAGTATTTCTTTCTGGACGGTTCAACACCACTAGGATTGGAACGATACCTATGAGACACAAACTATCCATTATAAGCGCAATTCAAACTCATAAAAGATATAGGGTGGAAGCCCAATAAGTTTTTTTCATTTTCGGTAAAAATATGGGAGGAAGAACGTCAGTTAAAGGGAGATACGCGAAAAAATTATTATTGTGGTTTCTTGCTATTCGAAAAATCTTGATAACGAAACTATCAATTATTTTTGTATCTTCGGCAAAATTTTGGCGGGCCACTCACTTATTATCGAAATAGGTTAACAGTTTCGATAAAATGCCCATCACTTACCCCTGCCCATACCCATCACTTACTTTTCGAAAACTATTTTAAGTTAAAAAGTAATGTTTTTTATAATACAAATGTCTGTTCTCCTGTATTTGTATTTGAATTAATTTTAAAAAGTTTTTAAAAACTACAAAATGAATTAGTTTGCCCTAGAAACGGAAAAAACATAATTACTCAAGTCTTCAGCGGTTTCGTACCGCGGGTCTTGAGTCATTTTCTGCTTCAGCCCCAGGATGACAAAACTTTTGCGTCAGATAGGTCACGTGACCCCGGTTTGAGAATTCCTAGGCTTCTGATTGGTTAATTGTGATTTCTTTTAAGTCCTATATTTCTGTTTCAAAAGAGTTTTGGAATGTTGTTTTTCTAAAGTAATTTTTTCTGTAGTAGTCCAAAGTTCTACATCACTATTTAGGATAGATATGACCTAATTCTTAGAGAAATTGATAGCCCTAGCCGTGTGTACGTCATATACATCGATATGAGGTGTACCGGTAAAGGCGTCTAGAAATGTTGACTTTGAGAGCAATTTTAAGGCATTTGCAGGCCGAATTCGCAAAAATGAGAATAGGACTTCTGAAACAGCTTTTTGTAACCTTTTCATATAGCCAATACAATTTTTTTCGCCTATCTCCCTTTAAAAATTTTGCTCACTTCAGCGTGACTGAAGCCTCTTGTAAAGTGCCTATCCGTCGTTTGTTTTTGCTGCTGTTTTGATATACTTTCCGGTGTCAAATTTCTGCATGAATGGAAGCAACTGTAGGATCCGAAATCTGTAGCGAAGCCTTTCAACAGATAACAAAGAAAAATAAGAAGGCAAGCTTGAGCAAGCTTGAAGGAGTGACAATGCTGGTGCCCTCTGCCTCATCAGTGCGCCGATGTTGCCCACATCCGCAGCTGAGCGTTACGGCAACTTCTCCCGCCGACGACGATGATTACCCTAGATGGATGGACGTCCGCCGTACCAGAAGCCAGCGTGGACGTCGTCACTTCTACAGTCTCACAGCACGGGTCTGCTGAAGCCTCATCTAACAAAGATCTGACATGACTGTCTAGCTGTTCCTTGCTCTTCACCGGCAGTGGAGCGGCCAAACATTCCGGAGCAAATAAAAACTTGGCTGCAGCGTGGTGTACACCTATACATAGTTCTAGAGGGTGAACGGATGGCCGGAACCCTCAGCTGCTCGAATCTAACGTGCCTATACCTGGAGAAATGCAAACGCACTGCTGTCCTTTAATACTTTTGTTCATATCTCCTTGGAGGAATAAATAATGGAGTGTAAGGGTTACTCCTCTTTCCCTGGCGGAAAAATGAATGAGGATTCAAAGATACAACTTTCTTCCCAGCAAGCGGCTTTCTTCCATGCGAGCTTGGGTTTAAAACGGAATTTCCAGAAACGTAAAACTTGTTTGTTCATAGTTTTTAGAATATGGGATGCAGCTACAAGAGAACGTAACTCGTCCGTGCTCTGATTCACGATGATGTTGAGTGGGGTTTTAGGGCACCTCAGCTGCTGAGGCTATATGTGCCCACGTGCTCTGATTCTCGGCAGTTTGATGCCACTTGTATTCCACGCATGGCCACAAGCACGGCCATGCGAAGTACGATGAGATTACTTGCTTCTTCTGATGAATTTTCCGACACAGAAGCTGAGATATAAGGCTTCCATCCAATGGCAGCTCTGGTCTCGCCAGACTCCCTCATTCCATGCCTCTTCACACGTTGTGTTGATGTGTACATGTCATATATCCTGTAATTGCCAAAGTACTGTCGTATAATATACACGTTGCTACCACAGCCATGACAATGTAACTTTCCGAAAGGTAGGTTCTCTGGCCAGCAAACCTTAACCTTACTCGAGCCCCACTGACAGTTACATGGATAATTTCAAGACAGCTCCAAAATCAACGCTTGTTTTGGCACACTAAGGATGTCAGTCAAGTTGCGAGACTAGTGATTCAAATAATATGTTCTCATATCCAAGCCGTGCACTTCATCCTTCTCCATCACTTTTTTACGCACTCTCGGCCAATTTTCTCCGGAATAATGCAAAGAAGCGTAAACGGCTCCCACGCCATGAAAACGGGAACCCTGATGAAACCCTCGAGTGCGGAGAGACGAACTAGCTGGATACAAGTAATTGAAAATTGAGGCATCAGCTAGCTTGCCTTCAAAGCGATTCCACCGCTTCGCTCAGTGGGCAGCAACAGCCAGCGGCTTGGGAATGATAAATGCCGGCAGCTCCACCAATTTAGCAGCGATACCAAACACCTCCCCCCCAGCGTGCGGCAGCCCCAGGCTAGAGCTAGGATCGCCACGCTGATGCAGCGTCCCTACACACCAGAACAGGATCCATGCAAACTTCCCTTTCTCTTAAGCTCTAAGGTTCGTCAAGGAGACACCTTTTCGAGGTGTGGCAGCCATTAGATGCATGGAGACTTAGCAACAGATTTACGAAAGCTTATAAAACTATCGTTTTCGAAAGCACACGGAGGCGTGATGGAGAAAAATGGGAACCTACCTTCCGAATTCTCGAGGATAATTTCAAACACGCACATGTTTAGTATGAAAATTGAATTTGAAATACATTAGCACCGAGTTCGCACTTTCTCCAACACGCCTAGTAGAAAAAAGAAGCGGGTACTTACTGGCTGGTGTATCAATGGTGGCCATGGCTTGAGCTGAAAACAAAACCACAGGTTAGCCGCGAAAACAAGCACACTGAAGAAAGCAAACGCTTATCATTTACCTCTGAACGGATTTCTCATCTTGTTTTAAGTTGTCTGTCTCTTATGCACAATCCAACAAACCGTGAGTTTTAATGAGTTTAAAGTAAAAAATACCGTGTACTGTGAATATGTGATAAAGTGGGTACACTTAAATGCGTGGGTGAGGGTATCGCATCTTTCTGTCCTACGGTACCAAATCCAAGCAGTACACGTGCAACCCAGAAGCCACGTCTGCTTACCTACTACGTCCGATCCGGACTCCATGTCGGGGTCCAGCATTTCTCCGCCGGCGGCGGGGTCCAGCAGTTCGCCCACCATGGCGTCCGCCAACCCCTCCGACTTGATGGCCACGCTGATGTTGACCGTCTTCTGAGCCTCGGCGTCCGCGCCCTCTGCCGACTAAGGATCCACACCGGTCAGCGGCCACAGGTGGCACTCCACGCACCGACACCGCACACGTAGAATGGGCCGGAATTCACACCAGCCGCTCCCGCCTCTGACCACGGGTACACAAACCATGAGAGCCTCCTTATGCTCGAACCAAAGACAAACACATCCCAGGAGTTCGTTGTTATTATGTTGTATTGTTGCAAAAAGGTTTCTACTAGGCAGTGTCCTGAAATTAGGAATTTTGCGTGGAAACCCACACTCAGACTTGATCAATTTTGACATCCTAAATCTTCAATTTCGACATCCTCAACAAGATCATCAGAAGGTCCTGCTTGAGAGGTGGTGGCCTCAATGGCAGATTTTTAGTGTGCCTTTGTTTGCATCTCCTACTGGTTTTTAGCCTTGTGCTTTATACATGCACCAGCATGATTTTTAATTGCTTGTTGCCGTCGTCGCAAATACATGTATGGATCTAAATGAATAAAAATGCAGCATTATCAGTTTACCAACGGGGAAGTAAAGTTACCAAACACTCCCCTAGCTGGATGAGTGTTTGGTAACGTGGCAAACGACTGGCGTGCCGAACAACACACAGTCCACTCAGCGTGCAATGAGATCAACGCCAGAGGCAACTTCCGCTGACGAAGGCACGAATCGGCACGGCGGACACTTCTTTATCAACAGGGTAGCCAATTCTGGGTAGCGCTGCCCAGGGCAGATACGAAGCGATATATCCAGTTGGCTCCGGGAGTGAACTGGAGAAAGTATTTTTGTGTTTATAAAATACTGACTCAACACAATTCAATGTGCACGATCACTTGATTCTCTTCGATTCCTTCGGTTTCCAAGGTTAGCAGCATTTTGGAAAGGTGTTTCGAAGTGGAGATACGTGCCAATGGTCGATCTATAAAGAGAAAGTTTCGACACTTGAAACATGAAAATTATTTAGTTTCACCAGCACTTGTTAGGTGTTGACGCTTCCGTAAGTATCAAAATAATCTGACCCGAAATTCAGACCACCCCATTCAATTCCATACACAACTGCCCAGATGCAAATTTAGTAAATTTTGGAATACAATTACAATGATACCCGATGATAGAAATGTCATTTTCTCTCGCTATTTTTCTCGTTAACAAAACGCCTATTAGATTGTTTTAACTAACTTCTCAGTATTTCGATAGGTGGCGCTGGGATTGGTGCCGCCAACAAAAGAGATATATTTAAAACCCTGTCGCACACAGTATATATATGAGCTTGACACAGGATGTTAATGCTGAAATGGCTGAAAACTATCAGAAGTACCGAGCGATGGGTAACATCACTGCTTTGCTGACCGATTTTGGCCTTACACAATCAAATGCTCTAAATTTGTTATTTGTGAGAATTTTCATTCGTCACACGCGGTCTCGAAATTTTAACAATTTGAAATTCTTAAGTCATATTCGGCATCAGGATCCCAAAATACATCAGAAAACACCCTGGGAGCAGAATTTCCAAACAAAAGTTGCAAACGGGGTCACCCTATCATCACACCAACACCACAGAGACAGTTAAGCCACACAATTTGTCTTCATAGGCAGGATTCAAGAGAGTACGCAATTCCACTAAGTTGTCACAGAACCTTTTCTCCCTTCCATAGCCCTTAAAAAAGTGTTTTCCCAATTTCGACTATGTGGCCCCCCCCCTCACATTACAGGTGTGGATCCGCCGCAGGCTACGTAGCGGCCCCAGGCGCACGGCACCGACAGGGCCGTGGCTCACCTGCTCTTGCTCATCAACGGAGGCGGGCAGCTGAGAGTCGGAGGCGGTGGTGTGGGCAGAACTGGCGGGAGGCGCGGTGGATTTGGCGGGAGACGATCCCGGCTGAGGCGGCTCGCAACGCTGCCGCTTCACCGACGGAGAATCTGTGTCTGGGGGCGCCCGCGGCCGGCCCGTCGCCTGCCGAGGGCGACGGAGGTGAGAGGAGCCAGCCAACCGCCTCAGCCCACATTGCCGCATGGGGGGAGTCGAAAAAACATCAGTTAATACAGCCTCCGAGTCTGCTGCAGCTCGACTACACCCCCACCCCCCACTTCCCTATCTGTTTGTTACAAATATATGCTTACCGATTCAATACTGCGCTCAATGGCATAGGCGAAAAAAAGAAGAGAAAAATGAACCCAGAACCACAAAATTTCAGATATTCACCACCAAACCATTCTGCCAAGTGCTAAAAGTTGTCCACTAAATACTCCCGGACTGCCACATCAATACCAACTGGTTTAGAAGCAGCAGTTCCTCACCTTGTTGGCATTCTTCCTCGTGTCTTCGTCAGCTAGGCCCTGAATGGAGAAGGTCTCGGCCACCTGGAGGAAGGCCCCCAGCTGGTTGCGTTTGACGTTAACCTGGCCTTGATAGATGAAGTCCATGATGGCCTGCATCACCTCGTATTCCACCGTGGGCAGCACAATCACCGGGTGCTGCTGCGCCGGAATGCCCTGCCGATGCAAACCGTCGTACAGACTGGAACCACAGAGGAAGCATACTGAAAATAACAGGGCCATATCAAATGCTCATGACGGCCCTACAAGACTGCTACCTCAGTTCAAATCAGATGAGTGCAGCATCCCCTTATATGGAGTGTCCCGTATTTATCATCAGTCTTAAACTAATAAAGCAATTTCGTAGAGCATGTCGAAAACCTCTACTGGCATATTTCGTTTCACCTAAAGCTCTCTATATTACAAATTCACGCACTTTAACGTTCAAAATACAGGGAACTTTATCTGGAATTCAAACCATTAATGATTCTCTTTCCATCTGGCAACACATGCCACATGATAACTATTAACAAATAGCATGACTTTTGCAATGTTGAATGTTGTAAGCAGCTACGATTTCGTTTTGATCGATGGAAAGGTTATGTGGTGTCCCAATTTTCAGACCTATTTTGATCATAGCCTTTTTAGAATTTCAATCAAGTGGTCCATTAACTTTTAAAGACCTCAGACTTTGACGACCACAAGTGACACCACATCCTACAAAACCTAACAATAACAGGGCTAGTATTCAATGCTCACCCGAAGGATTTCCTTGAAGTGGACGGAGCAGGCTGAGAGTACGACCCGGTGTGCCCGAATCAACCGTCCTGAGCAGGAGAGGGTAACGTCCGTGAACGACTCGTCGCTCCGTAACGAGTCCAGCGACAGGTGAAAGTTGCTGTGGAAGTCATTCCAGCGGAGGCAGAACTCCTGCTGTTCCGTCATGGTTGCGGCTGGATCAGCTGCGAAGAGACAGACCCAGGTCAAGGAAGTGTTCCGGGGCGGAGGGAGGCATGGAGGGAGGGAGGGAGGGAGGGAGGGAGGGAGGGAGGGAGGGGGAGAGAGATAAGAGAGAGAGAGAGAGAGAATTAATTTGTTGATCTGCATTGTTAAAATGGCCACTAAATATTTGTATAAATGACCTTCATATTGCTCAGGTAGTTTAGTTGTCCCAGGTGGAGGCTTACTATGAGAGCAAAACTTTAGTGCATTCTTTGAAACCTTCTAGACTGGCATTCCCCATAATATGATTGGGTTTTTGCCAAATAAATTTCTCAATCTCATTGTGGTAGCAGTAGCAGCAGTGTCCAGTTTTGAGGGAGGATTCCATTCCCAGCCAGAGGGTTAGTGTTAAAAATTCACCCTTTAAGAGGCACTGTGCCCCAGTGCCCTGCTCATTCTGTGGCCTGTGCAATGGTAGTAAGACACTTGTATGAAACATTACATTTGCACCACCCCTTACAGAATACCACAACAGAAAATTTTTTCAGTGGATTTATGCTTAATATGCTCTCAATGCATTGAATAAAAATACTCATTTTTCACATATATTTATTTTACAAACATGCATGCACCCACCATCTAACAGAATAGGTATTGTGCCAACAGTTCATTGCACTCTGATTGTTCTCAGGGAAATAAAGGACATGCTCCATCCAGAAGGTCCATAGCACGGTATTATGATAGTAGGCAGAACACATCTCGCGGTTCAAAAGGATCAAATCAGAAGGTCCACTGATCATAGGGTCTAATGTTCATAGCCTCCACCCTTTGTAAGTTAGACCTTTCGAATAAGAAGTCCAATGTTCAAAAGGTCCAAAAAGGCGTGCTCAGATGCTTGAGAGTGGGTGCAAGACGCTGCAGAGGCGTGCTAAGGCACATGATAATAGGAGGAAATGAGGGTTAGGTTAGTTTAGGTTAGGTTAGGTTAGGTTAGGTTAGGTCAAGTCAGGTCAGGTCAGGTCAGGTCAGGTCAGGTCAGGTCAGTTGTGTATGCCCTTGTTCCCTATTTCCTAGTCTGGGGATATCACCCCTCTTTCCAGATTCTGAGTGCGCCTCTGGTCTGGGTACCACTTTGGGAAATGTTTTAGAAATATCCCCACATTCTGCAAGAAAATCCCTAGGGGTGAAACAGACAGGAGGGAGGGTTTGAGTAGTGTTAAGTGGTACCCAGACCAGAAGTGCACTCAAATTCTGGAAAGAGGGGTGATATCCCCGACTAGGAAATAGGGAGCAAGGGCATACACACCTGACCTGACCTGACCTGACCTGACCTGACCTGACCTGACCTGACCTGACCTGACCTGACCTAACCTAACCTAACCTAACCTAACCTAACCTAACCTAACCTAACCTAACCTAACCTAACCTAACCTAACCTAACCTAACCTAACCTAACCTAACCTAACCTAACCTAACCTAACCTAACCTAACCTAACCTAACCTAACCTAACCTAGCCTAACCTAACCTAACCTAACCCAATCTAACCTAACCTAGCCTAACCTAACCTAACCTAACCTAACCTAATCTAATCAAACCTAACCTAACCTAATCTAACCTAACCTAACCTAACCTAACTCTCACCCTCACTCTCATTGCCTCCTATTATCAGGTGTCTTAGCACGCCTCTGCCACATCATGCACCCCACTCCAGTGGGGGAAACTGTGGTCAGCGTTCCCAAGAATGACTACGTTCCCAACAATGGGAACAATGACCCATATTTGGAAACGCATTTGCCATCGTAGATTCAAACTGGAATTTCCGACAGCTTGAAACAAATAAAGGCGTATATCTACCGCATTATTTCAATATGTCAGTTTTCCGGAAAAATATGGCGGCCATAGGCGGATCCAGGGGGCAAAGTGGGCACGTGCCCCATAGGCGGATCCAGGGGGCAAAGGGAGTTTGTGCCACCCCCATCGACCCCTCTGCACTCCCTGAAATGGTCACGGGCCCCTCTGAAATGCTGCTTCCCACCCCCACCCCCACAGGACGCGCAAATCGGCTCCCACCGATAGGATTTTGCGCCCATCCGAGAGGGTCTTCCGGTAAAGAATGGCGCCCCCGGAAAAGCGTCCCCCCGATCGGAAATCCTGGATCCACCTATGATAGCGGCCCAAGGATAAAGGCCTACCCCTACCCCTGCATGAAGCAGGCTCAAAGGAGTAGATGGAGGCATAGGCGGATCCAAGTTTTTTTCGAAAGGGGGCGTCATCCGAGCAGGGGGTGCCAAATTATATCATAGAGCGGCAAATTTTCACATCCAGGACTTCTTTGGGGGGGCTAGGGGCTCAAGCGTCTCCCGCCATAGCCTTCGATCAGTCTCCGCGTATGTTTTTACTACATGCACTCTGATATCTTGAGGGGGGGCTTGAGACCCTAGGGAACCCCTACTAGGTGGGCGCAAAATCTTATCGGATTTTCGCATCCTGGGGAGGGGGCGGTGGGAAGCAACATATCAGGGGGGCGCCATCGACCTTTCAGGGGGCGCCGTGACCATTTCAAGGGGCGCCGAGGGTTGATCAGGGGGTCGCCGAGGGTTGATCAGGGGGTCGCCGAGGGTCGATGGGGGGGGTGGTGCCGAGGATCGATGGGGGAGGGGCGCCGAGGGTCAATCGGGGGAAACGAGACCCTCTTTCCTCGCCTGGATCTGCCTAATGAAGCACCCAAGTAGAAAATATCGAGTTGATGCATCGGCGCACCATAATTCATCAAAACACTACGGAATAATTCAAACGATCTTGGGGACAAAAACTACAGGATCTAAAAACTTTCTGATACAAATCAATATAAAAAAGCTTAGAAAATGCGAAAATACCACTTTTAAGCACTACTTACTTCATAAACAGATGAAAGGCACGGTTTTCCTCTATTTCCTCATTCGTCAGCACATGGTGGGCAGCAACTGTGTGACGCCAAGAGAAATATTTTTTTCCGTCTACAATTTTGGAATTTTGTTTTCATACTACTATTTTTTTCATTGAATTTCCCCAAAATTATCTACAAAAAATAATATCTGTCAGGTTGCACAGTTTCAGAGCAATCTTTCCATCGTTCTTTACCGTTGGTGCCGGATCGCGCAGTTTAGACGAATATTTGAGGGAGGGTTCAAAGACAGATTTTCTAATTCAAAAGTAGAACTCCCCCTCAAATTTTAAGAAGAGTTAAAATTGACCAGATAGAAAGATTCCCCTTGTCTTTTCTAAGCTCCTGTTGTGTTTTCTGAAAACATCGTTCGGGCGTTCCCATCCTTGGGAACGTGCGTTTCCATTTATGGAAGAAGCGTTCCCAAATATGGGTCAATATTCCCATTATTGGTAACGTAGCTATTCTTGGGAACGCTGACCACAGTTTCCCCCACTGACTCTTATGCATCTCAGCGCACCTCTTTGGACCTTTTGAACGTTGGACTTCGCATTCAAAAGGTCAACTTTCAAAGGCTAGAGCCTATGAACATTAGACCCTTTGAACGGTGGACCTTCTGATGTGATCCTTTTGAACCGAGATGTGATCTGCCTACTACCATAATACCCCATAGCACTGGCTGGGGCAGCAGTCAGAGCACCTCAGTCAAAATGCTTCAAGGTGCAACAGTTGTTTGGATTATGATTCCACATAAAACTACCGACTTAGCTTAAAAGCAGTGTCAGATATTTGTTCGGCACTGATTGGGATCCAACAGGCAGTTAAGTCTTATCATGTGAATCAGTTGAAGGCACTATTTGCCATACACTAGGCCAGTCTGCAGAACGTGGCAGGCGACTCGACGAGGCGCTTGGGGCAGTCCAAAGCCTGCCCCAATTGGGGCAGAAATTTGGATGCTGGGGCAGACTCCTCCAGTAGGAGGGTATTTTTACTGATAAATTTTTATATACTCCATTTTAAACGAAACACCCAGAAATGAAATAAAACTGTGCATCCAACTTGACGACAACGCACTCACCACCCTCCACCACGCACAGCAGCAGCTATCTTGCATTCATGATGCACGACTTCAAGAATACTTTTATTCAAAGATATATTTACAAGCGAAGTCTTTTCCCCTACAGACGTCATTTGCCTCTGCTTTCAGGCCATATAATCTAAACTTTACAAAATTTTTCATTTGATAACTAAATTTGAAAAAGAATAATTTTTTCTAAAGCTAAAGCATTTCCCCCATTTTCCCAAATTTTCATGAGAGCATAACAAAATTTGGAATATTTTCACAAGACTCAAGCAAAGAAAGATTCCTGTACGCCCTTGTGACGTCACATCACTGACCGGCATTTGTTCTTGGGGGGAAGGGGCTGGCATGATTTTCTTATGAACGGTGGACCCTTTGAACAGTGGACCTTTTGACATACACCCGATTTGCCGGCCTTTGGTGATCAAAACATAGCAGAGGAAATGCAAAAAACTACATACAGGGAAATTTTATTTAGAGTTCTTAGATTGTTTTTTGTAACTAAAACTTAGTTTAGATTAAAAATTTACAAAAAAATTAAACTTAGCTTTAGAAGGCACACGTTGCCTGATTTTTTATTAATTTCAGGAACTTTGAGTTTACGTCTATTAAAAAATTTCCTTATTTGGTATCTTTTTAACCATATTCCTCTTGATGACAAATATGACGCTTTTGAGACAATTCAGCTTTTACGGTGCAATTTTAACTAATGATTGTTGTTTCTTTTCGTTATTTTTTCTTCTTCCCTCAGCGATTACCCGGACCGACTGCTGCCCCAAGTACTAGTTCCTGCCCCAAGAGCTCCCCTCTGCCCCAAGATCGACCAAAAGCTGCCCCAAATCGGTAGGTCTGCCCCGAGGCTGCCCCAACGAGATCTCGTCGAAATCTGCCACGTTCTGCAGACTGGACACTAGGCATAACTTAAGTATGATATAAAATACCACCATCAGACTAAGCGTAATCCACCTGACAAAAGCTTCCCGAGACCAGACCATGGATGCATTGGCCTTCTAATTCAGCTCATTGTATGTTAAGAGGGCTGATAAAGTTGTGCTGGCTAATGCAAAAACTGAGTTACACTCAATATGTCAAAAAATCCTCTCTTTCACAAGAAATTACCCTAATCAAGTTTGAGGGTGCATAGGTACCTAGGCTGGTAAGCAGGACGAGCTTCAAAGACCTGTAAGGGTATGGTTAGTCTCCTCTCGAGCAGTGATCTAAACTGCGTTCCTCGGGGGTGTTCTATATGCTTACAAATACAATATAGAAACTCGCACACCAACGATCGTCCTTTTCTCACCACCCCTAGTTAACTATCCTGGCAAATTACAACGAGCCAGAATTGACCCAAGAGTTGAGCACTATTTATTTATCTGTTCTTTGGAGTCGGAATCGTGTTCTCCCGCGCGTGGTATCAACAACAAACAACAAGAGTAGTAAAATGGCGGCGACAACCAGAGTGATAATAGAGGGCGACAACGGGGATTTCTCTTTTGTCTTTGATGGGGATAATGGTTATGATATTGTCAGTTGTCTTCCAGATTCCATAACGCAGAAAAAATACTGGAAGATTTAGGTTTTTTTCATTTTTTGTCTTTTTTCAGAAAAATGTAGGTCATCAGAAATAAATTCTGTATTGTATCTCTATTTTTTGTTTTTAAAACGGTACGTTTGAGATGAAAGTGGCGCAAATTTTCGTACTATTATTTTTGTTGTTGCATTTCGATTTGCGAAGCTGAGTGGATCGTAACTATTGTCCTGCTGTATGTTATGATAATTTCAAGGGGGGGGTGGCGCCTATTGGCAATGCACTCATATGATTTGAAACTTGGTAGTTATAACCACAGTGGGATTAGAGTGGGATTACATGGTCCCCAAATGTTGTGTAAACATTGGCATTAGTCAGTGGGCATCACAGTATCAGTCGTGATCTTGTTTATACTTTTAGTCCTAGTTTCCAAGGGTCAAAATATGATCCGGATGAGACCACCTATAAGGATAATGGTGGAGTCATTGAGTACTTAATGTGCTATTTCACCAGCCCTTCAGGTCAGACTGCGCCATATTGCTAGGGAAATAGCCCTTATTGGACTTAATTGGCATTCTGACACAGATTGGATTCTGGCCATGGAGCTTAGTTCACAGCATGGGTGGTGGGTGGCTGGATATTAAAAAGATTAGCTTACATTACTGGGTATCAGAATTCCAAGGCACTTGCCCTGTAAGCTTTATTTTCAATGATATCAATTTATATTTTGCTTGTCTCAGTTGTTTTTAGGAACAAGGCTCCTGATTGAGATAGGTCCAGTACTTATCTAGGGTGCTTTTGAATTGGATCATCGCTTGTAATGTACCTACCAACCATCAGGAAGATTGGATAGGTGTATTTTCTGCAAGCTTGATTGTGATCTCAGTTCCCAGTGATCTCATCTCAGTTCCCAGAAATGAGGGTATTGGTGAAGCAGATGTCACAGGAACATGCCAGATTGTCACCTTGGGAAATGTTTTCAAAATATTCAGTTCATTTTTTTATTTTTTCCGTTTTTGAAGAAGGCATTAGCAAGACAATATGACGGTAAGAGTCAAGCGTAGACAAGAAAATGAGGACAGAGTACAGTAAGAAAGTGTCCAACCGCACCCCCTCCCCCAACCACGAACATCGAGAAAATCAGCCATCATGCGCAAAAAGATAACAAGACAGAGCAGGTCAATGCAGTCAATTTTGATAGTTTTGACACAATTGGCCAAAGAAAATCCCTAGAGATGAAACAGACGGAAGGAGGGAGGGTTTGAGTAGTGTAAAGTGGTACCCAGAGGCGCACTCAGATTCTAGAAAGAAGGGTGATATCCCCAGACTAGGAAATAGGGACCAAGGGCATGCTTAAGTGACCTGACCTGACCTAAACTTAAACCTAAACCTAACCTCAGGTGGATGAGGTGGCTTAGTGGATAGCACCCTTGTCTTCTAAGCCACCGGTCCCGGGTTCAAGTCCCGGCGGAGCCTCTGAATAAGTCGATCTGATCCCCAAAATCCCTTCCAACAGGGTGAGAGTTGGTGACGCTGTATGACCCTGGCAGTTGGTGCATCGTTAAACCCAACAATTATTATTATTAAACCTAACCTCTGTGCAAAAACTCCCCCTTTCTAGCTGTCTGAGCACACCACTGATTACGAGCATGTCCCGTGGGTGGGATCACGCTTGATCACATCGAGATTTTCTTCAGAATATGGGGATATTTTGACAATATTTTCCAAGGTGACAACCTGACATGTTCCTGTGACATCTGCTTCACCATTACCGAAATGAGAACAATGACCCATATTTGGAAATGCTCCTTCTTAAATTGAATTGAAAACACTTTCCAAAAATAGGAATTTAATTGGCAACAATTTCATGCTGTGATGTTATGCATGGTATTGCAGTATTTTCTAGGGCTCTGATGAGCTAAAACAGCACCTGCTGCAAAGATTGTTCAATTTGCTATAATGCCACCTTTATTCATTAGTCAGAGATCATATTAATGAGTTATGTCCATGTAGGTGAAATTATCACCATAGAACACTAAAGTTGTGAGAAGTGATCACTAGTCTTGGTCTTGGTCTGAAACCTGGCAACTTCCATTCAACCAAACCAAATGCACAGTACTCCATTTAGGACCCAACAACAACCACCACCGATACCTCATGGGCGCCACAAACCTTCTGGTCTCCACGGTTGAGAAGGACCTGGTGTTCGATTGACTCTGATTTGAAGTTCCGGACCAGCAGCGTCAGCAACAAAAAAGGCAACCAGATACTAGGTTTGATTAAAAGATCCTTTCGCAAATTGATTTGACAACACTCCCGATTTTTACAAGACACTGGTGGCCCACATTTGGAATATGGCAACCTGACCTGGGGACCATTCAATAGATGCGACCAGAAGATGATTGAACGAGTCCAGAGGAGAGCCACAGAATGGTCCGAAGCATTCGGCATAAACCTTACAATGAGCGTCTGCAGGAACTAGATCTTCCATCGCTCTACTATAGGAGAAGACGGGGCGACATGATCAGGGTGTATCAAATCCTGCACACCTCCCTGGATGTTGACCCTGCCAGATTCTTCTCGGTCGACAGATCCGCTCGAACAAGAGGCCACCAGCTGAAACTTATAAAACCAAGAGCTCATTTCGCTCCCGGCGTAACGCGTTTGGAGTTCGTGTTGTGAACGACTGGAACAGCCTTCCCGCTGAGGTTGCCTGCGCCCCTTCAACTATTGCGTTCAAATCGAGGCTGATGCTTTCTGATCGATATAAAATATCACATCCCCGACACAGACTAGATCAAACACCACACTAGGTCTTTACCGACTTCTAGGCCTTAACTGCCTCATTCTTTTCTCATCTTCTGGTACTAGTCTTGCATACTTCATGAAAATAAATCATACTGCTTGAAGGTAGAACATGGTGATAATTGAGGGTTATTTGAAGCTTTTTAGTGTAAAAGAAGGTAAAAACTATTTTATGATCACTGATGAGCATTGTTTCAGCTGATAACTCACAGAACTGACAAGTTTCCCTATGCATTAGCCCCCACCTGCCATGTTCCTTGTAGCACTTATGTGTGAGAAGTAATGGTTTTAACCTTGCTGAGTCATGACTCATGACCAGAGTCACTAGAGATCATTAGACTTTTATTGAGTCAGAGTTGAGTTGACTCACTTCTGGATTTGTGTTGAGTCAGAGTTGAGTTGAGTCAGTTAATATCGTTTTTAATATGACACAGCAAATCATGCATTTTTATGAATGGTTCCTTTAGAGTGTAGGCACATTCTGAGAGTGCCATCAAAAATTTATGTCTGAGGTGGCTTACTTGGAAAATACTAAACTGGAGGGAAAAGGTCCTGAGGTATCAAAATATCTTGTGAGAAGGTGTGGGTGTGTACATGTCTCCAAAGAGTCTATGGGGAGTATTCAGCACCCTGCTTAATATGAGGGTTAAGAGCCATTTCCCTCTTAAAACGACAGAAATGGATTTAATAGGATTTTTGTTTTTGGCTGATGCCATTTTCAATCAAAAGCAGCAAATGAGTTGCTAAGATGTTCCCTGGCCTCTCCCCTCGAATCCAGAAATGTAAAAAACACCGAAGATTATATATTCGGGCCAGCTTCATCAGAATCGTGGAGTAAATATCAATAATTCTCAGTCCTAGTATGGCCAGACCTGATGAAGGGCTGTGCCCGAATATATAATCTTCAGTGTTTTTTACATTTCCGGATTCGAGGGGAGAGGCCAGGGAACATCTCAGCAACTCATAATCATGCTCCTCGCCGCAGCACTTCAAAACTTATCAAAAGCAGCAAATCATGCATTTTTATGAAGGGTCCTGCAAAATGTAAGCACAATCGGATAAAGTGACCAAATGTGTTTGTCTAATTTGACTTACTTGGCAGGTACTGGTATGGAGGGAAATGGTGTGAGGTACCTATCAAATAAACCTCTTTTCTGTTTATATCGATCCCATCCATATATTTTTAGTCAGAAACTGGCATTGGCCTTGCATGGTGCACATGGTGACACTTATGCATGGTGTGTTGGCCCACAAATAATGTGCAATGTTCACTTACAGACATGTGGGTTGTCCAATGGATTTCTGTCTCATAAGCTTCAGGGCAGTGTGATGTATTAGATGTTGAAGAGGGATTAGAGCGCACCATGGCGAGCACTCAGCCCCGTTCCGGCGACGATACTGGCGTGACGGCGCTGCTGTTCAAACTCTGCGCCAGAATCACCAAGAAGAAAGGAGGTCAGCTGTTTGGACGTTAATGTTTGCATACTTACTGTGCCTCTTTCAACACTTTGGCGGTCAAAGTGGTAAAGGATCTGTAAAGCTATTACTAGCTTCTGGTTATATTTTTGCTGCTTCATAAGGATTCATAGGTGACTTTACACTCTCCCTTTCCATATTGTGTGATATGTAAAATGGCTGTGTGTTATAGCAAAGCCAAGAATAATTAACGTGATCTTTGCATTTTGATAGGTTTTCCGTTGGATTCATTTGGTGAACACGTTAGCCAGCGACGCCTGGTATGACCGACAGATGCTCTGCTGCCGCTGTTCCACCGGGCGCTGGAGCAGCTCTCGGGTGCGGACGGTGCCGCGCCGCGGGAGCTCAGCCTGCTGGCCGTGGGTGAACAGGCCAAGAAGCTGCTGGCGCGCAATGGACGGGAGCGAGACGCCGTGCTGCTGGGTGACCTGCTCCGCCGGCTGCAACACAGCGTGCGTGACTACAACGGCCATCGGCTGACGCGGCCCAGCGGGATTCCGGGGCGGTGATTGTGTATGGTCGAACCAAAAACTTCTGATTGTACAATGGTGTTCTGCTTCTGCCAGAGCGGATATTCCGTCTAAAGACCTCATATCTACCACAGCGTCATGTTTCTGCACTGACAATGGCCGTGCCAACCTGCTGGCGGTGGATTTCTATTGTCCGCCCTCTGTTCTGAGGCTGTCGTCACTCGGTGGAGACCTCTGCCCGACAGCCGGTGCTGCGCAGCCAGGCGTCGGTTCTGACGCTCCTGCTGCGCCTCAGCCGACTCGAGGGCGACTTCGCCGAGACGGCCGTCTTTCAGCGTGTGCTGCCTGGCCTGGCGCTCCCTAGCGTGGTGAGACGGAACCCCGGTGGCTGTCACTGCCGAGCTAGTCTATCACTGTCTGGTGTGCTCTATGCTCAACTGTGTTATCGGGGTAGTCTGCTTCCCTGTATGTGTGCGTGTGCTTGAACTATACAGAGCACAACACAGCATTTCCCATATTCGGACTTCGCTCATTCCATCTACAGGGTGTTTCGAAAGAATGATATTTTTAAATGTTCGTAAAGTACTAAAATCCTTCAAATCCGTCCACAAACGCTCATTTTAATGGTTATTGTAGGACATTTTTTTAAACATGTTCCATTTGAATCAAATATTTTCCCCGTCTTATATGTGCTGGAAAATGATGCAGAAACATTGCATATGCCCGGTTATATTTGAGAACACGAAGCTGGCAGCACTCTAAAAGGCTTTAGACGCAAGATGGCACGTGAGCTGCATAAGGCAAGTTTCGTAGATTACAGTTTAAGTTTTGGTAAGCTCCATATGGCTCATTGGTTTACCTTCCTATGAATGGCTGAATGCGACGGCACGCGCAAGACCTCACTGTTCCCCGAACAAGGGATATGAACCAATTGGGTTTTGTTGTTGATAGCTTTCCTAAGCTTAGGGTGTTTTTGATTAATTTCAGGGCATGACGTGTGGACTGTGATGCACCGCGTGACGATGTATATTTGGTGTATTGGCGTGATACTTGTCCGTGATGACGTGATTTCTACTAAATTTTGATGAGGCAATAGAGTATTTTACTATTTTCAGACTACTTTGAACGAGCAAATTATAAACAGCTACCAAATACGAATAATCGTAAATGTCCTAAAATTCGCTTTCGATTGATGTGTAAATCATACCACAACAACCTATTTTTCCTTATGACCAATTCAAAAATTTCTTTATGAAATGTAGGTACCTGAAATCATTGTAGAAAAATGCTACACAACCTGGCGTTTACATCTGATAATGAACAGATTGTAAGGAGTGTGTTGCTTCAGTTTCCACCGGGATGGTCTCTAGACCAAGTATTTGTGTGGTAACTCGCTCTCGTGCTTCGAATCCACTAGCTGGACCATGTAGTCCATCGCTATCGTGCAAAACTGTGGACTGCAATATGAACACCAAAGAGTCAATTCACCAGTATGGTGCGTGGTTGACGGACGGAGTTAGCGCGCCGACGGGCGACCCCCCCCAGCTGAGGGCATCTGGCGCGTGTTGTGCCACAGACGAAGCAGCCGCTGGCGGAGCGACACCAGGTCTCCAACGTCACCAGCGGCTTTGTCTCCGGGTCCGATCTGACCTCCGCACCCTCGCTGCTGTCCAGAGGTACGTCAGCGCAGCCCACTAACCAGTGCCAGGGGAAATTACCAGCGTCGAATGGATGCTCCTGCTGCCTCTGTTGGGCTAGCTCATGGCAATGTCTGTTCTGCAGAATTACCTTGCTTACCGATGTTTTTCTTGATTCGAACAGAAATATCGAATTTTTGTGCCACTCACGTCACATCCAAAACGGCAGTCAAACGGTTTACGGACAGTCTAGGCCCATGTATGTGGGCGTGGGGATACTGTTGCCGAAAGTGGAGCTTAGATTGTAGCCATGAATGTATAATTGATACGTTTGGCGAATTTTCACCTTTACCGACTATAAGGTGACGTGTTTGTGGTTTGACACACGTGTGTTGTGTTATAAAACTGCTTCAACGCATTTGACTGCTCCTGTAATTGGGTTATTTCCTGTTGTCGCTCATTAAAATGCAAACACAATTTCCGCTCGCAACTGCTCACGAGTTATTAATAATGAAGAGCGGCAAACCGTGGCTGCACACCGTTCAGTGGTTGTTTCCAATGCGACGAGTTTCTTTTTTAAAGCCGTCAGAATGAAAGTGGCATTAAATTGAGTTCCGTGGCGCACTTATGTGGGAGCTAATCTGACACCGCTAAGATTCGGCAGGGGGCGCGGTTGCGAACAGCACAGCTCTCTCAGGAGCATTGCAGCAGAACAGTACGCCTGCCACGCGGCCGGCCAACGGTGTGGAGCCCCTGCCCAGCCGGCCCATCAGTGAGTACTGTCAATTAGCGACAGTGCCGTGTCTGTGGACGCTCTCCAGGTCCTCGATGATGGCCCCTCAGTCAGAGGAGACTGTAAGCTGGTCCATCCTCTGGACACATGTGGCGATGTAACGAAGGATTCAGATTAATTCACTACTGGTTTGGTGTCTGCTTATGTCTCAGGTTCTTGTTGCTTGGGCTTTTTCATTTATTTTATCCCTGGGAATTTAAATTTGTGATCGGAAACCATATTTTTTCGTTCAACGTCAGTATGGTAATTTAGATAGGTCAATGATCGTTGCATGCTAGCTTTGTGGCTTTGTTTTAGGAGAGAATAAGCTGAAACTTCAAAATGAAGCGCCGGTAACCACCTTCTATGCACAGCAGGTATCACAGGCCGTGTTGCTACGCTGATGTACTCGAGTGACGCAGCCCTGTGTGTCGGTCAGGTCAAACCGAGCTGTCGGAACAAGTCCTCATCAGAGAGGTGCTCTATGGCTTCCAGGGCATCGAGGGAAAGTACATCAAGTCCAACGCCAAGCGCGACTATGTCATCGACCCCAAGGTCCATATCACTATGTGTATTGTCGCATTCGACCAAGTCAGCCGTAATATCAGTTCATCATACTTGCTCGAAAGACCATGCCAATTTTTCTCTGCGTTGATTTCTGTAGAGTAGCTTCTTTGTAAAAAGTTTAAACACTCGAAAATAACTATTCTATTGAAGCTCTACTGACGGGATCGGCGGCTGCGTTGGTTCGTGTAGCATAAGTTTATGTCAATCATCGACTGGTGAGTGACGTGCTGCGGCCGTCTCTGTAACTTCAGCTGGCGCGGGTGGCCGACAGGTGGCAGTGAGCAGCAGCGTGCGAGTGACGGTGCTGCGTCTGGTGGAGCTGGGCTGGCTGCATGGTCGGCTGTTGCTCTTCTGTAAGACGGTGGCGGCCCGGCCTGACGCGGGCCTCATGGCGCAGAGTCTGGCGGCGGCGGTGAGGGAGCAGCTGCAGGAGTACTACCGACTCATCGCGCTCATGGAGGCCCAGGCCAGTGCTACCGCAGCGCGCTGTCTGCAGCGCTGCTGTCCCCCAAACTGGGAGAGGCTTGCCTCCAGCAGTTAAAATCAATAGTCAAGTCTTGGACGTACAAAAGAATTGGACTATTTGGAATACTTGATTTAAGGCGGAAATAGGTCTATTGTTGTTTTTCTTTGTCGGGCTACCAAGCTAAACAATTATTTCTAAATTTTCTTCAGATTTTTGCCTCATGTGGTACTACATTTCTGCTCCTCACTCCAGGGGTTCGGCATCACTACCAGGTACTGACCGGCCATTAGCGTCTGCATTTAGGGTTTGTTTAGTCTCAAGTACGTACACTTAACTGGTCGCTGATTTCTCGATATCACCATATTTTTTAGTAGTTATTATCTGTGGGAATATAGTGTGCCGTTCTGTGTAACACAGCTGAATACAGCGCAGCCGAACACGACGCAGCAGAAACAGCAGTCGAATGTTTATGGCCTTGAAGGAGGTTTCTGACTGTCCGGTGTACGACAGTTAAGGGAGGGGAGCGGTGCGGAGAAGCTGACGTCCCGTGTGCTGCATCTGGTGGAGAAGCTGACTGTCCGTTTTACGACAGCTGGTGGAGGGGAGCGGTGTGGAGAAGCTGACGCTGCGGCGGCTGCACGTGTGGACGCTGGACCCGTTCTTCCAGCTGCGCTTTCTGTCGGTGCTGGCAGACGCCTGCGGCGGGGAGACGGGCGGCGCGCTCGCCTCGGTCCTCCACGGCCACCTCAGCCACGGCGACCCCGCCGTCGTCAAATGCGTGCGGCACCTGCTGAGCAAGGTTGGTGGTGCCAATTCTGCTGCTGAGATTCCACACGTGTTCAGTGAATTCGGTGGTGCCAATTCTACAATCGGCACGTAAGCATGAATATAGTAACCCATCTTTTAAGCCGGCCTGTGTATGTGGCCTGGTTGAATGTGTGACCTTACGCTCGCGACGCTCCCGTAGACATGTAAGCCGATGTTTGTGACACTGCCACAGACGTGTGGCCGATGTTTGTTGTTCCACAGAGTGAGCGATGTTTGTGATGTTCGATGAGCCATGTTTGGATCTCAGACTGTGAGCGATGTTTGTTACTCTCCCACAGACGTGTGAGCCGATGTTTGTTAACTCTCCACAGACGTGTGAGCCGATGTTTGTTACTCTCCCACAGACGTGTGAGCCGATGTTTGTGATGCTGAGTCAGTGGATGTTTGACGGAGAGCTGGAGGACCGACACAAAGAGCTGTTCATTGCTGCCGACCCCACCGTGCCGGACGACAAGCTCTGGCATGACAAGTACCAGCTCAGGTCAGCTCCTGTTTTCCTTCTTGATATGCTGCAAGTCCGTGCTAAAAGAATTGTTTTATAATGCATAAGTTAAGTATTATTTTTGGCCAACTCATGCATGTTTTTACTATATACAAGGGGGTATAGGTTTTATTTTGTTTTTGCACTGGGGAGTGCGGATCCCAATAACTTGCTTGCAAAGCTGAAACTCAAATTTATACCCCGTTTGGGGTTTGCAGGCCTTTGTGTGTTGCTCTGTATCTCAGACCAGTGCGCGGGTCCGCAGGGGAGTCCCAGATCCCCAGCTTCCTGACGCTGGAGCAGGCGCGTCGCATTCTCGCCACTGGCAAGAGCATCAACTTCCTGAGGCAGGTGTGCAGGGATGACAGCGGCATCCGCGGCATCGAGTCACTACGTGCCAAGTTCGACGCCATCAACGGTGAGGCCGCCGCCAGCGGACTGGGCGCTGACCTGCTGACAGTAAACCTGGTCTCCGCATCTGCCGCACATTCCAGATGACCACGGACCGCACCCTGCCTCTCTGACGACGACTGTGGCCTCGGCAGTGGAGGCGCTGTACCTGGAGGACGGGACGGGCGAGCTGAGCGCCACCATCGCGGCCGTGTACCGCGAGACAGCGCGACACGTGCTCGACACCATGTGTCAGCGGTACCAGTTCCTGGAGCACCTGCAGGCCATCCGGCGGTACCTGCTGCTCGGCCAGGGCGACTTCATCCGACACCTGCTGGAGCTGATCGAGTGAGTGGGAGGCAGCGGTTCCCTGCTGCGGCGGCCGCCAGGCTTATAACGCGCTGGCAAGGGCTCCACTTCCTTCTGATACCATAAGCGGAGGGGGGGCAGAGTCATATTTGAATGGTTTGTTCGCTGGTTGTCGAAAATGACGGTCTCACGGCCGTCTAAGGTGTGTTGCACTCTCTCACGGTGCCTGCAGCAGAGGCACCGGGGCAACTTCCAACCACAGCCTATCGGTTTTGTTTTGATCCTCCCATACACTACCCTGAGCCGCGGCCACCTCCCCGGCAGACCGGAGCTGGACAAGCCGGCCACAACGCTCTACTCCCACAACCTCAACGGCATCCTGGAGTCGGCCATCCGCGCCACCAACGCGCAGTTCGAGGAGCCGGACGTGCTGAAGCGGTTGGACGTGAGGCTGCTGAGCGTGTCGCCCGGAGACACTGGCTGGGACGTGTTCAGCCTGGACTACCACACCGACGGCCCCATCCGCACGGTAGGGATGGCGTGGTGGTCCTCAGCCACACGGTAGGGATGGGGTGGTGGTCCTCAGCCACACGGTAGGGATGGGGTGGTGGCCCTCAGCCACACGGTAGGGATGGGGTGGTGGTCCTCAGCCACACGGTAGGGATGGGGTGGTGGTCCTCAGCCACACGGTAGGGATGGGGTGGTGGTCCTCAGCCACACGGTAGGGAGGGATGGCGTGGTGGCCCTCATCCGCACGGGAGGGATGGGGTGGTTGCCCCCAGCCACACGGTAGGGATGGGGGTGGTGGCCCTCATCCACACGGTAGGGATGGGGTGGTGGTCCTCATCCACACGGTAGGGATGGGGTGGTGGTCCTCATCCGCACGGGAGGGATGGCGTGGTGGTCCTCAGCCACACGGTAGGGATGGGGTGGTGGTCCTCAGCCACACGGTAGGGATGGGGTGGTGGTCCTCATCCGCACGGTAGGGATGGCGTGGTGGTCCTCATCCGCACGGGAGGGATGGGGTGGTGGCCCTCATCCGCCCGGGAGGGATGGGGTGGTGGTCCTCGTCCTCACGTGAGGAGACGGCGGCCCCGTGCACACGGTATTAGGGAGACGGGTGCATCGGCGTGGTATGGGTGGTTACAGCATATGGGGTCACAATAGGGAGCGGTAGTGCGGACGGCTGTCTGTTTAAACTAAAACCACACATCTGATGATTCCAGGGGTTTTATGACCAGGTCAGGTCCTGTCTCCCGCAGCTGAATTGGTATCATGTTGCATGACTGGTTATGCTAGGTTATGCGTGGAGTGCGTGGCCTTTAGTCAAAGGGAATGTGGCACCTTCATAGCATGATTTTAACTGAGATAGCCAAGTTGTAAAGCAAGTCGGAAAACCCGGTACTCAATATATCTTTGTCTTGGAACTCGAGATTTCCGTAGCAAAAAAAAAACTAAAACCTACCTGTAATGTACCCCACATGTACCCTTAGCAGCAGGCCACAGTTGTCATGGCTGTTGGTGTGACGGCATATGCTGACGTCATAATGAGCATCAGCCAGTCGAAGCCCTTGAAGCATTTCGAGTGTGGTAGTGGTTGCCAGATCATAGCATTATCCACAGGCAGATATTTATTTCTTTTCCTAGAGGAGTATTTTAAAATCAAAATATTGAGCTTATTGTACATTTTTCGGGAATGTACCCTTTTAAAGGGAATGTGGAACCTTGGTCGAATCCTGACATTTAGTGTAGTTAGGCGTACTTTTAGCCGAAAATAATTAAACCACTTATGATTTCTCTGAAAAAGGGTACAATAAGCTCGATATTTTGATTTTTCAAATGCTCCTTTAGGGAAAGAAATAAATATCTGCCTGTGGATGATGTCATGATCTGGCAACCACTACCATACTTGAAACTCTTCCAGGGCTTCGATTGGCTGATGCTCACCGTGGCGTCAGCATATGTCGTCACACCAACAGCCAAGACAGCTGTGGCCTGCTGCTAAGGGTACATGGGGGTACATTGCAGGTAGGTTTTAGCTTTTTTCTACGGAAATCTCTAGTTCCAAGACAAATGATATATTGAGTATCGGGTTTTCCGACTTGTTTTACAACTTGGCTATCTCAGTTCAAATCACGATATGAAGGTGCCACATTCCCTTTAAACACTAGCATGTTTCCTCTACCCTATCCCCAACCAGAAAAGTACTGCGGCCTGCCAGCTGCCGGGGTACGCCAGTACTCGCCCCGCCGATCACCGGCGCTCCCCGACAAACATTCACGCCTCAGTGTGTGGAGTGTTGACCGGCGCTTTCCGACAGATATTCACGCCTCAGTGTGTGGAGTGTTGACCGGCGTTCCCCGACAGATATTCACGCCTCAATGTGTGGAATGTTGACCAGCGCTCCCCGACAAACATTCACGCCTCAGTGTGTGGAGGTTGACCGGCGCTTTCCGACAGATATTCACGCCTCAGTGTGTGGAGTGTTGACCGGCGTTCCCCGACAGACATTCATGCCTCAGTGTGTGGAGTGTTGACCAGCGCTCCCCGACAGATATTCACGCCTCAGTGTGTGGATTGTTGACCAGCGCTCCCCGACAGATATTCACGCCTCAGTGTGTGGAATGTTGACCGGCGCTCCCGACAGACATTCACGCCTCAGTGTGTGGAGTGTTGACCAGCGCTCCCCGACATATATTCACGCCTCAGTGTGTGGAATGTTGACCAGCGCTCCCCGGCAGATATTCACGCCTCAGTGTGTGGAGTGTTGACCGGCGCTCCCCGACAGATATTCACGCCCCAGTGTGTGGAATGTTGACCAGCGCTCCCGACAGACATTCACGCCTCAGTGTGTGGAGTGTTGACCAGCGCTCCCCGACATATATTCACGCCTCAGTGTGTGGAATGTTGACCAGCGCTCCCCGGCAGATATTCACGCCTCAGTGTGTGGAGTGTTGACCAGCGCTCCCCGGCAGATATTCACGCCTCAGTGTGTGGAGTGTTGACCAGCGCTCCCCGACAGATATTCACGCCTCAGTGTGTGGAATGTTGACCAGCACTCCCCGACAGATATTCACGCCTCAGTGTGTGGATTGTTGACCGGCGCTCCCCGACAGATATTCACGTCTCAGTGTGTGGAGTGTTGACCGGCGCTCCCCGACAGATATTCACGCCTCAGTGTATGAACTGCTACCTGATGCTGTTCAACGCCCTCTGGCGGGCCAAGCGGATGGAGTTCGTGCTCTCAGGCGTCTGGAAGCGACAGGCCCTGCTCGCCAAAATGACCAGGAGTGAGTGCTGGCCTCTGGACGGGCTGAGACACCGTGCAGGCTTTGTAATGAGCTGGTCGTGTTACACATGAGAAGTCTGGTAAATGGCCAGTTTATTGAAACCGAT